>JAWWEV010000083.1:46834753-46852484 GCA_035583235.1 Hafferia zeledoni
TTTTTTTAAATGGGGGTTGATTTTAGGCAACATATTTTCCAAACTGTTTTTTTAAGTGTAAGTCTAATTATTTTTTTCTTTTTCTTCTTCTTTTTTTTTTTTTTTTTAAACCACTTGGCAGAAGAAGGAATTGCGTGCAGGACCTTGAACGAGGGACACTCAGGGCAGCCAAAGACATCAGCAACATCTGCCAGCCACCTCTGGAAGGCAGGAGCATCGCTGAAGGCTGGATGCAGGCTCTGCCATCAGCAGAGCCCTCAGCCGCAGACAGGGTCAGTAACCGCAGCCCAATCTGCTGCTCTTTCCGCAGCAGACAGTTGTCCTTTTCCACATGGTCAGGTACAATGTTTCTGGGACAAATTTGGGGATTTTCATCACCAGCGGTGAATGGGTGGGAGAAAAGTTGCATCCAAATAAAGGACCATTTCACTTTAGCCAGCCCGCACATGCAGGGAGTGATTTTCTCTGTATTTTCTCCTCCTGGATGTTAGGAGTAGTTTGAAGAGGCATGAAATGGGCAGCCAAAGCTTCGCCTCCCCCTGTTGACTTCCCACCTTTGAGCAGCCACTTGTGGGGCTTCCTAGGCCTGTGATGAGTCCGCACAACAGGGAAGAGGACTTAGCCAGCCACAGCTGCCTCAGGCTTGTTGGCTCACCTTGAGTGCAAAATACATGAAGCGCCAAATATCGTCCACTGAAGTTGTCTCACCAGCCCCAAACATTCAATCATTTAAAAAAATGCTCCCAAATACATAATGAGAGTGGCTTAAAGCCCCTGAAAGTATGCGAGCTTGCCAGTGGATGTGCAACTGTTTCTTTGCAACTTGTGGCCAACACTCCTGCATGCCAGTGGAGACAAAGTTTCCCAAAGGGATTTTCCTTTCGCTCTAGGTTTGTCTTGTGCAGTGGGGCAGTGAAGATGCTGCAAGACACCCCATAGTCCATGTCAGTGGGATGAGATGAGGGTCCCATGTCTTGTGCAGGACTATTGCCTATCGTGGTGCTTGGGAGGGTGAACTCAGGTTCTGCACACAGGTTCAAGTTTTTCTCACTTTTGGAAATTTTCCACTTCCTTCACAGACAGGCTTCTCCAGCTCTAGGCTGATTTCCATGAGGTTGGATGGGAAAGCTTCACAGCAGCAGGATGTTTTATTGCTGCCTTTTGTATCTTGCCCAGACAGCATTCCTCTGTCTATGTGCCCAGTGTCAATGACTGTAGATTTTTCTTTGGTGCATAGAATGCTTTTATCTTCCTGAAAAGCCAGCTCCAAAGACTCTGACTGACAGATAGCTAATACTTGAGTAAGGACTCACTGCAAAGGACTCATCTCTATACAGAGAGGTCTGGATCCTGCCCTGCAGCAGAAGAGCATTAGCCATGTGACTCCTTCAAGCAGCGAGAGCAGCTGGGAGTAGCTCCTGACACCCAGCCTAATCTCTCTGGCTGTGCTCCTGAACCAAGGGGGAGCTTTTAATCTAGATTTGGTGTTTTACTCAAGGACAGGAAAGTTGTAAGAGATATTAGCCTGGAGAGCATCTAGAATATAGCCAGCTTTCCAGTTCCAGTAAGGTTACAGCCCCACTTTTTTTCATTAGTGTTAAGTCTGTCTCATGCCTTAACCCCTTATATTAGGCAAAACTAGGCTGTAGGTAGTTTTAGCACCTCCACCTCTCCAGCAGCTAAGATAGAAAATAGTTGTTTGAAGAAGCATAATTTTAGTTTCAGCCTGTAAGTTACATATTTTTGATTGTATAGGTTGCTTTACACTGAGTCTTTGCCAGGGTCTGCTCACAAACATTAGTCTGGAAAGGTCTGAGCTTTTTAGGGAGTAGATAAATTTGGAAACTTGGGAAGGGAAGCTTATTGTAGACATCACTGCATTGCAGCTGAAGTACTAGGCTCAGGCTTCCTACAATAAAATGTTAACTACTATAACAAAACAATACACCTCAGAATGAGCTAGGACTCATATTTAATATTTAGGGGTCATGTATAGAAATCAGCTGATACTATACCAAAATCTTGCTCTTAGTGAGCGTGTGTGCTGGAAACCTTGTGGGCTTGCACCTCAGTCCTTGGTTAAACTTCAGAACAAAGTGGAGAAAAGGAGACAAATCAGCAGTTCTGCATTAAGAAAGGGAGAAGTTTGCCACAGCAGCCAATCAGCAGCCAGTTCAGCAGCAGCCTGCAGGGAGGGCTCAGGCTTTGCCCTGCAAGTGTTTCTTATGAAAGAAACGTGATCAGGAAGTGTGTTTCAGTGCCTAACTAGTCATTTCACAGCAGAGGTTTTGAACTACTGAACTACCCTCAGTCCATCTGTTGCCAAGACTGCCACTGAACTTGATCTAAATCCCCAGAAATCTGTTGGGAATCCTCTAACACTGTCATTGTTAGAGGATTGTGCACTATTACATGGAGCTAGAGCAGGCAGGAGTGCAGTCTTAATTTTGCACTTTTGCCGTTATAGGATGAAGATGTCCAGCTTTTTCCTTTTTTTTTTCTTTTTTTTTTCTTTTTTTTTTTTTTTTCTGAAATGCTTGGGATCTGGTAGCCTCTACTCCTGCAAAAATATTTTAAAATTTGATGCACTTTTAAACATTATGAACTGTAGTGATGAGCAAACACAGCAGTTTTGGCAAGACTTGAAGGAAATTCTTCCCCAAGTGCAGACCTTGCCACCTCAAGCACACAACCCTGCTCCATGCAATGTGTAAATACAAAGTACTGAACAGGGGATGAGGGTTGCAGTGCCTGGGCTGTGGATAGGGAGGACGCCTACCAGTAGCAATAGACTCCACTTCTGCCTCTCTTGCCTGCTCACAGTAGCACTAGTCAGCTTCTCCAGAGTTTCTGTCCTGAATCCCTTTACGTTTTGGCATTTCGCCAGTGCCAATTTGATCTGTGTTGGTTCAAAAAGAAAAGAATTGGAAATCTGGCTGATTGCTGTGATACCAGTACATACAAGACAGATGAGCATCAAAAATATCTTTTAGTCTTGGGTAGCCTCTTGATTTCAAAGCACATTGCAGATGGCTGAATGAGATAGAGCTAAGAATGCCATGCTCCATGGTAAGATTGGAAATATTGGGATCAGGCTTAGCAGTGCAAAGATACCAGGTAAGGAGGTCAAACTCGGCACATGGATACCTAGAGCTACCAGTATGATAAACTAAACCCTGGGCACATCACAGATATCTCTTACAGGTATGTTCAGCAGGGAAGTGAGTGGGCTGCAGGAGTCTTGGAGCAGATCCAAGGAAGGGCTTTGCTCTTGCAGAGGATGACCCAATGCCCCTGTAAGATCTACGGCCTGAATGGGTGGGCTGTGCACACAGCAGCAGAGTGAGCTGTCAGTGCTTGTCTGTAGATTACAGGAGTGGTTTGCCACAGAACTGCAGTGGGATATTTAGCACATGTCATACTGCACCTTGGACACAACTCTCAGAAGCTTGTATCCATGTGTTAGTTTCCCCTTTGTTTGCATATCCTGCCTAGGAACAGAACAGGATTAAGAAGGTATAAGTGCTTTCGTATTTTTTTATCTTCCAAAGTGAATTAATTTGAAAGATTCTAGTTAACTTCAACTGGCTTTGGACCAGTCTCTCAAGGAAAAGGTGTGAACTTTGATTTGCAATCTACTGTACCATCTGGTTGAATTCTAGAACTGAAGTTTCAACCTTCTGTAGCAAATACTCCAATTGCAGATGCAGCAAGGGAGAAAAGTTTATGGCTTTGACTGGAGAAATACATTTACTTCTTTAGGTGACTACAACAAATACAGAAATACAATATCAAGGTTGATGCATAGGCATGAACTGCTCTGCTTCTCAGTGTCTCTGTAGTTTTTCGTCAATCAACTGATAGCATTGGCTAAATCAAAAGCCTGAAAACCTGCAAAACCTGCTATTAGTTTATTATTAAAATATTCAAACTTGATGGATAACCTTAAAAAATAAATAAATAAAGCAAACCCCAAACCCCACAATATGAATTCTGGGAGTACAGAGAACAGAGACTTGGAAAAGTCAGCCAAATTTTAATTTCAAACCTATGTGGCTTCTCCAAGCATGACCTCAGTGGAGGATGAAAATTCACATTCTGAATTATAACCAATAATTTAATATGGAAGTATTTTGCTTTAGCTGAAGTAGAGCATTCACCCACCTCTGAACTAAGTAAAGCACCTGGGTATATAATTAGGGAAGCCAAGAATTCTCCTAAAATTTATTTTCCACTTCCTTCAATGGCCTAAGAAATTTCCAGATGCAAGTTGCCATACTGTACAATACAAGGCAGCAAACTCTAACCTCAGCTTTCCTCACCAGGGTAGAACAGTCATCCTCAGGCAGGCAAGTAACCAAGAGCACCTTTAGGGTCATGCCTCTGAATTTTTGTCCCTGCCTATAAACTAGTCAAGTTTTCTAATGTGCACTTACACTCTTCAGTGCAATGGCAATAGTTATGTCCTTTCAGAAGGTGTCTCTGCTATCAGTACCATCACTGTTCCATTCATACACCACTTTGAAATAAAAGGGAAGTGCTGAGCATCCCTGACAATGTGCATCTTCTAATGAGCCTGTGAGGGATTGCTTTTTCCTCTCCTCTGCTGGTCCGTACCCTGGCCACAAAGGGCTGGCAATGACATGCATGCCCTCAGCCCTCTGGGAACGCCTTCAAGGGCAGTAGTTATCAGCAGAATTAAAAGGAGATTTACAGACTGATAAGATACTGATTAAAAGTCCTTTTTCTGGCCCACTCTGGAGGGAAAAATAGTTGCACATCAGCTGACAGCAAAAGTTACATGTAGCTGAATGTCTTTTCCTAAAATCCATTTCAATCTTGAGTGAAGATTGAGCACTTACTGTAATATTATTGCCCCAGAAGGAACCCTAGATTAGACTGCATCTCAAGGAATAATTGGACAAGAACTAAAAAATCTTATTATTTACCAAAAGGCTTCCAACCCAAACCACGACAGAGACGAAGCCACTACATTTCACAAGACCAGTCTGGAGGGAAATTCTTGTGCGTCATTTAAAAGGCCATTTATTTTTAAAATATAGGACCCTCTAATGGAATAAATTCTTCACCTCCAGCTCACTTACATGATTTTTGGCATATTAAAATTTTGCCTCCCTTCATAAAGACTTATGACCCTTCTTCAGAATTATGAGAGAAAAAATCCAGCAGGACTGTTCTAGTGGATGCCTAATGATAGGGTATCTCTGTTTGTGCTGAAAAGACTTTGCTAAGAAAGTTAAAGAATAAAAACTTTGAATATTGACCTTGCCATCAGCTTCCCAAAGTATTTTTCTTGGCAGAAGTATTTTAAAATTCCTCCCAAATAGCCATTTGATAATATTTAAACTTTATTTTTGCATACTTTTTGAAAACAAACTGGTTTGTTGAATCTTTTTGTTCTGCAAATTTAGCAATCATACGAGGTCTTTTGTTGTAACAAAAACAATATTTTAACACTGAAACATGCAAAACTTCCTGCAAATAAATTATCACGTAGTACAACCTTAAAGAACAGTAATTACAGCACTGGCAAAGTTACCTTAAAAGTTAAAAGACCTTTTCCCAAAGCAGTAACTTAATGTGCTCCAATCCTTTTCTCTCAAACCTCTAGAGGAGTAAAGAGATGGGTGGCTACACTGGAATAAGTCTGAAAATCCCAGACTGCAGTACAGGATCTGTTTTGTTTTGTTTTGTTTTGTTTTTTAATTTGACCTCAGTTTATCGTGTAAGAGCATGCTGTGCTAAAGGTGTAACCTTTTGCAGTTAGAATTCTTGGAGCTTGTAAAGAAAATTTAAACTAAGACAGTTAAAAATCTGCAAGTGGTGAGAAGATAAAAGGGGAATCATTCCTGTACCTATTTTTAAAGTAACAATACATTTGTTACTTTTAATTATTTTTTGTTTGAGTTTTTGAATGAAAGAGAGCATGACTGTCAGAACAGATGTAGTTTTTCCTCATTTTTTAAGACATGATGGAAGATTCAGGGCAGTGTAAACTCAGGCAGGATGTGCTCAATGTCAGCCTTTGAGATTGTACATTCTGAAATAAATTAAACCAAAAAAGGAAAACAAAAAGCCTTTATGTAAGCATTTCAAAAACATGTATGTTTTTGTACTGATTTTTTAAAAAAATAAATAATCCATTCTAGAAACACTGTTTTTCTTCAGTCAATAATAATTCAAAGAAAAGCAGCTAAAAAATAATTGCATAAACTGAAGTCAGATGCAACAGAGTTACTCTGTACCTTCAGGAAAGCTAGAAAGCCAAATGTCAGTGGAATGTTTTCCCCTGTCTCCACAAGAAAAGTTTATTCTTTATCAGTGAACATGAATCTAGTTCTGACCATGACAGTAAACCACATGGCACAGGACGAGTCAGACACCAAGATAAATAATTACAACTCCATTAAAGGCTTTATGAACAGAAACAGACAAGTGTTTTGGTTCCCAGCACATGGGTGTGATGCACTTGGAAAGATGTGGCCTTTGGCACAAAGCTGTGACCTGAATCCTGTGCTGCCTTTCATTTGGGAAATGCATCAGGTACATCACACGAAGAATATCTCAGTAAATCAGTCCGAAGTAAACAGCAGAGAAACAAACCCATTCCTCTGCACTAGAAAGCTGTGATCACCACCATCAATGTCTTTCTGTGATTGACATGGGTGTTAACTAATCCCTGAATCATTGCTTTTCCAGGTGATATCACTGCCAGAGATTGCTTACTCAGGCTGACTGACATGGAAAAATACTCATCAGCTTTGGCAAGGTGAAAAATTTAGCAGATAATCTTCCCTCTGAAGAGCTTTGCAGAGTTATTTAATCTGCCAAATGCCTCCTAAACATCTTACTCTATTCCCAAAGCTGGTCTTGGTTTAGGTGTCAATTTGTTTCAATCAATACTTGCAGAGCAAGCACTACAGACAAGAGGATTTATTTGAAAACTTGTTGTTTTTCTTATCTCTTATCCAAACTCTATGTTAACTCTGTCCATTAGCACACATTGCAATGAATAGTTTGAAGGGAAATCTGGAAGATGCATCCATACTCTTCATGTGAAAAACATGTCTGTTCCAGACCTGTTGCTGACTTGTTGTGCCTATTGGTAAATAGATGAAACTGATCTTGCTCCCTCATATATTGAATTATTTGGTAATATTGTCTACCTTCCAAAAAGAAACTCAGGTACCATGTATATAAAATATTTTTGATTGTAGTTGTTGGCTGATACTTAAATCTGGAGAAAAATGGCTCTCAGAAATTATTGCATTATGCAGAGCAGCCAGCAGTACATCCTACCACAGTATAAATCAGACTGTGTAGTAAGAGGTTCATTAAGAACATCACCTCACCACCACAAAATAAACCAAAACAAAACACACACACACACAAAAAAAAAACAACCAAACACCAAAAAACCCAAAGCAAACAAGCCAACAAACAACTAGGTATAGGTAGTATAGGTATAGAACTCAAAGAAATAATGAGAAATACTGTAAAATGTTCTAATACTGCATAAATGTGTCAAGCACAACAATCAAATATGCTTCCAAGTGTTTGCATTGCCATTTTCTCATGACATTTTTTGGGAAATGACTTCAGAAAATAGATATCTGCCCATTAGCCAAAAATTTAAATGTTGTAACAGTTACTTAAGGAGTTGTAGGCCAAGTCATGATAGAAAGATGAAGCAGCTCAGAGGCTGAGCAATCTTGGAATCACAGATGAAAAAGACATATAAGATGTGATTGTAAGACAGCATCATACATGGAACAGCTCCTTTATTTTCTGCTTTATCAAGTCCCCAAATTACATCATATCTTCTTAGAAGCAGAACTGTTTTCTAAACTGAAACACAGAGAACATAAATATTCAAGGCGAGCAAAGGATCCTCAAGCATGACACACAAATCCTTGCCATGGTTTGACTGCTGGTTATGATAGATGCCCTTTTTTAGGTTATGTTGACCACTCCAGACGTTCATCTTCAATGTTGTGTCACAAAGTCCCTGTGGGAACATCTGTTATCCTGGCTACAGAGAGATAATAAACAGTATTGAGGTCCTGGATATAGAAGGTAAAGTATAGACTATTACAGCTGCATTGCAGAGATCATGGGATGTAGTAATAGATCCCTTCTCTTAGTGGAGGTTGGTGGTATTTGATAGTGGGTAGGAAAAACTGACACAGGCCATGCTGGAAGCCAGTTTCCAGCCTTGGGTAAAGATCCTACTGTAACAGCCTCAAAACAGGGCAGGCAAAGCACATCCCAAGGAGCCTCCGCTGACTCATAGGTGTTAGTGGTGTCAAACTTAACTGGGATCAAGGAACAGTTGCAGACATGTGGTGAATCATTCTTCCAGTTTTATTCTAGGCAAAAACTCCCCACTCCCCCAGCCATATTATTAAAGCATAAAACTTTTCAAAAACAACTTCAAACCAACTTCAAGGCAACAAAATGTTTGCTTCCTGCACCCTTCTCTTCCCAGTTACTTAGAGAATCTTGTCGCTTTCTATCATTCTGTCTTGATGTGTCTCTAGTAGTTCCTGCCTCTTATAGGGAAGTAGTTCACCTTCAGATACCTACTGAGAAATGTAGCAAGGCATTAAAACTGTTCCTCAGGGGCCTATTAGTTTATTTTTAAAATTCTATTTCCATTGGTTAGGAGAGGGGGGTTATTTTAACTGAAATTGCAACAGAGGATTTGTTATGTCACAGTGTTACCATTGTCCAAATAATCTGCAAATTATCTGCAGATAGTTTTCCATGCTAATACAAAAAGATGGGTATGTAATTCTTCCGTTATCTAGAATGTGATTTTTAAAAAGTCTGGAGATTTTACCAAGAAAATGAAGAACAATTATTAAAGCAGCTAAACTCCTATTGAGATCAGCATGAATTTAGGAAAATAAACACAATTTGGGACCTCAGAGACCTGGCTGGCTGAGGCTCCTTTTGGCTTCTCAAATCTACCGTGACAGATTAGGTGAATGATCGCTGGTTTAGCATCCCATTTGTAAAACTGACAATATTCTTTGCAATTTTTTTAAAATTAATTTTCCAAGACAAGAGAAAAAGAAAATATGCCTTTCATACATAGAGAGCTCCCCAAAGGAACTGCATTGCAGCAAGTTCAAAAAGTTACATGAACTAGAACTGTGCCAGATGTGGCTGGAAGACTATACACTTCTGATCACCACTTTTCCAGTTTTTGTTGGTCTGAAACTCAGACTAATGACTGTCAAAGTTCAAGCTGATGAAACAATTTTCATCATGCCGTGATGTTAGGAGGGTAAAGTCAACAGCAATTGTCATGTAATATATGAAAATATTCTCACGTTCCAAGCATTTAGTGAGGGCTCTCAAGGCCTTATTGCTGTTAGCAGCAATGTAAACTAGCATAGATGCCCAGCCAGAATTATTCACATCACCTCAAATTTCAGACCACAGAAACCCGTAAATAAGGTTTCTTTCCATTAGCTGTTATATTAAACTCAGTTCTGACACTACAGTGAACATAATTTTCTGGTTTTATTGATTTAGAGGGAAGGAAGGGGAAAAGGAGAGGTCACCACATTAGGGTCAAGGAGATAGAGTGTGGTATGGAGCTGAAAGACAGACTTATCAGTCTTATTCTGTTAATCATCAAACAGGTGGAAAACTTCAACACTGGAATATAAAAGGTGCTATTCATTAAAGAAATTGTTGTTTAGACAACAAAACGCTTGATTTTGCTAATGTAAGAAGAGAATAAGTTTTTCCATCGTCTATGCATTTCTTTAAATTGAAAATGAAGGACTCTCTCTAACACACTTCTGAATTTTCTGCAACACAGACTTACTAAACATCCAGATCTTACCACCTCAATGGCTGATATTTGACCTCCTTCTCTTAATGGTTTCACATTTGATATTTCCTGTATAATGTACCATCTGGCTGCAGTGAAAGCATTCCAGGGATTTGCACACCTTCTCAGCCCAGAAATATTATGAAAAACCTGCTTATGCAGCTTTATATCTATAAATCTGTTAGATCTTTAGTATCTTGACTCCTTCAGCAATACTTTCCCCTGCAGGATTTAGTTCCCTGATTTTGCTGACACTGAAGCTGGTAACAGTTAGGAAATCTTTTTCATCTGTGTTGTAGCAGCCTGCTGTGGTATAATGGATGAGGAAGACCCCAAGACTTTATAATTCTGTGATTAACCTCAATCCTTCCATGTTGCTGTATCTTCATGCACCTTCTGATGACACTCAAATTGGGTTCTATCTTTTGAGGACTTTTATAGGTATAATGGAGCTTAAACTTCAGAGCTAGTCCTTGTAAAACTTTAATGAATAAATGTTCATAATATATTTTCATTTCACAATTCTAGTTCTCAGTGAAACATCTCATGTGCATCAAAACATCAAAATAGAATAAAAGAATAACAGTTACGTGTAACAGCAGAGTATTTTTAACCAAAAGTTGTTAGACATTATTCTTCACATCAACTCCCCACAGTTTTTTGACACTGCCTTTTATCCCATCATTATCAAAATCTGTTTCACCATAAGCATTTGCACTGTTACTGGTTGTGCACATTTGCTTTTTGAGACACAATGTTTCACTTTGTGTCACACATCATTTATTGCACAAACATGGCCCAAAAGATGTATTACTAGGGCTTATGAAAATGCCCCCCTCTCAGTCCTTTCACAACACGATAGAGCCCTGTCTAACAAACCTTTGGGAACAAAGGCTCATCACTTCTGAAAGCGTTGCCAGGAGCAGCTCCAGCTGTGTGTACCTGGGTCACTACCACAGGATCTTGATCCTGCTGGGTTTTTACCTTGTTTTTACCAGGGTGATCCAATTGTTGCAAGAGACCTGAGTGGTACCTGAAAGGAGCTCAAGCACACTGAACTGGTGGTGGTAATGCTTGATGGTAGCTCTGAAGTTACTTAAGAAATGGATTTCTGTGTAGTTCAGGGTCTTTTAGGAATAGATACCTTATTTTGCATGTCCTCTGAGATGTAAACCAACCCAAACTAAACTCTAGATCTCTTTTTTATCCCTTCTCACTTTATGTTAAGGTAAAATGCTGCAAGCTAAGACATGTGGGATAAATGCTTTCCTGGTGATGTTGCAATGGTGAGAAAAGAGTGACTAAACCAGACAATAAAAACTTTTTATTGCCACCACTGAATGGCAAGCATTAAACCTTTGCTCTCTGTCAGTTGCTTTCAAGTGGGGTCATACAATCCCATCTCCCCACAGCAGAACTGCCCAGAGTTTCCAGGCAGCCATGAAAAAGAGCTGTGAAGTTGTAGTTTCTTTGAAGTGGTAAGGGCTCATTTTGAAAATAGCTTTGAGCCCTCAATGGTATTTCAAAGTGTTGTTTTACTAGGTCAGTGATTTCCACCTCAGCAGGCTGTCTAACCCATCTCTGCTGCCCCATGGCTGGGTCAGCTCCAGCTGCATTATTCCTGATCAGCATTTAACCAGACTTCTCCTAGCAGTCTCCGAAACATGCTTCATCTGGTCCTTTACCTCATTCGTTGTTTTCCATGCTCCTGGAAGTGTTCTAGCTGATGTTTAACTCACAGTCATTTTTCTTACCCTATGGATATCAAAAAATGGGTATCACCTTATCAGCAGTTTTTCGTGACGTGGAGACCTGTGATGTCCCTGACTGGCCATAACTTCTTCTGGAGTAACACAAGTAGATCTAATCTTTCTTCAAAGACTGTATTTTCCAAGCTTCTGCTCTTTGTCATTACTCTTCTCTACACTCTTTCCAAGTAGTTATGTTCTTTATGTGCAGTCTTCCCAGATAGACACAGCTGTGGCTGTGCTGTAGCACGATGGCTGGGTTTTTCTATTCATGTGTCTTATTGGCCATTCTTTAGTTTATGCAGTCCAGTTTTTGCTTTGCA
The DNA here is from genome assembly GCA_035583235.1 of Hafferia zeledoni. NCBI lineage: Eukaryota > Metazoa > Chordata > Aves > Passeriformes > Thamnophilidae > Hafferia > Hafferia zeledoni. The sequence continues at coordinate 46,846,693 of JAWWEV010000083.1, forward strand.
TGTAGCTCCACAACTTTGTGGACTCCTATTCAGCTTGTAGTCCCTTTCCTACTGATGTGCTGCCTAGAGAGTTGTTACTCTGTGTCTGCACACCCCACACTTGTTCCCATTGAAGAGTGTTTTGTTTAATTTTGTTTTCGTGATATATTTCCAATATGGCAAGATTTCTTTGAGTTCTAACATTGCCCTTCTTCACAGCTTGGTGTCATTTAGTACAATACTTTATTTTGTACAATACTTTATTCTATTATCAGGTCACACGTGAAAATATTGCATCATATCAGACCACACTGAGCCCCTGTAAAACCCTCCTCAGTGCATCCCTCTGACTTCACAGATAGTAGAGTTTTCTAGAAGCTTTTCCCTGCCCCAGAAACCTTCATTTTGTCTTGACCATGCTTCCCTAGCTTATTTATGGCTGTCATATGGTTAACATATGTCACACCTACTGCTTTTGCTTTGCCCACAAAACCTATGACTATAGGACATTAAATCAGTTGACAGACAACTAGGAGCAAAGAAAGGTAACTGACAGCTGTGGGGAACAGCAACCAGTTAGACCCGTAGGACAATCTTGACCGGTATTTTAGATTGGAAATACATTGAATTTCCAGCAGTGCACCCTGACAATAAATAGCATCTCACCAATTTTCAGCTCAGTAGCTGCAGATTGCCCTGAGGAAAAGATCAGCAGACATAGAAGAGGTTTGGTCAAACACTTACACAGAAGTACAGGGAGGTTGTTGCAGCCTATCTTAAATTGGGCCTGTGCTGGCACTGTGAGAGATGTGGGTAAGTGCTCTGGTAGTCACATTTTTAACGTTTGTGGATTTTATATATGTGCATGAGCCAAACTGAAACCTCTTGATGTGTCTTAGATGCTGGTAACTGTTGTGGCACAAACTGGTCATGAAATCCTAAACCCCAAAATACAAGACTTGTTTACCGAATAATAGGTGAGTGCAACACATCTGGTTTTGAAAGGTTTTGTTGTTGGGAATTTTTGTAAAAAACAAAGAGTCAAGAAACATTCTCAAGACACTTCTCTTCAAACATTTGGTTACAACTTATGCTTAATTAGGCAAGGAAAATATTCCCAGGGCTTCACTAACCACAAATCAACTTAAAAAATGGAGAGGCTGCATTCCTTGTTTCAAAGGAGTACTCCACATTTGAAGCTGTGTTTCCTCACTCACATTACAAAAATCCTTTATAACACATCTACAAAATATAGAAAAATTAATTTGTTTTGCCCTATATGAATAAGCAGCTTTTCTAAACTCACCCTTCCTAGCAATTAAGAAAGCTCCAGGATTTCTTGGACCACCATGGCCAGGTCCTTTTATTACTACACTTCCTTTCACAAGCACAGGGTTGCTCCATCTTATAAATAATCATGCTGTTTTGCCTCCTGCTGCTCCTAAGAATAGCATGTTGCAAAGTCTTCCTATTCTAATAGTTAGACATCTCTTACTTTCCAGCTTGAATTTATCCATGCCTACTTTATACTCTTTTGCTGCATTTTATCACAGAGCACAAGTTCATTTGTGAAGGCCCATATTACTTGTGCCTGATAGTACATGCCTGTCTTCTCCAGATTCCACTTCAGCCCTAACAGGAATTCATTGAAGTAAACCAATGGGGAAAGCCACAAGGGTTGTGCTGGGATCTTACATGTACTGAATGTAACATTAACTGAGCAATGTCTGAGTCAGTGAAGCAAAGCATTCACCCTAGAACTGATTATCTTTCCCATCACTGTCAGCCACTTCAGCTATCTCCCAGAAATTCATTCAGCTTGGTTAAAATTTCTGGCAAGGGAAGGTTTCCCCTGTTGCTTGTCCAAGTCCACAGCTCTTAGAGTGGAAAATAAAGACAAGTCACTTTTAGCAGATGGATAATAAAAGTTGTCTTCATTTCTGACTCTTTGAAAACTTCTTTTTGCACACACAGTTCACATGTGCTATGCTATCATGATTGTGGTGCATTAGCACTCTCCCATGCCTTTTTCATCTTAAATATAACCCCTTAGGTCAATAGGGAGAATCCATAGGTCTCTGCTAGCCCTCCTCAAGGCACCCTTCTCTAGGGCACTGAGCAGTAACAATGATATGAGACAAGGGTAAGGATGGCCCAAAGGTAGGGGAAGTCTTTGAATGTTTGTATTCTAATGCTGCCCAAGCATTCAGTTGTACAGCACCACTCAGTTTAGCTCCCCAGGCCAAACTAACCTGGCAGGGTGTCCTGGTGGGGGACCTCAGTGCAGCCTCCTGGGGTGCAGGAGGAGGTTACCAGGAAGAGATCATCACCTTGGAGGCTTTCAGGGCCCAAGTGGACACATCCCTGTGCAACATGGTCTGAACTCAGCTCTGACCCTTCTTGGACCAGAGACCTCCTGAGATCCCTTTCTGCCTGAGGGACTCTGGGAGTCCATGTACACAGAAGACACCGATGGGTGATCTAATCCATAAGCAGCTCACAGATAACACCCTTCACGTATATAAATTGCCAAGTGTCAGCTGCTAACAAGCCCTACAACTGAGAGCTGGAAATGAAGGAAGGTCAGTAATCCAACATTGTAAATACAGAAAGCAAGATGAAAGAGTCATGGTTACTTCAAACTAGATACCAGGCATTGGAAAACTGAATCAAGCTGAAGATCTCTGTAAAATAACGTGGCCTCTGCTTTCAATTACAGAAACTATGCCCTCATTGCCTCCCACTGAGACCCTGGCAGGCATTGTTCCTGAACATCATCTACTGGAAAATGATTGATTCCTCTTTGACACAGCATCAGATCATCTTTGGAAATTAGGTTTCCTTATGTTTGGCAAGCACTTGGAATTAATAAGAAATGGAAACATCAAAATACAAGTGTTCAGTACTCAGTTTTATGACAGCATTGCCCAAGCGACAGATCTGTGCAAGATTAGAGACCTGTTTGCGCTGGCTATTTTGAAGCCTAGAAAGGCATTTTATTTCCTTGCAATACTATTGTTTTCGGCCAAATTGACCAACAGAATGTTTCTAGATTCCAGAACTTCTCCAAAAAGTTCTTTGCACACATTATGTTGCAGGCAGGAGTGTTCAAACATTACTAAACCTGTGGTGCCATTGCTGACCTCACTTATTACATGGTCAGTTCAGAAAGTGATAATGTATTTAATGATTTTGACCTGATGACATTTAAAAGTAAATTACTACAGAATTATTGTGTCCTTGTATTCAGTCTTGCAGTCAGAAATCAAAGGCTAATGGTGCATGTGAAGTGGCATTTGATGAACCCCCCAGCATGCTAGTAAAAAGACAATGCATGTCCCTACACCACAATGCATTTGCAACATTCCTTCAGTTTGTTCCAAAACTCTCATGCTAGTGCCTCTTCCAAGCAGAATGGATAATCTCTTGTTCTATATTTGTTTCATACAATTCACCTGGGTAAATTCACAAGGCATAAATATTTAATATGACTGGACTATTTCTCTCAAACACAATGCAAATTAAATAGTACAAAAGAACAAGAAAATGTGTTCCATTCCCAAATTAAACACCACACCATTGCATGTCTTTTCTGCCTCCAATAAAGGCCATAGACCATAATATTATGTAGGTTTTAAGCCTTTCACATTTCTGTGAATGCATAAAGATTACATTTTAATTTTTTACTGCAATAAGTTACCTCAATTTTTTGTATAATAATTTTGAAATATTTGGTTCAAAGTCCTTGTTTGAAGGAAAATTACAATTTTCCTTCCATCTTCATTTGACAGGTCTCAGTTCCTGTTCCTCCTCTTCCAAGTGCCATTTGTAACCCTCCATCCTAGCCAGAAAACTGCTGGTTTCTGCTCAGTTGCTCTAAGTTGCCATGCGAGAGCATCATGCATTGCATGGGCGATGGGGAATCTTTTTTAAGGAGGATCTGGGAGCACATGGTTTCAGACACCGAAGGATATTTTTGAGGTATTGATCAAGAAGACACAATATTGGCACACCTTTCCTGGGTATCCAGTCTGTACATGCCTCTCTAGGCACCTCAAGGCTGTAACTAGCTCAGACTCAGCCTTCACACCTCAGCATCATGCTCATGGAGAAAGGATTGAGCATGAAACCCAATGGCAGGATGCAAAAGGTGGCATTGCAAGTTTTCTGCAAACCTTAATGAAGCCTTTTGTGAATATTTGATCTGGGAAAATTCCATCCTTTAAAAGATGTTATCCTGTGAAAAAAATTAGTTTTGCTAAAGTTTCCTTCACCTTAGTCCTTAAATTCACTTCACTGTCAATCTGTTGCAAATCAGGCTTCCTCAGCTATTACTCCATCAAAAACCTGCCAGAAATATCCCTATTTCCCTTACTCAGGCCAAACACTTTATTGCCCCAGCCTCAACCTCTCCAGCCACTGATGGATTTTACCCCAGGCCTTTTCCAGTGTAAGTCCCAAGCCCTGCTCCTGGGCCAGCACTTGGAGATCTTGGAGATCTCTCCAACTGTCTTTTATTCCTGAATCATTTCCCACAAACTACATGCTGCCTTCACTGAGTGCTGGAGCAGACAGATCTGTCTCACAACAACCTTCTGATGCTTCAACCTTACAGGGTCACCATCACATGAAGAACATGAAGCTTCTCAAGCATGGACAGTAAGTTCTGGCACAATTCAGTTCTGCCACAGCTGTGTGTTTAGGTCAGTCAGCTTCTCTCATGTATGTGTGCCATGATGGCTGGACAAACTTTTGGTGCTAATGCAACGTACCTTTCTGGAGCTTAATTTAGGAAGGCATCCATTGACCCTGGCTGTCTTTTCTCTGGGTTCCCTGTCCAATTCTGATCAGGAGCAAGCCAATGGTAATGGGCCCTTTGCCCAATTGCTCTTGCCACATGGCTGTTGCCATCACATCCTGTCTTTTCACTACAGATGGGCTCATATTTTGAAAACTCTGCTTTTCATTCTTCTAGTATTTATTACACAATCAAATTAATCTCTCAGGTACCACTTCTTGATCTGTAAAAATCATGTCTACAAATTTTAGAAGTGTAGTTGGAGATAGAGCACATTTTCCCACTAGGAAAAATCCCATTAGACATCCCAAATCCCAAAGTAGTTTCAGAGATTTTTAGAGAACTTTACTTTTAAGGTAGAAAACACATCCAGAACTTGGCAGGACATACATCTCAAGGAAGTTTTAAAGGGAGATGATAGTGTTGCTGTAGATTTGTTGTTGGCAGATGCAGAATGAAGAAAAGTTTCAGCCATAAATAATTTCTAGACCTCATGTTCTAGTAGAAATATTGCCACTTTTTCACATAAAACCAGATTCAGCGTAGAAACCATACCTTATCATTTATTCAGGAAGTCTGATTCAAAGAGACTGCTGTGCATGGTGTTAGCCATTCTGATTACATCCTTGTGTTCTCCATATGTTGCTAACATTATCTCATTTTGTGGCAAGAAAATCTTGGAGTGTAACACTTTTATTGGGCTTTCCCTCAATTATTGGATAAATGTTTATTATAGCTAGTCACTCAAAGTCACATTTTCTACTTATTAGAAATTCATTTAAATAAATGAACTATTGACAGTACAGCACATTCCCTTTCCTTTCTATGTATCTACATATCAGTTAGATGAGAAATACACAAAATAGAAACAGAATTGGTAACACTTTGTCATCTCTTTTACCTTGGGTCTTTTACAGCGTCTTTGAAGAACCAAGTGGGTTGATCCTGACTGAGTATGAGATTTTATGTATGTTACTTCTTGTGATCAATCTTGTTCCAAGTATTGTCTCATTTA
>JAWWEV010000083.1:46863549-46879280 GCA_035583235.1 Hafferia zeledoni
CTCTTAATTTTCTCTTTTCTGTATAAATACATGTAGTTAGTTTTAAGCATAAACCTGGTTTTAGAGGGGTTTTTTTTTCCCTCTCCCTCTTCTTTCTCCTTTAGCTGGTTGGAGGGAGGAAGAACCCTTTTCACTCTGTCTTGGACAGTTGGCGTTTTGCCAGCTCAACCCAAGACAGCTGTTGCAATGGGGACTTAGCTACATCTGCACCTCTCTCATAACTACTAAAACACTACTTTGGTACCTCCCAAACCCTCCATGTGACTGTGTACATATCCACTGCCTTCTCAGCCTGTCACTGAATATGTAAGTCATACCAAGTCATTAATCTGCAGATCCATGTTCTTTGCTTGACCTCCCGCTCAGACAGACTCAGACAGACTCCAGCTCAGGCAATGCTGAGAACTGCCAAGGTTAGAGTTTTCTGGAGATAAAGTTTGTTTTCCTGCCTTCTGTTCTAGACATTTCTTTTTTAGCGGTTACAGCCACATCAAGAAACTTCTGTTTCAATCCCTTCAGCACCCACAGATATCACCATGTCCCTAAATTCTACCAAAACCCCTGATGCGTGTGCCAGAATAAGGATTAGGAAATGCATTAGGAAATTCCACTTGCAAGTTCCCAGGCTGGCACAAAAAGATGAAAGGCCTAATTTTGGTTGCTTCATTCTTCAGAAAAGGCAGTTTTATCACCATCAGTCTCAGCAATAAGCAGTTCAAACCAACAGGAATTTATTAACAGCACTCTGAGCATCTCATTCCTTCAGAGACTGGTAACAGCAGTGTCTAGTCCCCATCTGTCTCCTGGGGTTTCTTGTACAATCAGAGAGATGTCTGCTTTTATTCACAGCCCACACATGAGCAAATAAAGCTCTCCTCTTCGTTCCCTTCCCTCTACATTTGATAATTATTCAGAGTTCAGTGTGGTGGAGTGAAATCAGCAGCCGAAGGGCCAGTTAGTGGGCCTGGATGCTCCTTACATGCTCTCTGGGGATGACATGTCACCCTCCAGTCTACATGATGTTGCACATAATGCTATGGCAAGTGTGACTGGCAAAAGATAATGGCTACTGACATTTATTTGGTAACTAATGCATTGATGGCAGCTTGTGTTTTTTCTGTGATAATAGTTTAAGTACCTGCAGTTGAGCTTAACTTTATTTTCCAATGGTTCTTTTTCAGTTTTGGTCTGGATGCTGAGGCTTGTGTAAGCATAACATAAGGGCAGCTGGAAACATATCTACCCTTTGGACTCCGCACTTGTTCTTCCCAGAATGCCTGTCCTATTATTTCTCTTCAAAAATACATGAAGTTGGCAGCATGCCTAGATCTACATCTGGTGTCTCAAAAGAAAAATAACAATTTACTTCAATACTGTGTTTGGAGACGACAGAGGACAAGGAGAAGCTGAGGCTGAGAAACACTGTCATGGAACTGAGCAGCCACACACTGTAGCTTGAAGATGATGGTCCTGGGCCTGAGAGCAGGAGCCAGGAAATAGAACTCTTTCCTTGTATACACATCCTTGTAAAAGCGAACTATGATAGACTAGAAACTGATTTTTTTTTTTTTTCAAGATATTTATTGGTTACTTTGCTTGTCAAAGTCCTCCAGAGGTGGAGCAAAGTTCATTCTACATAGACTAAGGAAAATTTGTGCCAACTTGCCACTTTTACTCTGAAAATTTCCTGAGGATATTGAGATAGTCTCTTGGTACCACACCTCTATCACACTTCCATCCAGAAAAGCAGCTGAAGAAAATGTCTGGTGTCCTTGATCTCTTGGATAATCAAGTCAGCATAAGGAAAACATGTACTTAACTGATCCACAGTTGAAGACTTAATGTAGTGAGAGTGTTTTGCATAGTGTCAGCATCTTGGCTAGCTAATAACTAACCTGTAATAACTATCATGTTCTTACCACAGGATGTGCAGCCTCCTAATTTTTGTGGGATAGATGATCAGCTTTTGCAGGACGAGTATTTCCGTGGATGGGATCCGGTTTTGCTCAAGTATGCCTTTGTGAAGAAAAACTCTGCCCTTTCCCAGGCTTGAGATCTGCAGTGAAAAAAAGACAATGTTCAGTCTTCTTAAACTGTTGACCAAGTGAATTTTTCTCTCCTCAGACTATTATTTAGCCAGGATTATCCGTCTGAGTCTTCAGTCACTCTCAGTCCTAGCATTACTTTGGATGCCTCTTTAGGGAAATCAATGTTCATATTACTTTAAAAGTAGCTTTATAGTAGAAATGTATATTCCAAATAGGATCTATGTACTGTGGCCATGACACATTGCGGATGTATTTCTATAAATTCACTCTAAAATAACCCAGAGAAAGAACAGATGGAAAAGATTTTTAAAGTCTTCATAACAAATCCCAAGCAATTTCCAGAAACTGTGTCAGTCGGTGTAATAACATTTGAACCCACAGCTCTGCCTTTTTGAAAGATTTGATATTGTATGTATAGGACTTCTTAGTCCTGTATTGCATTTCTACAGCTTTTGAAGTCTCACTTAAATTTTGCAAAGTGAAGCTATTGGAAACTTGGCTATTTCCTTGTATTTGATGGCCAACAAAAATACTGGATATGTCTTGTCAGATGTAAATGATAGGATAGTATGTTGTGATGTGTGTATTTTAGTGACCAAATCCTTGTTTGTAGAGGTTTTATGTTGACATGGGAATCATGCTCCACTTCATCAGTAATTTCACTCTCAAACCAAGGTAATTATAATAAAATACAATAGAGTAGAACCAAGCCACAACTGAAACATTAGCTTTCTATCCTGGCCCATCACTTGTGAATGAGATGTGAAAAGTTCAGGCTTACTGTAAATCTTCACTAATGCCCAATACACAGGATTTCAATCAGTAAAAACAAATATTTTGAAGTCCTTACTGCTTTTTTTAATTTTATTTTATTTTTTTTAGATTGAAAGCAGAATGGCCTATAAAATCACTGCCATAATTCAACAAGCACGTGACTTGCTTAGCTCTGTCTGCTTTCTTAGATGCTATTAATACATCAATAGAACATAGTTTTATGACTTGCCCATCTCTTCTAAAGCTTCCTTTCCTGATTATCTTTCTGTATAGTGCCTGTCAGATGAAACATGCTTAGTTGGATTCCTCCTTACTAAGGTACATACTAAATAGAAAAGTTTCTGACATGTTTCCATTTACCCATTGTTTTCTCTCTTGCTTTGCTCCTTTGTTTGTACTTCTGGTAACCTTGCCATCCTTAAAAAGCCCCTCAACTGTATCTGTTAACCTTATGAATTTAGGGCACAGATAACTAATTTACTGCAATGCTGTGGTTCTTACATTCTGAATATCAGAATAATCCTAACAATAACCTCTGGGAGATCCATCTACAGGTCAAAAGTCAGTAAGTCAGTTATGAAATTATTTAGAGGTATTGGTTTAGTGACTTGCTCTTGCAATACTTACTGGAGTAGTTTATACTCATCTGCCCTTCCTTACCTACCATTCTCCTTTTCCAGATGTGTTGCCACACATCTTATGCAGTCTGATCCCTCTTCAAAAAGCAGCAGCATTACCATATCCATGCCAAGTGAATCGTTCTCATTAACATTCAGAATGAATGGATGTAAATAAAAATGCAAGGGGATTTGTTCACACTTCAGCAGTTCAGGGAATTAAAATGTTTTTCTAATTAGCCCTAAATGTATCATAAATGAAGCCTTGAAAAAATAAGAAGAGGAAAGATTTTGGTTATATTTATGGCTCAGGTTGCAGAAATATTAAGTAAGCTTACTTTGGCCCTGTTGCATTCTCCAGTTTTACTGTTTGCTTCATTTGAAATTTCTATCTAAAGACAAACACTGGCTTTAACCAGAGCAGAACTGCCCCCATTCCCCGTACCAGGAAAAAAAAAAATTAGGATTAGATCCCAAAGGCTGGGAAGAAAACAAACAAACCAACCCTAGTTCTCCATAGAGGCTCAGGCAGATAATACTTTTAAAACAAATTTTCTCTGAGAAAGACTTTCTCCTTTGGAAGCTGAGATCTCTTTGAAGGCTGTAACCTGGTGCTCTGAACATGGTCTACTTCTTCTGGCTGCAGCCTTTAGTTCTTTACCACCTTCTGTTGGGAGCAGGTCTGCAGATATCTATGAAAGCATTTACCAGTAGACGTGTACGTACATTTCTGCACCTCTTCACTCACAGATCCTTACGTATCCTCACCTTAAAGATCTATAAGATACTTAAAGACACAGTACCAATTATTGCAAATAAATTAGAGTTGAATGCAATTTCCTCATAAAACAGAATAAGATATGGTATCTATGTATTACTTATTTACAATCTGTTTATGGCTCTTATTTTGTCTAAAGCTCTTTTTACACTAATCTCCTTGAACTGCCTTTCTCTTCCCACCTTTGTCTGGCCCAGGGCTGCATAAAGAGTGGCCTATTAACTTTGCAGTCCTCATATGTAGCCTTCAAACTGAATATTTTATTTGGTACAGTAGTAAGGTAATCATTCTACTCTTCATCTGATGCTTTACTTGTTAAATCGTTGCTCCAAGAAAAATCCACCTTTAAGAGTCCCTATTTCAGCCCTCCTGAAACAAAGCTACTACCCTCAAAAACACTAACTTTGCATCTTGAGCAGCTCAACAAAGTGGCTTTCAGATTCTGTATCCTTGAGGAAAGTCCCTAAGAATGTTCTCTGCCAACACAGTGGTTAACAAAACAGAGGTGTGGATGTTTTTCAAAGCTTCACAAGAACCAAAATGAGCCCAGGATGAATAACCCTCTGCATCCCTTCACCAGCCAATGCATCTGCAGAATCCCAAAGGCTTGGTGGTAACACATCTGGGTGTCCACCATATTTAAAGGCAACATCTGCTTCCACATGTGGTTAGACACCAGCTTTTGGCAGATCTGCTGCCTGGTGTGGGAAAGGCTAAAGCTGTCAAAGCCATTGTGCAGTGGCAGTTGCCAGCTTGGAGCTGAATAACAACCCATTAATTGCATACATGTTTCTCTCCCTCCAGGGCAATCACAGAGAGAGAACAAGACAATATTTCACAGTGAGGAAGTAACAACATGTAGCTGTGAACACACTTGGGAAATGCATAATTGCAGCATTGTCCTACTGTAAATAAGAGGAAAGAAGTCAATGAATCCAGAAGGAAAGGATCTTTTCCATCAGCCCTTGCTCTGGGAGTGACATATCCACCACATCATCCCTGGCCTACTGGTGTGTGCCAAGATGCAACACTGCCCAAGGCAGAAGAGGCTTGTGTGAATGAAGTCACAACCTGGCAACAGTGCCAATTGTTAATAAGGTGTAAGTTCAAAATCAAAGCCTGTCCCCACAGTGGACACAGTTTTGTGGGCCCAATACCATGAGATGATGACTCAAGAGTTTCTCCTGTGTGCTAGAAAGGAAATGGGCTGTGTTATTTAAATGAAGTACCAATGAAAATGTCCCTCAAAAATCAAATGCAGGTCCCACAGAGTCAATGACATGTTGCAGCCCACAGCTGCCTGCAGTGCTCTACGCTCTTTACCCATCAGATGGAATTTCACACTGTACTGAGGGGCAGTTTTAGGTTTCCATATCACACACAGAAAAACACAAGAATTTCCTTCCCCATTTCTGTAGTACAGAGCAGAGTTCACTGCAGCATCAGAACAGCAGCCACTCTCCCTTTTTAAGTAGCTCTACCAAGCACATGATTTTGCAAGTGAAATAATTATCTTCAGCATAAAGCAACTAAAGCTGTCAACACTTTATGTTTACAGTTTCTTTACACTCAAAGCAGGTTTTTTCAGGAATTTTATTAATCAGGTTTAAGAATTCTTAGTTAAAAATACAAATTGTTATTAACATTTTCTTAAGCTGTGGAAAAGCTTCATTTTCTAAAACTATGGTTAGATTTTTGAAGCCAATTATTCTGTTACCACTTCTTTAACTTATATTCTCTCATCTGTATAATATCTATACAGTATTCTCTCACTTGTATTACTATCAATATGTGCCAGCATAAGATTATATGAAATACATCACTATAAAAATCTGTATGATTTTGAAGTTGCAAAATTAATTATTGCAAATAAATTACAGCTGAATGCATCCTCAGCATAAAAGGAAATAAAATGTGGACTCACACACAAAGCCTTTTTCTCTAATACATATGTGAAGAAAAATTATGCTCTCAATGCTTAATTAATTTCTTTATACAAATTAATCTACACAGGTACAACTTATTAGGAAATGAAGTGCAATATATTTTCACTAACATAAGAATCCTTTCATGTCTGTAATATATGTGAATTTGACCTATTGCATCCAGATCTGTTTCCTGGAAGTTACAGTCCACTGTGACACAGATGATGAAAGTGCCTTCTCTGATACAAAGATGGCTGCACAAAACAAGGAATTTCCCCTGCTGTGTGTTATTTCCTGGAAAGAAGGAAACAGTGCTGAACAAAAACCTGGAAATAATGTTTCCTGTTCTTTTTTAAAGCCTTTAGAAGAGGTAGGTCGAATACAGCTGTTGTGGGTCTGATGCTATTTTCTAAAATTTCATAATTTCTTTTTTGTTCTCCTTGTACTGCAATGGTTCAGGATTGCTAGACAACTCTAAGAACAAGAACAGATCAGTGTTTTAGCTTGGCTGACAACCACACGAACGCTGATAAGTTATTTCACGCATCTGAAGGCCTTTTGTCAGCGTGTGCTGCTCTTAGGCAGCATTATCTCCCCTCCAGCATCCAGCGTTTACATAACCGAATTCTGACTTTCATCCTCTCCGGGATACCTTTTCCTTGATGAGAGAGGCTGCTTTTCCTTGCATATCAATGCTTATCGCCGTGCTGAGCCACAGACGACTACCAGTGTCCCTTGGCACCCCGGACGGCAGCGATGTCTCCGCGTACGGAGGTGACGGCGCGGCTGCCCAAGCCGGGCTGTCGGGGGACAGCGGCGATGCGGCGGGCAGGGCTCGGCAGGTACGCAGCTCTGCGCGGGCCGGGAGCGGGAGGTGCAGCACTCCGGGTGCCCAGGAGAGGGGGCTCACTGCCCGCCCCCGGCTGCCCTTCCAGAGCCTTTTCCCGGGAGAGGCGGAGCCCCTCGAAGCCCGAGCTGCGTCTCACTGACACCGGCTCTCCCGGGGTAAGACACCGCCGGGTTTCTGGGCAGCGTAAGAAATCCTTGCTGAGCACCGTGAGTGGGGTTCTGATGTGCTCTCTTGGTTTAACCCCAGCTGGCAACCGAGTACCACGCAGCCGCTCGCTCACTTCCTCCATCCCCACCCCGTGGGATGGGGGCGAGAATCAGGGAAGGAAAAAAAATCGTGGGTTGTGATAAGAGGAATAATTAATAACTGAAAAAAGTCAAAAAATAATAATCATAATTATTACAATGCAACATAATAATATTAAGAATGATGATAACACTAATTGTAAGTAAGCAAATCAAACCCCAAGGAAAAAAAAAATGATGCACGATACAGTTGCTCACCTCCCAGTGACCAATGCCCAGCCTGCCCCCGAGCAGCGATCAGCCCCTTCTAGCCAACTTCCTCCAGTCTATATGCTGAACATGATGTTCTGTGATATGGGATACCCCTTTGGCCATTTCAAACCAGCTGTCCTGGCCATGTTCCCTCTCAGTTTCTTGTGCACCTGCTCTCGGGCAGAGCACAAGACACTGAAAAGTCCTTGACTTAGAGTAAGCACTGCTCAGCAACAACTAGATCATCAGTGTATTATCAACATTATTCTCAAACTAAATCCAAACCATAGCACTGTACCATAAGACAAAAACGAACTACCTCAGACACTACCAGGTCATGTGCTTTATATCCCACTCAGGCCAGACAGGGGCTTTAAAAGGGGCTAATCTGAAGAAGTAGGTGCAGTGCCAGCACAGGTCCTGAACAGTACCTTCAAAAAGAGCATCCTGGTTTGGAGTGAGTCACCTAACAAGATTCAACTGCAAATACATCCAGTGTATTAATGAGGTCCATGTATATTATTTTAGAAAACAAACCTGAACTGCATGGGGATTGCACAACAAAATGCAGTTGAGAGAACAGGAAAAAAGCTGGAAAGGAGTACATGTATCTTTCAGATAGAAGTGGGTTAAAAGAACACAAGCTTCAAAAAATTTGATCACAGATAATTAAAAGATGGATTCTGCAGTTTATTCTGCTGTTTAGTGCATAGTATTTTGGCAGAGGGGGCTGTAGATATTTTAAAATCTGATACCCACTTATGTGATCGTGTATTAAAGCACAGTGGGAAAAAAACAAAGGACAGAGTTTAGTCATTTGAAATGTTCAGTTTCCTTGCCACTTGCATTATTCTTCTGTTCTTATTTTTCCTTTGCATGTTTTAGTACTTTTTAATCCACTTACTCAGAACTCCCCACAAATGTTTTTTTCATAAAAACATTGGTCATTCAGACCCGAACAATGTATTTGATGTTAGTGGTATTCCTACTAGAACATCTTTAAAGCAAAACAGAGGTGAGGAAGAGAAGAGATGAAACAGGGGCTAGAGGGACCTACTCTACGGCCATTTAAGGTGAAAAGGCTGGACAACAGACATTTCAGCACCACTTTAAATGGGTTCGAACATCTCTTGCCAAAACACTATTCTAAGTAACACTTTTGGTGAAGCAACATGTCAGCATTTTCAACCTTTCTATACCTGACTGCTTTTACACACATATAAAGTTCAGTATGTTTATGTTCAGAAAAAAGTTACTGAACATAACTGGAGCCTGAGAACTTTGCACATATGGAAATTATCCATAAGACACCTCATTTCTTGTTAGTACTGCATTGTTAACCATGTAAATCTAAAATCTGAGGGGTCTTGACTGCCTGCTGGGGTCATACTGATAATACCATATAACTGCACATTTTTTTATTGAAGGTTGCAACTATACCTAACTCTGTTGGTCTGCTGTTTCAAGCTTTGCAAAATGAGCATTATAAATACTTCCTGGGTAAAGTCCATTTTGGTGAAAAACCCTGTCTTGCTTACAGTGCAGTTTTTGTACAATAATCCAGACATATTTCCCCTTCCAGTAGAAAAAAATGTAACAAAGGGTCACGCCTTAAATCTCTGGTCTAGGGTGGTGGGTTCTTTTCTTTTCCTAATTTTTACTTCTCATTTTTCACTGAAACATTTTACTTTCAATACGTCTAGTCACATGAGTAGCAAAAATAATGTCTTCCTTTTAAATCTTCATCAAACTAACAGATGTTTATTTGGTCCTACAACCATATACATGTATTCTTAAGGTTAACATTAGCAGATATATTTTCATGCACAAAGAAACTTGTGTAGGTGGACACCATGGACAGTTAAACACAGCAATACATAAAAACAGATAAATGAAAGTAAAGCAGATGAAGAGTTGAGTGTACATATAGTAGTTTATTAAAAAAAAAATCAAAATCAAAACAAAACAAAAACCCCACATAGCTAAAAATGGGGCAATTATTGATGTGTATAGGAACACAAATAGAAGGTTTCCTATAAATACAGAAAGATTGTTTTAGCTACAGATAGAGGGTTTATCATCGGTTTCTAGCAAAAAAACCCCAAACAAACAAACAAAAAAAAACCAAAACCAAAACAAAACCCCACCAGCCTGTAAAAAGTTCCATTCAATGTTTGAAACTGCTTGGTTTTGGTTTTCATTAAACTCATAATTTTTAACTGTGAGTGGAAGTACTTTTCCTGGGGCAGAGGAACATGATATGAAACAAAAAGGAGGTACAATCTGAAAAAGCTATTTTTTTTTCATATGTCAAACAGGTCACTTACAGGTGGAACAGAGAGGAGTAGATAAGGGAAAATCAATGGAAAATAATAATATGTGTTAGAAAGATAAGGCAGTAGAAGTGGAAAAGATGGAGAGATTCCAGAGAGATAAATGTGAGTGTGCATGGCCAAAAAAAAAGAGAAATTGGCTATGAAATGGCCCAGAAGTGTTCAGGATCAAAACACTTTCCAAATGCCAACAGAAATTCAAAATGGTCTTTTGTTTAAAAGTAAAGTACAGGCATTGATTTCTTCTTCCCAAGTGAATAAGCTCTTATCTTTAAGACAGAATTTGTCTTGGATTGATGACAGACAAGAGCTCAGAGAATATTTCTGTCACTGAGCTGACTAGCAAACTGCTGTGGGTTTCAGTCTCATAAAGTTTCCATTACCATCAGAGAGTGGAATTTTTGGATTATTTCTTTCCAGGGAAGAAGAGGTTCTCTTTAGTGAATAGGATCCTAAATTTTGAATCATATGCATATGAGAAATTTAAGGACTTTTAGAATTTAATAAAAGCAAGTAGAAGTGGGAGTTATCTAATTTCAGGGGGGGGGAAAATGAAGAATAAAATACCTGCAGAAGCAGCATGTCAGCTTTTTAATATGATTATTATGGTTGTTATGAAATACTCTGAACAGTGTTACTCAGCTGCTGCACAGAATATTAAGGAGCAATTACTACTTGCACTAATACCATCACATCATCTTGGGGAAAAAAAAAAAAGTCTAAAAAACAATGCTTTTATTTCAATACCTGCCAAATCTTTGGCGTTTGGCTCTTGGTGTCACTGTGTCTTTTTCATGCCACAAGGTGAGCTTGCAGTTCCAACACCAGTGGATTCATTCACTTAAAGAGAACTACATCACAGAAGAAAACATTAACATCAGCTTTAATGCTGAAGTGTCATAAATAAGTTATGTGAGAATCCTAATTCTATTTTTGTCTTGTAATTTCTGTCAATAGGGCTTTTTAATTCCAGTTCTATTGCAGATATACTTGATCACATCCTATACATATTATCTTTTCGGGAGGCAATCTGATCACCTGTAGTGATCTTCACTCTTCTTGAAGGAGAAATAGACATTAAAAGCTCACCAGATAGAAAAACAGAAGTATTAGTTCAGCTGGCCAGGAACATCTTTGGCTGTGGCTTTGCAGCTTGAGGATGGAGAACCACTGATGCACACAAATATGAACCTCCCATCACAACCTTGCATGTATTTAAGCAGTTCCTTTGATTTCAAAGGAGTGCTGGGGATGTCAAGACTTTTTACATCTTAGTGGCAATATTTAGACACCACGTGTAACTACTGGAATTCTGTTGCAGAAACCAACCCACTCATTTCAACTGTTTACCAAAGGACAAAAAGAAATAGTTTGAGACACTTGTATCAGGAAGTGGCTCATCTTACTAGATGTAATGAGGCATCCTAGAGGTAACTGTTGCAGTGCCCAGACTTTACCTCAGAGCATTAGCTGCCATGAAAACACGTCCATAGGCCAGCATTAACAGCAAAGAGCCATGACCTACCTTAAGTGAGACACTCTGCCTTTAGACCTGCTCACTGCCCTGGGGGAGGAATCACTTTGAAACAATCCATATTTCAGCCCTAGCACAGTCTAGAAACCTCTATACTCCAACCCATCTCTGGAAAAGCCAAGTGACATGAAAACTTTCCAAACTCCCCTTCACCCCTATTGCAGAGTGACACATCCTCTTTCCAAAGAACAGCATTAATAAGCTCTCAGGCATATTTGCCTCCATTTGGCATCCCTCTTGCCCTACTCCTGCTACAGCTTAAGGCTGAGGAATCTTTAAAAAGTAATTTACATCACATGGCTTTAATCATATTTTACTTATTATCTGTCAAGTACCAGTAACACTTTTGAATATGGAAAAGAAATACTGAACCCTAATGGTCTCTCTTCAGAAAGAAAGAATATAAAACTGAGAATAAGCATATTGAGAACAACACCAAAACATTAACCTGCCCTTGTTGCTAGCTACTTATTCTGCAAATAAAGTATTCTTGCTACACACTTTTTACAGTGGAAGCAGAGCTAAAGACTGAAAAATACTAACTTAAATAGAAGCAGAGGAACACCAAATGATGAAGGCTTTAGGGTGTAAATTATGAATATTGTTACTGTGCTTCTCTTTCCATTTTTCTTGCTTCAGAAGATTACAGACACTCTTTCCTTAATGTCCTATAATAGGCACACACGAACACGGTCCAAGGTAACAATTTAAGTGGAATGTTGTCTGAAACCCACATGCAACCTGCTCCACTTCTTTGGAAGGTGGAGCAGGCACTCCATTACCTGCACACGAAACTCAGTTGTTCACATTCAAACATCAGCATCGGGACAGAGAGACATGTCTCTGCTAGTAAAGCAGTTTGCCTGATTTTGGCTGGGATAGAGTTAATTTTCTTCTTAGTAGCTGTGGTTTGGATTCAGTATGAGAATAATGCTGGTAACACACTGATGTTTTGGCTGTTGCTGAGTAGTGTTTACCCTGACTCAAGGACTTTTCAGTGTCCCAGATATACAAGAAGCTGAGGGGGGAGCATGGCCAGGACAGGCAACCTAAACTGGCCAAAGTGGATATTCTCTGCTATAGAACATCATGGTCAGTATCTAAACTCAGGGGAGTTGGCTGGGAGCTGCTGATTGTTGCTTGATGATGGACTGGGCAACTGTCAGCAGGTATTGAGCAATTGTACTATGCATCACTTTTTTGGCTTGTGCTCTCTTCCTCCCTATATTTTTCCCTTTCCTTTTTTTTTTTTTTTTTTAATATATATTTTATTTTTGTTTCTATTATTTAACAGTTTTTGTCCCAACCCACGGGCTTTACATTTTTCCTGCTTCTCCACCCCATCCCATTGGTGGAAGTGGGGAGTGAAAAAGCAGCTGCATGTTATGTAGTTACCAGCTGGGGTTAAATCACAATGGCAGCATTGAAGAAACTGCAGAGTCCTTCCTTACATGACCTAACATTGTCTGTCCTTCCCTTCGCTTAGATTCACTGGCAGTTAGGGAAATACCTCTGCACAGCCTGGAAAAACTAGTCCATTAGTCCATGCTCAGCAGACTTTTTCCAAGTGTGCACTCCAAATACCCTCTCTTTGGACAGCATTACAAATATAAGATTGCCTGGGTAAATTTCTTCAAAAGGACTTTCAAAGATGACCTCTATATAATTTAATAATTCTGAAGTCAGGTCCTGAGTGTTTACTGAATGTAAATCCCAAAACCTCTCAATTCCCTACCCAAAGGCAGAAGTAGATTGTAAACTCCCCAAACTAAGTTGTCATTTAGCTGACTAGTATTATATGAAATTAGCACATCCAGTAACAATCCTCTGTGGGATACACAGTAAGATATTTTGACTCTCAAAGTTCTCAGTAGATTAGAAAACATAGCCTTAGCATATTGTGCTAACCACTTTAATTACAAACTGGTTTTAGTACAGTTTAGCAAAGTCTTCTCAACAAGAAGATTAATGCAAGATGTGATGTCCTTGCAGTAGGAACTGAAACAGTTCTTCACCCATCAGGATCCCCTCTATACACCCTGCAGAACAGGAAAAGCAGAACAAACACTGTTTTCTCTCCATCAAGATTTGGTAAGATAGTATTTTGACAAAGCTTGCAGAGGAGAGGAGATAGGCAACTTAGAAGGAGGAAGAGACTTGAACATTTTTCTGACAGATGAATTTGTTATCTTAAGACAGAGATTTTTCATCTCTATTACATCTGATCCAGGATCCCTTTTCCCCCTTTCTATCATAGTTGCCCCATGCCTTTCCCTTAAAGCCAACCATTCATTTCCCTATCATTCCACATTTCCATAGCTTAAACTTACCCATTTCTCATCAGATTTCTAGAAGGGTTGCCAACAGGACAAGAGGAGTGAAGAAAGAGTTAAATTGCACTAGCAGATACAAATAATTTAAAATGGTGTTTTCTCTAGGTGTGATCTCAGTGCTACTTTACATTACTCCTAAAGCTGAGAAATTGATATTATTTGTAAGTAGCTGTTTGCTTGACAAAAGTAGCTGAAATTGTTAGGCTGCAAGCTGAACTTTATCTGAACTCTATGTCTATGTAGTATAAGTCAAAGACGGATTATAGTGAAACCTGGAGCTAACAATCTGAACACTAATAATATTTAAAATAGGCAAAGCTGGCAGCTTAGATATTAATTAAAAATTAATAGCTAGAGTGGACAGTGCATAGATTGTTGTATATGAACTGTAATAACCATATTACAACATGGGCTGCAGAACTGACCGAAACCCCCACCGAAACCGACTTAAGAGGATGTGAAGTTGACCACAGAGCAATCACTTGATAATGAAACAGCAAACCAGTGGAGAGTGAGAAGACCTCAGACACTAATACAGCTGTTGGTCCAGACTGTCGCATGAGGTGTGGGGAATTTAGATAGTAAAGGTATAATTGCTCAGGGATTTGTTTGTTCATAGTCCCTTGTTTGAGGTACCAGATATCATAATTGATCTGTGCCAATAGACATATCTAATAGAGATGAGAGCCCAGTGTCAAAAATTTCTGTAACATCTACATTTTCAGGAATTTAGGTATGGGGGGTTTTTTTGCTATTCTTCTAATCCTATATCTAGCATAACTACAAAATAGAAGAGCCCTTCTAGGGCTACAATCTAATTGACTTTCCTTGAAGTCAGATCTCCTTTTTGCCATTAACAAACAAGCTGGCTATCAGGCCTAAGTCTCAGCTGGTTATAACTAT
The DNA here is from genome assembly GCA_035583235.1 of Hafferia zeledoni. Taxonomy (NCBI): domain Eukaryota; kingdom Metazoa; phylum Chordata; class Aves; order Passeriformes; family Thamnophilidae; genus Hafferia; species Hafferia zeledoni. The sequence goes on from JAWWEV010000083.1 coordinate 46,878,142, forward strand.
CAAATATATCATGTTTCTTTATTGGATTATAACAAATCATTCCATCAGGAATATGCAGGAATATTGAGGGTTCTGTTTTCCTCATGATGCTACTGGTTAGACACAACCTGCACAGGCTTTAGTTATCTAAAAGCCAGCCTCTATTTATTGGCTACATTTTCAAGACGTAACACTGGGCTTTTTTATAGTTTATAACTACTGATGAGGCCTGAAAACAGTGGGTTTTCATGTGTTATCACAAATTATGTTCCTAATCTGTTCAGATGAATTTCAAGCATACTTTAATCCAAGATATGCTTATTTCAAAATATGTCATGACAGAGGGCTGCTGCTTTCATTTTGCAATGTGTTAAACAACTTGTACCAAACCTATTTGGTGACAGGTAATTCAAATACAGGCTGCCAAAAGTTTTTCTCTTTGCATTCGCATGAAAAGTAACAGCAATTCCTAAAAATAGTTACCTGATTCAAAGTGCGAGGTGCTCTTTAGTACAATAACCAAAAAACACCCCAAGCCAAAGCCAAAGTAAATAAACATGGGTGAAAAGCATAAAAGTGTAAAATTATTGTGGTTACAAATTTAGATTAAGAAGAAATTATGAGAAAAAAAAACCCAACCAAAAAAGATCTTGCAAGATTTTCCTCAAAGCTAAAGGAATTCCTCTCCTTTCCCATTAATGAGAGGCAGTAGTGGAGAGCATATTTTATTGTGAGTTCTGGGTTTGTGGAACAAAGATGAAGCAATTCACCTCAGATCATTTATCACAGGGTTTTTTATAACAAATGCTTAGAGTACTTGTTTCCAGCAGTGTTTTAACTCCAGGCTGACCACTCCACCACTCAGCATCACCTTGCTGCAGCTACTGGGCACTGATCTCCCTGAAGACACTGGGGTCTAGTGGAGGGAACCAGGCAGGGTGGAGGATGTGACCTCAAGCTGGGTAGTTCCTGGACCTTTTAACCCTTCTTCCTCCATTTCCCTGCTATAATGCAGTAGCTGTGATGAATTTTATTTTTTTCTTTTTTCCTTGGTATAACCTGATATGTACAGCAGAACACGTTATAGAATCATAGAATCATAGAATTGATTGGGTTGGAAAAGACCTCCGAGATCATCAAGTCCAACCCTTGGTCCATCT
>JAWWEV010000083.1:46879380-46924289 GCA_035583235.1 Hafferia zeledoni
TCAAGGTGTGGCCTCACCAACGCAGAGTACAGGGGAAGGATCACTTCCCTGGTCCTGCTGGCCACGCTATTTTTGATGCAGGACAGGATCCCATTGGCCTTCTTGGCCACCTGGGCACACTGTTGGCTCCTGTTGAGCTTCCTGTCAATTAGTCCCCCCAGGTCCCTTTCTGCCTGGCTGCTCTCCAGCCACTCTGTGCCCAGCCTGGAGCGTTGCAGGGGGTTGTTGTGGCCAAAGTGCAGGACCCGGCACTTGGCCTTATTGAACTTCATCCCATTATGTCTCTACATTTCTTTGTTAGAAGAGGTCTATCACGGATTTAGCCTGCAGCACTGAACTGCAGACAAACCTAGACACATGTAAGCATTTGACAAGCTTTGGGCTTCAATAAGGGTGGAGACAATGCTTCCCAAAGGAAAGGATTATCTCCTTCAGTGGCTGGTTGGTTGATTTTCTGTCATATTTCCATTATGTCAACTACACTTGGGATCCCTTCTCCAGCAATCAGTGACAGGACACAATGGAATGGCCTGAAGTTTTGTCAGAGGAGGTTTAGGTTGAATCATAGAATCAGCTAGGTTGGAAGAGACCTCCAAGGTCATCAAGTCCAGCCCCTGATTCAACACCACTGTGATTACTAGATCATGGCAATAAGTGCCATATATATCAGAATATCAGAAAAAGGTTCTTCACCCAGAGGGTGGCTGAGCGCTGGAACAGGCACCCCAGGGCAGTGGTCACAGCACCAAGCCTGACAGAGGTCAAGAAGTGTTTGAACAACGCTCTCAGGCACACGGTGTGATTGATTCTGGGGAACGCTCCTGTGCGGGGCCAAGTGTTTGGACTCAATGATCCCTGTGGGTCCCTTCCAGTTCAGAATACTCTGCGATTCTAAGATTTCCCGGTGCTAATTTCTGCAAAGACGAGACACAAGCGGGATTTGGGCCAAGGACACCTAACCAGTGTCCAGGTTCAGAGCGAAGCGCCCTCCCCTCGGGGCTCGCCCCCATCCCCGGGCGCTGGGGCGGCGATGCGGGGCCGGTCCCGGCGCATCCCCCGCTCGGCGCAGGGAGCGATGCGCGCCCGAGCTCCGCCTCCCGCCGCCGCCCCGCCCGTGCCCGCGGCCTGAGCTGCCCGGCTGGAGCTGCCGCGGCTCCGGGCCCGGAGCGTCCCTGCGGTGAGCCGGGCTGCGGGGGCGGCGCGGGGGAGAAGCCCAGAGGGATGCGGGGTGTGTTGCTGGCGGCGGCGCTACCATTGCGGGCCGGCCTTCCCTCCTTTCTGCGCCCTCCCTTCCCTCCTTTCTGCTCCCTCCCTTCCCTCCTTTCCGCTCCCTCCCTTCCCTCCTTTCCGCTCCCTCCCTTCCCTTTTTTCCCCCGTTCCCCCCACGGCCGCGCCGCCGCTCTCCCCGCGGAGGTGTCGCATCTGTCCCCGCCCTGGGGCAGCGCCTGCTGTCCTGGGGCAGGGCGGGGAGAAGCAGCGCTTGGCGGGGGCAGGAAGAGCAGGAGGAGGAGGAGGAAGAAGGAAGAGGAAGGAGGGAGGTGACGTGCGGGAGGTGGGCGGGGCGGGGGTCCCTGTGCGGGCAGGGGGTGCTGCGGGGGATGCTCTGCGGGCAGTGCCGCCTCCCACATCCCCAGCGCCGCTCCCGCTGCTGCCAGGCCGGGAGAAGGAGGAGTGGGATTGCTTTTCCCTTCTTCTTGGGACTCCACTCCTTCAGATCCATCCCCAGGGAGGTACGGCGACCTGTTTGCCCTGCTGAGAGTGGTGTGGACAGACCAGGGCGTGGGAACCCCCGTGTTCCACCGCGGGAGGATGCTGTGCTGGGGGTCAGGTTTAGCGTCGGGCTGGATTTAGGCAACTTTGGAGAGGCGCTCTCCGCTCTCAGCATCTGAATTTAAAGTGGGTCATTCATTCTCGAGCTGCGGCGTTTTGAGTGTATCCGAAGGATTGCGCTGGTTCGTCTGCGGGGCGAGCTGGTGATTAAATCACAGTGCTGTGATTTAATCTCCATTACCAGTTCAAGTTACTCATTGATGAAGTGCTTACGCTGAGCAGTTCCCAACTTCGCTGCAGTCAGGTGGGAGTAGACACAGTGATTGACTTTAACATGGAAAATGCTCACCACAAATACTAAACTTGTAGAAAGAGGTTGTTTGTGTGTTTATTTCTTTTTTTAAAAAATCATGTTTGTGCTCAGAGGTATAAGGCTGTCGCTGTAATTCTGCACAATGTTGTCAGTACATTTTATTATGTGCATTTATCATCTTGCTTTCTATAATGTGATGTAGTTGTGTTGAGCATTAATTGCTGTGAACATTGTCAGTGTGTGCTAGCAGTACTAGTTTTCTGGGGGACTGTTAGTCAATCCAACATTGTGAGAAGGCCCATTTCTATTTATAAGTCAGTAGTGTTGTTATTATTTTTAGAAGACGTTTTTCATCAGCTTTGCAGCTTTAAGTAGGCCAGATGCAGAGTGATTCACTTTCTCTTGGTTTGTTGATGGTTCAAGGCCAGATACTTTGTGTAAAATGCTCCAGTGGTTCTCTTGTAATGACACGAATCCATAAGTATATTTCTGTTATTTGTGTGTTAGACCTTTTCAAAATAAATGTTGCTTTTTATAGACTTGATATGTTGAGAAACAAATATTTGACATTTTTAATGATGCTGAAATTTGCAAAATACTAAACTTAGTTCAGGTGGATTAGGTCTTCTTTTTGCTGCATTTGGGCTAGCTTGTGGTTGACTTGATGCGATGTGGTCTAGTTTTCATAAATTCTCAAGTGTTGAGCCATGATTTTTTCAAAGAGGGTTTAGCACAATCGTTCTAGGCCTTCATTCATATGACAGAATGTATTCACACTTTACTGTTTCAAACTTTGTCAGACCATCCTAGTTAAACACAGTTATTAAAGTAGTTTTTTTACAGGGCCAAACTTAATTTCTAGTAAGCAGGATTTCATTCAGCATGCACAATATTATCAGTGCTTTTGCAGAAGATGTTGATGACATGGTAATGATAGAGCACACTTGTGACAGCAGAAACTGTGTTTTCACATGTTTAGGCAGCAGCATCCAGCAGCTCATCTGAGTCACTTTAAAGGATCACAGATTTATTGCTTGTTAAACACTCTCTAATTTAACTGCATCTGCTAAAAATCTGTTCTTAATTTGAACTCATTAGTGATTGTGTTAAAAGACGACTTGCACATTACTTCTTTGCCTCCCTGTCTGAAATTCACTAGGAGTAGGATTAAAAATGAAAGGTTGAAAAAAGTTATCTTAGCAAGGAACCAAATTAATATCTTGTAATGACATCATGCTTTTCTTAGGAAGTTCAGCTGCTCAGTCATCAGCTGAAGCCCTGAAGCAGCATCACTTCAGATATCAGGAGTTAATTTCTATCTTGCATTGGCAGAAAAACTGGATAAATTATGTAGAGATGTGTTAAATATTTTCTGCAGAAGGTTCTGATGTAGGTCTTTGCTAGAACTTGCTGCTGCTTGGACTGGGTAATTATTTCCTTACAATGTCCTTTAAACCTTGTAAGGAGAAAAATGGAGGTAATATGTAAAACCTGGTATTTCATTTTGAAGCATCTTCAAGAGCTATAGAATAGGAGTTATGAGTGAAAGAATCTTAGAAAAGTTTATCCTGCATTCTAAAGTAGATGTCATTTTTTAAGAGCTCTGAAGAATTTTCAGGGCTTGAATTTGCCTGGAGTAAACTTTTGCACCATTTCATAGAATAGTTTTTGAGGGGGTGACAGAATCCTGAGTATTTCAGGAAGAGTCCCACAATTCTGTGTTAGCAAAATAATAGCTTTTCTTGTCCAAGTGATACCTGGCTAGCAGCCCTGGGGCATAACTTGTTTGTTATTGCTCTGGAAAAAAAGAAGTAAACAAATGTGTAGGAGTTGCCAGAGTAATAGACCTGTATAGTGTATACACTATACCAGAGTATAGTGCCTAATGTCTGAGGCAATTAGTAAGATGTTTGGTGTCTTTAAAAAAATTAATTTTGTATTTAGAGAAATGCTGTCATGATAAAATATATATGCTTTTGATACCTAAATGGTTTCTTTGGCCTGCAGTTGTTTTAAGTCTGAGAAACTGAATGGGGAATAAGCTGTTATTGCTTAGTATTGAGTGCTTAGTGGAAAAAGTTTGCAGGGAAGTCTTCATATCTGTAAGCTGGTGTTGCCTGGGCTAAAAAGTCAGATTTAGAGAGCAGGTAACAGATGTGAATAAGAGATAATACCATGTTTGTTGGAGGATTTTTAACTGTCTTTCCTCTATCTTTGTACCACTTCCCTTTTTTGCCCACTTCTCCCTCCCTGCTTTAGCAATCAGTAGCATCTCTTTTTTTCTTTGTATTTTTTTATTACATGCAGATATTGCTTGTGACTGGAATGTGTGTGTACATAAAATATACAAAAATACTATACATATGTTAATTTAACTGTGGGGAGCTGATCAAATTTAACCTTAAAATCCTGATGTGGCTTCAGCTTCAGCTCTTTGGCAAGATTAGGCTCGAGCATCTAACCAAACTCACAGTCCCCCAAGAGGTTATGTTACTTGTAAGAAAACTATAACTTTTGTTTGGTAATTAATTAAATAAGGACTGGGACTAGATGATCTTTAGGGTCCTTTCCCATAACATTCTATGATTTCATGAAGTGTGTACTGTCAGTTGGAATGTATTGGTTGTAAGTGGGCTGATGTGTTGTCATTTCTATAACTGAAATATTTGTTCTTTCTATGTTCTAAATGATAAAATGCACACACTTGATTTTTGTAGTTTGCAGTGGTTAAGTATCTTGAGTGCAGCTGAGATCTGAGGCAGACTTTGGAATCTGTTATGGTACATCCTTTTTGTATGTTATGTTTGTATGTATCTTAGAATATAGTTGCATATTGAAGATCATATTCTTGATTAAACAAAGTCTGAACTCCACATATTTTGAGTTCTGGAAAGTGGGGTTCTGAATATGTCATGAATTCAGTTTGGAGTGTATTTTCAAAGTCAAAAAACTATAGAATGGTTGGGATTGGAAGGGACTTCAAGGGATTATTTAGTTCCAACACCCCTGCTGTGGGCAGCGACACCTTTCACTAGACCAGGTTGCTCAAAGCCCAGTGTAACCTGGCCTTGAACACTGCCAGGGATGGGGCATCAGTAACTTCTCTGACAGCCTGCAGTGTCCCACCGCCCTCACAGTAAAGAATTTCTTCCTAATATCTAATCTAAGCCTTCCTGCTTTCAATGTAAGTCCATTCCCCCTTGTCATATCACTACATGTCTGTGTAAAAAGTCCCTCTCCAGCTCTTATGTAGGTCCCCTTTAGGTACTGGAAGATGCTCCAAGGTCTCCCTGGAGCCTTCTCTTTTCCAGGCTGAACAACCCCAACTCACTCAGGCTGTCTTCAGCTTTTCAAGCTGACTAGCTCCAGCAGATCCACATCCCTCTGGTGTTGGGGACCCCAGAGCTGGATGCAGCGCTCCAGGTGGGGATAACTCTGAAGAGCTCTTCTTTCATATGTTCTTTCACATGTCTAGTTTGAGTTCATTTTAGAAGTAAAAGTCTGGGATATTCTGTTAAGAAGGAGTCCAGAGAGGAAGAGACAATGGAGATAAAAGTAAGGGCAATGCTGGTGCCAAATTTACAAGCTGTTTAGTCTGCCATTTTCTCAGCTCTTGTAGAATAAGAAATTAATTGTTTGGAATAAGACAGCAGTGTTTTGCAGGACATGGCTCAGTAGCAGGGCTTCTTCAGCTGCAAAGAGAAACTAGTCCAAGGTTGGAGCACTTTGATTTGACTTTCTGAATCTATGAATCTCACTCTTGGGATGGGGGAAGGTGACACTGCTGTTCTCTCAGATGTTCTAACCTAAAAATATTATTTCCTTTTTTTTCTTTCTCTTTTTTCACCTTCTTTCAAAGGTCTGAGAAAAATATTGTTCAGTACAAAAGTGGGATATGTGCAACAGCCCTGTTGCTTTTGTTAGGTCACTTTAGAGCATAGTAAATTGGGGAAACCTCTTTCTCAAGGAAACTGGTGATTTGTTAGTTTGGTTTTTGTTTGTTTGTGGGTTTTGGTTTTCTTTTTTTTCCCCAGGGAGAAGTTATCTAAGGTGAGAGCTGTTAATTCAGGGTCCAGCAGAGCTACTCTAGTTCTGAGCACTCAGATAAAGCCAAAGTCTTTGTAAGGAGTTCTCTCCTGTATGCTGGTAAATCTTGCCCTGCCCCTCTAATGGGAAACCTTCCCAGTCTTCAAATGTGTTCCATATTTGTAACTTGTAATTCCTGCTGTGTTGCTTAATTGAAAATCTAGAGTGTTGCCAAAACACTCTACAGTATCTTCTGCTTAAGGTGGGGAAATTTTGTGGGTGTGCATCAGTTGGAATTTTTCAGTCTAATTAAAGTGTCTGGTTTGGATTTGTTTGTTTTTTGGTTTGGAGGGGGTTCTTTTTGTTTGTGAGTTTTTTAAATATTCCCTCATGTTTACTAAGGAACATTTGTTTTGAGCAGAACAGTGCTTCAGACTGAGAAGTATTTTTAAATGCATTGAAACCTTAAAATGCTTCGGAGTCAATGATGTGTTACAGCTAGAGACAGAATGAGTGCAGCTGGGAAGGGATTTAAGTGCCCTTCAGGAATGGGAGCAAAGACTATCAGGAGATCACTAGTAATGTACCCGCTACAAGCGGATTTTGTGAAAATTAGTTCTTGCAGTTACATAAACAGAAGAGGGAGAGAGTATGTCAGCAGAGTGGGGTTTGGTCATTGATATAGAGAACAGTGTAAAAATGTGTCCAGGCAGTATCCAGCTCTTTGGGATTTCTCTTTTCCCTGATTTCCAGTCAGCATTGCTTTATCTTCATAGAAGGTGGTTTTATCTGTGTTGGGTCTTAATCTGAGTGTATGCTAGGACTGTCAGAAAACACACTGAGAGAATCCTTCTAATATCCTGCAAGTTAATACAGCTTTACACCAGATGTTCTCATTTTCTTGGACTTTAAATATGCAGTATACCAAAGCAGTCTTTACAGTTAATTGTGTTTTCTGTCCAAGGTGTTTGTGCCTAGGTAAAGAATGAAGTTGGACTTCATGATGGTGAGAGTGCAGATGAGTATGACAATTACTTCCTAGAACCTGAGGTCTTTTATTGGTTCCAGAGAAGGTGTTTAGCAAACTTGGGTCTGGCCCAGTGTACTGCACTGACTGGATGAAATCCTGGAGTGCCTGTGACAGGCCATTCCCTGTGGGGTGGATCCTGCCCACACTGGCTGTGGGATGGGACATTGCCCAGGGTCCTCCTCATGCAAAAAATGTCAGCTCAGAACTTGCAGACTTGAAGGTCATTTTCTTTTAGGTATGTTAACATTATCTGATATTGTTTTAAGTACAACTTACATGTTTGAATGTTAGTGTTATAATACTGGTTATTGTATTAAGTTCCGTTGTGAGAAATTTTGGTTTTATCTGTGCCATGTAATGTGTCCCTACAAAATAACAACAGTCAGTTTTCTTTTATCAGAAAATAACTCGTTTGGTAAGGAGAGGAAAAGAACAGGCATGTTTTATTTATCTCCATATTAGGAAAGTTTTTGCCAAGGAAATGCTTAATTTTTTTTATTTTGTTATGAATGAACATTGCTACTCTCTCAGTGTCAGCATCTACTTCTTGTAGAAGCTTCTACTGCCTTGTAGTTTTAAAGTACTTCAGCATCTTGGCTGTGTCATCCTATTTTATTCATTGGAAAGAAAAAAATATTTTCAGATGATTTTTTTAACCTTCAGAGAAAAGCTGTTTATGGTGGCAATTCTAGGGCCGTATTTAGTGTTGTCAGAGACATATATAGTAAGTATTCCAGGTTTTCAGTATGTTTCAGTAGCAATTGGAACACAATGTTACATTGTGTGCCTACTTACTTTATGCAGATATGATTTCTCTGGCATTTTAAGCTAAACTAGTATTGCCTTTTCCAAAAATTGCCTCTGTGTGACACTTTCAGTTTTGATTATGCGGAGATGGTGCTTTCAGTTTTGATTCTGCTGAGTTGTTGATAGCATTTGAATAAGCCTTTTTTAAATTTTTTTTTTTCTGTCACATCTGTTCTCCCTTCTCCGTTAAATTCTGCTCTGTGTTTTTTTCCTTTGGGAAGAAAAAAGTAACATAAGAGGTGCTGTTGGTCCCTTGTGATACAGCAGTATAGTAAACACAAAAATAATTTTAGAAAAGGACCATAGAATGAAAGAATAGGGGGAGAATAATGATAATAAAGACAAGTAGTGTTCTGATAGTGCATCTCTAAGATACATGTAAAACTGACACAAGCAATGTGTGCCATCTACTTCTGTCAGTATGAGTGAAAATAATGATGTTGATTGTAAATGTATCCTGAAATCACGGGCTAGTTCTCACCATGTGCTACTGAAGTCCTTTCTAGACTTCAGGGGCAGGGAAGGACTGCAGTCCTAAACTTGGTAGCTTTGCTTTTCACTTATTATACTGATTAATACTATTAATAAGTGTAAAATATTTCACTAGGAAGTTTTAGAATTAAATTTCTGTTTGGATGCTTGAGTTATGGCCATAACAATGAAATGTTAAAAAAAAAAAAAGGTAATAAACCACACATTTATTTTAATCTAAATAGATGCAAGCTTGGCTTTTTGCACGGGGAAAAAAATCATTGTTGTCTATGACTTGGAATAGTTCAGTATAGAAAACTTACTTGGCTAAATATTTTAGTGGTAGTTGAGTGAATGTATCTACTTATGAAAAAAAGGGAAAAAACATTAGAATCTTACATACCTTGAAAGTGGGGAGTGAAGAGGAAATATAACACAAGTATACTGGTATGGATCCTTATTTCAGAATTTTTGTTTTTCCTCTTAAATGTTTTGACATTTCAATAAGCTTATAGATTTTGTAATTTCCCCCACCTAGCAGATGAAGGGAAGGTGGTAAATATAGTCTGTCTGGATTTTATTAAGGCTTTAGATACTTCCCTCACAGCATCCCTCTGGCCAAGTTGTCTGACTATGAAGCAAGCAGGTGAATGCCGTGCTGGAAGAACTGACTGAAGAGCAGAGTTCAAAAGGTTGTAGGGGATGGAGCCACATCTGGCTGTACCAGTCACCACTGGTGTTCCTAAGGGCTGAATCCTGGGGACACTTCTGGTCAATATTTTTTATCAGTGATCTGGAGGAAGGAATTGAATGCACTTTTGCTGGTGGGGCTGAACTGGGAGGTGCTGTTGACTCTCAGCACAAAAGGACTTGCAGAGGGATCTCGATAGAGTGGAGCATTGAACATTTGTCAGTGGCAGGAACAAATGCTGGATTCTGCATCTGGAGTGGATGAATACCTTCCACAAGTACAAACTAGGAGAGGCATGGCTGGCAGCAGTCCCACAGAAAGGAGTTTGGGGTGCTGTCTGCCAGCAGGCTCAATACAAGTCAGCAGTGGCAAACACATCTTGGGATGCCTCAAACTCAGCACAACCAGTTGGTCAAAAGGGGTGATCATCCCACTGTATTTAGCACTGGTGCAACTTCATTTTGAGTGCTGTAGCCAGTTCTGGGCCCCAAAATATAAAAAGGATGTGAGGGTCCTTGAATGCATCCACTGGAGGTGGCAGAAGCACCGGAAGGCAGGCCATGTGAGAAGCAGATAAAGACACAGGCTTTGTCTAGTTTGGAGAGAAGGAGGCTGAGGGGAAACCACACTGTTCTCTGCAGCTTCCTGAGGAGGGAAAGTGGAGAAGGAGATTGCTGATCTTTCCTCACTGGTAGCAATTACTGGGGTATGTGAGCGTGGCTGGAAGCTGCATCCATCAGGGGAGTCTTGGACTTAACATGAGCAAACATTTCTTTACCAAAAGGGTGGTCAAGCCGTGTGTCTTCTTTGAAAACAGGTTGATGCCCCAAGCCTGTCAGTGTTTAGGAGGCATTTGAATATTGCCCTTAGTGCCGGACTTCAACTTATGGTCAGCCCGGAAGTGGTCAGGCAGTTGGACTAGGTGACTGTTCTCGCTCCCTTCCAACTGAATACTCTATTCTATTCTGCACTCATGATGAGTCAAATAACAATAAGACTGTTATTTGCCAGAAATGCCAGGATGATTTTAGCTCCAAAAGCACATTCAAAGACATTGTTAACACAAGGATATACTTGGAAACAGGATTTTTTTTTTGTTTTTTTCTGACTGTTTCAGGCCGGATGCTCACAAGCATTATCAAAATATGCAGCTGTAGCCAGGAGCAGGTTAAGGCAATCCTCAGTTTACCTTGAAAAAACATCACTTGAAGTCTGGTAAAGGAAAGTCAGAGCCAGAACATTGCAAATCCCCTCCATCTGGTGGAGAGCCATATGCTATTGGGATTGCATGGGGAAAACTGATTTCTGTCTCACTCACGTGTCTCTTGTGGCAAGGACTTAAGGGCACAGTTTGTATCCAACACAGTTGCTATGAACTCCACCTCTCCAGGCAAGTTTGCCCATAGGGATTCTTGCAAGATTATGAATTACAGGCTGTTCATCTTCCTGGTGAGAGTCCTTCACCCAGGCACTTCTGCAGAGAATGAACATGCCAGTCTGCAAACACCATTCCTTCATAGGACATAGTTGTTTTGACCACACATCCTTCCTGAAGCCTGACATACAGAATAACCCAAACAATGGGTCTGCCTGGAGCCAAAAGAAGGGATGCCAAGTGCACTGAGACTCCTTCAAATCAGAGGCAGACACTGGGTCAACCCACAGATGGTACAACAGTCCTGATAATACGTAATTGATATTGAAAAAAATTAAAACAAAATTATCTGTAAAATAGTAACCTTTACCAGAAACAGTAAAGCAGATATTGACTGATGCACAAAGAAGGCTCTTTCTAGAAAAAAAACCTCAAAAGTTTTAAGAATGTGATTTTCTCTCTTTATTTGCTAGTGAATTTTTTTCTGCAGAAATTTGTATTTTGGCATTCAAAAACCCAAACTCCAAACATTTCAACATCCAGTTTATAATTACTTTTTTCCTGATTTTAAATTATTTTCATTTTTAGAAAGATCAATAACCAGTATCCTGTATCAGTTCAGATGCAAAAACTCAAGTAATATGCATGGATACAGGCCAAGCAGATCCTATTTCCTGAAGAGTGAGGATCAGTAACAATCACACTAAAAAGAGTTATGTGGTATTTTCAAAAGTATGACACATCTCGATGACAAGCATACTTTTTTTGCCTTCCTAAACTTGCTCCACCACTGAGTTTCTTGCCCAGGGGACTATGAAAAGCTTTCTGTGCCTCCCTGGCGCTTGTATGTCCTGCTTGAGAGCTGGAAAAGTGGCAGCTCTCGATGAGGCAGCAAGCCTGGAGCCCTTCCAAAACAGAGGCTGTTTTGCACAAGCAAGAATCTCTGGAGAAATGGAGCCAAGGGAAAAGCAAGGCTCACTCTCACTACAAACCTATAATGGGCAAGAGAACCAAAGAGAGCCAGGGCATGTGTGGTGTCTTGCAAGTGTCAGGGAAGAGAAATGTTGTTGCTGGTAATGCTGAGATGGGCATGGAAGTGTCTGGCCAGGTGAGCATCTGACACTACAAGGTGACTGTCGCTGCTTTTTGGTAGTCCCTACACACTTGTAAGGTGGATGCCAAGAAGGATTGAAGATTTTGCTTTTTTCTTATGCCCAGCTGAAACCACCTGAGAATGTTGGTGTGATGAAATGGCTGATTATGTCATTCAGGTACAAAGGAACTTTAATTAATGAAAGAAACTATGGGAGACAGTCCTCTAGCACACACTTAGTGATTAATGGGTTTGCAGAGCTGGTGCAGGAAGCTGCCAGGCTGTGTGTGGTCAGTTAAAGAGTCTCAGCATTTTGATGCCAGCTCAGTGTGATGAGACAGGCCCTGCCATGTGTCCAAGAGTGCTTCTGATGGATCAGCAGGCAGAGCAAGGCTAGAGACAAATTCCCCTGCCCTGAGTATCCCTGGTCCAGCAGGCTTTGGGGCAAAAAACAGTCTGTCAGTAGCAGGGATTTCAGGGATTTCATTTATGAATTCACAGAATTTATAAGCTGAATCTGACATCTGGAGTCAGGCTTGAAAGCAAACTGGTAGCCAGTGCATTTTAAAACCATGCTTTTCTCTTTGCTGAGGGCCCCACATGGCAAATGGATGCTGAACTTGCACATCCTGAATTAGCTCCAGCTGTACTAATTGCATTCCTATACTGTGCTGTATGTAGTGATATTCCAGACCAGAAGTAACAACTTCCTATATAATTGCCACTGAGTCCCACATCAAAATAAAAAATTAGTCACATATTTTAGCCAATTTAGATGGAAATTTTTTTGGAAGTACAGGTGTTACTTGGCTTTCTTTTTATTATTATTTTTATTTTAAATTATGGACATTGATGGCCTAATGTGAGGTTTATATCTCCCCCAGATGTTTTCTTGTGACCTGCTGTTACACAGCAGGGCACTTTAGTGGGGGAGGGCTTTCAGTACAAAGCAAGTGCTGTTTGCAGCACTCGAGTGCAGTGATTCTGCTCACACCCTCGGGTTCAGGCAGCCCAAAGGTCATTGCAGTACTCAAGACACCTGACCAAACACAATGTCACATGGCTCCCTTCTCTACAGCTCTTTCCCAGCCTTGTTTCAGGCAGCTGCTGTAGAAACAAAGGAGGAAGATTCAAGGATGTATTGTGCTTGGCTGTGTTTGCTTGGTGCTTTCCACTACCTGAAGACTGTTCTGTGTGACTTGACCATCCCTGGTTGCCCTGCCTCTTCCTCAGCTGTGGGGAGTGTGTACTGGCAGCCCCCTGCACCACCTTTACTTTTCCACTATGTCCTTGCATTCTCCCTGGTGTTTGCCTAACAAAGTGTTGCAGATCCCCTGTTGTGCTTTGGCTGACTGTGTTCTTGCACATTAGAGTTGGAACATGGTTGAAATACAGGAGTGGGAAGGATTTCGCTTTCTCTTTTGTGGTTTACTAAAAGACCATCCACACAGGAGGAGGCAAAGTTTTGTTCTTGAATTTCAAAGAACTATTCCCCCAGCCTTACAAGAAATTATCTGATGTGATTTGTACCGCAGGATGTGTAGCTTAATCTTCTGAACATTTTGTGTAAAACTAAATTTTCTGTGTGTTCCCATGAAACTTTCGTAACCTTCTTAGTCCATTCTTTCTGGAAGCTTTAGTTGGAAAAGGGTTCTCATGGAGGATTTGAGGGAATAATACATCCGACTGCTCCAGTTTTGTTAGAAATTTAACCTGAGAATTCTTTTTAAAAAGCCTTGTAGTCAGAAGAGATTAGGGTATTTGCATGACCTTTAACCACTGGTTACGTACATTTTTTTTCAGAGAGACACTGGCAATCCAAGTTGTCAAAGTAGCTGAATTTATGGTGTTTGTGCCTTACAGAATGATTATTACAGTATTCAGAGGTTTTAATGGATTTCTGATCTATCAGTTGTATCAACTCTGGATGTGCTGGTAGCTAACACTGCCATTTTTCTGGAATTGTATGTGGATCTAAATCTGGACAGTACTCCCTTATTTCCACCAGTCTAATTGCACATTAATTCTCTTGTTTCACAAATCCTCTGAGAGATGAAGAGGGACTAGCAATTATTTTAGGAACAATTTTTAGAGCCTACTTGCCTAATTCTCTTAGTCATCAGTTCAGCAAAAAGAGAACTGACATAAGAAAAAATATGTATTGAAATTGTGGGGGGGTTGTGACTAACATGTTTTGGTTTTGTTTCTTTAGAAATTCTTTCTATATGGATCAGCCTTCTAGTGATGGTGAAACGGGAAGAAGACCACTCTAAGCAAACCCAGGATGAATCGGGTGCCAGGTGACACCGAAAATGCTCACAGTAGCAGTGTGGAATCTTGTCCCTCCCTGCGGGATGTCCATTCCATCAACCCAACGCAGCTGCTGGCAAGGATTGAGTCGTATGAAGGCAGAGAGAAGAAAGGCATATCAGATGTCAGACGGACTTTCTGTTTGTTTGTTACATTTGATCTCTTATTCATAACCTTGCTGTGGATAATAGAATTAAATGTGAGTTTCCTTTTTAGTCCCCTTAGACTGTATTAAAGTGTTTATTCACTTCAGAGATGGTTAATAAGTTGCTCCGTTCTATCCAAATTATATGCTATTTGTATATATTTAAATTTAAGCAGCTTATTCCTTTTAAGCTTTCATCACCATAGTATCTACTCAACTACATCTGCTTTTATTCATTGACATACATGTTTATCTTCTTATCATGAAAGCTCTTGATGCTCCTGTAGTCTGTGAAAGGTGCTGAAGAAACCATTGGAAATCCAGTTAACTCTTCATGCATCAAAAAAATAAAAATGTCACTATATGTCTTTGAATTTGGCAAGAAGTATGAATTTTAACAGAATTCAAGACTTTGCTGAGTAACTTTAAGTCAGTGATATTTGACTGAGGTGTCAGTCTCTAAAAAGACTTCCAATGGCCAAAATTTTCTTTTCTTGTGATGTATTTCCTTTGAGGCAAACTTAGTATGTTATACACTGGGTATGGCAGGGTGCATTTAACAATCATAAACTCCCACAGTTGCCACCTTTTAACTTCAGCATTTGTAATTTGGAAAACAAGGCTGTTCTCCTAAAATTTTCAGAAAGCAATAGGATAGATGATTTGTTGTTATTTCATAAGTAGCATACCAGTTCTTGAGCTGGATTTTAAGAAATAATCTAAAGTTTGTGTTTAAGAAAGGACACTCTAGGGAGGAGTCCCTCTTCTGGACAAGAAAGATCTTGAGTACGTATTTTTTGTCAGCATTCCTTTACAAGATAAATAGTCTTGGTTATTGATTTGACATCATGAAGCTTCAGGAGATGACTTGACTTGACATCATGAGGACTCAGGAGCTGAGTTCATTGATACAATGAAAAATACTCATTCTGATTTAATTCGAGAAAACAGGCTTTGCTTTCCTGAATGCTATTTTTTGGAGACTAGACTTTTGTTGTCTTTCTAGGTGGAAAGACTGTTGTATCCAGTGTGTAAGGTTATTTTGTCTCAGAAAAGCAGCATAGTGCCAGTTTTTCCACAGCTTGTACGACTAAGAGGAACAGAGTCTGGGTTTATATCTCTTGTTGAGGCTCCAGAGTACAGATTTTCATATGAGTGCTCTCACAGTATTTAAGACTCTGCATAGAAAATGCTACCAATTCATATTTCATTTTGAACGCTACAGCATTAAGGGATCTCAAGAACCTGTCAGTTTTCTGTGTGAAAAGCTTTATTTTATGGAGAATAGACTATTAACCAGATTCCTATACTGCCAGATGTCAGTAAGAATGAAAAACAGGGGTTTGTCTTTAGAAGCCATGATGTTAGAAGCTCACACTTGGTATCTGGGGTCTGACCCATGCTTAGGAGTTCTGTTCTGGTTTTTTAAAGTTGTTTTGTTGTTGGGAAGTCAAATAGCACTGAGTTAGGACTGTCACTGGTGCATAGGAAATGGGACATCAGAACTGCTGTGAGAGTTCCTGTAAGTATTGTTTTCCCTTTGATGCCATTTTCTGTTTTCTTTAGGTGTAGTTTATTTTTAAAAGCTTCAGGGAGTAGCTCCATGGAAGTTTGAGGAAAAAACGGCTTTCATGGTTCTCTGTTCATCCTTATGTTAGTATGGTGCTCACACAGTCACTCAGTGAGCAGCTTGGAGGGGAGAAGTTGATCTTATTCATGCTGGAAACAGATGATCACACCAGATGCTGCACAGTGACCAAGGGAAAACTGTATTTAGGAAGTTATTGGTCAGGTAGCCAAAGAGGGGAGAAGAAATAGAAGAAATTTGGAATTGGAGTGAATAGTCTGAGGAAAACACTGTCCAGCAGTGTAGTTGGGAAAGTGTGGAAGTGTCTAGACTGCATTGCTTTGGGATGGTCAGCATATGTTGTTGGTGTGCTTTGGTACCTCCTTTCCTTAAAAAGATGACAATAGTCAAACTCAATATTAAAGCCTTTATTGGTGTTGTTTTACATAACTATTTCATCCAGTGCTTAATTACAGAATTTCATATTAAAAGTGATAGGCGTTAGACACTGAGGTCTTAAGTTTTCAACTAAGATAAATGTTCCTCTCATTCTCTGACCCAATACATCTTAAATTAATTTCTTACTAAGCCAGTTTGGATAGTAAAGTGATGAATCCTTCCACTGGAAAGAAACGGTGGCTAAGGAAGATGTAATTTTGAATCTCCTCAGCAAAAATAGAGTGTTAGAATGGCCTAATCGTTGCAGCTTCTGTGTTTTTTATAGTGGCTCTTGTTGCTCAGCTCTCTTAAAACAAACTGTATGTGTGCTGATAAGGAAAAGATCTGAAGTATGAATTCAGTTACTGTTTTGTTTCCTGTTTGCTAACATGTGACTAGCAAGAGCGGGTTTTTGGGTGGCTTTTCGATCAGCTGTTTTGATCCTCCTTATAAGACATAAAATGCTTTGTGAATTTGTGTAACATACCTTACATTTAATCATTTCTTCTTCCCTCAACAATATGTTTGCTTTTATTTTGGGCTGGTGTGAAATTTAACTTGCTTAGGCCAGGTGATAATCCTAAATGTTTTCAGTTTGAAAAGTGTGTACAATCATGAAAAACAAATAACAGTAATCTTGAAATTAACACTCTTAGCATGTGAGTCCTCTATATTTAGTTTTTGTACATCATCAGGGAACTGTTACTTTCACCCTTCACATTTGTATGTATTTTGTTTTCAGTAACTTCTGGTCTAAAGCTGTGTGTGGTGTTTCTTTGTAGGTAAAAGGAGGCATTGAGACTACCTTAGAGAAAGAAGTCCTACATTATGACTACTCTTCTTCATATTTTGATATATTTGTAAGTGTTCTTAAAAAAAGAGTAGCAAAATTGTAGTTTATTTGTTCATTCTTCCACAGATGTTTCCTGCTTTGAGTCCTGTGAAAAGGCTGATCTTTTCTTGATAATCTAAATCAGAAGGACTTGTGTAAAGTTTCACCCACCTGGGGGTGCTGCTCCCAGTCCTGCTCTGAAAGCAGGCTCATAGAGCCTGGGGATAGAGAAGCTTAGGGACACTGACACTGTGTCTTTGGCTTTGGGGGGAGTGGAAAAGCAGGTGAACAGTCAGGAATGTGAGACTGATGTAACATAAAGGCAGTTTATTAAGAGGACAGGACCAGTAGTCCTCTAGATATAAAATTATTCTCTTTAAACTGATGTTTTTGTCCTTCTATAAGCATAAGTGGGTTGCAGTCAGGGGAGACTTGTTCCCAGGTTGGCCTGCCTTCCCAGGTTTTTCCAGATTTCTGTGTTTTACCTCAAACAGTAAAAACAGATGACATGAAGTATGATTCTCCTTTACTGTGTGTAAGTACCTTAGACACACAATAGCGCTGTAGCTCTGCAGTTGCAATGCATTTTGCACTGCATGGCCCAAGTAAAAGCTGTTTCTTTATGATTCTCCTAAAAAGGCCCTGTGTGTTTGTGAGATCATTAATTCTGCCAGAATTTTCTCTGTTTGCCTGGCAGAGATGACTTGGTTTGTTACCTGTCATTATGTATTAATGACCATATCCAGAACCTCTCTTTGAAACTGGTGTAAAAACCCATCCTTGCTTCTGCATCAGACCATTTGCTCTGTCAAATGGACTTAGGTATTGGATATAAAAATTTCATAAACCAGCAAACTCTGCCACTTCTCCCTTTCTCATTGTTTTGCTGGCAGGTTCACCATAATATACCATACTGCAGAAGGCTAGAAGGTTACCTGTAAATGTTGATGCTCTGGAAATTATTTTATCCTGTAGTTGAAACAAGAGTTAGGAGCATGTAATGTGAAATAATACTTTTATTCCCTGTGAAGGGAATAGATCATTGAATTCCTCAAAATGATTTGTGGGCTTATACAGGATTTCCTGTTTCTACTACACATTTGCATAAGATTAAATGGGTTCATTATACTTCTGGCCATGGCTGTCCTTTATTTCTCTTCATTTTTTATGCATTTGTTTAACATTTTTTAGATTCTGAACACATCTTTGTAACAAGTTGGAGACAATCTAATATCCAAGAATAAACAAGGAAATTGAAGGTTAGGGTCCCTGATTCAGAATTCTCATCTGTCTACTATTTAATTTTCTGGCCTAGAAATACCATAACTTCCCTTTCTTTACTGCAAAATAGCCAGAATGACTTGGAATTGCAGGCATTTCCAGAAAGAATGATTGAGTTTTGCAATGTTAATATTTCAAGAAGTACAGTAACTAGAAGATTGTTTTTAAAAATTCTTTTAATTGCCTGGTTTCATTTTTGAAGTCTTTACAGTTTTTAATTATATCCTTGTGCAGTAGCACACCACTAAGATCAGTGAGAAGTCCAGTGATGCTCAAGGTATTTGCTGGATTAACTGTATCTAGATTTAACTGCTCAGATTCCAGTCAGGTAAAATGATCATGAACATACTTTGTGTAGCTTTCCTGCATTTCTAACTTACTTGTGGAATTGCACATACTTGCATAATGCAGCCTGTGTAGGCATGTGGGTGTTGCCATTTGCTTTACAAATGGGAAATTGTGTTCTATTTCTGTTTTATAAGCACACATTCAAATTTGTTTCTTGGTAACAGAACTTAGATTGTCCTGTTTTAAAGTTGTTTTGTAAGCAGTTAATATATTCAATGAGCTGAGGATCTTGTGGTTCTTCTGTGTTCTGAATTAACCAACAAATATTTTTCTCCTTTCTCTATAGCTACTGGCAGTCTTTCGATTTAAGGTGTTAATACTTGCATATGCAATGTGCAGACTGCGCCATTGGTGGGCAATAGCTGTGAGTAGTAGCCAAGCATAATGGAGTTTTCACTAGAATGGATCAGACAAAAGTTTAGGTGCCTCTTAATGTTTTTATGCTAAGAATAATCTCAATGCTATATATAAAAATTCATTGTACAGTAACACATTAAGAATTTCTTTTCTGAAAGATTTTCATCCTAGAGGCAAGAATTTGGGTGGTTCTTATTAGGTAGCATGTTAATACAAATTAAAGGCTTATTTTTAGTCCAGTATGGATGGCTAGTCATAAGTATTTGTTACCTCTGACTTGTTAATTAATGCTGGAAATATATTTGCATTTGAAATAGTGAACTGTATTCAAAAACAAGAGTTGGCATTATTGTACCTGAGATCCAGGTTCCATTAACCCCCATGTTCTTACTTTTTGAAGTTTCAGGTGCCACCCACTGAGCACTAGCACCTGTATTGCTTCATGCTTGAATACAAAATGCTGAATATACATCCTTCTTAAAAAGGAAGCTCTTGGGAACTGTAGGCAGTCACAGTGGATTGGAGCCAATATCTTTAATGCACCTGTACTGTGTTGATAAGAAGGCAAAACTTAGTGACAGATTCACACTTCCTCCAGTCAATGCAATTACAGATTATAACACAATAGGCATATTGCTGACTTAGTGCTTTGTAAATCAGACTTTTTTTCCCCTTTCACTGTGGTAGGTGCATGTAGAACATGTTCATGTATAACTTTC
Organism: Hafferia zeledoni; assembly: GCA_035583235.1. Classification (NCBI taxonomy): domain Eukaryota; kingdom Metazoa; phylum Chordata; class Aves; order Passeriformes; family Thamnophilidae; genus Hafferia; species Hafferia zeledoni. The sequence goes on from JAWWEV010000083.1 coordinate 46,898,954, forward strand.
TCCAAGTGAGTAGCATGCAATTGGTTTAGTACTCTGAGGCTACATGCTATGATATTTATAAACTGTGTTCCTAGCATGGCACATGCACATAACAGTAGCTGCTGCTCTGACTGTGCTTATATTTAAATGTATGTCTCTTAGAACTCCTTACTCTTACTTGCAGAGCTTTAGAGTATTTCTTAATCCTCCAATTTGATGCCTTTGTTTGTGAGGTGGTGAGAGTAAACCCATTGTGGTAGTAAGCAATTAGGTATATAAAGCTTCACTGGAGGCTTTGCAGGAGCCTTTAATCTTAACATCCTACCTGTGACTGCCAGAAGCAACAAGCTATTTAAAGAATTGCTGGACCCAAATGCACTAGTACAGATAGAAGCCTTGCTTAAGTGAACAATACTTGTCCACTGCTTTGTGGGTGGGTTTTTTTAGATGTTTTATTCAGCCTGCCATTTTTTAAATATATCAGAGTATCAAGTCTCCAAAGAGATAAAGTTTTCACAGTATCAGGATTTATTCCCCTAAAGATGTTTTATTATTTGAAATGAATCTTTTGATTTGGATAGTATTGAAAAGCATTTGGAACAATTGCTGTTTGCTTTTTTCCCAAGTTCATTAATAGTTTGGGGGTTTTTAAGGGACTTGGTGAATAGAAAAGTGCATCTTCATTATACAGTAAGATCACAATTTATATAATTCAGTCAGTTTAGATGCTACACAAATGGTATCTGTTGTATGGAAATCAATGTTTGGAGGTGTTTGTATTAGAAGTTATCTTTATTAAGGAGGGTATTTTAATAATGCTTTAATTGTATCATGCTTACAATTTATTCTATTCTATGTGATCTTGCTGTTGTTAGTAAATATTTAAAGTTGCAACTAATAGATAATGGCAGAAATGAGAAAGTAAATCCATTTATTAGTTTAACTGTTCTGTCTCTTTCAGTTTACAACAGCAGTGACCAGTGCCTTTTTATTAGCAAAAGTAATTATTTCACAGGTATATATTCTAATCTAATGTTTGTTTTACTTTATTGTTTTCTTAAAAGCAAGATCCTTCAGAATAATTTCTGTAATGTTTTGTTTCCTTCTAGCTGTTCTCGCAGGGTGCTTTTGGCTACGTGCTACCCATCATATCCTTCATACTTGCCTGGATTGAAACCTGGTTCCTGGACTTCAAAGTGTTACCACAAGAAGCTGAAGAAGAAAACAGTAAGCTTTTGATATTTCTCCTCAGTGCTGCAGTTGGCAACATTTGATCGCATGTTAGCTGGCAGAAAGTTGCTTCTTTCAGCATCTCAAAATTTGAAGAGCTGTGGGGAAAATTAAATCATATGTCATGATTTTTCTTTTTCTGGAAAGGAGCGTATGGCTTGAAAGAAGTGAGGTTTTAATTAATTTGTAGGGGTGCAAAGTTAAAAGTTAGAAAGGTCAGATCAGCCATTTGTGATGCACATAGAAATATATATAATTTTACATGCTTAAGATACGAAAATTTAACTGACTTGGGCTTGTAAAACTTTATTTTTTGGATAATGCTTACAAGAAGTGTCTGATTCCTCTTTTAGGAAGAGCAGAGACAAAAACTAATTCAATGTCACTAACTCTTCTTTTGAGATGGAAAAGGGAAAGCAAAGGGTCTGCTTTATGCCCAGGCAAAATGAGACCAGGGCAAGTATGAATTTTGGCCTCTTCAGGATGAGGCAGCAAATTATCTGACACTCGATGTATTCAACTAAATGTTTTAGTTGAAAGAGAATATTGCTTGAGTGGTGAGGAAAAGAGAGCATACAGATGCTTTGTGAGTTTCAACAGCAGGAGAGCAATTATACAGCCAACCTGTTGTTTATGCCTCATTACCTGAAATACACAGTCTGAAACGCTATTGGAAGGGCATGTTTATCTGTTAGGTAGAAACAAAAACTTTACATAGGCATGGATGCCTCCTTTTTTTTTATTAATGCTCTGAATGCAATCTTTCTGCTTTGATCCCTTCCTTCTTTTTTACCACTCTGCGAGAAGTTGGTTAAATGAGAACAGTGGGTTTTGCCTAGAGAAAGAGAAACTTAGAGCAATTTTTTTATCTTTTGAGGAGGTGAGGAAATACAGCTGCATCACACAGTTATCTAAATTGATAAGGAATCTAATCAGTTCTGAGACTTTTGAATTTTCATAGACAAGGAAAGTATTCCATACATACACATGTAAATACTTCATGAAGGTTGCAGAAATCAAGTATATTGAGACAGATAGGTGAAAGCAAGCCATTAATAAGGAGTCATAGTGGCAAAGTGAGAAAATATTTTATTTGGTTATGTGTGGCACTTTACTGATCATTAAAAATATATTTCAGAGTTATAGTTAGCCAGTGAATATTCATGAATTTACATACAGCATCCTAAACATGCAGTTGCACATAGTGGAAGGAGTGATTCTTTAATTCATCTTTACAGTATCTCTGTTTTGCTCATGTGTGTCACCTTAGCTGCCTAAAATTAAATAAAGACATAAATGTTACATGAACTGTTGACAGTTTTTAAAAATAGATTTATCGCAAGAAGTAAATTGTTAGGAATGCTAATATAATACATTTATCTTCAAGATTCTTCATCAATATTTGATCTTTAAGATGCTATGTATTAGCATGGAGGACTTATTTTTGTGGGTTTTTTTCCTTGTAGGATTTTTGATAGCACAGGATGCTTCTGAACGAGCAGCTCTTCTTCACCCGGGAGTCCTCTCTGACGGACAGTTCTATTCTCCTCCTGAGTCTGTAGCAGGTAGTTGTGCTCACATAATGAATGGTTTTTCATATTCACTTAAAATCCTGGATACTGGACCCCCTTCAAGAGGGTAAGGGGGGGAAGCATGAAGAGAAAAAACATGTTTTGCATTTTAAATGAAAAGTGTAGTTTACCATCCTAAAATGCAAGATTGTTTTTTATTCGGTAATTCAGTTTAGTTACTACCTATCAGATGAGTTACAATACACATAGTTAGTGTGTTGTAAGTCATGTTCTGACTAAAAACAAGGTAAGTCTGAAAGAAAATGGTGCTGCAACTGAAAGGAGGCAGTTATGGTTTGCCTGTGCTATCGAGGATCTTTACAGTTCCCTTCCAACTTGAGGTATTCTATGACATTGATCTCTCATCTGCGAGCAATAGCATTTATACAGCAATGCACTATTTAATCCAGCCTAAACTTGAAGCTTTTCAGTATCTTAGGATAGACAATGAACCTGAAACTGCTATAAAGCAAACTGAATTTTCAGTCAGAGGCTCTTTTCTCTTAACAAAAAGAAGCCCTCTCTGTATAAAAAGGCTTAGCTGTGTGGGTATGTTAAACTGTTGGCTACTGTTAATTACGTCTTAACTCCATGTAATCATGTGCTTTTCTCTAGTTGAGGTATGAGCTGAGTAAGTCAAAAATAAATGTAAATACTGCAAGATTTCAGAATGTGTTTGCAAGCACTTCAGGGAAATTAGTAATTTCTGTATGAGTCAAGTAGATTTGAGTTACCTGAGAATGCAGTGTGAACCTCCAAATCTTATGTCAGTCTTTTTACCCTAAAATGTAAATCTCTTCTGTAAAGCTATGCAATATAATTAAAATAATATCTGCTAATTGCTGCAGCTAAGTTTGCCTATCTTGCATTATATAGTTATACATGTTGGTGGTATTTTTCATTTTAATATCTGTCTCTGTGGTTTTTCTGTGCTGAGCATCTTGGCTTAATGAATGACTTCGAGCTCCATCTAGGGGTGACAAAGCATTAATGTCAAGCATAACTAAAATTTTAAAGTGAAAATTGGTTTTAGTTAAAATCGTGAGTCTATCTTGATGGATAGTGATTGGAAGAATTATACTGGGGTTTTTTGGCAACAGAATATATGTGTGAGAGGAATTGTAAGTGGACCTAACATGTTTTTTTAGACATTTTGGCTGGGTCAATGTTGCATGTGCAGTGAGGTATCATGTCTCAGCATGCATATGTTGACTAAAGGTGTATGACTGTCATTAATTTCATCTTATCAGATAGGATTCAATAACAGCTTGGGTGCCTTCTCCTAGGCTGCCCTGACTGCTTTGTTTAAACACCCTTTGTGGGTATGAGAAGCAAAAGAAACAGTCAAATGAATGTATTGAACTAAAACACACACACTGGTAGTCACAAAGTGAAACTGCTAGAAAATGTACAGTAAAAATAGCTCAAAATTAAAATATTCTCTTCAAAAATCTGCATTTCTTTCTGAGAAGACAAACTGTGAATTGGTGTAAGAGAGCAATTTTTGGTCAATTTACCTTACGTATTGATTTGAAAAATATTTGGAGAGAACCTATTCTCTGTGATCCTGCAGAGGGAAATAAATCCCTCCACTGACAGGGCAACATTACTAAAAACAAATATTTGCTTTTTGGAGGTGATGTTTAAAACAGGCTCTGTTGGAACTTTCAGCATATTTATCATCTTATTTCATTCTTGAAGCTACACATGTCCAGGGCCATACCCTGGACCAAGTTCTTTATAGGGGTTGACCCTTCATCTTCTACTTACCAAGTAACCATTTTGGATGTAGCAAGTGGAAAATCAGGCTGGAAAGAGTGAATTTATTCAATTTCTTTATGATTTGAGCTTCAAAACAAACTGCTTATATGCTATTACAAGAAATAAAAGATCTGAGTAATTTTTTTTAAAAATGCTAAATGCCTTTGTTTTACTTCTTTGTGAGAGGGGATGTCTGTCGATAGTTCAACTTTAAATTCAGGGCAAAGCCCAAGTAAATCTCACAGGCATTTTATCAAAGACAATTCTTTACTCACTTTGGTTTTTTTCCTGTGGGAGTCTCATTTAAACCCATGTGGGGAAAGGCAGGTGCTGAGAGTTTCCTCAGCTGTCCCTGACAAGGGCTGACTGCCACCTCAGATGGGGCAGAGACATCTGTGGCTGGAGCTCCATAAAAGGGGGTCAGCACTGCTCACCCTTCCTTGCTTACCGCCTTCTTGGTCTCTCTGGAAGTGACTGATCCATCAAGTCACCTCCCTGCAAAGCAGTGCTTGCAGCAGGAGCTGCCTCTGGACAGGTAGCCCTGTGACCATCCAAGCTTTCTCTTTGAGCTCTGTCAAAGCAGAGAGCTGAGGGTGGGCAGGGGATGAGGGAAAGAGAACTGGGCAGGGAGAGGCAGAGGGAGCTGTTTGGTTTCTGGCTTAGAGTGAGACAATCTCTTGCCAGAACACTAGATTTCAGAATTTATTAATTTGTAAAGTAGTACTGCTGGCTGCTTTGAAAGTGTCTTCTGAAGTCTTCTAAAGGGCAGGGTGTAGCAAGTGGGAAAATCTTGCTTGTTGGTGGGTAAATGTGGAGTTGGTTGACCTGAGTGTGTTCTCATAAAATCTTGACACGCTTGCTAAGTGAATCCATTGGCAGGATATTTCAGGAAGAATTCCAGTGGTGGGGTTTGGGTTTGCTAACTGTTAAACTCCCCCCACAAACAACATTCAATGTAAAACATTTGAAAATATAAAAAAATCTAAAATAAAAAGGAAATAATTTTATGGGAAATAATTGCTTTTAATTGCCTTACGATAAGCCACTACCAGTGGTGGTCTGCTTTTTTCTTTTTCCCTTAATCTCTTTTTCTTCTCTCAGCTGATCTAACAGCGTTCTTGTCTTCCTTCTCAGGATCTGATGAAGACTCAGAAGAAAAACAAGACAGTGAAAAACCAATTGTATAGCAAATATAAAAAAGCAAGTAAGTTCCTTTACATAGGACTTGAATATTGCTAAAAGTATGTTTTTCTTCTTAGTTCCTTCCAAATAATTTGAATGGTGGGCTAACTTTTAGGAACTCATAATTTTTGAACTCACTTTGTCTCTCTTAGCAGCCTTCAAGAAGGAAATCCTGCCAAGCTCTTGAGAGCCTGGAGTTGGGGTCCTCTGCATTTATTTGTTGGCTGTCCTGAAAGGGACCAGATGTGTAAAAACTCCTTTCTTTGGTAGGGGGTAGAGATACTTCTTTGGACATGGCAGCACAAGCATCCTATGAAGAGATTTTCTTTGGTTCAGGTCTAGGACAAGTATATCTGAACATTTCTTGGGCAAAACTACTTTGGTATTTCCCCCCCTCAGTCTGTTTAATGTACAAGTGGGTTATACTTGGAGCAGCCACATCTTAAGATTTTTGTAGTGTATTTTGTTTAAATATGAGAGATTATTTCCTGATTTTGGAAATTACTTCATTTACTTCTGGAATTAACTTGCCCCATGCTTTCTCTTCACCATCCATGGCAAACCTTAATCTATTAAATATCCTTGAAGATGAAGTTTCTCATTTGAATTGATTATCTTGAACAGTGGATGCATTACCTTTTCTTTTCACCCTCCCTGTTTACAGTATCTATTTTCTTTACTCCCATCATCATTCATCCTGACATGTGTAATCTGTTGCAGAAAGAAAATCTCTGAAAGAAGTTGTTGGGGTTTGGAAACTGGCAACAGAGTCTGTGGCTGACTTGCTGGTGGAGCTGCTGACAGGAGAATTTACTCCTTAGAAAGCAAAGGGAATGATTCCCATGTACTGTAATACCTCATGAAGATGTACCTTGTTGACATATGTATATTAGGTTGCCTCCCAGGTGGTATGAAAGTATTTGTCCATGTTGTATTTTATTATTCAGTGATTCCTGAAGTTGATCTTCTAATGACTAGGTAATTACTGGAAAGTGTTGTCTTGTGTACCTAATCAAGAGACTGGTAATATAATGAAGTGAAACTTCTCTGTGGTGGAAGTATATTTAATAATTGTCAGGGCTCACTAGATAAAATTATTTTATGTTATTGCAATTTGTCATTAGTTTTATGTTTACTTTTTTTAACTCCATGCATTTTCTTTTTTTTAATGGATATGTTCACTTTCTAAAATAAAAATGTTAAAACATGGGTAATGCATTATATTTTGTTGCTTTGTCATTGGAAAATCTGTGTATACCACTCCTTTATTTCTCATGGGGTAATAAATAAGGATTCCAGTCTGCAATTATGTGCAAAACGTGTTATAGTGCTGGTTGTCTGTAGGGGGTGCCATGGTAGTGGCACATCACTTCTCTGTAGCATATGTGGTATCAAAAGGATGTAAGGAGCTTTTTGCAATAACCTGGTTCCCACTTCTGTACTGGTGGTTGATGTTCTTCAGGTTCAAGGAGGAAACTGGAGTAAGTGAGCCTTTGCAAGCACTAGTATTACCCCAGCAGTGAAGAGAAGGTAGACAGACGTTCAGTTTGGGTGTGCAAGGTATGTGCTTTCAGATATGGGTCTCACATGTTAGCTGGTGCTCAATCAAAAATGTTTTATGTAACACCTAATTCCTACCTAAAGAGGAATGTAAGTGTTGCTGCTTTTCTTATACAGCCATTAGGTTTTATTAGCAACCTGCACAGCAAATGCTAAGTACCAGTGTACTCTTCACATGTTAACTCCTGCACATGGGCTGTATTGCTTTGTGGTGTTTCCACTGCTGTGGAACAGAAGCTTAGTGGGCAGAAGAAAAGATGAGCTGTGGTCACAGCTTTTCTTTGATACAGTGGTGACTATTTCAGTTTATAGGGTTTTTGCACTAAAAACACAAATTGAAAACCAGTCCTCAAAGCCTTAAAACATACATTGGCTTCCCCTTATTCAGTCTCAGCAAATCAGTGAACTAGCAGCAGGGACTTGTAGCTGTCAAACAGCCATGAACTTGGTGAACCTCAGAAATAGCAAATGAATATGGATGTTCAGGGCTGTGTGGATGCAGGATTCTCTTCACTTTTCAGCCTTGAGTATTAGGCATCACAAGTGGGCTAGAGTCATAAATGTAGTCACTTAGTTGTCCTGTTTGAGTTGAGGCTACAGCACCAAACAAGACCATTCTGGGTGCAGTACTAGGGGAACGGAGAGGAGGAGATGGAAAGTCACACTAGTGAAGTCTGCTATTTTCATGTAGCAAGAGCTGAATGAGCATCTTTACTTCCTCTGCTGTATTGTTTTCAGATTTTCTGTATACTGAGTTAGAGATGCCATACTTGAGTAGTTTGCTGTGCAAGTTACTCCCTTTGGTGCATCCAAAGAGGGCAACAGTTGGTTGCTGCATTGAGAGGCTACACCTCCTGTAAATCTGAAATGCATGTTATAGCATAGAAAGGAGTTAAAATACTCAATCTGGAATAACTTTGTTCACTCCTCTCAAACCTGCCAGTAAAACCTGCAAAGTTGACTCAAAAGCTATTGTTCAATCCTGACCTTTCCAGGGAAGTTTCTGCTCTCCTTGGGTAAAGCCAAACACATCTCCAGAAGCACTTTCCAACAGCCTTTCCTAAACAAACTGCTTGCTTTTGTTTCTAGTATAAATGAGGTGATTGTTCATGTGAAAGCCATGATGGTAATGGCCTGCCTGCTTGGCATGGCAGTCTAACAGCAAGCTGACTTACCTTGTACTCAGAACAGCTCCGAAGTGTCCAATGGTTATCGACGTACCCCAGAGATGCTTTGATTCCAGGATGTTTTTGTGGGACAGGATACCATCTCCTCAGGGATGGTTCCTGTGGCAATGGTGTCCTGCAAGCATACCCAGTACAAATAATACAGCAATTTGTTTTTACAGTGAAGCCAGGGTGAAGCAGCTGTATCTCCCAGCTTGGGAAAGTTCTTGTTTCGTGGACTCTCCTTTCAGAGTCTCAGAATTGCATTTGAAGAACTAACACTGCTCATTTTGGTGTCATCTGAGGAGGTCACCTGGCAGCAGGTAGGTGAGTTTTGAAATGAGGCAGCACAGTGATGCTGGCTGTCATGGTAGTTTTGTCAAAGGTGATTTGTTCTTTGTGACTGAAGTTGTGCTCAGAAAAACAACAAAATAATAGCAGAATCTGGAGTTAAACATGTTGAGCATTTAACTCTGCTAAACTGAGGTATCTCAGGCCTGGAGAACTGTTTTCATATCCTTCTTCCATGTTCTTGGGAGTCACAAGTATTTGATTTGGACTCAGATGCTCTCCTGTTGCAAACTCGTGCCCTTGATGAGTATTTCTCAAAGCAAGGCAGGGTTTGGGACCTTTGCAATCCAAGAGCATTAATGCTTTTGCTTGTACCAAAGCTGCTTTCAAATGGGACAGAAACCTTTACAGTGCAAACTGAAGTTTGCTTTCATTTTTGGTTTGGATGCTTGATGCCTCTTAGACTTTCTTAGAATAATGCTTTCCCTGTTGGGACACAGCCTTGTATGTAGCAGATCTCCCAAGCCCTACTCAATAAATTGGAGGCAAAGGTAATATTATGTGTGCATGATCATTCCTGGCCTGCCACAGCATTTCCATTTCTATTTTCTGACTCCTTGATTATAGGAGGGAAGGGGTTTGCCTTATTCTAGCAAGTGGCCTGAAACATTACCAGACTAGCTCATCTAATAACAGATGGCTTTAAGTGCTTTGCAGGTACATTCACATTCCAGGTACTGTCTTGCTTAAAACAAAGGAAGGCAAGTAACCTATTTGGATTTCAAGAAGCACGTGAAGTTAAAGCATTCACATTTCAACTAAATTAAGCTCCATCTTCTTTCTCAATCACTTAACCCAATTAATTTTCTTCAGTAGAAATTGTATTCTGTTAGCAGATTGGTTAATAAGGAAACTCAGAACACAAGTGCAAATTTTATTTTAGGAACTTCAGTTGAGTTTAGACAAAGCTAAAATGATTCTTTTTATATTTTGATCAACAGAAGGAAAATAGACCCTTTGCTGTCATGTTAGTTGTTTAGTATGATACTAAATCCCCTCTTTTTCTTTCCATCAAGATTCCAGCTTTATCTTCTAAGTAAAACTGAACATAACATGAATGGTGCCTATCTAAAAAAAACAGTCTATAAAAACTACTTGCTCAACATCTTTCAAAAACTTTATACAGATCAGGCAGGTTAGCAAGCTGCAAAATGTTGCCATCTTCTGCAAAGTGTTTAGGAGGTACAAGATGAGTCCTAAAAGCTTTGTAAAGCACATGTTCCACAGTCCATTTCCATGTTGGTGAACTAGAGTCGGAATCTTCATTCTGAAAGACAGGGGGAAAAGGACAAACAATTAGACTAAAGTTCTCTCTTACCCAAGGGCATTCCTTTAAAAACTTCATTATGTAGGACTACAGAAATTGTAAAGTTCTGCTAGTATTAGAGAAGTTCATTCTATACAGTCAATTTTAAGCTCAGAGGCCAAGGTCTCTTGTAGTAATATTAAGTACACTGCAATGCCCAAAATTAAAAGGTTCCCTCAATACATATAATACTTCACAAAATGTAAGCCACGTTCTTTCAGAATCTTGCCACACCTCTACTGGATTCACTGAAAGAGCTGGGATTAGAAGTCTGTAGCTGAAAGAATAGTTTTCTATGTTGTTGTCTGTTTATAGGACTAGTTACTATTCTTGTACCTGAGAGTTTGTTGGGTTGGCTTCATCTATTATGTACTGCTTTCTGATGGAGTAGAACATGGAAAGTTCTTTACTCAGGCTTTCAAAACACTCCTTTTCTTCATCCCAATTTACCTGTTACAAGAAAAAGAGGTAATTTTATAGCATCTTGATAGCACATTGATTCTTAATATGGAAAAATCATAACATTGTATTGGCCATTTTTGTGCTGGTAAGGTAAAGGTATAGAATGAAAAAAAGAGTAGGAATACAGGCTTTTAAATCAATGTACAGGCTCATTCAGTTGGTAGTTATGAATAGAGGCAAAGCGTAACTATTCAGTAACCACACCAAAAGCATCTGGAACACACAACAGTACGTTTAAGCTGCACCAGAAACTGCAAAGGAAAGGCTGGAGTTGCTTAAAGTGAAAAAGATAATTGTGAATTAATAAAGTCATCGAGAGAATGTACCTCTGTGGCCAAGCGAAGGATAAACATAGGCAGTCCTTCCAGCGGCGGAACATAGTTGTCTATCAGAAGTGGCAATCCAGTGAGATTTCCTTCCTGCAAGGCAACAGTGCTGCTTCAGTAAAAAAAAAATATTCTTTCTTGCAGTAAATGCACCAAATGTGTAATCACATGTTGTAAGACTGATTTTTACCAAATTCAGTGAGCCTTTGGGGTATCTGAAGCTGCAAGGTTTTAAAGCCTGATGCCAGGCAGACATTGCAGGAAGGGGGTTAGTGGCAGTGTTTAACTTCACAAGGCATGGACTTAAGCCACTCGACTTGGGAAGACCTGAATGTAGGCACCTCCTCTAGCTTTAGCCACAGATCCTACTTGCCAGGAAAATATCCACATGAAGTGCCTGGGCTTGATGAAGCTGTTCCCTTTTGTATAAGTAAGGGATGAATTAGGCCACACAAAAAACCAAGACACATTGGGAGCTATGGTGATGCTGCAGCCCTGCCTGGCTCAAGAGTGGTTAAGCTGCACACCTTGTTGGTTAACAGATCTGCATTCTAGTTATGGAAGCAATGACTAAATTACTAGATTGCTCAGAGGCTGTGGAGTCTCCCTCAGTGGAGATACTCAGGAACCATCTGGATGCAATCCTGTGCAATGTGCTCTAGGATGACTCTGCTTGAGCAGGGAGGCTGGACCAGATGACCCACTGTGGTCCCTTCCAACCTTACCAATCTGTGACTTGGTAACTAGTCAAATATAAACCTTGTGTAGCACCTTTCTTAAACGCAGTGTAAATCCTGAGCATTTTAAATGAAAGGGGTAAGCCACCTAAATCTTCCTGGAGCTAGTTCTTAGTGATACTAAGCCCTGCAAACAAATTCCTGCAGTTATCTGTTACCAAAATGTAGAAACATGACATTATCTATGTTGGAAAAGACCTTTAAGATCGAATCCAACTGTAAACCCAACACTGCCAAGTCCACCATTCATTTGCTGTCAGTAACAGCCACAGTCACCTCGTCAATTTCAAGAGAAAAATAATCTTTCAACATTTCAATCTTCTGTTTCAAAAACTCCACAATGTACTCAGCAAGCCCTTCTTTTGGGCCATCTTCTTCTGTCCAGCCACTTTCAGGGTCTTCTAAAGCAAGCATTGAAAGCTCATATAAAGGAGCTGGCTCCTAAAAATGGAGAAGGCAAAACTATTATTAGCAATCAGTATGGTCTACTGGAAAGCTATAGCTTCTTCCTTCATGTACTGACTAATTGCAATATGCCACTCCTGGCCTGCAGAACAAACAGTTCTGCTTATCATAACCAGTCTAAAGATGTTTTAATTTCTTTCTGATAGTTCTGTGCAGTCCAAAATCCCACTGAGTACTGCAATATTTAAAGGATAAACACTGGCAATCAACACTGCAGATTGTGTACTGAAATTAATTATTTGTCCCAATGTAATGAGCAACAGCAAAACTTGGTGAATAAATACAACTGGCACTAACCACAAGCTGCCAAGATGACAATTTAACAGCTACAAAATTACTAAGAATTTTCTACATTCTAGTTAGGTAAAACAAACAAAACAACACTCTTGTAGTGGACAGCAGCCAATCTGATTATGCAAACAAACTATGCATTTGTCTAAAAGAACAATATTATTGTAAATACATTTTTTAAAATCTTGTTATATAGGATATAATGTAAAATTATACTTACAGACAACCTTAAGACTCCAAAATTTGCGAAGTCATAAATAAGTATCTGGTAGAAGAGTTCTTGGCTAAATAGAAGCACAAAAATCAGTTTTTTGGACAGGATCACCTATCTTCAAGTTAACATAATTAATAGGGAAAAGTAAGAATCATCCTGGAAACATCAGATGTACATATCCAGTCATTAATAAAGATCTTGCTTTAACTAAAGAGATTAGAGATTCACATGCACTATCTAGATATTTACAATTAATCTTTCTTGGTTTCTGACATCATCAGCCACACTGGTGCAGAAATGTTACATACTCCAGCATTCAACCACTATCAGTTTATTCCCTGATATATTTCAGCTTTCTTGTATTTTAACTTCACTGGAAGAAATGCACCGGAGCTGGGAAGTTGATAGACATGTCTGTCTTAAGTATATTCCCTGATTTGTTACAAAATGTCCTGTAGATACTCTTAACACAGCTGGATACAATGTGTTACAGGACTTCTCTGTGCCTCTGCCTGCTCATCTTTATACACTGTGCTACAGATGATCCTGAATCAGATCATAATGATGATCATAGATCCACCAGATGATCATGAAGCAAGAAAGTCTTTCCCTTCCCACTGTCTGTGAGCACACAATACATCAGCTGGCATTTTAATTACACTGATTCCCTGCAACTTCTCCCAAGCATGCCAGACTTGTTTCCTCTGTTCTGAACTGAATGCTCAATCTTTAGCCTTGTGACTTTTTGGATCAGCAGCAAGAGAATGATTTTGTTTTTCTTGTAATTTCCTTTCTTCTTCTAGTTAGCTTTGTAACTGGTACTTATTTCAGCTGCCAACAAGTTTAAGAGTTTCTTTACCTGAGTTTTGTTGTATTGAGAAGGTACAGTTTTGTCTGATACTGGGCCAGAGCCCACTGAGGACTGACACAGCCAACAAATGAGTGATCATGTAGCATCTCCTGAAGCTCTGAAACAAATGCAGGGATGGGGAAAAAAACCCCTGATATAATTTCATATTTGCAGCTCTGCCCTAATTTATTTCAGTGGTTTGTGTCTTTTTAGTGTTAGTCTCAGTTAACTATTCAGTCACTATTAAATCCCTGCTTTTTACAGGCATGTACTACCAATTATTCACATGCTTTGAAATACTAATAATATACATTCATACTCACACTATTAAAGCATAAGTGGGAACAGTTATATAACAGTTAAACTACAAATGCAAATTAAAAAAAAATTCAAATTCCTCTGTTTGAATAGCCTTCCAATATTCATTTCTTGCCACAGGAGATTAGTGAGGAAGCACAGACATACCTCAAAGAAAACTGCAGATTTAAACTGGCATTGCAACATAATCTAGTACTGTCTGACTAAATTCTGAAAGTGTGACAGAACAAGTCCATAATTTTTTTCCCCATGATTTCTTTATTTTTCTCTCACAAAATTAGTTGTTTTAATATATACAAATGAGAAGAGTGGGAAAGATATGAGAAGTCAGATTCCACAGAAGAGGTCATTTTAGGGATTCCAGAAAAAAAATTTCACTAGTTGCCATCCTTGGGAGCAGCAGCTTCATTACTGAAGCTCAGCACGGCAGTCACAGCATGTACAAAGCACTACACTACCCTAATTCTACTGTTACCTTTTCCAAAGAACTGTACCATTGTGAGAAGAGATTTTTTTCTTTTCAAAGGTGTGTATCTCCCTCTCTCTCTCATATTGTTTCTTACAATGGGAAGGTAAGATACACCCTCAGACAGCTTCACAAGTTCTATCATGCATTTTGAGACATTGTCAGATATTATATGCCTCAAGGACAACTCCTTGATTTAGTATTTAAACAGTGACAGATATGGAATTCCCAGCTCAGAATTACCAGTCTTCTGAAAAATATTTACTGGAGCACAAGTAAAGTGTAAGTACATGCTTTTTGAAGTGTAAGATTTTTAGCAATTTATAGAAGTTTTTGTGAAAAGCTTGCTTAGGAGCACAGTGAACTGACTGGGCCTCCTTTTAAATATCTTTTGCCTCAGCAGTTCAAACAATCATATTTAGTTGGTGGAGTAATAATTACCTTGAGAAGCAAGAGAAGCAAAAGGCTTGCTTACTTGCATGTCCCTGGTTACTAATTTCCTCCTGGAGAGTCAATACACTGGTCAAATTTATAATTCTTCTTCTAGGGGTGCAGGCAGCAGTCATGTCCTTTCTGCTGTCATCTTTCTCCATTTCTATGTCTGTATCTTCCCGTGGCCTCTTTCTGCAATACCAAACCAAAAGGAATTAGTTCAATTCTCCTACCACTTAGGCAAAACACAGCAACAGATGGGATGCTCAATTCACATGCTGTACATTAACACAAGAAAGGCAGAAAGTTTCCCAGAAAGATGGACTATTTTATTTGGCTCTTGAGGCATAATCTGTTAGGAAAAGATAGTTCAGAATTTAAAGAGAATTTATGACACACTAATACCAATCACATCAGAGAATTGTTTAAGCACCAAGTAAATTTGGCTCTAAAGGACACATCAAAAAAATGTTGGTATTTCTAATGATTTTTTTTTTCCATGATCATTTTTCTGTAATATGGTGGAGGGGAAATCAGACTCCACAAGAGGACTTTGGCCTCTTATAACAGCTCCTACAGGAGCTATAAAAAGTTTATAGCACTTTTATCTTTACTAGGGTAATGTCTGCAAAATTCAGTGATGGAGTTTCTCATGTATTCGGTTGGGGGGGTGGGGGTGAGGGGGCGCCTCCAAAGAGAGATAGACCAATATGATCTCCCTAAACTAATGTCATTATTTGTATTCCTTCCCACCTTTCACTATGAACAAAAATTCCATTCACTTACAAAATTTATCACAAGTTATGTAATTTACAACAGTTCACAGATTAAATTTAATTTCTCAATAAAATGTCCTGAAGAGTTATTCTAAGAAATTTTTCCCTTCTGTAAAAACAGAAGTCCAAAGAGACCACAAAAATCTACTGTCTCAGGGACATGCTATGACATAAATAGGTAGCCTTGCACCACCTCAGAAAAGATGACAATTACCGAGAAGCCACTGTCTCAGGAGACAAGAGCCCACTCTCACTTGGCCCTCCAGGCTTTGCTGCTTCTTCCTGAACATCAGCCATTTCAACCAGATCACTGACTTCTTCCATTTCAGCATCCTGTGGTCTGTCTGCACCCTCTGCAGGTCCTGCAATAACCTCTGCTGTCACTTCGGGGGGGCCTGTATTTAAGGGGTTGTTTGCTGGCTGAAGAAAAGCGTCCAATTTCTGCTCTCGGGAATCAGTGCGGACCATCTGATGCGCGTAAACTTTATCGGTGGCTCCTTTGGTACCCACAGAAGCGTTGGCTGCTGATTTTACAACCTCACTGGAAGAACAGTCAGCCCCTGGGAGCAATGTCTTCATTCAGATATGAAGAAGAGATTGAACAACAAGAAAAAAAGAAAACAAAACCAGAAAGATCAGCCCCGTTTCTCACAGTATCTTACTCAGAGGCAAGTTTGAAACCCCAAAAACACCGTGTCAACTGCTTAAACAGGCCACCAGCTTTGTATCTGCTATCCACATAGAGTGAATCTCATCATCTTGGCAGTTAAAATCATTAGTTAACATTCCTCTGCCTCAAAGGAAAAATAAATGATCGTAGTTCTTATGCTATGCTCTACATAAAGAGAGAGTAGAAAATCTTCCTGAATTTTTTCTGCTTAGATTAAAAGGGTTGTCAAATAACAGAACAGTTTCCTTAGTCACAACTCCTTCATATAAACCGGGGCAGAATAAAAAAAGTTTACCACATGTCAAGGCCAACATACTTGTATAATCAAGAAGATGGTCATGTACTTGACACAAAAGAATTTAAAATGTTTTCATACTTTTTTTCTCTCTTTTGTCGCACTGCTGACATTGGTACACTAAAGCAATTTCATCCCTGAAACATAGAGCAAAGACCTCAAGGTACCCATAGGACACTGATGATTTTCAATCCCTGCATAGATTGTACTACTGGACAAAGTAAATGTATCCCTGATTGTTATACTAGTGCAGAGCTGCAGTCGCTTCATACATGTTCTCACCTGAGTGAAGTACATCCTTGAGGAATTAGAGCCCAGTAACTTGCTCTCTACATATTGTTGCACACGCTCTAGGATACTGTCTTCATGAAGGAAATGGACCTCATGTTTTGTAGGATGCACGTTCACATCTACATTCTGGGGGGCTATTTCCAGACTGGAAAACATTTTAAAAGAAGTTAACCTAAAATATCCCACAGATGACGGAGAGAGCACAAATTGCTTCAGTACAAAATTTTCTCTGGCTGGGGGGCATTACTCCATGTAAAGAAGTCAAAAAGATTCTGAAACCTGCTAAAGTTACATTACAGTCAGATTTATTTAGTACATTAAAAAATACTATTCCAAACTCATCAAGATCAGCTTACACAGGTGTTATGGTTTCAGACAGGTGGGCCTAAATTTAGGTTTTAAAGTTCAGACTAGGCCTGAAAATTGTCAAGTGACTTGAGCTGGGCTGAGCTAGCTAACAGCTGACCTCTTCTAACCAATAATATTGTATTCCATACCATACTACATCATCTCAAAAGGAGTAAGATCCAGTGTGTGGGTGTGGCTTGGGCAGTTCCACCATAGCTGAGGTACAGACAGGACGTGTGCAACTCCTGTCCTGCTAGACTAGGCCTTGCTCCTGCTGCTGCCACTGCTTGCATCTTGTTTGAATTCAGGGAAGTAGAAACATTTTGTTGTTACTCTCTCTGTTTCTTGCTAGGTGTCTTTTAGAGTGCTTATGAATCTAGAGTAATGAGCTTTGTATTAACTGGGGAGTGGGAAGTTATTTCTTGTTACACCTAACTTGTGTAAGTGTGTGTTATATTGTAGTTTTTTCTTAATTTTCTCTTTTCTGTATAAATACATGTAGTTAGTTTTAAGCATAAACCTGGTTTTAGAGGTTTTTTTCCCTTTTTCCCTTTTCTCAGCCGGAAGCTGACTCTGTCTTTGGGCAGTTGGCGTTTTGCCAGCTCAACCCAAGACAACAGGTAAGCTTAAACCAATCTCTCCATTTTACAACTACAAAACCCCATTTTTAGAAATATCTTTTAGTTGCAGTGTCTCATGAACTAATATGAAAGGACTTTAGCTGAAGTTACAGACGCTCACTACTTCTAAAAATAAGGTCTGTCTTCTTAAGATTTCTTTAATGTGATTTAATTATCTCCTATCTGGCACTTAATTACCTCAGAGCAGTGCTTAACACTATAATCAGGCACAGAAATGTCCTTCAAACCTACTCACTCTAGCTACATCCTATAAGATAGTATTAAAAAGCTACTTTTTCCTATTACTTTACCTTAGGTATAGGAATGGGTGGGTACCTTTGGGCAAATAAGCAGCATACACGGTTTCTATGGCTTTGCGCAAAGCGGCTGACTCTACCAACCGATCTGAAACACAGAACAGAACGCTGTTTCCTAAGAGCCCAACTGAAACACACTGCACACTGCTCAACTGCTCCTTCTGACCAACACCTTCACACCTGGTGTCTTCAAAGGGTATCTGTCATACCCATTTTTCCCTGAGAACTATTTATTCTTCAAGTAAAACCAGGAATAGACAATATTTTCTTGGTTTGTTTTATATTTTGAAGTATTTTTGTCCACAAATACCAAAATAACCAGACTACCTTTTTCATCATTTCAATACAGTCAAGGTTTGCTGCATCCCATGCCAGTGTTCTTACAGAATGGAGAGATCACCCTGTTTAAGTCATCAGAACACAGTCATAACCTTGACATTCCAAAGCTTAAGTTTCTTTAGGCCCACTCTTAGCCACTTTCACTATTCAGAGTGCAAAGCATGATGCACGTTACAAATTGAAAAACACTTTAATATCAACAATTAACTGTAATACTCATTCTTCAAAATGTTTTCAAAAATGCTCATACATTTTGTACGTCTACAGAAAGTTTTGGGTTTTGATAATTATGTAAGCGACACATGACTGTACAAAATGCTGCCTTTTATTTTAAACTTACGGTTTATGAAGAGTAAAAATATACATTTCTTCACAGAGTAGTTTGCATTCGTGATATAACCTTTCATTTTAAAGGCCAGATTTGCATCTTCACAGCCCACTTCTATCAGTTCCCTATTAAGTTTGACAGAAACACAAACAAAAAATTAATTCTTCTGTTGATGCAAATTTCGAACAGTACTCACAAGTAGTGACACACTGATCTATATTGTATTTATTTCACAGGTAAAGAAAATATTACAATTATCTGAAGAGTTCAAACATTCATTGCTGGGCCACAATAATTATTTAACCCCAACTGCATCACTTCTTCTTCCTAAGTAAATGCAAACTAGTAATGTTGTATGATTGGAGTCTGTAAAACTGCCCACATTGTCTTTTTAATACTGTAACATATCCCAGTATCCATAACATGTATTTCACTGTTTAAGTCATTGACAGTGATAGACAAGGGCCCTTCGAAATTGTCAGGAGCCAGGGAAGAACACACTTTTTCTTGGACTATTCTGTCTGCTTTTGTCAGTCTAATATTTCTTGGTGGGCTGTTAAGAAGTCATGAAAATGTAAAACTCTTCTCTTGCTCATGCACACAGATCTTAACATTAACTATTTTCCTAACAGTTTTAATCATTTTAATGATTAATTAGCCAAGGAAAATGCACTTTGGTAGCTTGCAAGCACAGCTCTCTGGCAATGCATTATGTCAACTTCTAAATTTAACACAGAGAAGATGTAATAAGGGCTACTTGATTCAAATTCAACCTCAATATATATTGAGCACAGTTTTGATTTGTGTTCGTTTTATAAGTCAAAATAACACCATCTTAAACTGGGCAAAATAAAACTTTTGTTTAAAAACAAATGACCAAAACATGTAAGTTGAAATTGACAATTTATCCTGAGCTGTACAAAGGAAAAACTGTATCAAAAGAGCACCCATGGCAGACAAAAACAAATGTGTAACAAAGAAATACAAACAACACCACAAACCCTAATACCAATCAGCCTCTCTAGTTTGCTGTGCTTCCTATAGGTTTTTCCATGAAAAGTTATGTTCATTATATCTGAAGTGTATCTTTGGTAACAAAGTGACACCCAGGTATTCAAGGGATTTATTCAATCAATGAATTCTTAACAGCTGAATGTCTCACAAAGAGAGAATTTTTCCTACAGTGGCACATATGTCTTCAAAAGATGATTTTTTAATTTGTTTTTAACTTTGCTGCTGCTTTACATACCCTTAGCTAATGTAGCTTTCAGCAAAATAAGAAACTATAAAATTTCAGAAAAATTAATGTGAGTATCTTCCAAATTTATGAGATAGCAGACTGGCAAGAAGTGGCATGATTTTCATGACACAGGAAGAGGCCAGGAACTTGCAGGGAACACAGGTTCAGCTTGCAGAAAGTTTCAAGCAGATGGTTCCCTTTTAGTGCATTAAAGGAACAACTTTGTAACTTCCCTCTTCCTTTTAGTACCCCCAAAAAAGCTACACATTCTTCAAGGGGAGAGCTCTCATTGCAGCACTCCTGTTCCCTGCAATCCACCTTGAAGGACACAAGAGAAGTTAGTACAACCCCTGGTCTTTAACAGAGAAAAGGGAGGGTGATTCACTAGAAAACTTCATGTCAAAAGGAAACTTGGTATCAACATACCTGCTAACAGCATTTCCAAAGATGGACCTGATGTTGTCCACTGTTGAGGCATTGGATAAGGTTCTAACATCTGAGACGGTATCACCTTGCTTAAGAGAACAGAAACGAGTATCAATCAATTCATGTTTTTGGCGGAAGTTTTAGAAATATTTAAACTAAACTACAGCAATTCTAAAACAAAGACATGGAACATAACATCATAACAATGTTTTTGTATTATTATTTTTGCTCAAAAAAGCAATAGATGGTAAACAGCACAGTTTTACAAGATTTGCTACATCATATCAGACCTATTCAGGGTAGTAACTCCATCTTGGAAAATGAGTAACACACACAGTTCAGTAAAGAATTATCAAGAATGCCACAAAATGAAGGCAATCTATCCCATCCTATTTCATACAGTAATTCGTAATCAGACTCTTAAAAGAAGCTGAAACCACTCATAAAGCTAAACCAAAATATAACATTGACCATATAGAAAACTTTAAACTCCGGACAAACTTGTGTTGTTCACATCAAACTGATGTGCTTCCTATCCAAACTGCATGACAGTTCAGCATTTCAGTACAAGGAAAGGCTCTGTGTGCTATTCCTGTTGCAAAAGATGCAGTGCAAATTTTCTGGCAGTTTCAGATGTACACATTACATATGTACATGTACATATGCACACAGACAAACAATGAAGTTATAGAGACGTTATCTACGCACCTTTTTGACAGAAAAGCTGATGCCAGAGTTATGGATGGCATACCTGAAAAACAGGTAGATGTAAGTCTCCAGTATGTGAAAGAAAAAGACTATTTGCCCTGATTGTTACAAAGCAGCTAGTAATGGGTGCAAGCAATTTTACTTCCTGTTAGACAGTGATTTGAGCCAAACTGAGCTGCTATAAAAATAAAGTGTCTTCTATTTATAACTCACCTGTAACCACATGAAATTCAAGGATCAGCTTAGCTTATTTCTCAAAATAAAGGATCAACTTCTGTAGACATCGTTAGTTCAGTTTCACTGCATAGGTTTAACTAATAAAACCCAGCAAAATATCCTCAGTGTAGCAGAATCAACTCTCAGCTACTATGGAGAAGGGTCTGGATAATGGCCAGCTCACCCTTCTAACTTCCCCTACTCAGAGGGTTCAGCTGTCTGTAATCCCAGGGCTGAGCTCTGATACACCACAGTTGTGTGTTGGGATATGTGCATTTTCAGGCCAGTGAACCAAAGACAAGTTTGCAGGTTCCAGCTTCTAAGATAAGAATTGAATTTGTCTAGAGACCTTGAGCTGGTGCAGAAGTGAGAGATGAAGCCTGCAGAAGCCCCGTGGAAGAACACATCTTAAGAACTCTTTTTATAAAGGTACAATAAGTTGCATAAGGACTGTTTAGATCTAGCAATTTTGTGAAATACTTAATAATTGGCTACAGCTGTCGATGCTACATGGTTTGCATGGTGTATGTAGCTTTTAGAATTGTGTGTAACTGTGTGAAAATATAGTCCTGTGTAAAGCTTTTCTTGTAGTTCGTATATCCCTGTGCAGAAGTGGATAAAAAGCCTTAATGTAAACTTAGTTAAGCTCTTCTGCCCTTGTTTCACCATTTCTCTAGTAACTGTAACCTAGGACAAAGAGGACCATGAAATAAACTACCAGAAAACCCATAAAACCAGATGCAGTCAAGTGATTTATTTAATGATAGAAGTAGAAGCCCCTTAAAGCCTTATTAAAGGCACAGTGTAACTGTGTCTGTGGAGTTCAGGTGTCACAATACTGTAACCTTGGCTCAAACTTTTAGGGAAGTTACTGCATTGTGAAAAAAAAAACATACCATAGAACCTTGCAAGATGAGAAATGTAAAAATGCACTCAGAGGATAGACTGCTATGACTGGAAACTCAAAAACTCAAGAGGGAAAAAACCCTCAAAATTAAATAATAGAAAAATCCCAATGAAAATAAAATAATGAACGAGCTGGAAGCCTGTAACTCAGAAAGAGTTCAGATCATGTTGTTTCACAGAGCAGCAGGACCTGACCCTCCACCTCCTGATTGAAATCTGCCTGACCAGTAGAGACTCTTCAGTAGCTCACTGGCACAACAAGCTAACCCTTGGTATAGAGTCCTACTACTCTTTGCTGCCTTTTGTGTTTTCTGAAAGTGCAAAGCAGTTCCTTTTGTTTAGATTGTGTAGATCCTCCTTGCAAAGCCTCTGTATGTGGCAAAAGATGTAACTAAGGGGCCCAGGAAGGGAATATCCAGTAGCTAAAGTGGTATTACTCTTTTTTGGAGATGTGAAATTGCCACTCAGCTTTTCTGAATTCAGCCAAATCTCAATGCTCCTGTGCAGTTTTTACATGGATTCTATTCAGCCCAAGTGCATTTGGAATTCAGGTTTAGCACCACTTCTTTGCTGGAATTCTTACAAATAATTAATAGTTGCAAATAGAATACACTCTTTCTCCTCTGAATTTTTCATGCAAAATCATATGGACTGTTATCTGACACAGCACACTAACAAATAGTTAAAAAAAAAAGCCTAACAAACAAAACCAGCAACAAAAAAATGACACCAAACACACACATGCAAGTCCCTCTGAAACACCCCAGTACTCCCCACAGCAGCACACAAAATTGGAGCTTCCCATTTTAGTTTACCTGCTAACAACTTCTAGTATTTTTGCATATTCTTCATTTGGATTTTTTAAAGCTTTCCTCCTTGTATTTACATTGTAAAAGAGATCTTCAACCTACAGAGGAAAAGATCACAATTACAAATAACTTTAGAAATCCTCTCTTACGATATAATTAATCCAAATCAATCCTATTAATTTTAATTTTATATATAGATTTTCTGAGAATACTTAAGTTTATGAAGGATCAACATTCAAATTATTCCTCACCTCCCTAGATTCACCAAAAAAAAAATGCAAATTAAGAGAAATGCTTTCAAGTATTTTGGTACATCAGTATTTTTACCAATAACAACAGCTCTCCAGCTCCCTCTTCAGTGAAAGTTACATACCTTCTACTGGCAATGACAATAGAGTCCCTGATTACACTGTGTTTTAATGAAATGCAAACAACTGTTGTAACAGTTGCTGCACTCAAGGCTGTTAATGTAATTAGAACAGCAGCTTAAATTGTACATGGTCACTATTTATTTAAACAAGATGCAAATTTTTTTCCTGCTGTACTGGGAAAGGCAGAAATTTAAATCCCAGCTTCTTTTTTTAAATGACATTATCCTAAACACTGACATGTGAAATGTGCTGGGCATGTGCTCCCACTGCAAGAGACACATCTGCAGACTCCCAGGCCAGGCTTCCCCTCCCCACTCTAGACTGTACAGCCTGCACACTCCTTCCCATTCCAAACTCCTTAGTTTTCATAATCCTAATGCCAATCCTAATCCCAACAACTCACATTCAAGTCTTGCTATGATATATGCAAGATTTGACTGAAAAACTAAGCTAAGACTGGAAAACAAGCAGTGATGTTGCAGCTTCCTGCACCAGCCCTCACTTTCCCCCTCTGGCTCATAGAGTGCAGACCACCCTTCCATATTCCAAGGTTTTTGTAAGCCCCAACTGTCCATGGAGGTTTTCAGCAATTGAGAAGGTCTATGACACATTTTTGATAGTAATGACTATGCCATCCCCAGAAGGAAGAAAGAGAAAAAAAAAAAGAGGATCTTCTGAAATTTACCTTGTTGTCTTTGGTGAAGAAAACAAGAGCAAAAACCCAACAAAACCAAACCAAAACATAATTTAAAAATACTCTACGAGGTGATACTGTCACATACCTTACAATAAAATTGGTGCAAGCCCAATAAGCAGGGAACAGAAAAGAGTCAAAAGAAAACAGGCACCAAAACCTACCGTGATCTGAGTTCCTTGGTTTCCAGCACAGGGTTTGGGAGGGGCTTTAATTTTTCCATCACTGTAAGAAGCTCTAGGCAGAAAATAAAAAGTTGTCAAACATCCAGCTTTAGTGGAGGGCAGACATGGATAGATGACAACAATGGAAGAAGACAAAAGAAATCCCATCATCATCACACTCCTCCCAGCAAAGAATTTGGGCCATTGAGAATCAGCTAAAATCCCTCCTCCCACCTTTCTGCTAGAGGAAAACTGTCTTCATTGATTTTAGGGCACAGAGGGGCAGTGGGGGAGTGAGAATAATGGAAAAGAGGCAGATAATGGCATATGTGTTTTGAAATTGTATTACTGAGGCTTTTCCTGTACAGGCAGGATTATTGCATTTTATCTTTCCTTAGAAAGCTAAACATGGCCTAATAACAATTCTTCCACTAGACTTTATATTTCAGTTATACTAACAAGAAATCCTTCACTTCACTATAGTATCTGTTTCATTTCTGATTGCAACAGGATTTTGAGTATAAGAGACTTCTGAGCCATGTAGGTCTTTCAGCAAGTTATACAGATGTGTGATTTCATACAAATTGTGAAATTTGCACAACATGCTGCCCAGGTACATATACAGCCTTTTACCCCAAAATGGAGAAAAAGACAAGTGTTTACTCTACATTAGCTGCTGAAATAGAATCCTCTTTAAGATTCTCTGTCCATTCCACCCCCAACTTTTAAAATACATTGATTAGCTAAAGCTTACCTTTACAATTTGAAATAAAAATCACTCAAAATATGTTTTCTCACATTCCAGGTCTTTCTTGTAACTACCCTTACCCTACCCTCCTCCTTAGTAAGAGCACTGAAAAGAGATACATCTGGTCTTTATTCCATGCAGCAGAAGTCACCTGGGATAATAGGAAGCCTACCTGAATGCACACTTTGCATCAGCTGTTTTAGTTGTCACCGTAACATGGGCAACATGACTGATGCTGGCCAGTGCCTAGGGAAAAGAAAGGATCTCTGTAAACCTTGCTCTGGAGAACACTGAGATGTGTCCACCCTTAAAACAGCATCATAGAATCACAGAATCATAGAACTGATTGGGTTGGAAAAGACCTCCAAGATCATCAAGTCCAACCCTTGGTCCAACTCCAGTC
>JAWWEV010000083.1:46937241-46956800 GCA_035583235.1 Hafferia zeledoni
ATGGACCAAGGGTTGGACTCGATGATCTCAGAGGTCTTTTCCAACCCAATCGATTCTATGATTCTATGATTCTATGACTCATTACAAAAACAAACACACAAAATCCTGCCAGTCTCTGCTGGTGTGCAGTCAAGAGTGTGCTGGTGCTGAAATCTGGATGGGAACATATTTGAATTAGTTGCCCTAGTAGTCCTGCACAGATTCTTGACTGGTTTCCTGATGCATAAATATCTACTGACCTTCGGACATCTCTTCCTAGGAGCATTCATCTTCTTCTCTCTCACCAAGCCTGTCACCTCTGTTTCTTATGAAGTAAGGCTCAGTGCCATTCTCTCTTGCTAAAATCCTGTCCAGTCCTTGGTTTTGTAGCTGGACATGTTCTTTGCTGACTAAAATTTGGCCTTCATGCTCCAAAGCACCTGATGGTCCACTACTACTGTTGTTTTCATAATTGGCTTAATGCAGCCTTAGTGATCTCAGGGGTTTTGGCATTCCCATATCATACCATACATTGGTGTCTGCACCACATTAGAACATACTGGGATGGAAGCAACAAGGACATGGATCTGAATTTATTGACTAAAAATTACCTGAACAAGAACCAGGGAAAATATATTTCAAAACAAGAGTACAAACCCATGTATCTGTTTTATTATTATTACAGGTTTCTTTCAGGATGACTCATCTCTGACTACAAGCCCTGTGTTTTTGTTTGTTCCATTGCTGCCAGCTGTTGGTTGTCCATTCTCCAGATTCCTTCAGGCACTCCTTTGCCTCCAATAATCCTTGCTCAGCTCTTTTGCCTTCAGAACAAATAGGTTGAGGTGACAGGTGCAGAAGGAGCAGTTTCTTTACCTTAGTCACATCTATTGTCCCCGTGCCCATTCTCCATCTCTCGCTTGGCTCAGTTTCCACCTCTTGTAAGACTATTTGAACTGCTCCCACAGAGGTGACTACACTTCATATAAGCAGTCTTGAACTGGCTGGGTTATCTCAAATTGTTTAGCAGCCCGAAAACAAGATAGCAAAGGAAGGTAACTGTGCAGTACTGAGTTTGATGCTTCTTCAGCTTTAATGTGAATATCAATAGCTGGGTTAAAGCTCAGCTAAGAGACACCCCTAGAGCAGCTTTTCCATGCACAATCGACTACACTGCTTTCCTAACAAGATACACAGTGCTCCCTGTCACATGATGGTGGCTCCCACTTAGCACATACTGTGCCACAACTGTTTTAAGTGTGTAAAGAATAACCCTGGAGAATGGCTGTGCTGGTGGTAGACACAGGACGAACAAAAAGCTTTCCCTTGAAAAGAGCACCAGAGATTGCGTGCAGATCACTGGCAGCTGCTTGTACAATGGCACAGACCTCTTCATTGGGGGGTGAATACTCCTTCAGGTGTTTTACAAGCCTATATGATGCTGACACAGGTAAGGTTAAGCAGTCAGGCTTTAAGGAAAAAGAGTAACAGGAAGGGATAATGTGCAAGAAACATTAGACAGGAAAGATGCAAAGGGATCTTTAAGCATGAGAAGCAACTAGAATCAAAATAATAAATTAGGCATGTATTTGCTGCTAGTTGTATTGCACTACCCTTTACTTATTACGTGCTTAACTGAAAGCTGTTTTAAAGCTGTTATTATGAAGCACCTGATTTGTCTGGGACCTGTTTCTTGACCTCAGAAATGAACTAAGGTAAATAGAAGTTTGTCATCAGTATTACTACATCAGCTTGGAGATAGGCTTTTAAAGTCAATTAAACATCCTGAAATAGTCATCCTGATAAAAGCTGCAGCTTGGATACCTCCACAAAACCACACCCACACCACAAACTTTTGCCCCCATATCTGTCATAACTGGAGATATCATTTATGGCCAGCATATTTTCGTTGTCCAGCTGCCTTGCGTGGGGTGGTTACACCAGGAAATATATGTTTCCCCTTGTACAGCATCAGGAATCAGCAAGAGCCAGTTGCTCAGCAAGGGCTGGGGAGATGTGGAGATCCCCAGCCAAGCAGAGGCTTCCCCAGCCAGGGTGCATCCCACTGCCCACAGTGAGGGAGCTGGGCAGGCTGTGGGGGAAGCCAGGCACAGCCCTCAGCCCAGGGCATCGGGCAACCCCCCGGGGATGGGGATGTGCTGAGGCCAGGCTGAGATGTCAGCTTGCTGGCATGAGACAGGATCAGGCCTGGTGAGGTGAACTTGGGTCAGACACAGCTCTCTGACTGCCAGGCCCATGGGCTGGAGGGTGTCCCAGCTGAGCTTGGTCAGGGCTCTTGAGGCTGGTGGGTGTCACCAGGCCCTGATGTTTGGTATAATTTGTTTGGGTCCTCAGGGTCCTCTCTTTACCACTTCAGGTTGCAACAGGAGGGGTGTAGGATCTATGTATAAAGGGCTTTATACATAATTTTCTGCTGCCTTGCTGGGCTTTATGAGCATGTCCTCCCAGTGCTCTTTCTACTTTATGAGCACTCCATATCAACCAGTGTGCTTAAATCCTTATAGAACTGAGTGTCTGTGCAGACAGACACATAGTACTGCCTCCCCAAGTGGGTCCACCCTTTGCAGTTTCTATTCCTTCTCCGCTCACTTAGATCAGGAAACAATAATTTGCAGACCACTAATTCACTGGCAGTGGATAGGCGTGACAAGGACACGCTGCACGACAAGGAAATGCCCCACTGCACACCAGGGAAATACTTACAAGCTGCCAAGTTTCATTTTTACAGCTGAGTTATGAAAAAAAAAAGTTTCATTTTCTGTCTCATGTCAGTATTGACAAACACACCCATGGCATACTAGCAGAGTCCCTTCCAAGTAAAAAAGCAGCATGCTCTGCTTTCCATATCAGAATTAAGGGGGGTTGGTCCTTGGTTTCACTGCGCTGCAGTGAAACACCCCTAAATAACAACAGCAGGGAGTGGGGAGGTCACATGAAATACCAGATCCATTAGTATCCATCAGCCACTCATTCCTCTGCACATTTATATTGTGTTGATTCACTCAAGGACTTTTGCCTAAGAACTGCAAAATGCCACCCATGGACTTTGATTTCTTTAAGTCACTTAGGAAACAAGAAGACTTCTCCCACCTCACATTGGTGCAGCTACAAAACAACAATTGTGGATGTACTTTTGATTGCTTTCTTTAAAAGCAGCTTTGCTTATTATTTTGATGCACTCCACTAGGAACCAAGAGATATAAAACCACCTGTGCTAAGGTTAGCATTGTTTCTCCAGTCCCTAAATGTGTAGCAGGATGATTTATGTGAATAGTCAGACCAGAAGATAGATGATTAACAGAAATTAATTTTTCTATGAGGAGAGGATAGGTTGCCCTTGGTTGGACACCAGGTGCCCACCAAAGCCACTCTATCCGTTATCTTCTCAGCAGGGAGGGAGGGGAGGTATAAGATGGGAAAAAAACCTCTCAAGGGTCAAGACAAAGGCAGTTTAATAAAGCAAAAGCAAAGGCCATGTACAGAAGCAAAGGAAAACAAAAGATTTGTTCTCTACTCACTATCAGCATACCATGTTCAGCCACTTCCCAGGAAGTAGGGGTTTAGTATGCACAGTGGTTGCTTGGCCTCCAGTACAGACAATTTTTGACATTCCCCTGTCACTCCAGGGATCCAGATGTGTCCCCATAGCCTGATGGCACCAGTGTACACTACACACTAGTGTTTACCAAAGCTTTTTACTTCTATGGGTCTGATGTGCCAGGCCATTGAATCCACAGAGTCCAGTATGTCTAGTCATCCCTTTTCTCTTCCTGGTCACATAGAAAGAACAAAGTGTGCCATGTGCTCCTTTACCCTCTGATCGGGGCAGGAGAGGACTGATTTCTTGGGCATGCCTGACAGCCAAGACTCTCGCCCATAAGGATGAAGAGGTACAGAGATTACCTTCAAAGTTTGGAGAAGATCCAAAACTTGAGGTGTCAGTATCTGGGCAATACATCACTGCCAAACCGCTAGAATATGAAACTACAGCACTTCCTCCACATTACTTGTGTGCACAGGACATCCTTTGGATCTTTGGAGACCTTATGATTGTTTAGATCACTGTACATGACTTTCATCACCACTAATTCTCTCAGAATGGATGTCTTCGTCTGTTCTAGTGCAGTTTCCTGGTAAGTTCACAAGATCTCTCGTGAATAGATACCTTGCCCTCACACTTGAGAGGAGCTGTTTCCAGAGACTGTAAATTACTGCCTCTTCCCCAATTCCTCTCTCATTTCCCCAATTCCTAGACATAATTCTAGCTGTTGGGCTTTCTTACCTTTCAACTCATAATGGTTGGTCCCATTATCTCAGCATTGGAACAGGCAGGCAGAAATCTATTCACCTGCCTGGCTGCTGTAATCCTTCTGCATATCTTGAAGTCCTGATGACATCAGGAACCAGGAGTTTCTGTTTCCTTTCTGAATTCTCTCACTCCTTTTTCCAGTCTGGTTTCTTGATCAGACCTTCACTCTTCTTTCTCCTTCCCCCTTACTAATTGACAATATGGATCCATTGTTTTCATGGTCACTATTTTTTATTTGGTACTGGGAGAATTGCTGTAGTTGTTGTTGTTTGGGTGCCTGTCTCAACCACAGTCCTCTGAGTACTGGACTATGGCTTGATAGGCACAGGCCAGGCCCCAGTCCAGTGATGGAAACTGCTGGTTTCCACTGGGGTAGGCAAGGCACTCTTCTATCAGTCTGTGGTGCATCAGTTTGCCAGAGTCACTTGCCTCTTCAGGTGTGAATTCCCAGGCTATGGGAGGTGATAACCTGCCCAAATCCTTCCACACACTCTGCCACCTTGGGATCAGCTGCCTTAGGACACATTTCAGTATCACCTCATCTAGAAGTTTTCTTCTCTTACACCAGCATGACAATGGACTCTGCAAACCACATAATATGCTAACAGTGTTAATTAGTAGTATTAAACAGCTCATGTAAGGATCAACAAGGAGCTCAGGAGCCTGCATAATAAAACCATTCACATCATTCTTGAGTACAGAGAGGAATATGTATTACCTCATGCTCTCTACAAGATACCTCCCCTTGCCAGGGCAAAGCACAGCACCATTATTTTTAGTAACATGTTCTCAAGCTCAATAAAGTAAAGAGATAAGCAGTGCTGCCAACAACCTCTGTGACCCGCACAGGAGCACGACACTTAATAACCATGGTTGCTATAGCACGCTTAATACGAAACTGTTGTTATCTCATGCCCCATCCTACGTGTCAAAAGGACTGTGGTAGGTTGACCTTGGCTGGAAATCAAGTGCCCACCAAGCTGCTCTGTCACTCCCCTCCTCAGCAGGATGAAGGGGGAAGGAACTAAGATGAAAAGAAACCTCCTGGGTCAAGATAAAGGCAGTTTAATGAAGCAAAAGTGGTGCATGCTCAAGCAAAGGTAAAAAACTCCAAAGATTTTTTCTTTGCTTCCCACCAGCAAGGGATGTCCAGCCATGTCCTGGGAAGCAGGGCTTCAGTGTGTGTAGCAGTTGCTCTGGAAGACAAACACTGTAAATCACGAATGCCCCCCACCCCCCTTCCTACTCCTTTCTCTTTTATATCTGAGTAGGCGTCAGACGGTCTGGAATACCCCTTTGGTCAGTCTGGACCAGCTGTCCTGGCTGTGTCCCGTCCCAAGATCTTGCCACTCCCAGCCCACTTATGAGGGAAGAATATGGGAGTATTATGGGTGATTCGACTGAATTATTGAGTCGAAATAGTTTTGAGTTAATTTTGAAATTAAGTTATTAACAGGCAACTTAAGCAAAAGCCAGTGCTGGGCACAGCCGAGAGAAACTTCCTTTTTTTCTCCGATTGGCAAAGATGAATAGCTTACAGTCTCAAGTTATAGTCCTTCTACTTCCTCTTTCCAGCTGGGGTCTTTTTCCATAATTGATGATTTCTTCACAACATCTGCCTTGTGACTGGGGTCTTCTTTTCCTCTTCAGAAGATCGTATAGTGGTCTAATGATGGTTTTAGACACCAAAATTGAATGGAAAGCCTGGACTGCACATGGTTTTAGGACACGCGGGGCCCACGCTATCCACCCAACCCAAATAAATGTTCTTTTATATTTAAACCTTAAACTTTTTATGGAAATCACAAGGTATATTACAAAATACATTTGAGGAAGTTCCCAAACAGTCTACAATCTCATAAGATACATGAAGCAAAAATATATTTCAATTCTATTCTTGCGATTAAGCCTTAGTACCTCAAAATCAGCCAAGAGTTGTAGATTTTACTTTATTAGGTAGCCATGAAGCCTTTATGCCACAGAAATACCCTTTAAGCTTTATTATTATTCCTTTTAATTGGTTTCGATGATCGAATTTACTTCGGGTGTTCATTACAGGAGAGACGAGCAGCGAAAGCGCTGGTGTGTTATCAGCACCTTTCCAGCACAGCACGGTGGGTGTTGCTTTTGGGGAAACTAACTCCACCCCAGCCAGCCCCGACACAGAGGTAGACGTGCAGGCAATAATCCTCAATGACAAAAACCCGATTAGAAACGTGGTTCACAGAAAAGTGAATTACTGAATGCCCTCCTCTGAAATATTCATCTTTGGCTTATTGATCCTCTCTTCCCAGTGTGAAAAGACCATGAGAAACGACTAATTAGGGTACAATTGTATTACAGGAGAAGCCTTCGCTCCCCAGGTGATCCTTACACTGTGGAAGAACAAAGCAGCAGCAGCAGCATCTTCCTCTGACCAGGGGCTGTCAAGAGAAACTAGGGGGACAGTACGGTGCCTGGAGACGCAGCGCTGACTTTCCACGTATCCTAAAGACACCGCTACATAATTTTGAAGAATGGCACTTCCTACACTCCCGCTGCGACGGGAGCCCAGAGCCATCCCGCCGCTCCCTGAACGCGCTGGCAGGAGACGGATGCTTGGGTACCACCCACACCCTCCGCGCTGCGGGACACGGGTGGGGGCGCGGGGAAAGGCGCCTGGGAGGCGGGACAGCCCCGGTTTCGATTCCCCGAGCGCGCCCCCCGCTCCGCCGTGACGCGGCGCTGGGGGCGGGACGCGGGGCGGAGTATTAAGGGGCGAGGGCCGGAGCGCGCCTCGGGGTCTTCGGCGCACGGCGGCGGGGGAAGGCAGGCAGGTACGCACGCAGATACAGGGATAGATGGGTGCGTGTCCGCAGCGACTCCTGGTACCCTCCCCGACAGCGGGGCGGGGAATCGGCCGCCCTGTGCCCGCCGCTCCGTGCGGGATGCGGGGCTGCGGCGGGTCCGGGCGCCGCCGGGGTGCCCGCGCTGCTCCATCCCGCACCCATCGGTGCCGCGGGGCTTGGTGCTCCGCAGGGCTCGGCGTGCCCCGCGGGGCGAGCAGGGGCTCCCGGGGGTGGCTCCCCACCTCGGCGGAGCTGGTGTGAGCTTCCTGTGTGCTGGAGCAGTTCCGGAGAGGGTGGTGCTACCCTGATGGGGAGCGCGGGTGCGGGTTTGGCGTGCGGGCAGCGAGGGGGGCTGTGCTGTTTGGGAAGCCTGCCAGGGAGTGTGTGGGGTGGTTGGAGGAAAAGGAGAAGAGTGCATTCCTGCTCCTGCCAGGCATCTGGGAGGGTGTGTTGACCTGGTACCGTTTGCGCGGAGGAGCTGGGGGAGTTGTGTCTCTGTGCCCGAGCTTGAAGAGGGAGAAATCCTTGGCATAGCCCCGAGCGAAGCATTGTCTGCAGTGGGTTTGGATCTTTTCCCTTAAAAGCGAAACTAATGTACGAGGTCGTCACTTTGTTAAGTCGTCACTTAACAAAACAGACTGTTTTGAGTCGGAAAGGAGTTTAGGCACGGTGTGTGGTCCAGAAGAGCAAAAGCAAAAAGATCTCACAGGTTTTTGTATTCCCCTTCCACCCCCCAGTTTACAGATATTTAACTTCAGGTTGATAAGAGTGTGTTTACTGAGACCGAGAAGAGGCTTAGATTTCTCACGGAAACGTGCAAGAGGGAGTGTTTCCTGCCGGTGTGTTTACCAACATGCAATTAAACTTGTCAAGCACTGGCTGTGGACTGTGTAAGCTTGAAAACCTTGATGTTAGGGCTATCTTGGTGTATTTTGTTTGTTGTTGTTGCGGTTTTGCCCCATCATCAGGTGTTGAAGACTGCAATCAGTTGTCCCCTCAGTCTCTTCTTATGCAGGCTGAATAGACCAAGTGACCTCAGTGGCTCCTCATCATAAGGCTTCCCCTCCAGACCCTTCAACATCCTCGTGGCCCTCCTTTGGATGGTCTCTAATAGCTCAATATCTTTTTTATATTGTGGTGCCCCAAACTGCACGGTATTCAAGGTGAGGCTGCACCAGTGCAGAGCAGAGCAGCACAATCATGACAGGAACATTGCTAGGCTGAGCAAACAACTGCAGCAGTGTAAACATCTCCCTCTTGGGCTGAGTTAAGTCTTGTGTGGCTGAGCAAAACTAGGGATTTCAAGATCGTTTTTGTTTCAGAGAGAAACTGGAGGGTTAACTTTTCCCACTGTTGTGAGGTTTTGAGGATTTTTTTTTTTTGTCTTATGAAACAGTAATGAACATGCTTCTGCATCAGTTTTTTTGTATATAAATGGGAGATGCAAGTCCTTTATTAGTTTATTGGAAATCATAGATATTTATATGTATAAACAGATGTATTTCTTAAAAATACAGCTCCAAACGTGGCTCAACTGTATGTTCTCTTAGGTATAACTTGTTACTGGTAGGCTACACAAAGGGGAGAATCATTTGAAGCTGAAAGAAAAGAGTTCCGTTTTGTTTCACTTAGCAAAACAAGATGTGCTGGGGAGCAAGGCCAGACCTGCCACTCTGGAAGCTGTGAAGCAGCCTTCAAGGAAAGCTGGTCATGTGCCTGGCCTGAGTTCAGCTTGCCAGGAAAGGAGGAAGGATGTTCCAGGATGCCACCTGTCTGGTTTTGGCTGGGATAGAGTTAGTTTTCTTCTTACTAGGTGGTACGGTGCTATGCTTTAGATTTAGGATGAGAATAATGTTGATAAAACACTGCTGTTTTAGTTGTCACTAAGCAATGATTTCTCTTAGTCGAGCATTTTCCACCAGTGGGGAGGCTGTGGGAGGACACGGGAAACTGAAAGGGGGCACAGGTGGGACAGCTAAGCTCCACTGGCCAAATGGATATTCCATACCATTGACATCATGATCAGTGCATAAATTAGGGGGAAAGCTGGCCAGCAGCTACTGATCAGGAACTGGCTGGGCATTGGTTGGTGGATGGTGAGCATTTGCATTGTGCATCACTTGTTTTGAATATTCTAATTTTGGTTTTGTTCTTGTCATTATTTTCCCCTTCCTTTTTTTGTCCTATTAAACTGTCTTTACCTCAACCCATAAATTTTGCTTTTTTTTTTTCCCCCCTGATTTTCTCCCCCATCCTGCATGAGGTGAGAGGAAGGATGGGGAATAAGCAAACAGCTGTGTGGTGTTTAGCTACCTGTCAGGTTAAACCATGACATCACCTTAAATCCAGGATGATGTGTCATGGCCTTATGTGAAGACCTTTGTCACCAAATCAGTCAGCAATGCATTGAGGTCTTGCCTATGAACAGAGAGGCATCTGAGATTTTTTTATCCTTTGGTGGTATTGTTTTTCCTTGTAATTTTTCTAGAGGCCTTGCTAAGATGGATGTCATTTCAGTGATGGTGAAAACGCCTTGTGGACAGGCCCATGACATACCAAGTGGTCTGTTGGCGGTGGTCTGTCAGGCTTCTGTTGTCCTGTTCTTGGGTGTAAAACTCTGGATTTCCAGAAAGCACACAGGTCCTAAGGCAGGTGCAGAGCTGATGTCCTGGGGTGTGTGCATCTTCTCTTTTTTTTTGGAAGGGGTTGTCCCGTTCCTGGCAATGTGCTTCTGATTTTCATTTCCTTGCTATGGTGCTTCCTTGTCTAGTACTTTTCATGTATGCAAGTCAACCACAAATCCCTGCTCTAAAGACTTGTAACATATCAGTGTCCATGTCCCGTTTCTGTGGCCTTGTTTCCTGGCCATACAGCTGAAGAACTGAGCCTCCAAGCTTCTCATTTATCGGGTCTGCCCTGACATTCACCTATGACTTTGTCAGGTCATAATTAAAGTGCCATTTGGAAGATCTATATGCAGTGTCCTTTTGCTGGGTGACTCCAGGAGTGCCTGGACAGATGGTGCCAGTGGTGGGCATGTGGCTGTGGAGAGGTCCCTGTGATGTAGGAGGCAAGGTGAAGTGGCAATTCCTTTTTGGTGCCACCACGCTCTCAGAGCCAGCTTGCTGTTGTTGAGCAAGAGCTGAGGGTCCTGAGGTTTCCTGTGGAGAAAACATGAATTATTCGAGTGCTGATGGAATGTATTTAGTGGTCACTCAACCACAGTTTAGATGCATCCTTGGGTTTTTTCTCTCCTCTACCTATTGCCAGTTTCTAGTGCCTGCCTTTTAGCTTAAGGAGGAAGGAGTGATTCCTCTGCTTAATAGGATTGAGGAAAGCACAGTCTTTAGAAATGAAATTTACTGAAAATAGGGGATTCTGATTTGTAAACACTGTTTTAATGCAGATGCAGAGCTCCTTAGGTTGCTGTACTTCATTTGTTGCTTGCATTATGGAAATCTGCTGTACCTTGAGAATAAAAACATTATTCTACCACTGAGTAGTGCCAAAGGGGTGAATCCTTAAAGCTTAACTTTCAGGATCAACAATAATTAAAAGCACAGTTGTGTAGACCACCTGCTTTATCTCTGTAAATTAAACAGTATCACACAGTTTCTCGTTTATGCAGACAGAAAAAACAACTGCTTACAGTCACTCTCAGATTTATAAAGTTTTTAGTCTTGCCAGTGTCAGATGTTGAGAAAGCACAAGCTGGCCTCTCGAGGCTGAGAGCTGGCGTAAGGAACACAACATTTTTCAATAATGAGAAATGAGTTTTCTGGGCGGTCTCTGTGTTTTCAGGCTTGTCTTCTGAAGTGAGAGGAATCAAAACTTTGGCTTGTAACCCCCCTAAAGCTGCCCTGCTTCTGACAGCAGGCTGACTGAAGCAGTGCAGTGGGACAATGACCATCACAACAACATAGGAGTTGGTGACATGTGAAGTAAATGGGAGTTTTGACCACTGGCAACAGTAGGGTTTGGAGCCTTTTGTTTCTGACTAAACTGTATAATCTTTCATTTTAATGATTTGAGTAAAAACTGATGTGATTCTTGTTGCTGTCATGGGTGGTCTCAGAAGCCATAAAAGAAGTAAATAGAGTAGACCATGTTGTCTGTTTGGTTGTTTGTTTGTTTTGGGTTTGTTTTATTTCTGTGAATGATAATGTCTCAAGAATGCACTGAGCAGGGTCTCCCAGACCTTAGGGTGTCCCCACCCCTTTATGTGTTTCATGGAGTCCACGGCTTAGGAGAAATCCCTGCTTTATGAGGGGAACCTGCATCTGATTGGGGTGGAGTTAATTTTATTTGTAGTAGGTGGTATGGTGCTGTGTTTTACATTTGTGAGCAAAACAGTGCTGATAACACAGTAACGTTTCAGCTGTCACTGAGTAGTGTTTGCATAGCATTGAGGCCTTCCCTGTTCCTCAGTCTGCCTGCAGTGAATAGATTAGGGATGCACAAGAGGTTGGGAAGGGACACAGCTGGACAGGTGACTCTGAAGGGATAGTCCATGCCATGTAGCATCATGCTCAGCAGTGAAAAGGGAGAGGAGGGAGCTTAACCATCTCTAGCTTGGAAACTGGGTGGGCACTGGTCTGTGTGTGGGAGGTAGTAAATGCCTGCCTTTGCATCACTTGTTTTGTTATCATTCTCTCTTCTTCCACGTCTCTTTTGCTTACTGAACAATTTTTATCTTGACCACAACTTTTTTTGGTTTTACTCTTCCTTTCTGCATTCCCCATCCCACTGGGGACTTTGCTGCCTGCTGGGGTTAACCCACAGCGCTGATCCCAACAAACTCTTTCTTTAGTTCTGCTCAGATGCAGCTGAGACCTTTACCTGTGCCAGTTAAGGCAGAAGAATAGACAACATTTTTGTTTAATGCTCCTCACACTCAATAGACTTTACATAACAGATCTTCAGTTAGTCCATTGGTTTGAGTTAAAGTTGTTTATGCTTCAGGAGGATGTTAAGCAATAGCACGACATGCTGTGCTACTCAGCATGGCGATTATTTTGGATCGTTAACTTAGATGTCAGATTTGCATGCCAGTGTATCCCTTGGGTCTGCAAACTTGAGTGTAGTTGCAAAAGCCCAATATAGACATCCCAGTTATTTAAATGATCTACAGTCTGAAGTTTTGGTTGGGAAACTCCAGTGCTGGAAAAGGATGAGAATTTCTGTTCTGCTGGAAATCCTGCTGCCTGGATAGGGGGCGGACATTCTGCCTCCTGGTCTGCAACAGGGAGTTTGGTTCCAAAATTTCTCAGCACAGAACACATTTGAAAGTCCTTTTACAATGTTGCAATTGATGTCTTTTGTACTATGTGAAAGATAATACTTTAAACATCTTGTAAATACCCTTTATTTGTATTTGTACTGTTAATAGATTCCAAGGAAAAATAAGATAAAAATGTAATTCTGGGAAAGAAAATCACCTAAGTAGAAGCATAGCTGTCTTAAAAAAAACAAAACAAAACAAAAAACCCCGAACTTGAAACTCAACTGTAAAGTAGAAAACCATTGGCTCATGTGTATTTCTACATGAAGAAACTCCTGTGTAGTTGAACTATTTTAGTATTCTTTAGGAAAATAATTTTGCAAATCTTCCAATGCCAAAAAGTTGAAATGTGGTACAATTACAAAAAAATGTGAGGCAGAACCATCTTTTAGCACTTGATTTTTATTCTTTGTTCTGTTGCTCAATTTTTTTCATTTTTACCTTAATAGTGTTCATATTGTGCAGTGGAAAAGAAGTCCTACTTATGGTATAAGTACACTTGATTTACTGTCTGGATAATAGTATTTTTAAACTATATACCGTGTTCACATTGCTCAATGCAGTGATGATTTCATTTTCTTGGGATAAATGTCAAAATTATTCCTCTTGCGTGATGGGTTGTTGTACCTCCCCCTTGTAGATAGGGCCTCTTTTTCTTCAGTTTGGTTTCTGTCCAGGATTTCATCTGTTCTTGATGCTTCCCTGGAATTATGGAGTGATGTTTGGATTGCAGACATCATCACAGAGTGTTTATTTGTGTAATTTAATGACACATAACTTCCAACAGGGCTTATCCCAGTCGGTCTGAAGCAGTTTGGATCTGAGCTTTGTGGTTGCACCTGGTTCTTCTGCTGTTTTCTCTTCAGAGCTGTGGGCTGTTCTCCTCTGTAATTGTCAGCCTGCTGGGATGCTTTTTGTGCATGGCTAAATGTGAAAGCACAGTGCCACCCGAACCTCATCACACCTCTGTTCACAGTACAGTACTGATTCTCGGTGTCTCAGGGTCAAAGGGAGAGCACCACAGAGGAAATATGTTGGTAGTGTTTCTTGGTTTGTCTGTAAATGTATTCCTAAAAATACTTAGTTTGCTTTGTTGTGAAGATACCTTGAAGATGTTTCAGTTCTGCTTTCAGCTGGGATAATTCTTTTCTCAGTAGCTGGTGCAGTGCTGTGTTTTGAGTTTAGTATGAGGACAATGTTGATAACACACTGATGTTCCAGCTGTTGCTGTTTACCCTAAGTGAAGGAATTCTCAGCTTCTTATGCTGCCTCTCATACTTGTTTGGTATAATTTTATTAATAGTAGTAGAATTAGTATTTTCCTTTCCTTTTCTGTCCTGTTCGATTGTCTTTATCTCAGCACACAAATTTTACTCTCTGCCTCGATTATCTCCCCTACCCCACTCAGGGAGGTGGGGAGTGAGCAAGGTCTGTGTGTGTTTAGCTGCCTGCCAGGTTAAACCATGACATTATGTTAGCAGGTTGTGAAAGGTTACACATTTTATGGGCTTTGTTTCAGACCTGCTAATACCTGGATAATAAGTAAATCTGTGCATTCCCATTTGTTATTTAACAGCAGTGAGATTTGTGAGAGTCATACAGGTTTTTGCAGGTAGCGGAAACAGCTTTTAATCATAAAATCAGTCTGTGAAGAAGGACTCTATACAAGGCTTTAACACTGGATATTTCTCATCTGTTTTTAATGTGCTGTTTCTCAGCATACACAGAACGGTTTTTCCTCTTGTGTTTGTTTCTTTTGTCTAGCTTCTTGACTGTGTGATTAGTTTTATGTAATAAGCTTGATTTTACAATTTTAATGATGAAGTATTTTTTCAGTAAGTTGCAGTTGGTGCTAGTTTCAACCTTCATTTTCTTAGACCACTTTCTATGTTCATTTTAATAACTGTTTTGAGTCTGAATCAAGGTTCTCATGCATTATTAATATACTATGTCAATGTACTTTCATGCAGTAATTAAGTTTCTAAGTATACATTGGATTATTGAATGTCCTAATGGAGGAGCTGGACAAAAAAGTCAAAAAGAAAGAGCAAGTCAATCACTTTTGTGTTTAATTAATTGAAATGTATAGTTTCATGTATTTCTTAAGCATATGAGTGATGTTTGTTCTCTGATGTTTCCTTCTGCATTTA
The DNA here is from genome assembly GCA_035583235.1 of Hafferia zeledoni. NCBI lineage: Eukaryota > Metazoa > Chordata > Aves > Passeriformes > Thamnophilidae > Hafferia > Hafferia zeledoni. The sequence continues at coordinate 46,951,810 of JAWWEV010000083.1, forward strand.
GTGTGTGCACATACATTGAAATAATTTTGAATCCATTTAAAAGATAGTATAAGACCTGAGAAGAAACACTGAAAAAAATGCATACCAATGGTAGATCTGGTTAGCTGAGACTAATTAAAAAGCAGATGGGAAGTTGAGGAGGCATCAAGAGTCTATCACCTGAGCTATATTTTATTATTCTAACTGCAGCAAACAAAGATGTGCTCTTTGTCCTCCTTTTCAAATATGCAAAAGCTAAGATGAAAATTTAAGTTCATTTTAGGGACAGAAGTGTCTCATAAGTCAATGCTTTTGTTTGATTAATTTTTTTTTTACTCTTCATTAGCATGGATCCCATGGAACATGTGCAGAAGATGAAGCAAGCTGGGAACCAGGATTTTAAAAATGGAAATTACGCTTTGGCCATCATAAAATATGATCAAGCTCTACATACTCTTCATTATTTAAGTCAATGGGTCCCGTAAGTATTCTTGAATTATGAGATGTAAACCATAAGACAAGCCTGAAATATGTACAGTTGTGCAATTAATTCAAAACTGTATTTCTTGGCCTGACACCTAAATTTTTTGTATCTTTTGTCACACTCTTTAGTGTACCAGTTTTACAGTTAAAGAAGAATTGCTGTTCCTTACATATATGTGGGAGATTAATTAGTGATTTTAATCTGAATACTTTTGTGTAAACATCAGTTATAAATAAGTGTAATTAAAGCTCAAATTAATTTTCCATAAACTGCTTTGATTTCTGTTAAATTACTTCTGTTTCTTAGATGACATGTTGTGGATTAATCTTGCTATGATTTTGCCATGTCCTGGTTGTGTTTATGACCTCTTGTTATGTGGGTCATCTGATTGTAAAATGGTTCATGCAGGTTACTTTGTTCTTGTTATTTGGTCTTTCTTAGTACTCTCAGATTTTTTAAAAGATAATTTTTCAGAAGATTTCTTTGGGTATTTCTTTCCATATGTTAAATGCTGTTCATCACTTAACATCAGTTGCTAATGTTACTAATGATTAAATAGTTGAGTAGTATGTTAACTATTAAATATTCCTTGCTACCATATATTAACACTGCTGTTAATTTAATACCAGCCATTCATTTACTGTGAACCATTTAGACTAGTAAAGTAAGCCTGGAGCATATGCAGGGAGTAGGATGGAGCAAGAACAGAGCCAAGCAGGCTCCCTTCAGCACCTGCCCCTCGCTGTCATCAGTGTGGCTTCATCATATCACAGGGATCTGTCCCAGGCATCTCTGTTCTCCTTGCCTCAGGATTGAAATCAGGATTTGCTTGCATGCAAGTGTGTGCTCTGAACACATTCAGTGTAGTTAAACAACTTCCTTGAGTGTAAATTAGCAGATAGTAAGAAGGTGAAGGATGTTGCTCTGTGGCACGTGCTGTTTGTTTGAGCGCAGGCAAGACAGGCATTCCTGGCTCATCAGTACCCTGTGCCCTGTAGTTTGTGTGCCTCTTTTTCCAGAAACTCTCTTGCATCCAGCAGATGCTTTATATACTTTATCCTGTTTTCTTAAACATATTTCTTTATTTCTGAGCTGATACAAATGTGGATTCTTCTGTTGTCTTACTCAATTGATGATAAAGTAGAATACTTGAGGGTTTTTTTGGTGACGAAAATGTGTTTAGCTTTCTTTCCATCTCGCAGCTTCCTTTCATATGTCTGTTTTTTCCCATTCTTAGCTGCTGGCTTTCACTGAACCATATGGAGGTGTATTGAGATGTTCTGAACTCTTTCTAGTTCCCTATACTCTGTTATTTTAATGGATTGGCCTTCTGCTTCAGAAGAGTCCAGGTTATCACTAAGGGTATCACTAAGGTATAATTTAGAATGTCTCTAAGAGATTTTTATAGCTGATGTTCAAATGATCTTTTATTTTCTACAACTGCCTTTTTTACCTCTAATTCTGTTAAGTGGGTGATACTTTTTTTTTTATTTTTTTCATATGACTAACTATATAATGTGATCCTTTTTCAAGCAAATAAACAGTAATGCTAAAAATATATTTTTAGGTGTGCCCGGGACATAGCTGTGTTGATGTGCAACAAATCAACCGCCTTATACTATCTGGGTAAATGGAATGAAGCAGCATTTATAGCCTGCCAGAGCTTACATTTGGATCCACATTATGTTAAGGTATTCAGATGTTTAAGCTGACAGTTTTTGCATGCCTTCCTTACTTTTTTAATTTAAACAAATGTCATTATCTTCTTTTTATTGTCTTTTGGCTTTGAAGTATGATGGGAAAATACAGCATAAAGTTCCAGAATTGGTGTTTGAAACTATACATAAGCATCACATTTACTGCTGTGATGGTACTTTTAATAAAGTGAAACAGATCTCTTTTGCACCAGGAGTTGCTGGTTCTCCCAATGACTGAAGCACCAATGCTTTTCAAGAAATAGAACTGTTTCATTAGTATCCCAAACAAGGTGATAGGGAGTGATAAAAGATAGAAATCTTACATGGTGCTGTGATGCTTGAAACCTGTGGATGGCACAGCACAAACCGTGTCTCTGGTCAGGCCGTGGCACACTGTGCATGTTCTGTCTGTGGTGAGGTTTGCCAGCTCTGTGTTCACCTGAAGTCTAACAAAGCCTGGCTCAGAGTACAGATGCATCAGTCACTGACAGCACTCAGCTCTGGGATGGGCACTTAGCTTGGAAGGCTCCCTTGAGTGCTGTGTGCTAATATTCTTTACGTGTTAATAAGTCTCAGTTCCTGGGAACAGTACATGGTGATCAAGGTCATGTTGTATTTCCAGTGGACAGAACAATACACAGTTTTAGCTTGTGATTAAGTACATGCTGATTAAGTACACATTGACTCAAATAGTCATCTATTAGGAATAAGTAGCAGTTGTACAGTATTTATGATATGGAGGCATACTCTTAGATTGGCTTTTATGTACAATAAATAGCCTTTGGGTCTAACCCCTACAGATTCCAAGAGACTTTAGTAGAAGGTATTAGATTTACAAACAATAAAATTCCTCAAATACCTATTTAACTTCGGCTATGTTGCAGCATGCCAGTTATCTAATTTGAACAAATGAACTCCACTGTGACTCTGAGCTGGTACAGCCTAATTCAGTGGTAAATACAAATATCTTCAGGTGCCATTGGCTGAAAAATATATGCATTCTGGTAAATACTGTAAAATGCAGTGATGTGGAGACATAAGCACACATTCTGGACCTTGTGACAAAAAAAAAAGTCTTATCCAGAGCAGGTTAAAATATAGTTGCTAAAAGTGTATGTTTCATCTTGTAGTTGTTTTCCAAGTTTTGTATTTCAGGATTTATTGCTCTTAATATCTGTGATGACATCTGTAGCATATTGTGGACTTGAAGGGATTAGAATAGTTTATTGCACTTTTTTTTTGACTTGTGTATAAGAAGCTGTAGAAATAGTACTACATATCATTTTTGTAACATAATTAGAGAATTTAGAAAAAAATTACAGCATTGTTACAAAGTTGTTTTGTATTGAGGAACTCTGAGTATTTTCCCAACAATTGCCTTTTTGTTCTCCTTTTTTTCAGGCTTATTATAGAGCTGGCCACTCATTCATCAAGTTATCAAAGTCTCTTGAGGCAGTTTCTATGTTTCATAGAGGTTTGGTTCTCCTGAATTCTTCTGGAGATCAAACTCAAATTGCTGATTTTATAGCAGGAATCTTCATAAGTGTCAATGGTAAGTTCAAATTAAGAGCTTAATTTTCCTAAGAGCATTTCACAAGAGATGACAACACAAGTCCTTGGTAGGATGTCCTTCATGAGGTCATTCCTTTGGTCCTTCAGTGCCTCAGGTCTGTTTGAGGATTATGATACATTGAGGATGTGGTTAAGTTGGCCCAGTTTATGTATAGCAGATGCCAACAATCACAAAACTGTGCAGGGTGTCATGTTCTCTCACAGGTGTTGCCTAAAATCGTCTCCTAAAAGAAACATTTGGTGAGTTTTAGAAGCCAGGCATTCTCACTGCATGATCACAGCATGCTGGGTGCCCTGGGAATCCATTTGCCAAAGTGCACACAGAGGTATCTTTGCTACAGCTTATATGTTAGCATTATATGGTTATTGATTTTTTGTTCCCCTGCGTTCCTGTTACATACTCATGACATACCCCAGCACTTATTGATATATATATGTATCCCCATAAAAGAGGGTCTCTGATGGTCTCTAGTGGTTGTCTGTCTTGAGCCCCCAAAGTTCTTAGTGACTGCCTTATGACCTCCTTTAAGACAATACCCCTAGTTATACATCAACCCAGCTTTGCCTGTTTGGCTGCTTTAGCTCCCTTCATTGTTTCCTCACCTTGCTTGGTTGGTCCTTCTAAATCACTTGGCTCACCTATATGTAGTTTTTATGGTACATTCCACCACAAGAACTTTTAGTTCTTGTTACATTTCAAAACTCAGATATCATAGGAACATGTAAATTGTGGATTAGTTAGAAAATGTCAAAATTCAGAGTCAGGGAGACAAGGCTGGAGATTTGGAGCTCCAGAGCCCTGAGGCTTTAGTGGTTTTTGTCCAGACCACTCTGCTTTTCTTTTAGGTGTATTTGAAAATAGAAGATAGGCAGTTTAAACTTGAGTTTACAGTGCAGTGTATTCCAGTGTGGGGGACTTTCCCTCAGCTAGTAATGGACAGCAATGAAAAGAAGGGAGTGTGGCCTTCTTGTGGCATTGTGTGGTTTTTTTGAGCTCTGTCCACCCTGTGTCTCCCTGCCCTCTCCTCAGTCTCTCTTCCTCTGCTGTCTCTTTCATCTGTTCAACAGGCTTTGTCTAATGGGCCTGCAAGCGTGCCAGGAGATTTTGGTTGTGTCCCTCCTGCCTTTTCTTGAGCCTGTAGCCATGTGTAAAGGTTGTAGATAAATTTTAGCAACATGAGTAGCTGGGGTTGTTTAGCCTGGAGAAGAGGAGGCTCAGAGGTGACCTCAGCACTGTCTAGAACTACCTGAAGGGAAGT
>JAWWEV010000083.1:46957677-46984001 GCA_035583235.1 Hafferia zeledoni
AGAGATGGACCAAGGGTTGGACTCGATGATCTCGGAGGTCTTTTCCAACCCAATCGATTCTATGATTCTATGATCTACCCCAAGTGGAAGAACTTGCCATGAGGTTCACAATGTCTTGGGGCTTCAAGGTGTTTCTTGAGTGTAGGGATTAATTTTTTCCCTCTTGTTTAATGAAATCTGGCCACTTATAACAGGATACTATTTCAGTTGGGTGATCAGGGTCATTTAATCTCCCATTTGGCATTCCCTTGGGTATTAATCAGTGCTAAAATCATCACTGTGCAATGATGTAATTTGGTAGGAAACTCCCACTTTTGAAGTTCTCTGTATACCAAATAGTTTTCTAATTGCTTATTCTTGCAGATGAACGAACCTTTCCACTAACTTTTCCCCCTGCACATGAGTATATTTTCAGTGCAAGGTTCGATGCACTGATTTGGCAACTGGTGATAGAAAAGCTGGCCCAGAAGGGAAAGTGGCGGGTAAGTGTCACCATGTTGCCTCCTGCTGCGTGGTGGGCACTCCTCTCTTACCTCTTCAGCATAACCTTGTGCTACCTTTAAAAGCCAAGACAATGAATAGATGTTGCTGACTGGTTCACTGGTTCATGTATCTTGATTTTTAAAACTTGAAAAATGCTTTTAGTGATAAATAATTTCTGAAATCCATTTCTGGAAGGGATACAATGGGCTTGAAATCTGGCTTGTCTCTTGCTGTTGTCTCTCATATAGTTATGGTGCCATCTAGAGTCATTATTCTTGAAAGATGTTAGAGGGGGAAAAATGCAAGTTTATTTGTGGTCCCCTTTATTTTTCCTTCTGTATGACAAGCTGGATTTTGGAAACTGTGACAGACCCACTCTGTGGAAGTACATGGTTGTTAAACAAACCTAGATAATTTAGAAAAATCAGAAGGTAAATCACCTGAAATTGTTTTAATCCTCTTTTCTCTAGTGACTCTGGAAAAAGTTGATCCTTGTCACAGTTAACCTGTGTTGGATGTTGGTGGTGAGGTGCTGGCAGCAGGGGCTGCAGGGCCACTGTGAGGAGTGACCAGGGCTGCCCCACTTCCAGCTGCCCTAGTGGCCCTACTCCAGGGCATGGCTGAGCCCTGTAGCCAAGGTGGTGGTGCCTTGGGGAAAGTGTGTTTTAAAAAGGGCAAATACCTGACTGGAAGAGTGAGGGCAAAGAGTGAGAGCACCAGTGGTGGAGAAAAGAGGGTGAGGAGGTGCTCCAGACCCAGAGTAGGGGCTCCTTTGCAGCCTGTCCCAGGCAGAATGGAAGCCTCAGTTGAGGTCTATCAGGGAAATCCTTCCGTGGAGTCATGATGTTCAGAAAGGACCTACTTGCTTTCTAAACTCCTCAGAGAGGTATCTAGGTGCAGCTTGATCCAATCCTAGTCCCAGACTTGGTGAATGCTTTATATCTAAAGGATTATATAGCTGTAATTGAGCCTTTTACAACCTTTTCCTTCAGGATTGAGGATGGCAAACCAAATATATTTATATGAATAAAATAAATAGCTTATTTAAATTGATAATGATCAGGCTAAAAGACTTCAATCAGGATTATTTACTACACAGTAGAGATAGTTATAACAATTAGTATAGTGTGCTACTTATTGAAGCAATATTGAAGCAATGGCATTACGTTTCTGAATGTGTTTGTAAGATCACTAATGTGTGGGGGTTTTTTTCAGTCTTGTCTATTGTTGCTGTCTGAGAAGAAACAGTTGCCTAGTAATCTCAGAGTGAACCAGGTATCTCTGAAGAATCTCTTTGAGGTAAAGTAATATTCTTTCTTTTTTCCTTGTGTCTGTATCTGTTCCTCCTGTTCACTTTAGTGAGAGATTTTCCATCTTGTGTACAAGAAAAATAAAATGAAAAAGAATATATGAATGTTGTATTATTTTGATAAATCATCTATTTTATTCCTTTTAATTTGAAAATTTTAGAAGTCCCTAATTTGATTAATTTCTGTATCTAATTTAGTATTTCCTTTAATCTGATCAAAAGAAGACATTTTTCACTTGAGTACAGTAAACTATGTGTGTCACACTTGTAACCTGACAATTTAATCCTGAAAGATGTTTGATACCATTTAAGTTGGGTATTCTTTCCAAATAGAGGAACTTAGGATATACATGGGATAGGTTATACTTTGCCAGCCTGTCTGTGGACTGCTTCACGGTATTGGGTGTGATCACAGGGAGCTGAGCTGGGTGCAGTGTTAGTTTCCTTTCCTTCAACACACAGTATTTTTGGTTGGATGCTTTATACCTAGGTGGCCACTGCTGAACGTTCTCGCTTAAAGGTTTGACATTTTTCAATTTATTTAGAGAATTTTGGCAAGATGGGAGCATATAGTCATAGACCAAGTAGCCACAATTCCTAATACCTTTCACAAAGATGATGGCATCTGTGGACAGCAGAATTTGATTTTGCTTTGCTGAAACTTTCTCTTTTCTTGTGATTCCTCATGTTCTGTAGCATTTGGAAACCTTCCTTCTATGCTGACAGAACAAAATAAAATCTTCCAGCTGTCACAAACTGCCATGCTTACACAAACTTGCTGCTGGATGCCTGTACCTGCCTGATGTCTATCCCCTGGTGCACCCCAGGGACTCTGCCCACCATGCTGTGTGACAAGGTGGCCTTGGAGGTCTTGCTGCTGCTCACCCTTGCCTTAGTGCAAAACCAAAACACTTGGAATGCACTAAGGGGTGTGCAGCCATGGCTTCTGGTGCCTTGGGAGGCAAGGTGTAGCTGGAGGCTGACTGAGCCAGGAGCTGCTGGGAATTCACCAGCTCTGCAACTCAGGAAGAGCCAGGGTCCATAGCAGTGACTTATATGTTTTCTAAAGGCATCTCACAATGTTTGTCTCTTACCACACAGAGGTAAAATAGGCCACCCTATTTCAGTTGCAGTTTATTAAAGCATTTCTTATGGACTACTAAAAAATTCTTCTCTCTATGCATTTCTGGAGTTTATTCTTCCATTTCTATGTGTGTGTGTTAATTAAGTATCGTTCTGCTGTAGGTAACCTACTTTTATTTAAGGTATGGTTGGACATTTATTGAGAAATTCCATTAGGATTTATCATGCAATCATGGAATGATTTGGGTTGGAAGGGACATTAAAGATCATCTGGTTCCAACCCCCTGCCGTGGTCAGGGTCACCTTCCACTAGACCAGTTTGCTCAAAGCCCTTTACAGTCTGGCTTTGAACACTGCAAGGAATGGGACATCCACAGTTTCTCTGGGCAACCTATACCAGTGCCTCACCACCCTCACCCTAGTAAAGAATTTCTAGATTTCTTACAGCACTGTGATTTTCTTAAAGAAATTTTAGAGGATCTTAGCTGTGGGCTACACAGTACCTTTGCTTGGCATTTACTGGATGGCAAATTAAGATTTATGCATATTGATGGAATATGCTAGAATTTGCTGTTTGACTGTTACAGTGCTTGTGGTCCTTTTGTCATAATAATATCAAGTTGGGTTTTTTCCCCATAAATATATTTCAGTTAGGTGCCTGACAGAGTGAGGAGAAGTAATTCTGAACAATAAGGGTAATGCAAAGGATATGAGTCAACATCTCTTTGTAGGCTTGTTTTTAGTGATAGCAGAAGAATTAGTGGATGGATATGTGCAAGCATGTCTTGTTTAGGTATCATTAGGCAGAGGTGTCTGCTGTGTTAGTGCCAGCAGAGTAACTCCTCACACTGGCAAGAAAGCATGGCAGCACAATAGAGGAGCCATGTACAGTGTCTTAGCAAAATATCTTCCTTCCTAGGAAAGGAAAGCAAAATACCTCATTGAGACAGGAAGAAAAACATGGGTTCCCTTTCCAAAATAGTGTGTCCATAGTTGTTGAATTGTCCCCACCAATGTTACCTATTCTAACAAGTTTGTTGTACACGTGGGAAAGTGAAAGAATGAAGATGAAAAATCCCTAAGCAATGCTTCTCTTTTGCAAAAATTAAAAAATGTGACTTTCTGACAATTCATCTTCCCCTGCTGCTACTACATTCACCTTGTAATTTGTTATATTTTGATTTTGTAACTGCACAAACAGTAATTCTTGCCAGTCAGAATTTGGCATGAGGTATTAGAAAAAAAGGTTTATTTGTGGATGTTGGAAGCATGTGTGAAGACTGCTATTTAAAAAGATGACTGGCACAAATAAGAAGTTATGTCTGAACACTGTTTCCGACCACCTCTTCATGTCCTGATCCTTCTGGCATATTGTCTTGATTTCCATCTGAGCTTCCTCTGCACACCTCCAGAGTACCCTGTATTGCTGTACCCCTTGTGAGACTGTGCTTCATGTTCATTAAGTCTTACTAGAACATCTGTTTTAAGTTCAACTGTCTTCTGCTCAGCCTGTGTGCTTTCACAGAATCCCAGAATCACCAAGTTTGGAAGAGACCTTCAAGGTCCACTCAGCACAGCTATAATCACCCCTAACTATTTCCCAAGTGTCACATCCAAATGCCTCTTGAACACTTCCAGAAATGGTGACTCTACAGCCTTCCTGGGCAACTTATTCCAATGCCTGACCACTCTTTCAGTGACATTTTTTTCTTAATATTTAGTCTAAACCTTACCTGGTGCAACTTAAGGCTGTTTTCTCTGCTTCTTTCACTTGGGTCATGGCAGAAGAGACCAACCCCCACCTCAGTACAACCTCTTTTGAGGTAGCTGTAGAGAGCAGTGAGGTCCCTCCTAAGCCTCCCTTTCTCCAGGCTAAACAGCCTCAACTCCCTTAGCTGCTCCTCATCGCACTTGTGCTCCAGACCCTGCCTCAGCTCCATTGCCCTTGTCTGGATGCACTCCAGCACCTCGGTGTCCTTCTTGTAGTTAGGTGTTCACAACTGAACACAGGATTCCAGGTGCAGCCTCACCAGTGCCAGGTACAGGGGGACAATCACTTCCCTAGTCTTTCTGGCTACACTGTTCCTGACATCAGCTGAGTGGACATGAACGTCTGGAGCGAGTCCAGAGGAAGGGCACCAAGATGATTAGAGGGATGGAGCACCTCTCCTGTGAGGAAAGGCTGAGAGAATTGGGATTGTTCAGCCTGGAAAAAAGAAGGCTTTGGGTTGACCTAATTGTGGCCTTCCAATACCTGAAGTGAGCCCACAAGAGAGATGGAGAAAGACTTTTTCCAAAAGCATGTAGTGACAGGGCAAGAGGGAATGGCTTCAAACTGAAAAACAATAGGTTTAGATTAGATATCAGAAAGAAATTCTTTACTCAGTCAGTGGTCAAGCATTGGAATACGTTGTTAGGAGAAGCTGTGGATGCCCCAGCCCTGAAAGCATTCAAGGTAAAGTTGAATAAAGCTCTGGACAACCTGTTCCAGTGGAAGGTGGCCCTGCCTATGGCAGGGGGTTGGAATTAGATGGTCTCTATTGTTCCTTCCAACCTAAGCCAATCTATGAAAGGCTGTGAAATAAAGTTTCATTTTACAGTGGTTATAGCTTGTTTTTTTTCCCACTGATTCTTGTCATAAAAACATGGAAATAGAAATGAAACAGAAATGCCTTTTATGTACATAAAAATAATGTGTTGTCATTGTTCTCTTTGTTATCAGACTTCTGAGTCGTATGGTCGTGGTGAGAAGGTGCAAGAAATAGCAGAGTTAGTCAAGTGGCTCATTTCCATTGGGGCAAAAGCTGAATCCATTGGAGCATATCCACTGCATGCTGTTATCAGACTGTGTATCAAAGCAAGTGAGTGACATCTGCAGCTAAAATAAAACAACTGTGGCTTTCATCAGAGAACTGAGACCTAGAGCTTTTTTAAATTAAAAAAAATCCCAACAACTCAGATCATTAGGTATGACCTTGCATGTGCCAATAAAGCATTATTTTAGAATTGTTGTAAAAATTCTCTTTGATCATCTGTGCCTGATAGTGGTGGAAACCTAATACAGTTTTCGTGTGATTTGAAGAAAAAGTGTGATTGATACAGGTCTTTCATAACCCAGATACATCAGCTTGGACAAAAGTATGGTATTTCTTCCTGCCACCTCAGTATGGAGCAACCCTTTCTATGTATGTGAAAGGGTCATGAGCCAACCTTAGATTTGCATCTTGCCACTCTATTGGAGAAAAAAACCTGCAGATCTTTTTCTGTAAGTGTACTTTTTTTATCATTTCAGCAAAGAACCATCTCTTCAGGTGGTTACTGGCCCGGAGTCCTGACTTGAAGGATAGGATCAACCAGCAAGACAGAGATGGAAGCACCCTCCTGCATATTGTGGCCTCTTCCAGTGAATATTCCCAGAAGCGCAGTAAATACAATTTTTTTGGTTTTGTGTGTGTGTTGTTTTGCTTTCATATGGAACAATCAATAATGGAAGGAAGTTTCAGACCTTGGAGTTCACTGTTTCATCCTAAGGAAGAAACTGAGAAAGTATCTGAATGTAGACTTTGTAATGGCAACTAATATTTAAACATTTGAACAATTCCCTTTCAAAATAGTATGCCTGAGGTATGACCAGTAACTTCTCTCTTTGGTTTGACTGGTTAGGATTTTCCTACAAGTGTGCTGCAGTTTTTAGAATCACAGAAGGTGATTCTAAAGTGATTCTTTTTAAAGTTTGCTGTACCCTTAAATTCATATTAGACCACCTGGAGACCTTTCCTGTTCTTTTAAATAGATGAAAATTTAAGACCTAGGTAGCAGCATACCTTGTTAGAGCAGGAAACCAGGATGCTTTCCTTCACATTTTCAGTGGGGTTTCTTTTTCCCCTTGTATTTTTCACTCTGCTCACTAGGTGGCAACAGTAAACAAACATCAGTGCCAAGGGTAACACCAAACTTGTAGGTCATTGCATGCGGTGACATTCTGGTGGTTTGCTTTAATAGCATGAATGAAATGTGTACAACCTATATCTAAAACATTTTCTGGAAAGGTGTAACACATCTTCTACAGCAGTTGCTTCTACTGCTAAATGACTTACACATTTCTAGAAGAGACTGTATATGTGTATTTATTTATTTTTCTTTAATTTAAAGTTTAATAATATCTATTATATAGAGATTGTCTATTTCAATATGTATTTAAGTTTATATATTTATATATTATGAGTATTAAATATCATAGGATCATTAAGGTTGGAAAAGACCTCCAAGATCTTCAGGTCTTGTGGTGGTATGTCAAGGATGGTGGTCTAACACTTACTTGCTCACCATCATTCAGTTTTCTCCTGCATGACTTGGTGACTTGGGGCTCCTGTGCTGTTCTGAGGGCATGACTAAGTGTGCCTCTTTTGAGGCAAGAGGAGTACAGGCAGCTGCTTGCAGGGCTGTAAAATTTCCCTGGGAGTGCAGTGTGACGTAAATACTAAAAAGTAAGCTTATAATATTCTAGAATATTAGATACAGCATCAGGGCTTTAAATCAGCATCATATTTATTGTTCTTATGTGTAATCTGTAATACTTGTGGTGAAATTCTACAGAGGTTAGTAGTTTCTGTTGAAAGCAATGGAACCTACTGTTAGTCAAGCTAGACATCTTTATTATAAGGTTTATTTCCAAGAAAATCATGTGGGCTTTGTTGCACAGGAAAGAAACTCAGTGCCTACCTGTGTATATTTATGCCTGAACATGTGAATTGTTCTGGTTTATCAAGTCACCTTCCAAACCTTGGGAAAAAATACCTAACAATACCTTGTTCTTATGATGCTGGAAAAGTTTAAATTTTTTCAATTAAAATTATGCTCGAAATTGTGCCAGGAAACTAAAAATAACAAGGAAAACAGAACAAAACCCCTGAACAATGTGAATTATTCTTCCTCTAATTTTTATTCATGTATTGTTTTAGGCCAAACAGAAGATGTGATCATGCTCCTGAATTTTGGAGTTGATCCCACGGTTCCAGATGCGCGGTCAAGATATGTCATAGATATCTTGAAAAAGAACAAAAACTTTGATGCTGTAAAAGAAGTCAGCAAGTGCATTGAGAAACACACTTCCTCTGAGAAACAGACAGGTACTACAGGCACTGTGTGCTTTTCCTGTTTTCAAATTATATCCTTTAGGTACAAAATTACATTAATTTGAAGTGGTAACAGTGGGTGGGTTTCATGTAACTTTTCCTCTGAGTTGTCACTGTGATTTCCTCAGTCAATAGTGAACATTTTGTCCTTGTCTGAAGGTGAATGCTGTCCTACTGTTCAGATCAAACTTGGCATGAGGCCAAAGTTTTTAGGCTTAATCTCCGTTTTCACGTGTGTATTGCATATAAGTTTATTGGAAAACACTGGGTTTCATTGTGCTTGCATCTTAGGGCTCCTTGGAAACAAATTCCCACAGCTGCTTTTTCTTTACTGCAGATATTTCTACTCTGGAGAAGGTTTTAGCACAGTGTTTCTCAGTTAGGAGGGTAACACCAAGTCCCTCGTGGTGGTAATCACCTTGGCTGGTGTTTCAGGTAGCTCAACCTGTCTTTTGTGGCCAGTTTTTGCCCTTTTTGGGGTTTTTTTTTTTGGCAATGCCAAACCTGCAGGAGTGTTCTAGACTTAGTGGAAGTGAGAGGCTGAAGAGTAAACCCCAGCTTTACAGGGAACAGTCTGAGATTAGTCCTTTTTGCTAAAATGATGACCAGCCTTGTCTGTTGCTTTATCCTATGGGGTAAAACTATTTTGTTTGGTCTTTGATGTACCTGTATTCCTCAAAGCTTTTAGGAAATTCATGCCAAATCTTTCAGTGTTTATTTAAGGGCATTTATTGGGACATCATTTAGAATTTACTATTGCCTATTATATAAGTGTCTCTTAAACTTGTGGATATCGTTTTGGTGTAGTGGATTTTTTGGGGTTTGGGTTTTTTCCTTGTAAGAGGACAAATTATTTTATGGCTGTATTTTTTAAATGGCACCAAGGAATCAGGCAAGCTCAGGTCATCTGATTAAAACTGTATGCTGTAAACATCACTGGGCTTAGTCATCTACTCTAAAATTTCTGAACAATGATAAAATTGCGAGGCAGCATTTTCTTGCTTTCATACAGATGAACTTTGAAACTATTACAATTTTCAGCCTACTGTATAATAGTAAAGAGTGTCATGGGTTTACCTCAGGTGGCAACTAAGTACCATTCAGCTGCTCGCTCTCTTCCCCCTTGCTCCCATGGAGCATTGACATAAGAGCAGTTCGATAATTGAAAGGAAGTAAATTAGTAGTAGTAGTAGTATTAAAAATGATGAAAAGGAAAAGGAGAGAGGAATAAAACTCCAGAAACACCAGTGCTGCACAGTACAGTTGCTCCCACTTCACTAACTAATGCCCAGCCCAAGCAGTGATGGGCCCCTCATGGCCAATTCCCCCCAGTTTATATACTGAACATGACGTTATGTGGTATGCAATATCCCTTTGACCAGTTTGGGTCAGGTGTCATGGCTGTGCTCCCTCCCAACTTCTTGTACATCTGCTCCCTGGCAGAGCATGGGACACTGAGAAGGTCTTGTCTCAAGGTAAGCACTTCTCACAAACAAAAAAAATAAGTGTTTTATCAACATTTTCCTCATCCTATATCCAGAGCATGGCACTGTACCTGCTACTAAAAAGAAAAATAACACTATCACAGGCAAAACCAGGAGGACAAGAGTGTATTTGATGAAAGTATCATATATCCTTTGAGATCAGAAATCCATCACAGGACTGGCATTGCAGTAAGAGTTTCAGCCATCTGACTTTAGTCTGCCACTACACATTTCTTAGGACCCTGGGATGTAATGCACTGCAGTCTTGCCCTGAAAACATGCTGGCAAGAAAATGCATTTTCAATTTCTGTAATGTTTTGCAGGGGGGAATGGCAGTGCCATAGCTGATACGGACTCTCTGCGGAATGTTCTCGAACAGTTTGTCCAGTTCTATAGGCTTGAAAATGGAGCACTTAATAAAAATGTATTGAAGGAAGATCCTGTTAAGCGATTTCTGAAACTGCTGTCTTCTTTGGAAGGTGCAGTGAGTTCCCATTTCTCCCTTTCACAAAACTTAATTGCTGTGAAAAATGTTTGATGCTAACATATGCATTTTGCTCTTCTCCGCGTCCTTCTCTTTTCTGTTTCTGCAACTGTTATTACTGGAATCATGTGCTTTTAATTATATTTACTGTTGTTTTTTTCACTTAGAACCACTGGATTATGACAAAAATTCAGCATGATGTATCAAAATACTCAAACTTACTTGGTGACAGCATAAGGATGGACAGATGCATTTTGCTGTTCTTTGCTTTCAATTTAATGAGTTAATTAAATGCAATTACGTGAAATTAGTTTACATTGAGATGGATGTCATCATATGGTTTTGAGTGAGTTATGTTGTTTTGAATGTCTTGCAGAAATCCCTGAAGAAATCCCATGCAACATCTCCCATGCCTGTGCTAACAGCTTCATAAAACAATTGCTGGAGAAGGAAATGTGGCATAAAGTTTTGCTGCTGCTAACAGGGAAAGCCAATGGGGAAAAGCGATCCGGTGGAGGCCTCTTCAAGAACTGCAGCCTTTCAGATGTTGACATTGGCAACATTATCCAGCAGTGTGAAAGATCAGATATGCAAGTGAACCTCATAAGATGCTTGCTGGAACAAGGAGGTGAAAAACTGTGTAATATTAATGTGCTATAAAAGATCCAGTGTGTTAGATGACATGTTGAGAGCAACATGGTATCAGAAATACCAACACATGGGTTTTTCTGTCTCTGTGTAAGTGCAGCAGTTGGTTGGAGTGCAGTCCATTGGCTGCATCTGCTGTGTGCTACATGGGAAGCTATAAGGCTACATGGGCAGAAGATGTTTATCAAATGAAATTGGTCTGTTAGGGTTGGTAAAAGGGCAAAGATTATTGTTGCTCCTTTACTTGTAGTTTCTTTTGGTTTCTTGATTTCTCTGTCTTCAGCCACAATATGGTCCTGACAGAAGCTTTAAACCACAATCTCCGGGTTCAGCCTGCTGTTACAAGTAACTAACTACTTCATTGGTTTCAAAGTCATAACCAGGTCTTTTTCTGTTTTTTATCTAGTGTAGACATCATTGTTCTTCATGTTTTGCATAACGTTTTTCCTAGGCGTTTTTCATTTAATCTTAAAACCTGGTGCTAGCTTTAAGTTATGGACATGGTCCTTTGAGTGCCGGAGGTGCAAGGAGGTTTCATGTTTCAGTCAGTGACTGAGTGTATTGAAGAAGATGTGTACTGGCCTTTATGTCTTCCTATCACAACAGGAGAACTGGTTGCTCAGTTTAATGGGAGATAAGCAGACAGTCAAAAAGTGCTTAACAGATACTTTCAAAGAACTGACAAAAAAATCCTCAAAACACCTGTTATCTACCTGGCAATTAGCACATGCATGGCTTCATCTGTTTATAACTTTTTGTAGTTAGCAGATCTGACAGACCAGATTTAACCCCTGATATTTTCCTGTCCTTCACACCAGCTCTGCCAGATGGGATTGGAACCAACTCTGAAATACCACTGCGAATATGCCTCAAAAAGAATTACTTTGAACTGGCGTATTTGCTACTGACCAAAGGTGCAGATCCTCGAAACCTCTCTGTTACACAGGGAGATACTCCTTTGCATGCTGCAGTTTCCATCTGTTTAAATAATAGAGGTAAGGGTTTTGCTGTTGAAAACATCCCCATTTATTACCTGTCCAGCCCACTGCCCCTTCTGCTGCTGTTCACTTATGTGCTGGCAGAGGCAGCAGATTTGATGTCTTGACTGTCTCACTCAGCCCACACAGTTTGCAGGCCAGAGGATACACACCAGTCTTTGTCAGGCTGATGTGTTCTGCTCTCTGGTTGCAGTGTCTGGAGCTATGAGGAGGTAATGGCAGCTCAGGTGACAGAGGGGAATCAAGCAACTGCAATGTCTCCGTCAGTTACTGTTTTGTGAATATACTAAACTGATTTGGAAAGGAAGATTTCAAGCTGATTTAGAAAGGAGGCTCCCCTTTGAAACCCTGTATAATGTAGACTAGGTGGGAATGAAGTAAACTGGAAGTATCTAGGAAGAAACAAAGGTAAAAGCAGAGCAATGGCAGCAGACTTTGAAGGAAATCCTGCAGTGGCATCTGAAACCTTTCAGTTTTTGTTCAGACATAAATCAAGCAAAGTTATATTGAGGGGAGAATAGAATGAGAGAACTGTAGGGCTTACATAAAAATACAAGAAGAAATTAAGATAAACTATCAAACTAAGCTCTGAAGTCAGATGTGATTTTAATTAAGAAAAATTGCATTTTTTGAGTTGAAGAATGAAAATAATTAAAAATACTGAATTTATTAATTTTTAAAGCACAAACATTGAATTGAATGGCTTTAGAGATATTAAAGGCATAGGTACTGCCAGTTGGAAATTTTAAAACTAAAAGATAAAGGAATCCAATGACAATATCTTCTCTGAAGTATTTTTCACTGTGTAAAGTTTTTGAGGTTGAATTTCTTTACAATGATTTTCATGTGTCACTATTTTACAGTTAGAAATGTTTCACATAAATTGTCTTATTTAAATCGCGTATATTATTTGAATGAAATCTAGACAGCTGTGGAATAGATACTTGTATATACTTTTTCTCCCCAGGGAGGTAGCTAACTTTATTTTGTAGGAAGTTGCTCTGGGAACCTCATATACCAGGAAATAATTGGGATTCCCTGCAAGTTATTTTAGTAAAACAAAGTTACTTCTGGGTGCCGTATTAAAGTGAACCAAACAACTCCAGAGCACTGCCTAGAGCTGCTACTTGTCCAGGTGACCAGTCACCAGCATCCCTTGGGTAGCAGTCAGGGCTGATATTGGAAGATGAACAAATCTGCCTGTACCTGGAGGCTAAAAAAGGAAGGAGAGCTCTAGTTTTGAGCCATTTCAAATAAGCATGTTTTACAAACATGAATGGTGGATTTTGTTTTTCTTTTGAAAGCAAATGTCTTTTAATTTACTAGTTGCAGGGGAAAAAAAAATATTAAAAATTGTTGGCATGCAATGCAGCCTTGCAAAGCAAGTAATTTCTTTTTATATTTGTTTTCCTGCTTTCAGATGGCATTGGTTTTAACATCCTGAACTATCTACTTGATCTCTTTGCTTCAAGACCCTCTGACTTCCCATATCTTAATCCAAACATGCAAGATGAGAATGGAAATACTGTGATGCATATTGTTTTTCAGAGAGGATTTTCAAAGCAGACTAAGAGAATAACGGAGTCATTAGCAAAATTCGACATTAACTTTAATATAAAAAACAAATCAGGAAAAGATGTGATGCACAGAATTAAAAAAAGAGACCCACTGCTACTTGCCTGGAGTAATGCTGCACAGGAGAAAAAGAAGCACCGACAAGACAGAGCAGGGCAGTTGGTTAAAACATCTAAGCCCATTCCACTCTCTGAGATTTCACACTCAAAGAGCACAGGGCGTTCTTCATCTGGGTCTTCATTAAAGACACCATCTGGCAATGCAGTGCAAAATGATTCTAAACCCCCATGTTCCATAAAAACAAAAAAAGGTCAGTTGGCAAAGCAGGAAACAGAAGAAATGAATAGCCCCTTAACACTGCAGGAAAGTCTAGTGCAGGCAATCACAGTTTTAATTCAGCAATTGCAAGTGGGTGACACCCTGAGAAAGGATCATCCTGCGGTACTAAAGCCACCTTCAGCCCAGACTAGTTTGGAAGAAGGAAGAAGCTCCTTGCAACCTTGTGGAAATATAGCTTATCCTGAAGGAAAAGGGCAAGACAGGGAGAAAAAGAAGGGAGCACGGGAATTTAATATGGCCATGCCTGATGGAGAGAAGGAAGAACCAGAGGAAGAGAAGGAGGACAGTCTGAATATTGCGGCACATGAGCAGGAGTTTGATAACATGACCTGGGAAGTAGAGTGCACTCCTGAAATGCTGAAGACTCTGAGCAGCAAAGCTGTACCTCATGATCTGAAAACTAAAACCGTAAGGACAATTAAGCAGCTTGGCAATGGGGAATGGCTTAAGAGCCTTCATAAGCCACTGAAACACTTGAAAGCTGATATCCAGCTGTATGAAGCCAAATTGAACAAAGGTGCAAGAATGTTATGGGAACTTGCAATTGACTTTTCTCCTCGTTGCAGTGAGAGTCCAGAAAAGATCATGGAGACAGAACAGACAAAAAGTCTTCCAGAAAAGTCAGGTAGAGTTTACACAGAAATCATTAGAATTTGGGCCATTGTTCTTGACCATGGCAAGCTGAACCGTGTCTTAGAAAATATATGTATTTCCTACAATCGTGGTTTATCCTGCATCTTGAGGAAAAAGCTGAAGGGTATAAATGAAGGACATCAGAACCACAGTGACACAACAAAGAAGCGTGTTCCACGTTGTTATGTTGAAGACAGTGAGGTAGAAAAATCAAAAGAGCGTATCAGGGCTGAGTATTTCCCTCCAGCCAGTGCAGCAGAATTGGAGTACAATATAATGAAATTTCACAGTTTCAGTACTAACATGGCACTTAACATTATAAATGATGTACAGACTTCTGTTGAATACCCTTTCCGAGTTGGGGAGTTGGAGTATGCAGTAATTGATCTCAACCCAAAGCCCTTGGAACCAATCATTTTAATTGGGCGAAGTGGGACAGGGAAGACAACTTGCTGCTTGTATAGGCTTTGGAAGAAGTTCTATTCATACTGGGAAAAATCCACCCTGGCAAATGGACCTCTGCTGGAGAGGCAGACGTGGCAGCAAAGACAGTGCAGTGAGGTTGAAAAAGCAAGTTTAGGCAAGGAAGAGGGTGAACTAAAACAAGACAGTGATGATTCAAGTGAGGAGCAGGTGAACGATGAGCAAGACCAGGACAGTGAGGATGAAAAGGTTCCCGTGGGCACAGCTGGTACAGAAGGGAATTCATGTGATGACCGTGAGGAAGACCAAATGCATAGTGCAGAAGCATCAAACAGTCTGGAGCACCTGCACCAGATCTTTGTAACAAAAAATCCTGTCTTATGCCAAGAAGTTCAGAAGAATTTCATTGAACTTAGCAAGTCTTCCAAGGTAACCAGTCACTTCAAGCCTCTGGAGCCAAATATTCACAAGCTACAAGACATTAAAGATGAAAATTTTCCACTGTTTGTCACCTCCAAGCAGTTGTTGTTGTTACTAGATGCATCCATGCCTGACCCATTTTTCCCAAGAAATGAAGATGGAAGTCTTAAAAGAACCATTGTTGGTTGGAGTCCTCAGGAAGACTTTGTTATACCAAATTGGCAGGATGAGGATGAAGAAGGTAATCTTGAAGCAGAACATAGTGATGAAGGAGGACCTGCAGATGCATACTCTAGAGAAAGTGATCCTTTGACTTTTGTGACTTATGATGTATTTGCAAAGGAAATATGGCCAAAAATGATAAAAGGTAAAAGCTTGTACAATCCAGCATTGGTTTGGAAAGAAATAAAATCGTTTCTGAAAGGCTCTTTTGAGGCACTGAGTTGCACTGGAGGCAAGCTTACTGAGGAGCAGTACAAAAAGCTAGGCCGAAAGAGATCACCAAACTTCACAGAGGACAGGAGTGAAATCTACCACCTCTTTTGTCTTTATCAGCAGATACTATCTCAGAGAGGTTACTTTGATGAAGAAGATTTGCTGTATAATTTATCCCAAAGACTTTCAAAGCTCAAGGAGCTGCCATGGTCCATCCATGAGTTTTATGGTGATGAGATACAGGATTTCACACAAGCTGAGCTAGCACTGTTGATGGAATGCATTAATGACCCTAATGCCATGTTTCTGACTGGTGACACTGCCCAGAGCATAATGAAAGGAGTTGCTTTTCGTTTTAGTGACCTGAGGTCACTGTTTCATTACGCAAGCAAGAGCTCCATGAACAAGAAGCAGCGTGTTAGAAAACCAAAAAGGATATATCAGCTGTACCAGAACTACAGGTCCCATTCAGGTAGAGTAACAAAGTTATTTATGATCTGATCCTGTGCTCTTCAGATGTCACTGAATATTGAAGTTTTCCACCAGCCAATTCAAAGCATTCCTATGTGGCCTGTTTTTTTAAGAGATCAGGTGGGCAGCTTTTTCTGATGCTTCCATTCTGTATTTTGACACCTTCACTGGAAAAGCAAGAATGAACATTTTTTAAATTACCATTTTTGAGCTCCCATGCTTATTGCATGTGTTGGCTGTATTTGTTTGAAAGAAAATTCAATAAATGTTCATACCTACTTCTGTTGTCCCGTCCCCAAAGCACTAGACTTTATAGCATTGGTGTGCTTCTTCTGCTTTTCTTAATTGTTTCTCATTTAGGACCTTCATTTTGTGAAAGGGCTGCCAACCCTTGTAGCATGCTGTCTGATGTTTGCAGGCCCAAAAATGAGGTCCACTCAAAGTGGCAGAAACATAAAGTGAGCATTACAGCTTCTGTCTTCTCTGACTAGTGTTTTTCTTACAAAATTTCTTGATTTCAGAATTCTTACAAAATCTTTAAAAAGTGTGCTTGTGAGAGAGTTTGAGACAGGCTGAAGTTTAAAATCTGTGTTCTGCTTTTTGCAGGTATTCTCCGTTTAGCATCTGGAGTGGTTGATTTGCTCCAGCATTATTTCCCAGAATCTTTTGATCGGCTTCCTCAGGACCGTGGTCTCTTTGATGGACCAAAACCTACAGTCTTGGAGTCCTGCAGTGTTAGTGACCTAGCAATTCTGCTGAGGGGCAACAAAAGGAAAACACAACCCATTGAATTTGGAGCACATCAGGTTTGCTTTTCTTAGGCTTTTTGCAGTCTTTCACCTCTGTTGCTAAATAATAATTCTGAATGGACTGCCCACAGCTTTCTTTTTTAAGCCCTTGTCTCACTGATAAATTATGCTTGTTAAACTTAGAAACCTTTCTTGTGTTGGTTTCTGTTTTTTAATACATCTGGCTCTTTCTGTTCTTTTTTTGCATCAGGTATTGTCTGTCCTGTTCCTTTCTAACTCTAAATTTTCTTACACCAGATCTAAAACTGTCTGCACATACCACGCGTTTGTCAGTCTCTATTGGCAGCTTTTTGACCTCTTTTGTGGAGTGTGCTGAAATGTCTGTGTTAAATGCTGTCTGGTCCTGATAAACCTCTTTCATTATCATGGCATGTTTGCCTGCCTTCTCTATGCAACTGTTACCTTTTTTTTTCTTTTTTGCTTCCTAATACCGTTTTTTTTACTGTATTTTGTGGCAGGTTATATTAGTGGCGAATGAAACTGCAAAGGAGAAGATACCTGAGGAACTTAGTTTGGCACTTGTACTGACAATTTATGAAGCAAAGGGCTTGGAATTTGATGATGTACTCCTTTACAATTTTTTCACAGATTCAGAGGTATTTAATTCTTATCCATTTTCTGCATTTTTTTCTACAGTCAATTTTACATTTATTCCAATTGGCATTGCAGCTGGGGAAGGATTCTCTGTTTTCTCTGAAAATGAGTGGTTTCTTCATAGTAGAAAAGAGGTTTATGAATTGAGAACTTCTTCCCCTAGTGCTGCATTTTCCTTCAGGCTGACTGTTCAATTTAAGGGAGAGCCCTGGGGTACACAGAGCACTGTGCACACTGTATGTACCTCTGCTGCATACCAAGATTACTCCTCTAGCTTACATCCTGTCTCTCCTGGCTGCTCCCAGTTCAGGTCAGAGCAGTTGACTCCATCATGCTCTCACATTCTTTACTGGAGTTCCGAGTCCCAAAAAAGCACTTTATACCCTGCTGCTTTTTGTCACCACAGAATTCTAAACCAATTGTTTAGAATCAAATAATGTGTGTATGTATTTGGAGAGGTGGGGAGGAGCATGTTCTGTAGCCATCCTCAGCTTAGCTCCAGAAAACTCATTGTGGTCTCGCGCAGGAGTTGTCAGGAAACTTGAAACGGTCTCACAGCCCATAGTGGAGATCATTAGCCATTAAGTGACCACAGATAAAGAGTTTGTGTTTTGTTTTTATGCACTCCTTTTGCCCCCTTTGTGGTTCTCTGGGGAGCTCAAACCCTGTCTCTCCAGGGTTTCTTGTAACTCCAGACCTGTCAAGGAGGGCAGTGGGCTATCAGAAGCCTCACTGTTGTGGCTGGAGCATCACAGAGCTCTCCTGCTCTGCCCCTAGGCAGGCAAGTAAGCAGCATTCTGTACTGAACATGCCTGCAGACACTCCAGAGTGCCCCTGGCTGAGTTTCTCTGTGATGAAACATTCAGCGTGAACAACTCTGTTGCAGATGCCCTCTGCCCCTAGCCCTCAAAAGTGTCTCAGATGCGGTTTTCAGCAGATGAAAACCACAAGAAAACTGAGGGCAGCTTACTGGTGGCTCTTCACAGAGCTTAGTGAATGTTGTGATGAGGCCAGAAGGAAGGAGCTTGAGGTAAATGACCTTTACTCTGGCTTACTGAGGTTTGGGGGCAGTACAATACTGGCTGTCCTGGTAGATTTCTCAAGAGTTGATTTGGTTTTGGTGATGCAAGTTGTACTCAAAAAACAACATGCCATTTACCAGAATTTAGCAGAATCAGTTTAACAGAGTTGTGTAGAGCATTTTAGGTTAGACTAGTAATGTATGTCAGGCCTGGAGAACTGTTTTCATACAATTCTTCCTTGTTCCTGTGAGTCATGAGTAATTGAGTTGATTTGAGCAGCTAAAAAAGCAGGCAAGAACGCAGCTCACCCTGAGGTTTTCTAATTTGGAAAGGTTGAATCTCTGAACTGTTGTAAACACAGCAGTGTGGCTGTGTGCTCTTTGTAAGGTGTTGGGTTTTCTTGTTTTTATTTTGAAAATCGTATTTAAGAAGAATCTTGTTTCAGGAAGCAGATTTGAATGAAGAATCTAGAAAGCAAAAAAGACAAAGCTCCAAACCTCACCAAGCTGTTGACCAAACTGATACCATTAGCTGGTTGTCATGTTGCAATCTGTGGCAGGCTTAGAAGTGTTTTGATTCGTGCTTTATTGCAGTCTTAGCTTTAAAATGGATCATCATCAAAACTCATTTTGCAGGAAAGGTTTTGCACTGTTTTCTGCCATAGGAAAACAGCCAACCTGTACTGGGTTGGCCAAAGGTCTGAAGTATATGGATTGTAAAAACATATCAGCCTTATTCAAGTATTTTTCATTTTGTCCCAGAAACTTGTCACAATTTAATCAGATTTCAATTAAATACCAAAAAAGGGAAATTGAACATAATTTAGAATATACTTAAGTGCAACTTTTTACAGTTTTAAGGTTCCAATTTTAAGTTTTGTAGGGGTACAGGGATGTACAGAATGGTGTGATCAGGAGCTGGCATTGGTTGCATGGCATGAGAGTGCAAAACACTGATCTGCTGCCACACTTAACTTATAGCTAAGCATGTCTGTGCATTCTCATATGTCCCTATGTTGGAGTCCAATATTTCTAACCATGATTTTTTTATATTTTCACCATGAGTGGTTTTTTTGCTTATCTTTGAGTGTTTTTCCAAGAGGATGTGTTGGCAGGTGCCATTCCAGCCCTGGTGAGACAAGCATTAGCAATTAGTGGTGTTGCACAGTCAGCTTAATAACATTCATTGCAGGAACGACCAACCATCTTGCCTGGGAACCCTTAGGGTGAGAATATATGCCTGCACAGGATATGGGTGGGACCACTTTCATGGCTCCAACCCCTTTATTTTGTTGATGGGCTTCACCACATCATGGTTTACCCAAGCACTGTTGATGGCTTGCATACCAAAGCTGATATCCTAAATTTCCCTCTTGTTAATCCACTACCTTTTCTTGCCAAGATAAGTCATCTGATCTCTGTTCAGACAACTGCTTTATCAGTGCACCAGAAAAAGGATGTCAACCATTTGCCTCTGTTTGTCTGGATCCTTCTTGCTCCAGGTGGAGCAAGGTCTCCTTGGTGCTACAGTGATGAGGAGGTTGGTGAGTTGTGGGCCAGCTGATCTGCAACTCGCTGAGCTTGTCAGTCTTGTTAGAATCAAGGAGACTTAGTTGCTGCCCATCCTAACTTTGCAGGCCTGATCTCTCCAACATGTCTTAGATAGCAGATTTTAAGCATGACAATTTGCAATGTGTGTGTGTGTTATCCCCCCACCATTTACCTTTCACCCTGCCCCAAGCTGGCACACGTCTGCCTGGCCTAGCAATCAGCATACCCCACCTTGCTGACTCTGCCTGTTGTGGTATTGGGGTTTGTAGGGAAATCCTCACTCCTGGGACTGAAACTTGAGTCTCTCCCATGGTGAGGGTACCAGATTTCCTCTATAGATGGGCCATCCATTATAGGCATGTTTATCTGAAAATGTATGGTTCATCCAAGGAGGTTTTCATATTTAATGTCAAATTTTACTTATTTGATATGTTAAATATTGCTAATGATTTGGATTTATAAGTGATAAAGCAGGATCCTGAAATTCACAGGCAAGGATAATGTCACAGTGGCATCATCCACCAGAATCACAGTACAAATGTGATTCCCTTTAGTGGTACATATATATATGTATTCCCATTAGCTTTGCCATCACAGTGCTGGCCATCCCTAGTTCCTGGGAAGTAATACATAGCTTGAAGCCAGCTCAAGCCAGTTGCACTCTTCCACTCTTCCAGATTTGTTTGTTTCTCAGTTTTTACACACTGTTAGGCTGAGGCACATCTTCACTTTCGTCTGGGCAGCTCAGGAAAATGTTACTTTCTACTAGCTATTTTACGAAAAGTTGTTTATACACCTTGATAATCACTTGGTACAGACAAGTGTCTCAAACAAAGGTTGTGTTGAGTTGAAGTTCAGCTTTGCTGATGAAAATTGGTGAATATTCTTTACATTCTTCCTTGAGAAAATTTTTTCCCCCACGCATCTCTTCTGAGCCTTCTTCAGTTGTAGGGATGGATCGGTCGCAACATACAATCTTATCTTTTACATATGTAGGCAATACTGGTAACTGCATGCAAGTAAACCTCATTCTCTTGATGTTTCAGGCTAGCAAAGAATGGAAGATAATTTCTTCTTATAGTCCTGATTCAGATGTGCAAGAGGGAAGCAACTTGCTAATTGAAGTGCCGTTTGAGGATGCTACAGGTGTGCAGAAGAGAACTCCTTTTAATGTAGAAATGTACAAGGTGGGTTTTTCATAACATTGGGATTAGTGAGGATAAATGAAATTCTTAAGTCTTAGAAACAGGGAAATTTCTTAATTACTTTTACCCTGTAGTTTCATGTTTATCGAGGTTGCCTTAGCATTTTTGGTAGTTGTTTATACTTGTACAATATAATATAATTTTAAAAGATAAGAGCTTTTTGCAAATGTAACTTGATAAGAGAACAAAACTTATGTCAGAGACTTCTGGGTATATTTACAGAACAACTGTGATTAAAGCAAACAATAAGTACTGACAAGCTGATTTGCTATTACTGTAGTCTGATTTCTGACTGGTGTCACTACCTTGAAATTAAGGAAACTTCTTAGAATCTAGTGAGTGAGATATTTTCAGGATTGTATAGCAGCTGCTAGATTTGTAGCAGTAGTTGCTTGCAAGTTAGCTGGACAACAACTTATGTAATTGAAAAATTCCATGTGTAATATTTAGACTTCCTTACTTAAAGACAGTTTCTTATTTGCTACTCCATCTGTATAAATTCTCTGTTTTCTGATAACTGCGGAGTATGTTTCATTCTAACAATTCAGCTCATCTGGTATTTTATTTATTTTATTTTATTTTTTTGTTCTGCTTCAGATGTTGAATGGAGAACTCAAGCAATTGTACACTGCCATTACAAGAGCCAGAGTCAACCTTTGGATCTTTGATGAAGACTGTGATAAACGGGCTCCAGCTTTTAAGTATTTCATCAAAAGAAAATTTGTTCAGGTTGTCAAAACAGATGAAAATAAAGGTAAAGTTATCCTAAAACTTTCTTAAAAGACTATCAAACAGGTCAGCCTACTCATGCTTTCTTGCTTTTAGGCTGTGTAATAAAGAAGGTTAATTCCTTGGTCCTTCTAAGAGTAAGCATTGATAACTGCCTTGCAAATTTCCACTGATTTCAGGGGGTCTCAATTCTTTTGTCTCTAAAAGTAGCTGCATATATTAAGGCATAAATTCTTTGCTAATTCATTAGTATGACTTGTTTTGCTGTCACAGGAGAAGAATCAGAGATCACTCAAACAAACCTGATCTTGTAGTTAGTTTGAGTTCTAACTAGTAAATTCACATATATAAAATATTCATTAAGTACACATGGGTTGGTGGTCAATACTCTCTTTTTTACTACACTTAAAGTTAGTATGGGATACAACAATTATCACATAAGCTTGCTATATGTGTCTTAAATGTTAGACACATGCACAAATGTCATTTATCAACGCATTGATGTCTGGTGTTGGGTAAGGGATCTCTAAGCCTCGATGGCTTCTCTGCTCAAAGGGAGTGCTGCCACTCAGCCACCTGCTGTGGAGGGAGAGCTCCATGGACACTAATGGCTGCAGATATTTATAGCTTTATGCTGTTCAAGTGGTTAATTTGTAGTCACATTTTCTGTTGTGGTAATGCAGTTTCAGCCACTTAGCAGCCCAGTCTCCAGCCAAACTGTGTTTCTTGTTTTGATGCTGTGAGCTCACTGGTAGCCTCACACCACATGATTCACTTCAGTTAGGTCTGCCCTTGCTGATCTTGGACCAAAGTTCAGGTAGTTCGAACAGGAGGAGTGCATCCATCACACCTGCACTGTAACAAAGGCTGTTGTGGGAAAACCTTCCCAGCTGAAAGAGATGAATCAAATAAAAGAATTTGTTTTCTATAAAGACAATGGATTTACTCAATTTGTGCAAAAAACAAGCAGGATTTTTAATGGCCTTTCAAAGCTGAATGCAATTTGTTGATTTTCATTGCTGATTGAGAGATGAAACACATTTAACTCATGATTACTATTACTGATGTGAGCACAAATCATAGAGTTTGGAACATTATGAGATGTTAATGCTTTGTTTTGGTACATAATAAGTGGTTTCTCTGATTTATCCATTTTAACATAAAATGATAACCCCTTTCCCTCCTAGACTTAGATGACAGCATGTTTGCTAAAACTTCAACTCCAGAAGAATGGATTGCACAGGGAGACTACTATGCTAAACACCAGTTCTGGGAGGTAGGAACATATGTTTATCTGAAATAATGATTCGTGTTTATTTGGAAACCTTTTTTTTTTTCTCTGTCTGTAAAATCATCGGTAAACCTTCAGTTGCTCTGCAGCTGTGTGTCTTAGTTTGTGATTTGTAGTTGTGTAGGTGTCTACAGACTACTTGTCAATGACTGAGAAGAAATAAGCAAGGAGAAAAAGCCTGTTGTTTATAATCTTAAATTCACTACTCAGAAGTTTGCAGTCCAGTGAGGTTAAAACATTTTAATGCACAGAAATGGAAACACAGCTGGAAAACCCCAAGTATTAGCAACAACTGGAATTGACTAAAATCTGTGAATCTAAGCCATGTTCTTGACAATATCATTGCACATACTGTAGGAGAAGGAAAGGATTTCTTGGAAGTGTATTGATTTGGGCAGTAAAAATTATGGTTTCATTCCCTTCCTTTTTAAAGAACATGGAGATTTTGCATTTTTTTGTTTTCTAAATAGCTAGTTAATACAGTCCAGATACAGTATGACAGTTAATGGGATGGAAGCAAAACACAGCCAGGATGACAACACCAATGAATACAAGGAGATAAGAGATAGCTATAGATCAACTGCCCTTGTCCTTATAGGTGATTTTAATTTCCCAGGCATAACTGGGAATATCATACTGTGGACACAAACAGGTCCAGGAAATTTCTGGAGCATGTTGAAGAAGATAATTTCTTAGTGCTGATATTAAAGCAGCCAACTAGGAAAGGGACCCTCCTCCATTTGCTGTTTGTAAACAGAGAGGGACTTGTGAGTAAGGTGGTGATTTCTATCTGTGTTGGACACAGTGTCCACAAAGTAACCAAGTTTCAAATTGTTGTTTATAGAGGAAAACCATCCAGCAAACCTTTGACCCTGGATATGGGGGGAGCAGACTTGGGGCTGCTGAAGGAGCTCATTATTAACATTTCCTTGGAAATTAGCTTTTGAAGATCTTGGGGTCCATGAGTACTAGGCACTGCTAGGAGTGCAGGAGCAGGCAATTCCAGGGAGTCAGAAGTCAAGCAAATGAGGCAGTCTGGCCTGGCTGAACAGGAAACTTTTTTCTAGAACTTAGACAGAAAGGGAAAGGGTGTGGACATTGGAAGCAAGGGGAGACAACATGGGAGGTCAACAGAGATGCTGTTTATCACTGTAAGGAGAAAATTTTTGTGGCCAAAGCTCAATTAGAGTTCAAGCTGTCCAGCACTTTTTATGATAAGGTCATCCATCTAGTTGACCAAAAGAGGCCAGGAGACATGGTATATTTTGGTTTTAGCAAAGATTTTAATACTGCCTCTCACAGGATCTTCTGAATGAAATGTCCATCTCACAGCTAGGCAAGTCCGTAATACATTGGGTGAGAAATTGACTGACAAGTCAGGCTTAAAGAATTACAGGAGATGAGGATATAGCAAGCTGGTGGCCAGTCATTAATTGGGTTCTTTAAGGCTCAATGTAAGGGTCAGTGCTCTTTAACGTTTTTATAAATGATTTGGACATAGGAATTGAATGTTTGCCAATCATACTAAATGGGGAGGAGCTGTCAACTGCCTCAAGGATGGAGAGGCCCTGCAGAGGGACCTCAATAGGTTAGAAGGCTGGGCAATTACCAGCTGTATGGAGTTTAACAAGGGCAAATGCCAGATTCTGGACCTGGGACAGGGAAAACCTGGTTGTGTACATAGACTAAGGAACAAGAGGGTGGAGCAATAAATTGGACGGTATGATCTGATCCTATGAGTCTCTTTCAACTTGAGATACTCTGATTCTTTGAAATAAAATTTTGGTTACTTCTTTTGATCATAACAGAAAGAAAGCTGCTGTGTTTTGCTGCTAGCAACATACAAATTTTGAAAGGAAAATAGGAAATTATAACAAGGCAAAAATCAAAGTAATTAGCTGCCACTATACAGACAGTCTTAATCTCCCCTTGAAAATAAATGGCTATTCCCTAAATGGACAGAAAAGAGTTGAGATAAAAATATCCCACACAGCTAAAAAAAATTATTCTTAAAATCCAAAATGTATTAGCCATATTATCTGCTGTTCTACTTTCTTTTGAACCTTGATCTTTGCTTGTCATTGCTACCTTCAGAAGAATTTATCTGGTGAATTTGGCAGTTCTAAGAGTGCTTTGCAATGTACAATTTCCAAACAGAAGCAAATGCTAAATTAATGGATAGAATAAAGAAATGCATGGTGTTGTAGTAGAAGCAGGGTGATAACGAAGCAAACCTTGCTAGGAGCATGCTGACTCCTGATGTTTCTGTTTAGCTTATCATAGAAAGGGTCTGATATGATAAAAGCATGAATAAATGCTCCATGCTTTTCAATTTCACTTTGCACATGCTGGTTTTCCTCACTTTTATTAATATGTGGTAGATGTCTGGTGGCTTACCAGCTAATGGTTTAGGCTATCATTCAAATTGCATATGCTGTTTGTTCTGTCAACCTACCAGGAATTCTGCTTTCACTACTTCCATGTAAAACATTGTAATTAATATTCTAATTTTGGTAGTCACATGTGGACTGACTTTATGCTTTTCTTTTTGTCCTAAAAATATACTACAATGTTTTACCTTTTCCTTCTTCCAGGCACCCTGCCAGTCTTTCTGCTTTCCATTACCGTGACTGTAAAATTAAGCATTGCTTTTATGTGATAAGCCATGGGCTGGATGCACATCTGTGAATGCTCTGTATGATTTCACCCCAGGTGGCAGCCAAATGTTACCAAAAGGGTGGAGCAGCTGAGAAGTCCAAACTGGCCCTGGCACATGATGCTGTTCTCAAAGTGCATGCAAAGAAAAGCAGCCCTAGGTAAGTGTCAGTGCAGATGAGCGAGAGTCGCTCTGTGGTGCCAGACCTTGCTGGAGTGTGCAGACGAGGGGTCTTCACATGTCTGTAAGGTGGCAAAAGGGATTTAAGAAATGGGAAAGTCTATCGCAACAGGATCTGGGGCACTGCTCCCTTTCAGAAGTAGCTGGAAGAGTTTTACTCCATAGGCTGTCCAAATGAAGTGTGGCCCTGAAAAGGCTTACTGGTCATGAGAGAAAAACAACAAGGTTTGCATTACCTCAAGAGGCTTTACGTTTTTAGATAGAGGAGCATATGCCATTAGCACTGCTCACCTTCAGTTGATCCCACTACATACTCATTCAGCAAAGAAGAAGGAATGTTGTTGTACGTTGGGGGAAAAAAGCTGCTA
>JAWWEV010000083.1:46984101-47022850 GCA_035583235.1 Hafferia zeledoni
CTTCAGTTGATCCCACTACATACTCATTCAGCAAAGAAGAAGGAATGTTGTTGTACGTTGGGGGAAAAAAGCTGCTAGCAAAAAGTGAGCTTTGGGGTAAAATCAGTGTTAGAGTCAAACTAAACAAGCAGAACGAAATCTGAACCAAAGAACAGTTTTAAAGGAACAGATTTTGAAAGTTCATCCTGTCAGCTGAATAAAATAGCTCAAGGTTTGACAGGGAAGAGAGCTTGCAGTTTCCTGAAGAGGCTGTGAAACTGGGACTTGTCTCAAAGAAGACAAGAAAAAATTCCTGCTCATGCTGGAGAGGCCAGAAACTATCAGTGATAGCAGAGGGGGTAAGCAATGACTAGATCAGAGGAAGCTAGCACAGAAGGGAGAAGAGGGAAGGTCTAGAGAAATGTTATTACTGGAGTTAATCAAGGTTTTACCTTTTGTAATTACCTACTTTATATTAGTGGCCCTGGTTAGAAGTATAAGGATGCTCACAAAATTTAGTGATCATAGAGAAATTGTTAATGGGACTGATAAAACTTTTTTTCAGGTCACTGTATGCTGGGATGCTTGTCAGCTGCATAAAATTTGAGGATAAGGAATTGGGTATATTAGAATATGTTAAGTTGACAGAACATATGTAATAATGAAGCTGTCTAAGTGGCTTTTTTTTTTAGTAGCTATATTAATGCTGGTGTAAAAAGCTTAAGTAAGATTCCTGTGTGCTCTGTAATGTGAAATGCTCTGTACAGTTGTGATGCTCCAAGCCTGAGAATCGTGGCATCAATCCAGATCATGTTGCAATGATACCAGAACAGCTGGGATTGTTTAGCTATACAAAACAAAGGCTGAGGACACATTTGATTTTTGCATTTAATGACATTGGGTCTCAACAGCAGAAAGGAAGGAGCCAAAAAAGAGAAGCCATGCAAACCCACAGTACTATACTTAAGTTAAAAAAACCACAAAAAGTCTTTTTACTGCCAGAGCAGTGAGATTCTGGAACAGACTTCTGGACAAAGCAGTGTCAGCCCAAAATATAACTACCTGTAAAGCAGTAGCTGGTTAAAATATATACGGAGAAGAACACATGATGTCAGTGTTGGTTGACTTCAGTGACACAGCACATGATCCTAAACTTAATTTGGATGTAAGCAATGATTTTCTCTTACTTTCTACAGGGAAAAAAAGATGGAATATATGGCATTGGCTAAAACTTACTTGGAATGCGGAGAGCCAAAACTGTCACTAAAATGTCTGTTTCAATCAAAGGAGTTCCGGCTTTGTGCAGAACTATGTAAAAAGTTAGGAAAGGTATAAAATCTTTTAAGCTATCCTTACCTTACCACTTTCCTTTTCCTACAGTTTTTTTCCCTCTCATATTACTATAGTGTTTTTCTGTGGCATGGTAGTAGCTGAACTAGACAAACTCTTTAAGGTATGCTGTTCAAAAGGAAGCATTTGTGAGAGAATAGGCAGAAGTGGAATGAAGGGAAGAATGATGTAGGCTAGGTTTATTTCTTTGGCTTTCCTCAAATGTCATCATCAGTCATTTGCAGTCAAAGGTTAGTTAATGACTAATTTCATGAAACTTTTCTTACTTCATTCAATACTGTTGATGATACTGAAACTTCATTGATTACAGAAATCCAACTGGAACCTTGAAACTTGCAAAGGTTGAAGTAGTGTGATAACAACATGTAATATTTGATATTTGCTGTGTATTTCCACTGTAAGAATGTAAATTTCAAGTTTAAGATACAAAATAAGTGTTCTCATTCTGCATCCATAACTGTTTTAATTTAATCCTGTCAATTCTGAGAAATTTGTAAGTCAACAGAAATGTGTGGTGTTTTCTACCAAGAGGCGGAGCTGGGTGGATAAAAAGTAGTTTGAAAATCCTATATAATACCTTTAAATTTACATTCTAGTTTCTTGGATGTGAATATTCTGAAGTTTTTTAAAACATCTGTTCAGTTTTAATGAAGGTTACTTTAATATGTACTTGATTACATTCAGGTACTTTAATTGCATTTTATTAAAGTGTATTTCTTTATGAGACACTTACATGATAGCATTACTAGATTTGTTCTATTCATGTAGTTTTTGACTGTTTAGAGGACTTCAGTTTCATTACTGACTTTGCATTTCAGATGAAGGATGCTGCAGTTTACTATCAGAAAAGCCAGTGCTACAAAGAAGCATCTGAATGTTATGAACAAATTGAGGAGTTTGATCTGGCCATTAAAATGTATTGTCAGGAAGAACTCTATGAAGAAGCAGCAAAAGCAGTTGAAAGGTATGTCTTCCAGGATGGTATTGGAATATTGGAATATAATTCTCTTTTCCAAATTCAGCATAATATGGCTGGTGCACCAAAAGACTTTCACAAGGGTTTTTGGCTGGTGACTTTGTTTTATATGAAGTTAAATTAACTTTGTCAGGATTCTTGCTTGGGTGATGGTAACATGGTGAAAACATTCTACTACATTCACAGCTGGAGCAGTGACAAGCTTCATTTTCCTGGAAGTTTTTTCCAGTCAGTAGTATTAGTCATGCAAGTTCTCCTTCAGCCAATCCTCTGAACTATGTTCTTAATGTAAATATGACAAAATAATTCTACAGAGGTATGAAATACTTCTCTTTTAAGACTGAAATAGTGACTTCATTAGCACATTCTTGCATAAATGATTCATTTATTGGCCACACTTTTCCTTACACCTAAATTGATTGATGATTTTTAAAGGATATACAAACCAGTTAAAATTCTAGCCAGGCCTGCAGTTACACCTTCACTGAAATCCTTTGTGATGTACCTTTAATAGTGGTAACTGTTCTCTTGAATGATTAAAGCTTGTTTAATATATAGAGATAGTTCAGTCAAAAGGTACAAGCATTAAACTCATCTTACCAACTATAACAATCTTTTAACTCAGCCTTCCCAAATCATTCATGCAAATTTATCCATACAAGTACAAAAAATCTGTAGTCCTGTATTTATCATAAGAAAAATGATAATAAAAGGCTAATGATAACTTACTCATGTAACAGGAAATACTGACTCATTCTCAGTATGCAGGAGAGAACAGTTTTGCAAAACTGGCTTAAGGGATGCCTTAATAATTTTACATCAGCCAATAATAATTAATAACTTCATGTTTTAAAGTGCATGTCATGAAAGATGCAACCGGATACTTTGCTCAGGCACTCAATAAGCAACAAAGTGTATTCAGATACATATGACAGACTTGAAAGAGTTCTCTAAACTGACTAGTTTCTGTAGATTTTACAGAATATTGTCTATATGGACATGTGGAGAATTAACTGAAATTCATATTTATTTCATTCTGGCTTCTGTAATGAGGCTCACTTTTATAAACAGAGAATTAACACTAATAAAATGTGATTAAAATACTTTGTACATTGATTTGACAGCAAGGAGAATGCTTCACTAATGCTGTAAACCTTGTGATCTTGTTTGTACCATAAGTTTTAATGATCTTGCTTCAGACAGCCTTATGTTGTAATTCATTTCTTTCTGTAGATATTTTATGATGTGATTATTTTTCTCATGACAGATGTATCACATGAAATAATGGGCCTTTTTGAAGGAAGTGTTTCTAGAGGCAGCTATTTGAGTAGTGTTTTAGGGGTTTTTTAAAAGTGCAGCGGGTTTTTTTGTGTGGATTAGTCATCTGTGGTAGTAAATTGATGTATCTATTATTTCAGATATGAAGAGGTGTTGAATACAAAAGGACAAATGGTTTCCAAACTCTCATGTACAGCAAATCAGTTGTATTTGGAAGCAGCTGCAAAGTACCTGAACATGAGCAGGACTGAGGAAATGATGCAAGTCCTCTCAAAACTTGATATAGAGGATCAGCTTGAGTTTCTGAAGTCTCGTGGATGCTTGCACCAAACAGCAGACTTACTGAAAAGGAAAGGTCGAGAGGAGGAAGCTGCAAAGTTAATGAAACAACATGGGTTTGCTCTGGAAGCAGCCAACCTCACAACTATAAAAGAGTTTCGTGCATCATGTTTGCTTGCTGCAGCACGTGCCAGTGTCACTCACTGTCCAGAACCAGACCTGGCGCACATGGAGATCATCCTTAGAGAAGCCCTCGAACTTTGTGAGGAAACTGGGCAGAAGTCTGGCATTGCTGAAGCTATGTTCTTGCAGGGAGCTCTGAAGGGAGACTTCACAAAGCTGAGCGACGCTTTCTATAAGTTCCTGTCTCTGAATCATTCTGCTGGTGCAGTTGAAGCTCTCTTTGCATTATCTCACTGCAGTGCTCCTAGCCAGAACATCCTCTTCATGGCAACACGTGGCTTAGTGGCTCTTCTGAGTCTGGTTAGGGCTTTGAAGAAAGCAGCCACCAATGCAGAGAAAGATATGGTGAAGTTATGCTTTGCCTATTTTGGGATTGTCTCAACAGGTGACAGTTGCCAAGTGTCTCAAAATGAAGCTGAACCCATTCTCAAGTTTCTGTCAGACAAGCCAAGTCTAAAAGAGAGGAAGACAAAAGGGGATTTCTCAGTAAGCACAGAGGAGGTAAAATCAGCTTTGAAGCAACACTTGTTAAGCAGGTTGTGCTCTATCAGCCGTGAGTTACTGAACAAGAGTTACCCTGATATTTGTAGGAAGTTCATTGCTGGATTGACCTGTGAAAATAAAACCTGTGAGAATTACCATAGGCCTGTGTTGCGCCATGAAGCAAAGACAATATTTCAGTGTAAAATGCATCTGGTGGCAATAAGGGGAGTGTTGTTAGAAGCCACATGCACTTTCCCTAAAGAGCTACAGAATCAGTGCAGCGACTTTGATGACAGTTTGACTTCTGACAAATTTGCATCATGTCAAGACCTTCTGGAAACTTTTTTCCCTGATCATTTTCATTTGAGAATACTGTCTGAGAATCCAAAGGCATGCAAAGAAATACTACAGTTCAGTAGTCTTATTTCCAAGCCCTGTAGAGCGATGTTGAAGAAATACATAATTTTTAAGTTTAATAATGAAGGCATTGCAGCCAGAAGAGAATCAACTGACCTGTGGCTAAGTGCCATGAAAGTTTTTATCTTATCTTCTGGATATCCTGAAGAATTTGAGAAACTTCTTTTTAAGGAAGAGGATGATTATAACAAAGAGCTAAACATTGCTTTGGCAAAAGCAAAAAGTTCCCCAAAGCGTGAAGGCCAAGGAGGAAAGACCAAGGGAATAGAGGGCAGACATGGTATGCTACTACCTGACAAAAATGCTGAAAATGCAGGAAGAACACACTTGTGCTTCATTCGACTTCTTGAAAATTCACTTGAGCAATTCTATGTTCATAAGAACCCGGAAAACTGTAAAAGATTTTTTTTCCGTTTTATGAATGTCCTGGTCAAAAAATGCACAAGATACCTGATTCCAAGCATAGGAAATACAGTGATGTTATTGGAATTCCAGTATATTCTCTGTTGTGCAGTCCTGATGCATCTCTCCAGGAACATTACTGTCTGCCTTCCGAAGAGTTACATTGCTCTCCTTCATTACTGGGAGTTTTTGTTCAGAAGCAAGGACCATAACAAAGAACTGAAAGACACATTTTCTATTATACAGGAGTATAGACCAAAGGACCCATATGTAGCTGTACAGAATTTCAGATATCATCTCTGCTATCTAGCAGAAGTTTTGTGTGGTGTTCATGAAAGGTTCAATGTCCTTCTGGATGCATTCAAGGATCCCGACTGCATAACTTCAGGGGAGGCTGAGCGGACTGTAGTGCTGTGCTTAGTGATGTTACTGAATGCTGACCAGGTGCAGAGTTCTAAACATAGATTCCTCTTATGCCACCAGTTTCCTGAAATCAAGGTGATACTGAAATCAATGAGAAAAAACACTCCCTCTAAAGTACCTGAAAGATTGCTGAGGGTTGTTGAACAAGTGAGTGATGCTACACATATAAGAGAAATAGCTGAAGGGCTGCAAGAGCTGCTGACACAGCGAGATGCAGAGTATTTGGTTGACTGCCGCTGGAAGTGGGACACTGCATACGCTCAGGGGCATCCAACCAGACGGGGCATCCTGT
Organism: Hafferia zeledoni; assembly: GCA_035583235.1. Lineage (NCBI taxonomy): Eukaryota > Metazoa > Chordata > Aves > Passeriformes > Thamnophilidae > Hafferia > Hafferia zeledoni. The sequence goes on from JAWWEV010000083.1 coordinate 46,990,164, forward strand.
ACGAACACATAAACCTTGACAGGTTTATGACCTCTCTGGATAAAACAGAATATGCTGATGAGCTTGAAGAGGAACTTGAAAGGGTTCATTGCTTAGAGGACCAAAAGGATCCCCTGGAAGTCATTGCACTCAGCAAGCAACAGAAGCAAGAGCAGAAAGCATCTGCTCAACGCCAGCTGTATCATGTGTTCCACGTTGTTTCCCTATACTTGAAGTGGAAAAGGAAGGCCTGCTCCAGAGCTCATCCTGTTGCAATGAAGGAAGATGAATTTTTGTCAGAGATATTCAAAAAAGCAGATATTGACCAAACCCAGTGTGACCTCTGTGGAGTCAGATTTATCCAGAGCTCTGAGAACTATTTCAGCCGGTCGGAAAACATGGAGACAGACACTTCTGAACCTCTGACACCAACTGAGAGCAGTGGGGAAGAAAAGTTGCATGCAGAAGGATATGCAATTTCTGTGGCCAGTGAGGCTTACTTAGAGCACAGAAACACAAATGAGCACACAAATAATGCTGCTGCCTACAGATGGTACGCCGAGTTTTTCAGAAGAGAGATAGATCCAATAATACATGATGGACTGGAAGTAGTGGAGGCCATTACAGAAAAGACTTACACCCAAGACTGTTTAGCATATAAAGAAGGTTCCAACTTATGCCAGAGAAAAATCAAAGAGAATATTAAGAAAATTTCAGATGCAGTAGAGGAAATCTATGAGAGAAAAGCCTGGGCTAAAGGTAGGACCTTTCCAGTTTTCTTTAAACAATTTACTATGTCATTTTTTGCCAAACCTATAGACCTAACAAAGCTTAATTTAAAAATTAAGGTGCAAATACTGAAAAATATATTCCAACCTCTTCCAAACACAACTTTAATACATCAGATGGTGCAGGTAAAGTAAATAATTGTGAATATTTATAGGTAGGGAAGTGAATTTTAACTGCATGATCAGATATGCTGTGTTCTCTAAACTTAGTTTTACAGCAGCCTGTTATATTAGACAAGGCCATCTTTATGAATTTTTCAGTTGTTTCTACTGTTTCCTGCTTGCTTCTGCCAGCCATAGTAATTTGGATATGCAGGGGTAAAATGTTAGGAGTACTTGGGAGTCTTTGCTTAAGGCTATTTCTGACTAGTGTGCCCTTGAACTTGTAATTTTGCTAGGGCTGAATAAAAGTGGATACTTAATTACAACTCTGTGAGGTGTTGGGTACTCTAAGGCAACCCTGGTATTATAGTTCAGTAAATTATGGTACTTGATACATATATTTTGATATTAGATTTTCCCCTCCTCATATGCTTTAAGCATTATTCTATGTTGATTTTTACCAACAAAATTGAAGTACTGAATGAGTGATCTAGGAGCAAAACTGTTTGGTTTACTCTTTGGGAAAGTGACAACTGAAATCATAACATTGTTACTGACTTCACTTGTAGAAATCCACCATTCCTGTCAAGTTGTCATTTTGCCTGTGACGTCTGACAGGGAAAATACAGCTCTGATCACTGAAATATGTTAAATTTGTGATGAAATCTTAGGTCGTGGTCTTCATGTGTAAGCTTTATCTTTACTCCTAATGGAAAGCTTTTACATATGGATGAAGTCCATGAAGTTTTGCTTGTATTTTGTGCTTGGCTTTTAGTTGCTGTAGAATTCTTACAGAATGTTAATTGGGTTCCATTTCAGCTGAAGAACTAATAACCACACATGCCAACAAATTGTTTGTCACCATTGATGATGCTCGTAAGTGGCTGAAGAAAATGGACTCTCAGAGGATGAAAGAAGAAGGTAAGTTTTCAGATTGCACAGCTTTCTGTGCCCCACGAGGATGCTGTTTAGGAATGGTCTCTTAGCATCCCTTCAGTGTCCCAGTCAACAGCATTGTGGATATTCACTTACCCTCTAGACAGCAGGAACTGGGAACTTCTACAGGGATATTCTGGAAAACATGAGTTAAACAGGCTTTCCTTAACAGCTCTTTAAAACAGAGCATGAACCTTGCAGATGGTTACAGGGTGGCCGGAATGGAGCAAGGCTCCTCCCTCGCCCTGGGTGGATCCCAGACACAAGATGTCTTCATCTTCACCAGTAAACTGTGACAAAGTTTATTGGTGCTATTTCTTAACTCTGATGCAGCAGTGCCTTAATGGGCAGTGTGGATCCAAGCTCTTGGAAACCAGCTTCCTAACAAAATTAATCCTTAGTTTGCTTTGAAGAATTCTGTGTAAAAAAATATATGCAGTTGGTTTTCTTTTGCTCTCCCTTCCATCTCTCTTGGTTTCATACCAAAAGTAACATACATTGATGCAAGTCTTTTGCATCACAGACCTCTGAGGGCAAGTTTAAGACTTCATTGTGCCTACCTGAATATTAAGGTTTAAACATGTATTTAGGTGGTGGGGTTGCAACAATTGCATGAATAGGCAGAATGAAGTGATCAGGCTTACCAATTGCACTGTCTGTAAAGCATTAGAGTAGCTCTGTTTTAGAAAATTTGGTTGTGATAAAGCCTTGTGTTAGATCTTCCTATTCCAGGAAAGATACAGGTAATAAGACTACCTGGGAGTACTCTCATAATCCCTAAAGCAACATTATAGTCTGTCTTTGAAGTCAGTAAGTGAATGTATTGTCTGCTGAAACTGAACCTTGAGAGAGGTGAGACAGACTTGTTAAAAAAAGTCAAAGGCAGTAACAATAGAAACAGATTTTCAGGGTGAAAAGTAATTACTAGTGCAGCAAGTGGCTTAGCAGTCCCTACTTCTTGCAGAGCTCTTAAGGACATTGTCATTTTAAGCTAAATACTTCTTAAACATGATTATACACATGTGAAAGTATATTGCTGACATATAAAATAGGAATGATATAGCTCGTCATACTATTAAGAGGAAAATATCTCAGATTTTTCCCTTCTGCATTAACTTACTGTTTTTAATCTAGGCCTTGTGCATGACAAAGACATGGAAAATGAAGTTGAAGATGAAAGCATGGCTTTTGAAGAACTTGTCTATAAAAAACTCTCAAGAAAAAAAGGAAGATGTGGGAAATTTTAATTGGAAAAATTATTCTGGATGGCCGTTTTATCCTCTAATCTAATTTAAGAACGAAAAAAATGTTAAAAAGACTAGAGGGATGGGATCAGAAATGGAAAAAGTGAAGAAGAGCAGCAACTTACGCTATGTTTTGGATTTCTCTTATTGCTTGTATTGTGTCAGAATAATTACCTGTGTTGTGATAATGTAATTGTTCAAACCTAAGGCAGGACCAATTTCTTTTCAAATCTATGTAGTAGTTTAAAAGTAACAAAAACCCAAAGAAACAAGCAAGTAGAAAAAAAAATATTGATGTTTCTGACTTGTCTCAGGGGTATTTTTCCACTCAGTCTTCTTTTTCTTTTTCCTGGCTAATTTGCATTGTCATTTTTCTGAGCTAGAATACTCAGAAAAATAGAGTGATAGTTTCTCTGATTTTAAGAGTCTTGCTATGATTAGAACTTTTTAAATCTTCATGTGAGATACTTGAGTATCTCTTTTCTATTTTTATAGACAAGAACAATAATCTCTAAACACATTCCTATTTCTGACTGTGTACCTACTTCTGATTAGATAGGTATGAAAGTTAGGGATTGTCTTTTATTTGATAAAGTTTTGATATAAACTTTTACTTGTACCTATTGAAAAATAGATAATCTTACTTTAAAAAAGTATTACAAATTTTAAGTGCTTTGTAAGGTTTAATAGATAAAAGGCTTTTTGTAATGTATAATAATGTTTTTATAAAACCTGTAAGATTTTTCAACTCACTTGATCTTGTCTTGTTTTTTGAATGCTTTGACAGCTGTATGTGAATGACTGCATGAGTGGGATTTGTAAAATGGGTCCAGAGTATCAGTTCATGCTGACGCTGTTTTTGATTTCAGTGTGTCCAGCATACGGTAGTGTCCTGGTTTTGTCTGGGAAAGAATTAATTTTCTTCTTAGTAGCTGGTACAGGGCTGTATATTTGCATTTGGGATGAGAATAATGTTGATAATGTTGACACAGTGATGTCTTGATTGTTGCTGAGCAGTGCTTACCCTAAGTCAAGGACTTCTCAGTGTTACATGCTCTGCCAGACAGCAAGTGCACAAGAAGCTGGGAGGGAGCATGGCCAGGACAGCTGAACTGACCAAAGGAATATTCCATAGCATAAAATATCTGCTCAGTAAACTGGGAGGGGTTGACCAGGAGGGGCCAGTCATGGCTGGGGAATGGAATGGGCATTGGTCGTGGGAGGTGAGCACTTGTGTTGTGCATCATTGCTTTTTCTTGGGGTTCTTTCCACCCTCTCTTTGTTATCTCCCTTTTCATTAAAATTATTATTATTGCTGTTACTATATTTTACCTAATTTCAAGTATTAAACTATTCTTATCTCAACCCACAGGTTTTACCTTTTTCTGTGATTCTCTTCCCCATTTCCCTAAGACAATGGGAGTGTGAGCAGGCAGGTGTGTGGTACTTAGTTACTGGCTGGGCTTAAACCACATGTAATCTCCTTTAGCAACATTTTTAATTAATGTATTTGCATGTTAAACATGATTAGAATATTACTTAGTTGTTGAAATATTTTGTCTTGAAAAGGGTTCGCCTTTGTATACATAACAAATTGTTTCAATAATTACCTTTTGTCAAAAATTTAATCGCTTATTCTTATGCCAGGTTTTGAGGAAATGGGACATTTTACATGGGTAAGAATGAAATGCAGCTGTAGAATGGAGCAACATGGGTAGCTGTAATAGTTATCTATTGCATTGTGGTTGCTGTTGTCTGCCAGAACAGTCTTTACCAAGTGTTTCTTCCCAAAGAAGCCTTATTGCTTAAACAAATGTCTAGAAGATAGTTTAGAAACATACATTGATGAAATGTAATGCAAGTCATTTGCACTGTAGAGAAGTTAAGAACTGAGAAAGCTGGATCATTAATGTAACTTATTTGTCTTTGTTTTCTCTAATGACTGATATTTTGCAGAAACTCTGATGATTAGTTTTTCAGCTTCACTATTTATGTTTGCAGCAGTAACTGCTACCTAAACCTTTTAAGGACAATTACAATTTCAGAAACCTTGCTGGCCACATTTTAAGGATCTTGTGATTATCCTTTGTGGAGAAAAAGAAGCTTAAACATTATTGCAAAACACCAAGCAAAGAGAAGACAAAGAAGAAGAAAGAAGAGCAGAAGTTACATTGCACCAAGAACATAATCTGAGGTACCTTTGCTGGTTGCAGAGACCTATAATTCTTGCTGTGCAATCCACTGGTTATTCTCTGACTTTGTCAGCACTCCCAGATGAAACTTCAGTAACAGATGAAATACTTGCTGCTAGACAAAACTAATGGCAGTTCAATTTTCAGAGCTTATGGTTTCAGAGATACATTAGGCCAAGAGTTCAGTAGTGTTCAAGCAGAGATGGGAAGTCTAGTTGGATCTCCAGTCCAATGTCTGTGCTTTCAAGGTTTTTTCCCTTATGCTGGTATGCTTAAATAAACTTAAGCCTTTTGTTTCCATGGCCATGTCTTCTGATAATAGTGATCTCAGCGCATGAATCTTATTTGCATGTTTAATTAGCAAAATGAACTTGTCCAGATAAACCCTTGCAGTGTGGGGGGTTTTTGTTGTGCTTTTTCTTTTCTTTTTTTAATCTTTCACACCTCTGGTGGAAGCTCCAGTGTTCTGGCACCAGCTGACACCTATGACTCAAAGGGCTTAAGACCCATGACAGGTGTCTTGGTATGTGAGAGATGCATATTGCACTGAAACCTTGGAACTGAGCAGTGGATGCAGGCTGTCGAGCTAATCCACCCACTTCTGCCTGTCTAAGCCATGTTGAAAAGAATTTAGAAAAGGCTTCAAAAGCTCAGAAACTGGTGACTTAAAATCTTTCTCTCTGGTGATACAAAACTGACACCTAGATGAAAAAGAGGAGCAAACTATTTGCTGTAGTTGGAAGACAGAAATGTGGTTTTAAAGATGACAAGTCTTCGAATTTCAAACTCCTCAAGAGAAAAATTTCTTCCTTGCTTGAACCTCATATTAATACAAAGGACTGTGTGGCAAGTGATGTGTACTTTCCTCCTTTTTCCTTTATATCTCTTAAAAGCATTGTTTCATAATACTGTCCACAATTTTATTCCAAAACACTTTCCTAAAAGTTGGCTATTGCAAACTCTAGCTCAGCAAATAATTTAAACAGTTGTCATTCTTTATGCACTTGCTGTCATTCCTAAAGGGAAGCTCTTTGCCTTTGTGATCACTGAAAACACAGGAGGAACAAAATTCTCATGTCTGTAAATAAAATAAAAGGTTTTCCAGCCAGCAATACCTGTGACAGTGTTTGCCAAAAACTGATTATGAAGCACCCTTCTTGATATAAAAGGGCACCACAGCCATTGCTACTGAGCTTCTATCTTTGTTGTTGGAGTATTTAGCGTTGGTGGTGCCTGGTTTCCAGGGCAAGGTTGAGGCCCCTTTCTTTGATAAATGTCTGCTGAATTCATTGTGCAGTGCAACAGCTTCAGCAGGAGAGGTGGAAATGCCAGCAGCCTGGAGACCAGGCTCATCTTCTGCTAAGTGATGGGTGGATGTGGAGTTACATCTGGATTTCCTGTTCCCTTGGAGGATGCTCTGATTCAGAAGGTAGTCAATAGTGACAATTTTATAGGGATGCCCATGGTATGCAAGAACTTGGGGAGTACTTTACTGAACTAAAGTAGATGATGAGAAAGAGCTGCCTATTTTCTGAATCCTGGTTGGACTTACAGGTAGATAACATGCTGAGCTGCTCAACCGTGTCAAAATAGAGCGGTTCTGGCTGTATAATAGAGGTACAGGGTCAGAACAAGTGTGGTGCAGGGCAATATCTTGGCTTTGATATTGGCCAGTTGCTAATCCCACCCATTTTCTTCTGAAGCCCTTTGGCTTCCCCCAGTCAGTCTTCTGCTTTATAGGGTCAAGTTCAAAGTGACATCACCTTCAAGGCAAGTGATGCTACTTCACAGGCCATCCTTGTACTGATGAAGCTACTCCTGCCCTTGGGTGCATTAAGTGCAGATATTAATATTCCTTACATAACTCCATCGATTTTAGAATTCGGAAATTTTAGTACAACTGGTGCTTTGCAATCTTTATGATAATTTTTCACTGGAATAAGTTAGCAATGCTATTGGGTTTGTTTGAACCGTGATTATTGGGGAGGTATAAAGCATATAAATACTTTAACAAATCATGCAGAACCACATTTTCTACAGCTCTTAGAGGAAACAAGGTCAAGTTTCCTTAAAAGATGCACTTTGAGCAATTAACAAAGAACTCTCGGCTAGAGACCTGCATGGAATACAGAAGGATCAAGCTGAAATGAATAAGTAAGTGACAAAAAAACTTGTCAGGTTTCCAAGTTGCTCTGCTTGTCTCAGTAAATAACATGCCTGGGCAACTACCACTTTTTCTTTACCCTATCACTTTGAATGTCTCTGCTGTTCAAGCCAATGTTATTCAGACAAGATTAAACACCAGCTAATAGGAAGGAAGTTCCTGATGTTACATTCACAGTTTCTCACCATTCTTCACTTTCGATGGAGGAGTCTGATGTTTAAAAAAGGAATAAACTCGTAGTACAATGAACTGTACCTGTGAGCTGAGGTATTTATAGCTCTATGCTCTGCAACAGTCTGGTTGTAGGGGCGAAGAAAAGACTTTAGTTGTTGTGTGGAGTATTTTTGCTTTGTGAATTAGAGTGCTGTTTTTCACTGAGCAGTGAATATGGATGTGGACAGGAGATTTTTGCCCATTTCCACCCCCAACCTAAGGACATAAGTCCTCTTTATCCCCTCACCTTGTGTTGTCTAGTTCATAAATTGCTGTCGCTAACTCCATCTGGTTTTGCTGGAGGGTCTTTTTGAAGCTCTTGTGAGCTGGCAAGATAAACATACCTTTGGGGACCTAGGTTAGGTAAATGCCCTTTGTCCAGAAGGAGCTATAACTCTCTTAAGCAGCTGTCAGGATTGGCTGAGGCTTGTCCAAGGCTGGGATCAGCACTTGGGACTGGTCACCATTCCCCAACAGGAAAACATTTCCTTTTAGGTGTAATGAACTTTTAGTAGGAACTGTAATTACCTAGTAATACAGCCTGGGCCTTTAATTGCTAACAGTGATGTATCTCTTTTTGTGATTGAAGCCTTTTGATTGGAATTACTGGAGCACAATCTGAAATTGTGTCCCTGTGGAAAGACACAATCTTTCCAGGTTCAAAGTTGTAGTATGGACCTCCATCTCCATATTCCTTCTAACTAAATTTGGGGTGAGAAAGAAGATGCCACTTCTTGTCTCACACTCATCTTCCAAGTGTTGTCCCAAAATAGGACTCTCACCTGGTGTGCATGAGACCAATCCCCACACAGAGTTGAGGTATTTGATTTATTTACGTTCTGCACAAAAAGGGGTGCTGGTTGGCAAATCCGCAAAGCCAGCATGATGACTATCAGAACTTTTCACTGTTAGCAAACAAAAACATTAATATTCATTGGCTACAAGTTATACAGTTTGCTTTTTAATTAGTATTCTACCTTCTCCTGGTGAAATGATTCTTATGCTGATTTGTTCACATGCTCTATTTTTCCTTTCTTTTCAGTCAGTGGGTTTCTTGGGTTGGTGGTTCTTGAGTCGATGGTCACAAACAACTCCTGCTGGAATTACCTTTTCCCTGTCAGAGCTGATTTCAGCACTGTTGCTGAGTTGGCTTTGCTAGTTTCTTCCTTGTCTTGGGAGTTCTGCCAAATGTCCAGTGGCCCGTTAATTCTGTGTTCTTTGTGTCCACTATTAATGGTAAGTCCTTCTCCCCAGTTTGTTAAGCACCCCTTAGATCAGAGATCATTGAAACATGTCAAGCCCTAAACCTTAACAAGACAATTTTCCACCAAAAGGTAATTCACCTTTCTAACACCCAGACATCACACCCATCCCCATTTTGTAACTCATTCTGCAAAGATTACTAAAAACTACCTTAAAATGTACCTGAAGTTACCTGTGTACCTAGTTTGATTGATGGATAGACCATTAGAGATACTTGGGCAAAATACTTCCTTTGACCATTCAAAATTTAAAAGTCCCAAACTATACATACGTTTTTCCTTATGAAAGCTGCAATATTCAGAGTAAAAATGTAGTTGTGAGGTTTCACCTCAGTGATAAATGAGACAGTATCTCCCTTAATGATCTAATTACTTTTGTGCTTTCAGCAGCATCTCAAGCCCAGATCTTGAGATCTGGACTAGAATACTGTCTGAACACAGGTTTTGATATTCTGTTTAGCTACACGTGATGGACAATTTTGTATTCATGGCTGCAAACTTTCCTCCACTCCTCATAGTGCTAGATCTGCCAATTTACAATTGTTGCACACGGCCTTAAAACCATGGGATTGCCTTGTGTGTTTAACAGACTTTGATGGTTTTTTTTATATACCTTTATTTCCTGGATCTTTTAGACTGTCTTCAGCCAAACCCAATTTTCCTCTCCAGCCAGAGGTGCTTGACATCACTTTCTTTCAAAGAAGCAGAAAATCTGAAGTGAGCTCTTCCTTCCAGGAGCCAGATACTAAAGAGAAATACCAATTGGTCATGAGAAATACCAATTGGTCAAAATTTGGAAATAATGAGGCATATGACTGAATTGGACTGTTTGTGACAGGGAAAAGAGAAGGGAAAATAGTCTTTGTGGTTGGATATCCTCTGTTTCTTTCCATTCCTAATAGGTAGGGTGGAGATGATCAGCAGTGAACACCATGTGGGATTTTACAGCAGCTTTTTAGTCATCACCTAATAAAATGTACTGTAGAAGCCCCTTCTTACACAGGGGATTAGCTAAGAGGCAATGTCATATTTCAAAATGAAGCACTTGGGCAGTGGGTGTGTGTGGAGGAGAGAGTGGGATCATGCTGTAAAAAGTGCTCACATTTTTAGCCAGACAGCACTTCTGCAGCAAATAAAATCTTTCTCTCCAACAGATGGAGGAGAGGTGAGTGGGAGGGAAGTTTGGAAGCGCACTTTGTCATTTCTGTTCGCTCACTGCTTCGTCTGCAAGGGAGAGTGCATGAAAAACCACTTGATAAAAGGGTGTATTAAAAAGCATAGCAGCGTCAAGGAGGTAGAGACAACTCTCCATGGAGCAGCTTCCATCTGGGATTGTCAAAATGCTTTACAAACAGTAGACAGCTGAGCTTTTTGATATCCCAATGGACATGTATTGATCATTCCTATTTAGAGATGAAGAAATTCAGGAATAGAGAGTGCATGACAAAATTTAGGTGCACAAGGATGTTGATTTGCATGCTACTGTAATCTGCTCCCAGTACAGGACCTTGTTCCCTATATGTTGTTCAGACTTTGACTACTGCCTGGCATTAACATGGACAATTCTGCCTGACCCAGCCTCCCCCTGGAATACACCATCATTTGCTTTCCTTGATCAGGCTTAATTTACCTGCCATTTTCATTAGAACTGATGACTTTAAGTCCTGCAAAGCAAATGTTCTCATCTGAAAATGGCAGGGAGAGAATCACTAAGTGGGAGTATCTGTAGTGTATCCACCTGCAAAATCTTACTTTTTTCCCCTTTGACATTTGTTTTTAAGTGTGTGTGTGTGTGTGTGTGTGTGTGTGTGAAAAAGCATCTCTGATAATTTGTTGCTGTACAAATTAGCTTTCCACATTTCCTCAAAAAAAGGGCTGCTGTCTTAGAAAAAGGTCAAAAACAGAGTCATGTGAAAATATATGTATTTAGGTGAAATGTTTAAACATGGGCTCAGGGGGCTGTAAGATATATTGTCCCTGCACTGGAAGTAACTGTGTGGGGATATTTGCACCTGGCCTAAATGTTTCCAGACACATCTTAATCTTAGTCATACTTATGGAAAAATGGAGTAAATCTGGTAAAAGTCAGATTTTACTTTCATTGTCAGAAAAGAAGCAAAACCAGAACGAGATTCTTCAGGTCTCACTGCAGTGCAGTCAGGTCTCAGGGTACAAGCTGAACTGTACCTTCTGAACTACTCTGACCTGTTCATCTAGTCAGAAATCAAAGCAGGGATGTTCTCCTGCCAGTTGGGCTGGATGTCATAGCACTGAACTGAAGGCTGCAGCGCAATGAACCTTGTTTGCTGTGTCAGGTGCTGCAAAGTGTTTATTCCTGTGACTGGGGGATTGTGTCTCTCTATGTATGAGGATTGCCTGAGCTAACCTTCTTAAATATTAGACTGCTGGGCTATTTTCCTTTGTCACGTGCTTCTGCCTGTGTCACACAAGGGCCTGGTGTTCTGGCTGCTTGATTAGGTAACCAAAACAGATTCATCCCCTGGGTTTATGCCTTTTAACTGTGATATCTCAGACCAATCAGTCCTGTTTGTTCCTGCCTTACTAAACTGAGGTAGCAAAACACATTCTGCAAATGTCTGGCATTCATCATCTTACTATAGTTATAATTGCAAACTATTTATATAATTGCAAACTACTATTTATGTCTTCAGTGCTGACTCATAAAGCAAGGTATTTCACTGAAGCTGAAAGGGAAATGACCCTGCATCTTTTTCAGCTTGTCATTTTGTTTTTTCGTCCCTTCTTTGGGGTTCTCTGTCCTACTTTCTGTCACACATATTAGTCTTGGCTGATTGATATGAAGAGATAAAGAGCCTTGAGCAAAACCAGCTTTATAAACAGTGGTAGAGAATTATTTTGCTTCATGTGTAAGAAAAATATCTTAAGCAGAATGAAAGAGCATTAACTGACCCATTTCCAGACTAAGTTAGGAGCAGGTTAACAAAGAAACTAAAATGTGTTGGTTTACTTTTCTGCCTTGGCATGAAATGGCAGAATTAAAAAATGTTGGCTTCAAAAAAGTCATGCAAGGGGGCCCATTGTCACGAATATTTTCTACTAAGATGTATTTACTGCTTATGACCTGAATACTGCTATGAAAATGTAAATTGCAGATTAGAGTTATTTGTGAAATCACTGTAAATTAAGCCAAGGAAAAAGTCTATATTTCCTGTCAGTCACAGAAGTCCAGTCAATGTAATAGGTGAAATCACCTCTAGTGATCTGGTGCGTAGGATTTGCTGAAGTAATAAATTATATGCTTTTTGCTGCATGAAAAGCTAAATTCAATACAAGGACCATTAGAACTTGACAAGTTGATTGGGTGTTGAAACCTGGGTGAAGAAAATTTACAGCCTAATGACAGCCTTGAAGAGGAGGAGTTAACCTCCTCTGCTTCTAGATATCTTGAAGGACATATGACCACAAAGAATTCCTTATTCAAATAGTTTTAACTTCAAAACATAATTCAATAAAAGTTTTGATTTTATTCATAGTATCGCATGTAATTATATTAACTTGCTTAAAGCAGTTAAGTTTTTGCCTTTTACATGAAAGTGAAATTTCCATCCAAATGAACTTAAATCATGGCTGGAAAGGAATCCCCTTAGAAACAAGAAGCATTATCTGCCTTTTTCTAATAGAATACAGTCTAACAATTAAGTTACCTAATATACATTCTTGTACTTACCGAAGGAAAAGTACCAGATTTAGTACAAATGCCTTACTTACTTTCAAAACAGCATGCCTTAATAATTGCTAAAAGTGAGACTCAATCTTCAGAAAAATAACTAAGTATAACCAATGTGAGATAAGAATAAAGCTACATTTTGAATCAGGATGTGTTCTTTGCTGAACTAAATCATGTTAAAATTAGCTTTTTCAGCCTTACCCATATGTTACCTTTCTCTTTGAGCTCTTGTAGGCTTTGTGTGCATTTGATAGCTGCATTTGTGAGTTGTTTTGGGTTTTTTTAGGTTTTCTTTCTGGTGTCAGTTGAGTAATGAACAATTAATAGATGACCTTAAATGATGTGGAGATCTCAACTGCACATCTTTCTCTCTCTCCCTCTTTTCTATTTAGTGAAAGCACATTAGAGCAAATGTGTTCAGTGACTGTGTTAGGCACTCAAACGCTTGGTACTTGGCTCCACAATGAAATCCAAAATCTTCTGTTCAGAAATATATACAGTTCATGCAGAGCATAAAGCTCTTCAGTATGCAATCCAGTGCAACAATTAGACTTATTTATGAGATCAGCTAAAATGTCCAGCTGCCTCAAGCTCTAAATGTGGAAATAATGGAGAAAAGAATGAATCTCTGCCTGAGGTGCCCTGGTGTCTACATGGGATTCACCTCCCTAAGACATCTCCTAGAGCTCCATCTTGAAGACAACAGTGAAATGGTGGGAGCATTTGTACACAAAATGGTATCACAGACAGCCTTTTATTGCCCAGAATATTCAGACCACCATTGTCTCCCATTTTGAGACCATAACACAAAGCCAAACTGGAGGCAAGGGTCTGTCTTAGACCTAGTCTTTTCATGCAAACAATCATTAAGAGACTTACTGGGTGAGAAAGGAAGGAGGTACAGGGACAAAGATCTTGCAGTGCTGGGGTCCAAGATAGTTGCTGGGACCAAGATCTTGGAGTGCAGGGATCAAGATAGTGCTGGGGTCACTCAGTGATGAAGCCTGCTCACCTGTCTCTGGTTATGCATTCTATACTAAACACCTGGATAATACAACAGTGCTGAGAGAACTTAGACATGGCTAAGGGGAAAGGGAGATTCTTAAGAATGTGGTTTTGGTTGGGTGAACTTAAGTCTCATTTCTATGACTTTCAGCTCTTTCTTAAATCTAGTCCTTGGTCACTCCTCAGAGAGTTTAGAAGTAAAAGAAGCAGCACTGCTTTGTTTCTCAGCACATGAATACTAATTGTTTCCCTTTGGATTTATGCCATGTCATCCAGGAAAATATGCAGTGAATAAACAAAGCTGTAAGTCATGTGCAATCATCCCCAGCCTACTGGAGTTATTAACAGCACCCACTCATGGACTTTATAACAGAGAGATTCAGCTTTCCTTTAAATTTTGCTTGGAAAAGTGGCCATAAAAAATCCAAGGCTCAGATAGAGTGTTTTCTGCAGGAATTCTTATTGAAAACTTTCAATATTTATCACAGCATGATTCTCTCTAAATTGCCTTCCTCTGGAGTGTTCACTGAACATTCAAAACGGATAAGCTGATAATATTGCCTCCAGATATCTTCTATGCCCTTGCAGTATAGGTGCATTTATTACTGTAACACAGAAATTTGATTGAAATGTTTATTTTTTACCATGTCTAAAATAAATTAATTCCCATCACTGCCTTAAAAAAAAAAAAAAAAAAAAAAAAAAAAAAAAAAAAAAAGACTAAGCTATAAAGCAAGAATTTGTTCACATTGTGCTGCTCTTTCCCTTACCAACTTCCTGGGGAGGTAATTTTTTTTTTACAATCTTGATTTTTTAAGTGCAGTTCACACTCACCACAGGGCATGAAAAACTGAGTAGAGTGAAATAATGGGTGTAGCTTCCTTGAATCTTCCAGTGGAAAGGTCAAGGGAACAGCTAACCTGCACCCTTTTCAAAACATTATGTTAAAAATGGTTCCGCATAGACTGAATTTAGTTCTTTATCTCTGATTTTTGGAAGTTCATCACACACTGGACCATATTGACTATAACCAACATGGGCATTGATTGGCACATGTATGATCTATGTATTTAATACACTCTGTATTTAAAAATACCTGAAGCTCCAGATATCCTCAACCAGTTACTTGAAGTAGGTAAAATTTATATGTGGAATGGCTATTTTCCCTTTAAAGAGTAGTGTCTCTATGTTTGTCCCTACCATGAGAAAAGTTATCCATAAAAGCTTCTCATCTGCTTGCCTTCAGCAGACAAAGAATTTTTACATTACTCTTAGATAAAAAGACGGTATATTGATTTGCATCTGTGGTCTCACACAAATGTCTAATGTATGCCACATTCAGCACCAGCTTCTCATAAGAGAAATGCATCCTCAGAGTGTGTTTCACCGTCTCTCGGTGATCTTCAGCACAGGCACAGGAGAATAAAGCACTGGCTAAGAACTCTGATCAAGTTTTCATTTGTAAACTTCACTCCTTTCTCTACAAAAACTGTAAGACAGATGCTGTATTTGTATCTTGTTAAGTAGATAAAAGACATAGCTGGTGAGATGTAGGATTTTTCATTCAGATTAGCTGGCAGATACTATCCACAGGGCTTTACTGGAGATGTGAGTAAGTTGCCTGGGTAGCAGAATATTGTCCCCAGGCTACCAAGCTGAGAGCAAGTACAAGATCACAGGCCCATTTCTAATAAATATAGAGGGATTAGAAAGCATTGGCTTTCTTTGGGCTCTTTAGTTTTGCTTCCTTATTTGAGAGAAATTTATGAATCATTTAAGTGAGGAATAATTGCTGTTTTCAGAGAACAAGGTTCACTTTTTTGAAGTGAACTTAAATTTTTGGGTGTCTGCACATTTTTTAGAGAGACTAGATGAAGTGACACAGGCAACTGGCTCTCACTGCATTGTGGTGCCTTTGTTTGAAGTGAGGTGCCACTTGGAGTTTTGTGAAGTGATCTGCAATAGAGCTAAGATGGTTTTTGAGAGACTAAATGTTCTCAAAGGGATGGAAATTGCAACCTGTTTTTCTTTTCTCACCTTTTCACCATTGAAATGTCAAGTCTAATTTTCCTTGGTTTAGACAGAGACTGTCAGGAGCACTGGCAAATGAGAAAAGTATAAATTAAAGGCTGTAGCCATCTGTAACCATAACAATAAATATTGTCCGTACAGTTAATACTTCATCCATGTCTTCTGCCTGAGGAGACTGAAAAAGCATTCATGTCAATGCACTATTCCTCATTGTTCTGCATGTACAGAAATGTTTTGCAGGAGGAAAATTGGTCCAGTTTTGGGTCTTCTATTTCAAAGCAGTTTAAAATCTTAGTATAGCTGTTTAGGAAGGAAATTTGAGTGGAGGTCTAGTTAGAAAGGTGGTGTTCACATCTTGCAGAACTGTAACAGGTCATTTCTCCAGAAGTGCATTTATATTAACTGTTTCAGTTTGAATCTCCCACCAAAGCAAGATGTTACAAATAGCATTGGATAGAGCAGTAAGGAATGAGCTGGAATCACAAATGTGTGCCAAGGAAGAGGCAGAAAACTTTTTAAACAGAGCATCTTGTGCCAAGTTCTATTTCAACAAAACATCTCTGAGACAGGGGCAGCTCTGATCTGATTGAGCTGGGAGGTGGAATGACATCATTTGATGTGTAACACACATGGGTAGATTGTTTCCCTCTCCAAGTGAGGTTATTGCTGTGTCTGAAGGACACATGGCAGAGGAAAGGCTATACTAGGCAGAGTCTTCTTGGCTGAGTTGCTGTGGTTTGGGATGCATCTCAAGTTTTTTCTCCTTTTTTTTTTTTTTTTTTACTGCATTAGGAGGAGAAGGACAAAACCAGAAAAAAAAAAAGTTGTCTTGCTGCCATGTGGCTGTGTGCTAAAGCACCATATCCATCAAAAGTCCTAATAAAGCATTTAGCTGCCTGCTCTTGCCTTTTACATCTCTCTCCTTTGCTTGGGTATGAGTACATTGGCAGCTTTATAGAAGTACTTTTAGTACTTCAGCTTCCCCTGTGTTCTCTGGTGTTGAGCAAAGTTCATTAGGGCCAGTAGAAAATCACACACTTTCTCATGATTTTTCACCTTGTCCAGGTACGTGCATCTCTTGCACTCTTGTTTTGCAAGACTAAGTCAGGAAAGCAATGAAATTAATGCATAAAGAGCTCAAAAGCTTATAAATAATGTATTACGGAATATTGGCATAGGAAGCAAAGTGCTATCAAAAAAAGGTGACAAGGCTTTTAAAGTGCTTTTCTGAGGAGTCAAAATTAATTCTGTGTGCTCATTTTACTATATTATCTTCAAATGGACAGTGTGTCTGTGCTGTGGACCCTATCAGAAAACCAGTGAGATTTAAGCAAGTTTTTCTGGGAGCAGTGAGACTAAGCAATCCTGGTTTTCTTTCCTCCAGTCTTTTATCTCCCTCCTTATGCTTTTCTCCAATTTGAGCAATGTCAGCTTTCCACCATGTGCTGTTGATGCAGCAGCTGTTGATGCCAGCCCTGAAAAACAGGGCCAGGACTAATGTGAAGCTGCCCATGGATGGTTACATGTTTGACTGCCAGGTGGTTGTCAGCAGTTGCATATGTGAAGAGCAGCTACGTCCTGGCTGCTTTGCTCTCCTGAGGGAAAACAATTTGGCTTGCTGTGTACTAGCCAGCTTTAAGTTTTCAGAAAATGTATACAGGACAGCCATATTTCAAATGTCTACTCTCATGTCAGTTTTGGTAGAAATTAGTCAATGGCCTTAAAATTATTGGACAAGAAGAGGGAAAGAGAAAAATGAGAAATTGGAGAGAAAGTCAGAGTCTCAAAAGTCTTTCTTCCTTGGGAATTCAGGCCAGAAACAGTTAATGCCAGTATTGCACATTTGTCTGCTGGTTCTTCAACCTGGAATGTTGGTATTTTCAAGATGCTCTTTCTCAATCAGGATGGCTGAGCATTTTTTACAGTAATGCAAATTCTCATAAAACTGTAGCTGAGGCTTCAAAAAATAGCTGTTAGATTGTGAGATTAATTAAATATAAAATGTTGCCAGAGCAGCTTCTCCTGTTTTGGTTCTCTTGCTGGTTTGGCATCTTGTTCATCAAAGTTCAGAATAAATAGCTAATTCTAACTGTGGCTCCCAAAAGTTATGGAATGGGACCAGTCATCCTAAGCATGCAGAAAAGGAGCAGCTGGTGACTGTTTTTAGGTACAATATTCCTCTAAATATTAGGCGATGCTTTGCAATGTAATATTATTATTTATACCTCAGTAATACCAAGAAGTCCTCACTGAAAGTGGAGCCTGAAGGTACTATTTTTTGTATCTACAATGCTGTAGGATACAGTCTTGTCCTCAGTTTCACTCTATCCCTTTCCACCAAAATATCATAGCTGATTAGGCAAAGGCTGGAAAAGGAAAGACAGACGGCACGAAATGAGGGGACTTGTGCCAGGCTCCAGAGCAGATTGGTGTTGTCTGTGCTGAGAACAGAGCTCAGTCTCCTGCCTCTCAAAGGGAATCTCTCATCCCAAAGAAAATGTTACATTTCTAATCTAGTGTTACAAAGCTCAAACTTTTAAGGAAACATTATAAAAACAATAAACACAGATAACTCTTCAACTTGAAATATTCTGTGTTTGGATACAGCCAAGCAGTATTCTTTCACTCTTATGCAAGGTTGTTAAAAATCTTTATTGAGACAAGGGGAAAAAGAAAGGGAAAAGTAATTTCAGATTCACAGAATATTCTGAGTAGGAAGGGACCCACAAGGATCACTGAGTTCACCTCTTAACTGAATGGCTTATACAGGGATTGAACCCACAACTTGGTGTTATTTGATTTCAAGGATTCTGCTTCATCGCATGCTTTTCAGACACTCATGAATTGTCATTTGGCTGTGACGTCTCATGGGAATTGCATTCCTATTAGGTATATTTATGTTTACATTATCATTAACATAAATGTGTGAACACTCCATGAGTTTACCATGCACAGGCTTGTCCTGTCTCTTGGCTTTGTCAAAGTGATACAGCTTTTCCCCCCACCACATTCTGTTCTTTAATATACTTTTCTTTTTTGCAGATCATTTCTTTCTTTGTTACTGACTTGTATCACAAATGGTCTTTATTTCCCTATTTTTCTGAACTAAATGGCTAAATTCGGGATCCTGTGGATATGAAAGGGGTTATGAGTCATACAAACAAAAATATGTTAACTTCTCCTTGTGGGGGTTGTAATCCATTTGAAGCATTCTTATTCCACGTGGCTTAACCTTGTCCTTTCTTCCTATTATAACAGACAATCACCAATTAATTGAAGTATAAATTTGGACCCAGGTCATCAGACTGTCAGACCTGTGTGTTACAATGGTCATGTAATTCCAGGTGTGCTTTACATCCACTTTATGTCATCACCTTTTAGTATTACTGTGCTATGACAATAACAGATTGATTAACCAGGATTACAAGGCAATCGTTTTGAGGGTTAGTGTAGTAAAAGTGAAGGTAAGTTACGTGCTCTAAATTCTCTTCCCTATTGAGTACTATTATCTCTCTTCAGCTCTCAATAAGAGCAGGCTGGTCCTGTCTTTCCAGGTGGTTTGACCTGCCTGGTGTGATTGCTGAGGACTCCCACTGAGGTCTGTATCTGTGTGATCACCACCTGTGTAGGCTTTCCCCATGAATTCTCTCTGGGGAGAAGGGGCAAAATGATGCATCCCTGTGTGCTTGAGTTCCTTCCATGGCATACCTGCTTCTTATGGTGAAACAGAGAAAGCCCCTGAGAATGCTGCTGTGGCTGACACTGCAAAAACATGGGGAAGCAAAAAGTTCTGTCCTGGGTAAGAAATGGAAAAGTGATGCTGCAATCAGGTAAAAGTAATGGTGATAGTGCCCTGTTTGCCATCTGAATTTTAAGTAAATTGGAATGTATTCAAGAGTTTACTTATCTCTGTCTCCTAAGAATCACAAGCATTATTAATCACACTTAACTTTGCACAAAAGACTGTTTTCAAGTATTCTTAATGAAGGCACAGAAGATGAGACGTTTCTTAAGATGATGCCAAAGCCTACATTTTGTATTATTTGATAGGTTTCTCAGATCAAGTCTGCAGTTTTCCAGTTCTTGCTTTGCCCACCAACAATAGGCATTGTTTGTGTGACACAACCTTATTTGAAAAGGTAAGTGAGAATGAATTTAAGAAAGATCTACAGCTATATTACACAGAACACTAACTGCAGGTTTTTGATGAGTTCCTCCCTTTTGTATGTATGAACATGACAGGCTGTGACCACATTTTCCAAAGATGCAGCTGAGGCTGGGCAATTTGAGCCCTATTCTCCCACTCCTAGAAATAGAAACACTTTCCTGGTTCTAGACTTTTCATTCAGTGCAAAAGGGAGGAATTGAATTTACTCATTAAGCCCAACTTCTGAACATGGGGAGAGAAACATATATTGCCCACCAAGTTACCTGAGGACGCACCCAGAAAATCAGTGATGCCTCTCTTGCCTTCCCAGTAGCAGCTGCTTTGTTTTGGTGTCAGAAGTCTGGCATGTTCATCAGTACTGACCTGTGTTCAATTAAATGATTTCGGGGTAAAAGAGGGTATCAGACTGGCATTGTTATTTCTGGTCTCCTGGTTTGTTTTTCCCATCCATCTTTATTTTTCTGGTAATGTTCCATTTCTACAGTATGAATATAGACATGATTAGTAAGTATAAACTGCCTGCTTCCAAACACTATGGATTGTGTCATTTAAAAATGTATCTGTACAAACACTGTCTTACACTGCTTGCAGCTAAATTCTCTGTTGCCTGAGCCATTGGCAGTGGCACTGAAAATCAGTGTCTCCAAGAAGCTAAGGTTCCTCTTCACTTTACATGAGGCAAGAAAAAAGCTGATATGTACCAAATAGATGTATTCACAACAGGGAGAATGTTCAAAACTTCCAAGTAAGGAAGGGAGAGTAACTTCTAAGCAAAGAAAGGAGTGTATTTTTAAAGCTATGTTGTCATCCAGGGGATTTGGCTTCTTAAAAATCCACAAAGAGCTTATGTAGGTGTCTAAATATCTAGGGTACTTTCAAAAAACACATCCAGCATCAAATGTAACAGTAAGTATTGAGGCACATGAAGTCAAGGGGTTTGGATACTATTTCTGTGACTTGCTCTGTGACCCTCATTGAGTGTCTGTATGTTTCAATCTTCTTACTTCTAGTATTCATCTAAGACTTTGAAATAAAGTTCATGTATTTTATTTGTTTTTCTCCAGCTCTAGATTTCGATCAGGTCATCTATTACTGAAGTTCTTACATGCCTCATGTCATTGTGTGATTTCACTGAATGCTGATGATTTTTGCAATACTTGAATAAAAAACATTATTAAACATAAAATAGAAATATAAATAATAAAATATAAAAAGTCTCCTTTAAGAAGCCTCTTAATGATAAACACACCATTCTGTGAATCTTCCTAAAAGGCAAAAGTCATAGTCCTGTATGTATTTGTTTAGCACAGGTAAAGCAGATTTCTGGAGTGTCAGGGGATGTCGGGCCTTCACAATATCCACTCATTTAATACCAATCAGTGTATCTTTAATACATTAACACTTTCTAAAACAAGTCATTGAGAATTATCCCACATCATCAAAACATTGCCATTTATAATACATCTATTATCAATGCCCTTTTCCATTGCAGTTTCTAATTATCTGAATTTGACACTGATTAAGTATATTCATGACTTAGAAACTGAAATGAGGCAGTATGTTAGAGGAAGATAACATAACTTACTTTGGTGAAACTACAATGCCCTTTTGTAAATATGCCCTTTAAACAAAAAGTTAATTCTGGAAAGAAGTAGAAAATTACGTTCATTATCTTTTTTCTTTGTTAGGTAATAAGTTCCCGAAGTCTACTTTTTGCTTTAAGTATCTACTGATCTGCTGACTGAGGCTGAGGAAGTTTCGGATGCTGATCTTTTTCTTTTTGATCTTGAGTTTGTTCAGTGCTGTTGTTGTGTAAATGCCTGCAATGTCACTGTTCTGGCAAAATTATACAAGGTCTTGACCCCACTACAGTGTTAGGATTTGGTTTCTATTAGGAACTATTTTCTTCATTACATTTAGCATATATCTAAGGAGTAGCATGGATGTAAATTAATTCTTTCTTTCTTTCTTTTTTATTTACTTTCAGGTGGAAGATACAATCTATGTTGTTCACATATGGCTTGGCGCTTTTTAAATTTTTTTTTTTTTTTAATAATGCCTATAATTTTTGATATTTCATTGGTGACTTTTGATTTCTCATTGAAGAGGTCTGAAATATTTGTGTCTGGAGTTCTAACAGCCTTTCATTGTCAGCTTCCGTCACCTTCATTCAGATTAATTCCTTCATCTTTTGCCCCTTGCATTTCATATATTCAAGCCACAGAACATGAGATGGAAATGTGGTTTAGAGAGATCAGTCTTATTTTTAGTCCTCTGTAAAGGTCAGGAGTTTTTTGTCCTTATTTTTGTATTAAATGCACTGGGTTTCTTTTTTTGTTTTAAAGGGACCCATGTTAATTGCTGTCTTATTTACCATACAGATATTTTTGCAAATATGAAATCATCCCTGATAGTTCCACCAGCAGCACTGGTGCCTGTCACATAGGTCTGCATTTCAGCCTCTGTGTCCTTTATAGCTACTCTACACCACATGTTGTGACAAAGTTTAATGTGCCCCAAGTAACTGTTGGCTCCTGTGTGTTTGGAATATCCCAGCTACATGGGATATTCAGATTAATCTGGAAATAATACACATGCTTTTCTTTATAGACTAGGGACAAATTGCATTTCAGCTCTGGGCTTCAAGACTTCAAGCTTAATTGTCCTTCTCAGGACTATTAGCAAGCTGGAAAACCACTGTGTATGAATGACTTTCCCATACAAATGGCAATTTTTATTATTGAAACCGCATTATGAAAATGTTAGTTTTATGCTGATTTATTCAGTATCATAGATTAGATTTCTGGACATTAGGAAGACAGCTCTCATCAGACATTGAATAAACTGATTCAGTTTAAAGTAGCTGGTTTTTTCTTGTCAAAAAGCAATTACAGTTTCTTTTTGACTTAAAGAAAACAGAGGCAAATAAACATATATAGTAGATCTTGCTACTTCTTCCTCACTTGATATGGTAAATGTGTAAGGTAATTTATCATTTTCAAAACAATGTGTAGTGATAGTGGAAGGGATGATTGTATCTGGGATACAACTTAATGCTCCACCATGAAAAGATATGGATTTTATTTTAATAATAGTTTCTTGAGAATGTGACAGAAAACCACCCAAAATGTAATCTCTGAGCAAGTAAGAATAATTCCTCAAGAGGATCAGTAGAATCCTTTTTTTTTTTTTTTTTTTTTTTTTTTTTTTTTAACATATCTCCTTGAAGCACAGCCCTTGAAACAGAACAGGTGCCAGCAGAATTCTGAATCTCAAGGGAGGGGGAAAGGAGAGAGAGAAGTGATTTCTAAGACAGAAAGAAATTGTTGGGCTTAGGACAAGGTCAAAGGAAAGCAGGATTTGGTACTAAGAGAGGCTGAACCTCCGTTTTCAAGGGTGTGCCTACATACCTGTTGTCAGTCACAGTCATATGTCAATACTATGTATGAGCTGGGAATACAACATATGGAGACATGGATTTGACAACTTTCTGCTAATTAGTCATTGGCCTGTAATTTCTGTCTGTGAAATTGAACATTCTTACAGGTTAAAAGGCTATTATTGAGAAGCAGATGTTGTGGTTCTTGTGTATGCTTAGTAAGAAATGGTAAGGAAGTTGTAGATGGTTTGGTTTAGCAGAGGAATGGAGTGGTTGAGATCACTGGTTGGCTAAAAGTGGATTAAAGAAATATCAGCTTCACTAACTGATGGAGACAGTGTTGACAAATTTCAAGAGGCAAGTAGGAAACAAAGTATCTTGAGAAGTCTATATTGACTCCTCATCTGTTTTTCATTCTACAATAAGAAATGTGAGTACTACAGATTTAGTGTTGATTTTTGGATCATGTTACATTCTTATTTTGAAAATGAACTGCAGGGATTAATACTAGAAAATTAAGAATACCAGATAATAGGTCTTCAAAAGATTTTCCCTTTAACTGGTGTCATTACTGACATTTTAAAGGTGGAAAAGATCAGACACAGAAATGTGGAATAACCTGATGGAGGAGTTCCAGAGACAGGAACTGAACACAGTGCCTGATTTCTTAACATAGGATTAAGCCATTGAGATGCCAACAGCAGCAGAAATTAGTTGTAGCATTGTTTAAAGAACCACATGAAAGATGGGGAATAGCAGAAGGCACGCCCCCATCGACTTCCATGAAGCCAAGATTTCACATGGGCATTGAGTGTGTCAGAAAAGGTAGCCTGTTGCACTGTATAAACCACACATGTAAAAATGACTGAAAGGCAATGCTTTAGTTATGCTCCTCCAGGCAGTTCTAATCCCAAAGAACTATAATTTGAAAATAACTTTGATACACAGGGCAAACAGGTAATGATGACTGCAGGATTAAAAAGCTCTAGACCAAGAAGTAAGGCAAAAATGAGAAAATAAATATGGAATTGGAGAGGTTTTGCTATTTTAAACAAATATGAAGATTTCAAATGAAAGAGAAATTATGATACAATTTCAGATAGAAATTTGGTATTATAATATGTTGCAGGTTTTGGCAACCTGAGTTTTGACTAGTTTACAAGACAGTTTTTGTCTATGCTTTTATTTTACATGGTTTCATTCACCATATAGTCTAGCAAAATACAAATGCTCCATGTCAAAGAGTGAGAAAAGATATTTGAGCTTTATACCTCTGTCTTTATACTCAGCTTTTAAAGAGCACAGTGAAGTACATTTCAGTATAAATATTGATCAAGATCTACTTTTACAGAGGTGTTTGTGTCAGACTGTGTTGCCTCAAAAATGATGAAATACTCCAGAAGCAAAATCACAGAAGACAAGGCAGTAAACAAAGTGGCTGGACAAAACTTTCAGTAAATGACAGAAATCAGAGTATAAGATATATGTTTAGCATGTTATGCTTTGTTCTGCTCATACAGTTTGAGGCCAGAGTAATGGAACACCAAACCTTTTAATCTGACCTATTGGATATCCCTGACCACTAAATTTTACTTGTGGTAAGTCCAACTATTTTATTGGGATGCTGGGTATTTTCCACAGAGACATCTTGTTTTATTAGGAGATTTTCAGAGAATAAAACACAGCTTGACCCCACAATTTGTGCTAATGATTACCCACTCCCATCGATGAGATTTCTAATTTGAAATTGCTCAACTTCAGCTTCCTCTTGTAGAATGGCAAGTGGTCACACATCTGTTTATACAACCCTTAAATCAGCTTTGTGGCTTATCACTTCATTCTCCTGTTTTTCAGACGTGCCCGCGGCGTAGGCGGCATCCCACGGGGCACCCTGGGTGAGACAAACTCCCTTCTCACACTTGGCCAAGATGCTGGGCAATGCATCCACTTGTTCGTGCATCCAAGTGTGCGCTTTATCCACATCGCTTAAGCGCTTGTCTTTTCTAATCCAAGCCAAATGGAACGATTTACCAAGTCCTACTTGGCACGGAAGGGGCGATAACTAAAGCGTTTTCACTCCTGGGCGGGCTGGCAGCGGCGCAAAAAACGCCGTGCCCGGTGGGTGGGCGTCCGCCAGGGGGTAAACGGGGACGCCTCGGTGGCTGCGGCCGAGCTGGGCGGTGACAGAAGCGAGGCCCGGGGATCGGCGGGAGGGGATCGGTGTCGGTGTCGGCGGGGAGGTGCCGCCCGGCGGGGCAGCCCCGGGAGGGCGGGCAGGGTGCGGAGGTGTGACCGCCGGTGTGGCCGCTGTTCGGCGCCGCCTCCCCGCCGGGTCCCCTCCCTCCCACTGCCCTCGCAGGCGGGAGGCGGCTCGGAAGGACCGCGCGGTGCGGAGCGGAGCGGAGCGGAGCGGACAGTCCCTGGCCCCAGCCCAGCCGAGCCCCCGCACCATGCCGGCCGCCGCGCCGCCCCCGCTGCACCCCGCGGCGGGCTCCTGCTGCCACTGCGCGGGTGAGTGTCCCCTTCTGCGCCGCATCGCCGGACCCCCTGCCCGAAGGGTCGCCAGCTGGGGGGGCTCGTTTTGGGGGAGAGAGGGGCGAGCGTGGGGAGCCGCGCCCCGGCTGAGCGCGGCGGCGGCGAAAGTTCCCTCGCAGGTCCCTGCGTGTCCACGGGGTTGCGCTGAGCGGAGAGAGCTTTCGGTGGCCTTTGGGCTCGAAATGGGGGCTTGAGACTGACGGAGAAGGATGGGATTCCTCTCGGTCGTAAGATTGATGCGAGGGCTTTGGGAGGGAAGGGAGGTCCCCAAAGGCGCGAAGTTGGGGGTGGTTATTTCACTGTGTTATTTTATTTACCTGTATTTTGAATTAAAGAGAGGCCCCCTCACCTCCCTGTTCTGTATCGTCGGGGGCACTAGCGAAGGGGGTTCGTTGGGAAGTGGGTTACTTTGGGAAGCAGAGTAAGAGGCTATGACTGCGCGCAGAGCCAGTCCCTGCTGCTGGGTGGGGATCGCGCCGTCCGTGCCCCCTTTCCGAGGCTCAGACCACCCCAGCAGCCGTGCGTGGTACCAGAGCAAGCTTTGAAGTCTGAGTGTGAAATCAAGTGTTTTCTATTCCAAAAGGCATGCACGGTGTCTTCTGTATGGCCAGGAAAATTGAAGATTAGAAGTAACTTGCACTCTTAATAGTCAGCATAAGTATAGCTCACTTGGAATGAATGCTTGTGGGCTGCTCAGAGCACATAGATGCTCAGCCAGAAAAGTGAACAGCATGCAGTGTAAGGATTTTAAGGCATTGCACAACTGTGTGTTAAAATACACTTGGGGTTGGTGAATTTTCCCTCAGCTTGGACATCTCTCCAGCTGGAGCTACACGGGTTACAGGCACGGGCTCCGAGGATGGGGAGGGCTGTTGTGTCAGATGGGGATCCTGTGACATATGGCAGCCAAACCTCTCTGGTGACAAATTTGCATCCTCTGACTTCTGTAGTTATATGAGTTATGTTTGCTCCTATTTAATAACCGAACAGATATTTATAGGAAAACTATTCCATGACTTTTTTCTGCACAGGGTTATCTTCTGCGTTCCTTTGGGTACATTCAGTACATAAAGTCAGCAGGACTGGATGGGCCAGTGGTTTGAGCTGATGAAACAGTTTTCAGGGTGTGTGATGTTGTGTTTCAGGAACAACCTCATAAACTGAAACTTTTGATACACTGTACTAAAAAGTTTCCTTGTTTTTAAACAAAGAACACAACCAACAAAACAAAACAACCCCTTGCAACAGTGTAACATTTTCTAGCTTTTTCCTCTGAGTATTTTGATTGAAATCATACTATGTGAGGGTATAAGCTAAGAGTTTATCAACAAATCTGATGGTTTGTTATGCATGCTTTTGCTACTAACTCTATGGAGAAGTGAAAATGTGAATATATGCAGGTTTGCATGCAAGTTTGTCTTCCCACCTCCTTTTTATCTTCTTCCTCTTGATGCTTCTTGTGGGTTTTTTTTACATGGTCTGAATGCAGTTTTGACACCTCGAAATATTGAGAACCAAACAGACTCCCAAAACAGCTACTTTATGTGGTAGAAGTGCAGTTATTATAGCAACTCTGTCATGCTCTTATCATGAGATGATTGCATTTTATATCTCAGGAAGCCACCCCATGACTCTCCAAATAAAACTGGTCCTGCTGAGTTAGTCTCTTTCTTGTGGTGTAATGGGTGTGGATCTCCTGAAATGGCACGACTTTTTCTATGAAAATTTTTGCAGGATGTTAGGACACAGCAGCTGAGAGTTAGCCTCTGGTAAATCTCCATCTGTGGTTCATTAGCCTGAATTGGTTAATTGGACTTAAACTGTCAGCAAAGATAACTTAGTATAATTCAAGTTATTATCAGCTGTTCAAACCTCTGAATTTGAGCTATACTTAAGTTACCTTGTCTTTATTGGGGTTTTTTATGCTCAAGTTAATTACCTTGGACAATGTAACCTGACTTTTGAATGTATCTTCATCTAGGAGTGTCACTTACATTCTTTGTATCTGTCTGCACTGCTGCTTTTTCTAGTCATGTTCTTCAGAGCGTCACAATTTTGGCATCATCAGTATTTTCAGCGTGTGGTGACTAAGGGAAGTTGTGTGGGATTCATTTCCCCATTTTTAAGATTACTTGGCTTAGTTTGTTTTCTGCAGAAACATCTATAGTTTTGTAGAAATAAAGAAAGTTCAGTGTCCTTCCTTCTTTTCCAACAGCTTTAGGGCAAATTGAGTTGGTTTCTGTCACTGCTTTTTCTCATTTCCTTTCATTTGATGATTCGTTGACATTTAACAACATTTGAAATTAGCGTTATATAGATTTTCTTGTAAATATAATTAGCATCAGAACATTATGGTGACTTTAGCAGCCACAGTTAGATCTGATCCAGATCTCACTGAAGCTAATGTGAATCTTTTAATTAGCTTCAGTGCAACTTGGATCAGAGCTGAAAATATGGTAGTTGAAGAGGTGAATGTGGCATTTCCCTTCTTAAGAGTATACTGTTTTCCATCTTTTTTGCTATTTCAAGGTATTGGGGTCTGTCCTTTTGGAGTGTTCCCTAGATTCTGGAAACAATACAAAAAAGAGAGGGAGCTACTGCCTCAATTGGTTCTAATGTAAATTTGGAGTTTTGGTAATGCTTTCAAATTATCCATCTTACCTAGCAGTAGTTTGCTTTCAGTGCAAATGGAAGTCGGGCATGTTTACCATCTTCCCTCTGTTGCCAGCATTGTTTACTCAGCCTAATTACTGTAAGAATGCAAAACAATTATATCATATATTCTCAGGAGAAGCTCTCAGTAGACATTCTGAAAACACTGTCTCCCACTCCATCAATATTGCTAGCCTGCACATATTGTCCAGGTTTTAGTTTTCTCATCACCCCAAATAATGTACTTAATAGAAATATCTGGTGGTGTGAAAATCCTAATCTTTCTGCTTGTCATCATGTTTTTGAGTCTAATTAGCACTGGCTTACAGTTTTTCCTGAGAAGCTCATTTTCTTTTGTAAGTTCTGTGAAACAATTTATTTTGCAATGTTGCAATTAGTATAAGAGTCTCTTCTGAAACAGTGGTTCTGTAATAATGGGGTTTCGAATTCTACATTTATATGTGAGTTAACATCTTTTAAATGTGCTGTATTTCCGAAGAAAACTTCTGTGTGATTTTCCCTTTTGCAAAGCAGATGGAGAATCAGACACTGGCTGGGTCTTTCCTTTAGTTATGTAACAAGGTTATTGGTAATAAAGGATCTAGAAGCTTAATTAAACTCTCAGTGACACCTCTGCAGGCTCTTTTATTTTCACTGGGTTTGCTCAGTTGCAACTGATTAGTCATCAAGTTGAGATTTAGGAAGCAATGCAAATACAATCTCCCACAAGAAGAAACACAATCCTGCTCCTTTGACTGAGACATTGTTGGCTAACAGGACTAGAAAGCAGCTAAAAGCTTACTTTGGGATGAAACATGAATAATTAATTTTAAATATATGGTACTTCAAGAGTCAAGAGCATCAATGTGAAAGTGAAACTCCTTGTACACTGATCCTTGAGAAACACAGGGAGGGCTTTGCCAGATGGATTCTGGCAAATACTGCAGTTGTGTAAGATGTTTTTGTTTCCCTCTGTCAGTTCGGTCCCTTTCCTGAAACATTCTTGAGGGAAGGTCCTGGACTGCAGAGCTGACTTCCCTGGGCAGACCCTAAAGCAATCAAACTGCTGAAAGCAGCCATGGCTGCTCCCAATGAAATACACAGCCTGTCATCTCTGAAAGAAATTAAATAAATGAGCAGTTTCATAATATTCTTTTTTTGGTTTTATGCAACTTAAACTGAGCCTCACACCTCCAAAGGCACTGATTCATTTCACGTGCAGTCTTACATTTCACATAGTCTTTACAGATTATGCATCTGTGTACTTCTCTGTAAGTCTTTATGCTTGCTTTTTAGTTTGCTACCCTTAAAATGTCAGAAAGAAGATAATGAAAGTGGGGTTCTGCTCCAAAAAAAAAAGTGAAAACTATGGCACTTGTGACTCATTATCAGACTCCATGAAATCTTTACCTTCATCTGTTGCTCTGGGGGTGATTCAGCTCAGTTTAACACTAACACATGGCAGTAACCATCTGTGTTTGCTGTAAATATTTTATTTTTTAATTACAAATGGCTTGCTTTAGAAAATCTGAAACTGTACAGTGGAGTGGTTGTTGGCCTGCAGTGGGAAGGAGGTAAGCACCTGGGAAGGTAATTTTTGCCCAATCACTGTTACCAGGTTGGAAAGGGGAATGTAACACAGAGACCAAACCAGACTTCCCTGTAGCATTGTGGACCCTGCTGATCCATTCTGGGGGAAGCTGGACATCAGAGGGCCAGTACAGACTGAAAAGGGACTCTGAACAGTTAGTGAAGAAGGAGGAAAAGAAAAAAAATGCAAAGAAATATCCAATTTTATCCTCTTTGAGGAGAAAGGAGGAAAAGTGTCTGCTAAATGTCACTTATCCGTTGTGATTTGCATACAGTAAATGCGGCCATGTGTTATGGCATGCTGGGCCTCCCATATGCTTTTCATTGTGGGATGGCACCCACATTGAGGCTGGGGGCAGAGGCACCATCCATCCTCAGAATGGAAAAATCCAGAGCTCACCTTGCCACAGTGAGGGTTCCAATGCGGGTCTCCCTCAGGATCCATCCCTCTGCTGAAGTCCAGCCAGCTGCAACCTTTCTCCATCAGACTGTCATTCTAGATAGTCCTTGCCATCTTAGGTAGTCCTTCGCTACAACATGTGCCTGATTTAGCCACTCTGGTGCTGTTTGTCTTCTAGGATCTCCCATAAACTTGGAGGTCCATATGCCAGAACTGGCAGTGCAAAGAGAGTGAGATAAACGGGCAGGGAGAAGGGATTAGACTCCTTTCTTTGCAGAGCAAAAGACTGGGGAATAATGAGAATGGGCATTCATGGGACTGAAAGATTTGGAAATCTCTTGTTTCAGTTTGCATAACACAATGTATGTTTATTCTTAACATAAAAATCACGTGTTGAAGATGTGATGTATGATGCAAAATTTTGAAGTCATCTTGCCTGCCCTTATGAGGACAGGGAGTGAATACAAAGGTGTGTGTCTCCCAGGCTCTTGAACCCTGAGTGTAGCCACTATGGATGTTTTCTTTCCTTGCAGTTCACACTTTGGTAACTCACCTAATGGGACCAGACGTATTTGGCCGGGAGAAAATTTAGTTCTGTTGGTGACACGTAGGCTAGAAGGAACCCAACTTGATACACAGCTGAGTTTGCAGGGCTGACAGTTATGGGGAAAATAATATTGCATGCAAATTCAAGCATGCTTGATGTGAAACTGTGAAAGATAATGAACTTGTGATCCCATCACACTAACTTTATATGATCTTTTAGGGCTAAAACTGTTTATTTCTGATAGAGATATTATTCTGATTTTTTTTTTTTTTTTTTTTTTTTTTTGGTATGTAAGTCCAAATTAGTTTTTCTTCAGTGAACTTAGAATCCAGTCTGAACTGCTGAGTGATTTGAATTTTCTAAAAACTGGGTTAGACTGGGTCAGCAACTGATCTCCACCACACCAGTACAAATTGGACATGGATGTTCTGGCATGTGTATGGCTGGAGATGCCCATTAGGGTAGCAGAGAACATGTTAGAAAAGTAACGTGATAACTGATTTCTGCCTTTTATTTTTTTTTTTTTTTCATTGTGACAGTATTAAAACTGCTTTTGCAAGATAAAGGGTATTCTTAATATTGGACATGGTTTTGCTTTCCTTCTGCTCCAGTAGCTAATGCAGATAACAATTCGTGTAAATACTATGCTAAAAATACTCAGACTGTGCTTCTTTTATTTGGTTTTTTAAACTATGATTATAATACCATAGGACTTACAATAATATTTTATTGCATAGTATATTTTATAACTGCCTTACCATCAAATGTATTCTGAGCACATAAGATTTGTTCACTGTATTTCTTCAATGTATTAAAAAATGTATTTCTATGAGGCCAGGTGCTTAAAATTTAGTATTATTCAGGTTACAAAGTTAAGCCTTTATGACTATTGATTAGCACAGCTATCCCCACACCCTGTGTTCCTGTGCATTAAGATATACACATTAATTACATTATCAGATGCTGCTGTTTTATCCCTAGGGGCTCTGGCTCCATCAGTGTATATGATGGACAAAGCTTACCTAATGAGCATCTACTTATTATTTGCCCTGGCTCTTTGTGTCTCCTGCTGTGTGTTTTTTGAACCCTGATGTTAATATAGGCTTATTAACTTGAGGGCTTTTCTGTCATGGTTATTGCTACAGTAACAAACATTTATTAGTCTCTCTGTGACACCTGTAAAGAGAGGGCCCATACTGCATTCAGTGGCAGTCAAGGTGCAAAAAATAAAGTCAAAAGTACTTTAATCTTTGGAAGGAAAGCAACTTGAGCTGCCCAGGTCCTGAGTTTTGGGATGACTTAGCATTATCTATGTGTTGTGTTATATTGCCTTGTATGCAGTACCTCTTTCAGTACATGTCCTAGCAGCTGTGAGCACTGAGCAGGTTTGTGGATCAGGTCTCAGAATGTTGCTTTGTCTACCAGACTGTAATCCTCTCTGAGAAGTCTAGATTAAGTCAATTGCTTTGAAACTCAAGGGGATTGGTTGAGGCAAAATAAGTTCTTCAGGGCTGCACTGTCTTGAACAGAGAAACTATTCCTGCATTTTTTCACACACTTTTCAGCTCTTCTAGTTATATATATATTTTTACAACATAATCCTTAATCTAATTTACCTGCTGTCTAAGGTTTGGCCTAGGTTTTTTACCAACCCTAGACTGCCCTCCTCCCCCCTCCCAGAGTCTTCCCAGCAAGAGAAGAAAAGGGAAAAAAGCCTGCAGAGAAAAGAACTCAAAAGAAACTGAACTGAATTAAAAAGGAATTATATTTTCTAATATCCACAAACACATA
>JAWWEV010000083.1:47032728-47053446 GCA_035583235.1 Hafferia zeledoni
CATTTAGTTCACAGAACTGCAAAACATGGAGTGCTGGGCAGTAGCAATATTGTACAGGACTGAAATAATCATCTTGCCCATTCTGAAAGTCAGCATATGTTTTTCAAGGATCCCATCCTGTAGATATTTTTTATACAAGCACAGTGTTACCTAAACACTATGGGAAAGAAAATTATACCTGTTCCAGTTTCATCTTGTCTGTGAACACTAGTGTTAGACACCATGTACATAAACCACCCTTTTAAAAAGTGAGTCTATTCAACCATCCAGATGAATCTATAAGCCCTTGATAGTATTGGATATGTTCCATGCTATCTAATAAGCATCCCTATAAATACAGGTCATTTGAGCAAGATTCAGGCTTTTCCCACTTTTCAATGTGCTACCTCTGTCTTCTCAGAGAGGCTGGAGCAGTAGAAGCAGTGAAGTAGGAAGGACAACTGCCACAAATCTTAACATCAGCCAGTGCTGAACAGTGCTGCAAACAGTATTGAAGCAAATTTCATGGGTTCATCTGTTGTTGGTGGGTCGGGGCAGCTTTCTGGAAATGAAGTGCAGTGCTTCAAGTTTCAGCACCTTGTAGAGGTGCCCTTGATTGTGGGATACCTGTTGTTTCACTTCAGATTCCTACAATGAGGATGTTTAAATCCGAATAAGTCTACTTAGACTTTGTACACAGAGATCAAAAATAGTATGTACTTTTAGGCTGTTGACTTGCTTGTCCTGCTTTGGGTCTTCTTTTGGTCAGGTGAATTGGTAATTTCTCTTTTTATCTACTGGTTCTCCTTAACTCTTTCAAGCAAATGGGAAATGGAAAAGAAAGGACCCTTGGTCTATTTTACCACGGAAATGCATGTGTCTACTGCAAACCTGCTTTGTGTGGGAATCTAACCCTGTTCTTTGTGACTTTTGAACATACTGGCTAATTTTCATAAGAGTTATCAGAGAAACAACAATCTGGGGAAAACAATATTTCCATTAGTTTCCCAAAAATGAGCAGCTGGAGAAAGAAGGAAAACCTCTGCACTCCCTACAGAAGAAAAGGTAGAAATACACTTTGATGTCTAGTAAATTGTAAAATTATTGACACAAGAGAGAGTTACATACCTGGTTTAATGATTACTTCACTGCACTTCTGTTTCTCTTATGGAACTGTCCTCTAGTTATAAACCTCTGTACCAGGCCACCATCATCCTTTCTGCTTCTTCCCCTTCCTCTTTCACTACTATGTCTTCCCACAATGATCAGACTCTTTGCAGCATAGCTGTGAGGCAGAAGGGTGGTGACTTGTGCTACAGAAACAAAATCTGTTTGACAGCTGGTGTGAAGACAGCTGCTACGACTGCCTCCCATCTGCTAAGAGAAGTACCTCGTTTAGGATTAGGTGTTCAGCAAGAAAACCTTTGCTACCAAGGATGTGGTTTGTTTGGTCCCACAAATGAAGCCTGTCACTTCTTTGATGCTACCTGGTGGAGCAGGATTTGTTGGCCAGGTTTTTAGATAGGGACTGTTTAATTCTACAGCTGTTGGCATTTCTTGACTTATAAGTGAGAAATTAAAATCGAATTGTGGTGGTGTTTTTCCAGATAATAACTTTAAAAGGCACAAAGGCACCTCCTTTTAGGGGGAAGGGAGAGGAATGTATTTGTGATTGTGTACTCATCTCCTTCTGCAGTTCCCTAACATACTAATGTGTTTAACACTCAACTTCATAAATAAGTGTTATAGCTTTTTATGCATTTGGGCTTCCTTCCAGTCCACTTTTTTCTATCTCTGAAGTTTTCATAAAAGTATGAGAACTTCAAGTATAGCCTTTCTGTCCTTTAACTTTGTGACATTATTTACATATACACAAAGCAGTGTCAGTTGTCTGAGTGCATGTGAGTTAAACTCCTGTTTAGCCACTTACTTGTCAAGAACTTTCAGTATGATAAACCTACAGAGGGAATTTCCTGTAAGATTTTTTCATGGAGATTCTTCTAGCTAGTGGCAAGGAATGTCTGACTCTCAAATGTGTAAGCAGTAATTTTTCTTCAGCTCTATCTATTTCCAGTGTATGAAATATCCCATGAGCTAGCTTGGTCTAAGAAGAATCTGGGCTACCATATATATGTGCATACAGAGAAATTTTAATGCTGTAAATCATCACAATCTTATAAACCTTGGTGGATCACACAGTAGATATGAAATCAAATGAGCATTAAGTACAGGGGGTCATCAACAGGCAGGAAAAAAAGGAGAAGACTAATTTTTCCCTTCTTTGAACATGAACTTGGTTTTGTATTATAGTTTTCTAGTTGTCTGGGATAGCTAGAAATCCTCAGACAGTATTGTAATAACTTGTCATATCATCTGTATTTGAGAAAGTAATGAGCAATCCTGGCTGCCTTTCGTCCAAGGCCACCAGATGTTGGCTTACATTGCAGTTGAAGAACCTAAGTAGTTGTATAGCCTAAACTAACTGTCTATAGAAAGTGCGTTGAATATTGGTCTTTCTTACTTCAGTTGAGTTTACAGGGAGATCACACTTTTAAATGGACTTTTATTTCAATTCTTTATAGTCTTGAGTGCAAAAGTAATAACTATCTTTAGTCGTCACTGGAAGGGCTAGCACGTTCATTTAAGGTTACTATTTCTGCTTTGTACTCACCATTTCATGGACACTGAAGATTTCAGATGTACTGGAGATGTCACAGGTTAGATTTTTCTTGTGGGGGTTGTACATTTCTGTGATACTACTATGAGTAAGTAGTCTGGCCTCAGGATTGAATAAAAGGAACCTGAGAAGCCTTTGTTTCTACAGTGAAGCATATTTGCATGCTCAAAGTGATGCCAGGTGATGGAAAGGTAGACTGGAAAGTACAAAGCTGGAGATGAAGCGAATGCTCTGAGCTGCCTTTGAGTTGTTCTGAGCATAGTGTTACTGAAGCTGCTGAGGTTTTCAGGCACACTGACATGCTACATGCTGTCTTGGACATGATTGTCACAAAGGTATGAAAATACAGCCACGGTGCATGCTTGATTAAGCAAGTTTGATTAAGTAAAATGAAATCTCTGTGGTTTTGTCCGGGAAGAATAGATGGTGCAGTGTTGCCACCTTGTGCTTTGATGGGAGATTAGGAATTGGGCATCCTGAGAAAAGGAAAAGTACAACAGTACATTATAAAAAGGAAGAAATCTGATTTCCTTCCCATCCCCTCCTTTTTTTTTTTTTTTTTTTTTTTTAATGTGTATAAACATTTCAGTATTATTTGTCTTAGCGCAGTAGCATGCAGGGTAGTTGAAATTCCATGTGACATAACTTTCTTAAATAGTTAAAAAGTACTATGTATACAATAGGAGAATATATTAATGGTAATATTTTAATAGTACGTATAAAATCGAGCATTTTAATTGTAAATTTTTGTAGCATCCTTTCACTATTACCCATATTGTTAGACTATAAATTCTGTGGACAGATGTTCTAGAAAGCAAGTGTTACCTTTATAATTTTTTTTAATTTATTTTTGTCTCTTTGTGTTCGCAGTCCATTATGGCAAAAATTCATCATGTAGTTGCCTAATATAAAAGAGAAAATGGCTATGGTATTTTAGCTTTCTCCTGCAGAAGTTTTGACTTTATTTTCAGTTTCATACAGAAAAATATTTTTTCTTGGTAAAGCAAGGAACACCCCCAAAGCGTTCTGCTTACTCAAAACTAGAAGAGTGCTTATATCTTGGAATCTCAGAATGGTTAAGGTTGGAAGCGACCACTGGAGATCATCAAATCCCCCTACTCAAGCAGGTTTGCTTAGAGCACATTACCCAGGATTGTGTGCAGATGGGTTTTTAACTTCTCTAGAGAAGACTCCACAACTTCTCCACAGTTCCAGTGCTCAGTCACCCTCACAATAAAGTTCTTCCACATCTTCAGATGGAACTTCCTGTGTTTCAGCTTCTGCCTGTTGCTTCTTCTATTCCTTGGCACCATCAAGAAGAGCCTGGCTCCATCCTCTTGACACCCTCCCTTCTAATACTTGGAGACATTGATAAGGTCCCCTTGCAATTGTCTCTTCTCAAGGCTGAACATTGCTGACTCATAGTCAGCCTCTCAGCCACCAGCACCTCCATGTCCTTCTCTGTAGGGCTGTTCTCAATCCATCCATAACCCAGTCTGTATTGATATCGGGGATTGCCCCAGCTCAGATGTAGAACCTGCACTTGCCCATGTTGAACCTTATGAGGTTCCTGCAGGCCCATTTCTTGAGCTTGTCCATATCCCTCTGGATGGCATCCTGTCCTTCAGACATGTCAAACTCATCGCTCAGCTGGGTGTTGCCTGCCAGCTTGCTGAGGGTGCACTTGATCCTACTGTCTATGTCATCAACATATTTTATTTCTTAAAATAACATTTCATTAACTGCATTACAAATTAATGCTAAAGATGAGTGCATACAAAATTAGAATTGGAAAAAGCATTTTGACTACTTGCCGGGGAGATGTAGGAGATGAGAACTGCTGAAAAGACCCATTTAGGAGGTCATTCTGCATGGATCTATTCATTCAACTCTTACTATGTGGTGACCATTGCTAATTCATTTTCAGGGCAGCAGGTGGAGTATCAGAGTAATTTGGAAAGAACGTAAAGTTTTTGTTCATTGGGGGGTTTTGTTTGGTTGGTTTAGAGCTTTGTTTGTTTCTTTATTGTTTTTGTTTTGTTTTGGTGTTGTTGTTAGACCAGTATGATCTTGACAAGCTTTTCAGGTATTCTAGTTTTAGCTGGAATAGGGTTATTTTTTCTTCTTAGTGGCTGATACAGTGCTGAGCTTTGGATTTAGTATGAGAATAACATTGATAACACAGTGATGTTTTGGCTGTTGCTGAGCAGTGCTTACTCTAAATCAAGGACTTCTCAGTGTTTCATGCTCTGCCAGGGAGCAGTTGCACCAAAAGCTGGGAGGTAGCACAGCCAAAGCACTTGACCTAAAGGGATATTCCATACCATGGAACGTTATGCTCAGTAAATAAACTGAGGGAAACTGGGGAGAGTGGGCCAGGAGCTTCTGGTGGCCGCGAGGGGTGGGCTGAGAGTCAGTGGATGGTGAGCAGTTGTGTTGTGCATCACCTGTTTCTCATGAGTTTTATCCCTCCCTCTCTCTCTTTCCTTCTCATTGCAGTTGTTACTATTATTGTATTTTATTTCAATTATTAAACTGTTCTTATCTCAAGCCACATTTTTTTCAGATTCTCCTCCCCATCCTGCTGTGGAGAGAGGGGGAATGATTGATCAAGCAGCTGTGTGGTACTCAGTTGCTGTCTATGGCTAAAACATAACATCAAGTGACAATATAGTCAGTAGCTTACTTGAGATCATTGCATTTAAGTATAAAGACATGCACAGCATTTTGCTTTCCTTTCCCAGCAAAAAAGAGCAGTTTACTTTCCAAAGAGGAAATGATAACATTTAATTGACTCTTGGATTTTTTTTCTTGTTCTTCCTTTTTATTTCTTGGAAATTGCATTGTGCCAGAGTTTGCAGAGTGAAATTTTCTTTTTTCCATGAATGATTATCCTCTTAAATATATGCACCCTCTTAGTATATGGAGAAAACCCCCACATTTTGAGGACTGTTTCCATTATTAGTACTGTTATTAATACCTATTCCTGTCTTATTAACTACTTCCTTTATATTTTGCTGTTTTAAAGTGCATTGGGACTAAATGTATGTATATTTTGTTGGGTATAGGTCCAGCACAACGCAGATAAATCTACCACACTGAAATTAGCAGATTTTGGCCTTGCAAAACAGGTTACAAAACCCATATTTACTGTGTGTGGAACACCAACATATGTTGCCCCTGAAATACTTGCTGAGAAGGGTGAGTGTATGTATTTATAATTTGTCATAAATCATACAATTACTCTGAACTTTCTAATCATGGAAATATTCCAGAATGTTTCAACCTACTGATAAAGCTTTTCAGAGTAGGAGGGTGGCTAGCAGTGTAATCTGGGAAAGAAAACCTTTTAGCTTTTAACAAGCAGAAGCATGACATCAGTCTTGTTTGTATTATTAATGTCTATGAGAATATTACACTGACTTCCAAGCAGATAAGCCATAAAGTATCATAAACTGTAATTGCTGAAGTGGCGAAATGACCAAAAGTTCAGCTAAGGGTACCCAGCCCCATTTCATCACTGCAACCCAAAAAACTTTTCAAGGCTCCTAATGATAAAAAGTCATTGTGAACATATATGTTAAAGTTATGTAACAAACCAAAACATGTTCACATCAGAAGGAATTTAGCAGATTTCATATGTAAAAGAGTCAGACCTGGAAAGAAGTCAGTTTTGTTGATGACTCAAGCAAAGCTATTTCTGGTTTCTGTGCTGTGGAGCTGGGTTGCACATCTCCAGTTATATCCAATTTCAATGGAAACTTGGCACTCTTAGCGCTTTTTCAAAGGGAATCTGAGGGGAACTATTTTAGAAATATGTGCTGTGTTTTCTCAATTAGTCTCCAACTGACACTGGCCTTGTGAGACAGTGTTTGTGAAACATGTTGAGGAAGAGAGACACTTTGTGAGAGCTGTGGTTAATAACAGGCAGCTCGTAAGCATCGTGTACCAGCCACCTATTCTTTTGCTGACCTAATCTTTTTAAGGAACTGAGCAGAGATTTTATGTTTCTTTTTCATTCTGTTTCCAAGGAACAGTTCCCTACCAGTTGTGATTTTAATTTCTGAAAATGGTTTTTCTTTTCTTCCTTAGGCTATGGGCTTGAAGTAGATATGTGGGCAGCTGGTGTGATCCTTTACATTCTGCTCTGCGGTTTTCCCCCTTTTCGCAGTCAGGACCGGGATCAAGAAGAGCTGTTTCAGATCATACAGCTGGGTCACTATGAGTTCCTTTCCCCTTACTGGGACAATATTTCTGCAGGTAAGATTCTGCATTTATAGCAGATCTAAGAAGTGGCAGCTTTCTCTGTAGTCAGCAAAACTGTCTTTTGCTGAGGATAGTTGTAGGAAGATGCTGAAGTCCAAAACCAGCACTGGACAAATACCTTAAACAACTCAGAAACTGCTTTTTAAAACTTCAGCTGAGTCTCTGAGTTGTTTAAGGCATTTGTCCAGTGCTGGTTTTGGACTTCAGCATCTTCCTACATCTGCTCCCTTTTAATTTTTTATTAGAGCAATTGTAGGTGAAAGCTGATGATGTAACTGATGAATGAATCAGGATGATGGAGATGATCATGACGACACAGCAAGTGGCAAACTGCAAAACATATGCTCAAAACAGAGTAATTAGGGTATACACATACACATGCCCTCTCCACAATTGCTCCAATAAAAGATTAAAAGGGAGCAGATGTAGGAAGATGCTGAAATGAAAGTCCAGGACCAGGACTGGACAGATACCTTGGACGACTCAGAGACTGGCAGTTGAAAGTTTTAAAAAGCAATTTCTGAGTTGTTTAAGGTATTTGTCCAGTGCTGGTTTTGGACTTCAGCATCTTCCTACAGATAGTGAGCTCAATGAACTTGAGGTGTCTCACAGGTCTCTCCTGTGTGATTCTGTGTTTTCTTTAAATGTGGGTTTAGTCCTCTGGCACTATCCATGGTTGTGTTTTTGAATATTACCTCTGAATGCTTTAATAGATTGGTCCCTTTCCAGACAAGAGCAAGGATAGTCCTCACCTTGCTTTTCTGTAGAGAAAGGTACAAAAATAATCTCAAGAGTTACATTTGATTGTGAAGATGTCTGCAAACATCTCAAAAGCTGAGAATGAAATCCTTGCCCTGCAGAACATAGCATGGATTTTCTATTGACATCAATGGAGTCTGCACATAGTGGCTTTTCCCTTCCCACGGGCTAGTACAGTATATTTCATGCACTCTCCTGAATCAGAACTCTAAAACTCACTTGCATCCTGTGCAGTCTTTCAAAGAACATATTCCACAGCATTCTACAACTTTTATGCTTCTTAAGGGATGAGATACCCCATGCTCATTCCTGTGAATTTGAACATCTGGCCTGATGTCTTCAGCATGCTTTAAAGATTAAATTCCTTCACTTTCTCCTCTCTTTCTCAAGGGGAAAATGACATCAGTCATGGAGATTTGATATGTCCAGTCACTAATTCTAAATCCAGTTGCTAGAACATCTCCCTGGGATAGTCGCAAAGTTCATTATGGTAAAACTAATAAAACATAAGAAAGACATTTTGTGTAGATATAACTGTCAACATCACAGAATGGGTAAGGCTGGAAAGGACCACAGTGGGTCATGTGGTCCAACCACTTGCCTTAAGCAGGGCCATTGGACAGTGCCATCACTTCACTGCACTTCACCCCCTCTCTCCTTCTCTGTTTTTTCATAACAGCAGCAAAAGACCTCATAACCAGGCTGTTGATAGTGGATCCCCTGAAGCGCTACACAGCACGTCAAGTCCTTCAGCACCCTTGGATCAGAACAGCTGGAAAAACTAACGGCAGGAATTTGCAGAGGGAAGTGACAATAAACATTGAGCGCCATTTCCGGGCCCAGCGCCGAAAGGAAGTTGCTGATGAGAACTCATGAAAGCTATTCAAGCTCATTTAGTCTTCTTTTTATTGATTAACAAATCATTTATGTTTTCTTTTCTAAATGAGTTGGGATTTTACTGTATAGCTGTTGGTGCCTATTGCCATGCCTTTTTTTTTTGGATTCTGAGATTCTGAAGGACAGAGGTCAAATTCACATCCAGGTGCTCTGTTTATAGCAGAGATAGGGTATCAGATAAATCTGGAGGGTGTCTATTATTTTTCTTTAAATACTGATTTGGGCTCTTATATCTGTTTTAGATGATGTTTGCTTCTGTGGCTGACAATGGTGATGAGTCTTGTCTCATCCTTTCTCTATGATATGTTCCAGGAGTTTTTTTTTTTTATAATGTTTTCAAAATAGGTGTCTGCATACACATCTTCCACTAATTCTTTAAGCTGTCTTTTCACTAATTCCTTCTAACCCCAGGGAAGGAAAAATAAAAAGTAAATATACTCTTTAGCTGTAGGATATGTGAAATAAGCAGCCAGATACTGTATTTATTAAGTAGTGAGGGAAGAAAAACCCTTATAGACTAAATCTGATGTTTTATGATACTCCCTTGGCAACATCTCTCACTAGCAGTCCTCAGGGCCAGGGTGATAGATGGTACAATGATTCTGTTGAACAATGATGGTGCTGTGTGGTGTGGTAGTTTCACTTGTTCATGAGAAGTGAGAAGTTACCACGGCTGATACCTTTTCAAGATTGTAATAATAACAGCTTTCAAAGAGCTTTTCTTCCTTCTCTGGGAAGTAGGCAGTTAAACATTTCAAAGGGCACTTTGGTTCTTTTCCCAGAGTCATATTTACGGAACGATAACTCAAGCATTTTTCCACATGGACTTTTTTCCCTAGGAGCCATCCATGTGCATCTGGGACTCTTCCATGCTGATGGAGAAGAAAAAGTTGGGAAACTGTGACTAAAGTTAACTCTTGCCTTCATGGATCCCCTTTCATTAACTCACTTCACAGTTGAATTGTCTTTATACACTTTTTCAATGTATTTAACCACTGTTTGGGCTTTCCCCCCCTCTCTTACCTTTCCTGAGGCCTCTTTCTCCTTGCTTCCATGAGAATGGGCAATGGGGATGAAATTACACTAAAATTCAACTTGTGGAAAAACAACTTGTTGGCTATAGAAAGGTCTCCCAGAGGAAGTGTCAGATGCTCGATTGCATGTGTTTTTTAATATTTTTATTGGATACAGTTTTAAAGAAATCCTGATGGGAAAAATACAGTCCAGAGAAGGGCCATGACCTGGGACAGCTTTTGAATCTCAGAATCTTTGGTTAACTAATCAAATTCAAACAGCACTTGAGTTGTCCATTTTATAATTCCTTGTCCAGGAGTTCTGTGTGCTAGGAAATAATGTCAGAACATCAGTGGTGTTAGTGTTGAATACATAGCTTTTAGAAATGAATGAGGGTATTTGTATTTCATAATGAGAAATGTCAGAAGCATTTCAGAATCAGTGGAACATTTTCATAACTATATGAACCAGAATATTATTATTTTGGTG
This sequence comes from Hafferia zeledoni, assembly GCA_035583235.1. Lineage (NCBI taxonomy): Eukaryota > Metazoa > Chordata > Aves > Passeriformes > Thamnophilidae > Hafferia > Hafferia zeledoni. The sequence goes on from JAWWEV010000083.1 coordinate 47,042,810, forward strand.
AGTGCTAATATTTTGTGTGAACTTTCTGAATAACCAAAAATTGTAGGGTGCTGTCATCATGTTTCTGTTTAATTTTGAACTGTTTTTCTGTCAGAATGATGTATCAAAGTAGAGACCACTTGACTTTCAAACAAGAATTGCACTTTAAATTGAATTGGTTTATTTCCAATACTTATTGGAATAAGATTTTCTGTGGAGTTCAAGAATTTATGAAACAAACCCATTAACTGTTTACTGTATGCCCAAGTAGTATCCATATGATATGTCATACTTCTGCTTTGGAGTCTGTGAGACAGGAAGATTTTTAACTTTTCCTGAAAACAAGAATGGATTTAAGTGCTTCCCTGAGTTAAGTGTATGGTGTAATCTGACATTCTAAAAACATTACATGTGTTTTGAGTGCTAGTAATAATAATAATAATAATAATGTCTCATCTGTTAATTTAAGTCTATTTTGGATAGGAAACTGTGGAAAAATAGCTTCTGATGTGCAATATTATATTTTGTAAGTATCTTATTTTTAATATAGTTGTTTAGGAATAAAGTTTGAAGTGACAAGAAGAATATTTAATCAGCAATGAATATGAAAGTTTGGAGAATGTGTTACAAGTTGCCTTTTTCACCTCTCACCTGTCTACAGCCTTATTCATCATGCAGAAGATAGAGAATTTGCTTGTAATTAATATATAAGTAATTATTTTTTCAATGATTTTGTTTTTCTTTCAAGTTCTCTGCGTTCCAGACAGACTAAACATGAACTGTGCTGGGTAGTTACTGCATTGCATCTTTAGGTACAGATGCTGTTGTGGCAGAACTAAAGCACTGGTTTGTCGGTGTTGCTCATGGATATGTGGCATTAGGCCCTCCTTCTTCAGGTTGGAGGCTGAAAAAGCTTCCAGGTGCTTCTCAGGGTTTTTACCTCTTTCTTTCTCTCACCTACTTAGATATTCTTTCTTTTCTCTTGTTGCTTCCAATGTTCTTGCTCTGCCTCTGCTGTTCTAGGGAATCCAGGTCCCCAAATATTATAGTTTAAGTTACTTGTAGCAATGAGAACCCATATGATTTTGGAGAGTTCAGCCTCATGAATTGCTTGCTGATGTTGAAAGTCAATAATTTTAGAGAGGACTCAGACAAAAAATGGTGAAAACCCCTTACCTATCTCAAAGATCTTCAATGTCCCCTCATCTCCTACTGCCTTTTCTCACACTTTTCTCCTCCGACTGTGTGACATTTCAATGCAGGCCTCATCTTTATGCTCCATAGGACAGCTCCTAATACATGAACCAAGTTTCCATTTTAGGATTGAGAACTATCACTGTTCTTCTTTTTCTGAGATTTTTCTAATGTATACTGTTTCCTTTGGTTCTGGAGTCATCTTCCCATTGTGCCTGCATTTCTTGATTGGTTCCTTTGTCTATGGGAACTCTGAGGAAGCTCAAAGCAGGAGGAGATTAAAGTCTCAGAGAGAGCAAGTTCTTGTTGATTTGTTAGGAAGAAGAAATATTCCTCCTTGCCCATCCTTAAATCTTTGTGGATTAGACTGTCATATATCTTCATAGTCCAGTGAAAGTAAAACATGTTATAGTGTCCCCAGCTCTTTAAATACTAACAATAAAGAAAGTCTAACTATACCTCCAACAAACACAAAAAACCCCAAAAAGCTAAGTACAAAGTATGAATTAGTAATGCAGACCTCAATAGGAAAGTTCCACTTCTAGAGGATTTGCTAGGTCTAAGGCAATAGAAGGGAAGAACTTTTTTGCAAGCTTTTGCAGATCAGCTGAGTAGAAATCCTTTCATACCTCTTAAAGGCGTTGATTGATTCCTGTCTTACAATAGAGATCAAGTTCTAGTTATTCTGAGATTATTTCTTTACTATCTGGTATTGGCTATTCAATTTTTTTGTCTCTCTTTAGAAACCAGAGGCTTTCCATCCTCTTTAACCATTGATTTGGCTATTTAGTTCGTTGCAGTTTTTAAGCATGCCTGCATATTTTCATGCTCTAACTGTAATATTTCTCAGGCTTTTGAAGCACAAAGATTCAAACATATAGAATGGAGTCATCAATATTTCATTTCCTAGTGACACACATGCCTCATAGACGGAGTTGCGTTTTTTGTTTTTTTTTTTGTTTTTTTTTTTTTTTTTTGTTTTATTAATGGGTCAGTCATTTAAAATCACAGTCAAGGCTTTCAACAACAGTAGTAAGCAAAGGGGTCACTGAAAGACATTTGGGGTTTTGTGCTACTCTCAGAGGTCAGCCAGAGTCCTGTGAAGCATTTTGAGTGTCCTTAAAAGGCAGTGTTACTAACTTTGTGCATCATAAACTTTCTTTGACTGTGTTAGTGACTGCCTGTGACTGACAAACTAAGTGGTAACTTCTCCACTGTCTGAAGGTGAAATGGTCACTGGATATCCCCTCCATTTGTCCACCAAAGTCAACTTCTTCACTTTCCCATATATTATCACATTGCATTGATCCTAGACATCACCTACATATTTTCTATCACTTGTCATCTGCCTATTGTCATCTACCTCTTAATCCCTTGGATGACTCCCATTACTGAAAGATGGTGAAATCTGCACATGTTGATGCTTTTCATCAGGAAGTTCTGGCCTTAGAAATAGGAATGAGCAAAAACTTTAAGTATTTAGGCATCTGAATCTGTGCAAAAGACTAGCATTTCACATTGCATAGTGCACAACTGCCTGAAAATGAACAATGGGAATTTGGTCGTTGCTCATATCTTTAGCCACTTTTTATTTAAAAAAGTGTGCCCAAGAGACTTGTGATTGAAGCTTGGCAGTACAGCAGAAACTGTTCCCTCTGAGACACAAACACTTTAACTTCTTTTGTTCAAGGACCTTCTTCTTCATCTGAGGTTGTTTAGCTGCTGTGTGGCACAGCTGGACTCAAACACCAGTAAATCTCCCTGGCACCTGTTCTGGCTGGCATTACAGGTGGATTTACTGCAATTTTTGGCTGTGGGATGAAAGAGGCATAGCGGGATCTTGTCCCCTCACTTTTGGCCTTTTGGGTCATGGTCCTGTTCTAAGTGAACTTTCTCGAGGCAACTGCTTACTTTTCTGCAAGTATCCAGGTTGAGGGAGGTATTCAGTCTGCTTGAGAATATAGTAAATTTGCTGTGCTTATAAACTGATTTTCCCAAAGACATGTAAGTATCACTCTGAAATATTTCTCCTATAATTTCTCCTGCCACCTGGATTTCTTTTAGTTTAAACAATGTATGAAAAACTCTTTTTATGTTTCTGGGCATGCATTTTTCTGTCCTCTCTAAGTATACCAACAATACTTTACTGTTGACATTCTTCTCCTGAAAGGAATATGGGCACTTTAACTAGGCTGACAGTGCATATTAGCACTGTTTGTTCTCCAGTATGGTTTATTTGTAACCAGGCTGAAGGTGTAATTTTCTAAATACATTAGACTTCAGCAGAAAAGTTGTTATTCCTCCCTCTCTCTGGTACCCAATAAAGGCAAAATATATAGTGGATGTTATGTTTTAATTCTTTCCAATAAACTGGGAAAAAATTGTGTGGCCAAATATCCTGAGATTTTTTAAATTATTATTATTTTTTGTTCTGATAATGCATCTATTTGGGAAATGCCTGTTTTAAAAGGTTTGATATTTCAGTAAGTATTGTGTGTAACTTCATTTATGAGTTGAAGAACCCATTCTAATGCTGCAGTCCTTTGAGTATTTACAGAGGTGTTTTTCTTTGCTGCTGTGTGTAATCTCATTAAAACCAACACAAATCTTTGCAGAAATGGAGGTCAGATTCATTCTATCACCATTTTGGACCTGTACTGCTTTAATGATATATTGCTATGTTGTTAGATCAATCATGACAAGCAGAGCTGATTTAATTAAGGTTTAATGCACACAGAACTGATTTCTCCCATCATTAATTCCTGTTCCATAAAATTCAAGTTAGTTTACAAAAAGATTTGTTTTCTTTGTGGAAATAGGCATTCTAGTTGAATGTTGGCTTTTTCAAAGGACATAGTTTCTTAGTAGCTTGCATGTATTTCAGTTCTGTTATTAAAAATACTATTTTCCTGCAGGCCTGCAGTATCATCTGCAGCAGTGGAAATAAAAATGTGTCTAGTATATTGATGGTGTTTTTGAAGAAGCTACATCCTCATGTGAGCATGTGTGATGAAGCGGCTTCCAGTGAGAATGATTTGTTGCGTATTAGTCCTTAAAGATATCACAGCCTCCTCACTACTCTAAGAATAACTCTAAACTCTTTGGAATGACTGACTTTTATGGTAATCACACAAATTTATTGCACTACATTTAACAATTTGTATAGGCAGCTAATTAAGTCTGATTTAATGCTCTGCTGTTACAAGTGGGATTCAGATGTGTTTCCTGTGTCAGAAGTAGTTGAAGGCAGAGTCCAGCAGTGCAATAAATTTGTGTGATTATCATAAAAAAACATATGTTGTACTCCTGCAGTATTTTATCTTTCAAAATTAGAACTGTTTTCATAATGTAGCAATTGAAAAACAGAAAAAGTAAAGCTAATAACCTCTAACTGTCACTGGAAATATATTTTGTTTTCTGAACTCGGAAACTGAAATGAACTGAAAGCACTTTGAAAAACTAGAGAAATGCATGATGAGTCTCATAGTGTTTTAGCAATTCAAGCAGTAAGAATATCTGACCTGGTGAGCCATGAAGTACATTGCTATGGCTAAGCAGGTGCTGCAGCAGGAATGGCTTGAGCCTGCTGTGTTGGATAAAGAGCACAGGTCTGAAAAAGGGGTAGTCCTTATAATCACCTGAAAAATGTATTGCATCATAAGCAAAAGGTTATGCCTGTGGTGTCAGTGCTGTCTTAGTCAGTAAAGCTTTCTAGATTTCAGTGATGATCACTGTGCTGTAAGAAGGCATTTCTCATGAAAAACTTCAGCATATTTTAGATAATATTTAACATAAAGGATTTAAGCAATTAAGAAAGTTTTCCTAGAAAAGGGAAGTATGTGATTGTTAACCACTATGGTAAGTTGTTGAGAAAACTTTATTGCTAGATTTTCAAAAAGAGTGTAATTTTGTGATCCTAAGCATTAGCTGCTACCCAGCTTGCAATGCTGAGAGTTTTAATGACATTGCAATGCTACAGCATATGAGCTTATTATTCAACAGGTGCAGAAGAAACCTTTGTGCCTGATGTAAGGATGGAACTAAATGGATTGAATACATCTTATTTGTTTCAGCTTGGCTGGAAACATATTGGCCAAAATATTGTTCTCATGCTGACTGATGGGTGAAAAATGTATCATTGACAGGTATTTCCAATGGAAGCATAATGTTCCTTAAAAAATGTGAGCATGTTGATTGTTTGGCTAAAGGCCAGGATGTGTCCTGAGAAGGTATTATTTCTTCAAATAAATAAAGAAAGAGAGACAGTATCTTAAATAACCCTTTGTGTTTTGAAACAACAACACAAAAAGAGATTCTGAAAGAAAAAAGTGGGAAAAAAACAACAAGAGGCAAAAAAGCTGAAGGAAAACGTAACTTTCCCCAAAATTTTTTATTTTCTTAAGTAAATCAATGCTGTGGGCAAATCTAACAAAGCTTTATGAGTGAAATAAAAAATGTCTTTTCCCTTGCTGGTGTGTAACATTCCTGTGGTGGTTCCCCAGTTACTTCTGTGTGTCTGGGAATAGCTAATTCCAAGCAAATACTGCAGCAACCACTAGCATTATCCCACCTGGATCATAATTTTCTATTGACAGGACAGGAGAAATAAAAGCAAAACCGCTCCACCATGTAAATAACTCCCAGCAATTATTCATCCACTCAAGAATTTTGTGGGTGTTTATTTTAAATGCTTTCATAACTCACACAGTTAATGTTCAAGGGACAAAAGTCAGAGCTGGATGTTAGAATGTGACAATAATAAACCCCTCTCAACAGATGAAGCCTCACATGGTGCGACTCTTGGGGATGGTCCTGTGCAGGGTTAGGAGTTGGACTTGATGATCCTCGTGGGTTCCTTCCAACTCAGCATATTCTGTGATTCTATGATAAATTAGTGCCAAATGACTGGTAAGGTTATAAAATCAGAATATTCAAAAACCTGTTTTTAGGTACAGAGTTCAGCAGGGGAAAGTCAGCAAGGATAAATGAGGAAAACTGGAAGAAGGATGTGCGGGTAAGTTCCTTAATGACCAGGAAAATTAAAGGCTTCTGTAATTCTCAAAACAGGCCACTATTTGAGGCATTCACTGAAAATGAACCTCTATTTCTTTTAAGATGAAGTATTTCTTGTAGTATTTTTTTCAAATTCCAATGGCAGGAATCTCAAAAGCCACAAGTGTGGATTTTAGATGATCAGTTTTTGTGAAATAATGATACAGTTTATGCTTTTGCTTTGAAAATCCCACCCTTGTTTAGAATATTTTCTTCTGGTTATTAATCCAGGTTTTAAGTAAAAGAAAAAATTAGTGCCATATTTCTATGATGCTAAACTTCGCAGCTATGTACTTGCCATCAGCAAAGATTCTTGAACACGAGCATTTTCCAAAATGTATACCTTGAAATTAAAAGGTCTGCTGGTGTTTCTGAGGGTATTCCTGTGTGTTTCAATGGATTAGAGCTCTAGTGATGGAGACTTTTGTCCCTTAGTTGCAAATAATTATTGCTCAAGGCTTTTCAGGTTTGCAGCTTCTGGAGACAGGAGCAGGAGGTATGTATATGTATGCACACATGTGTTTTAGGGGTACAAATGCTCTATTATGTGCCAGCTCTTCTGTTGCATTAATTCTTGAGGCTGTCTGCCAGTGTTGCTGCTTTTCCACACAGCAGGAAAAAAAGAATAGGTTATTCAAAATGCAAAGGTGTCATCAGATCATTATTTTAATTAATCAGTGATGGGACTGCTATGAATTGTAGCAACAACTAAACAGCCTTTACCAGGATACTTTGGATGAACTTTTGGACAGATCCTGTACAAGGGATTCCAGGAAGAGAACTGGAAAATAATTCAGCAGCTTTGTTCTGGTAAAATAAATCACCAGGACTGACTGTTGTTCAATTTGTTTCCAATGTCAAATAGGCTGATAGTAGAAGGGTCAGGATGGGACAGCTTTGTTTTTCAGTTGGAAACCTCTTCATTGGCAGATGACAATGATTTGAATTCTGAGGATTTTTTTTTTAATGCCAGTACCAACTATATTTTTTGAGTCTCAAACTAGGAGATTTTCAAGCTTACATGTGTGTACATGTTTGCAATTTGAATAAGACAGTTCTGTCAGCTGAAAACTGAATTTATAGGGGGAGCCCCTTATACCAAGCTGGACACTGGACTGACGGTCAGAAGAGCTCAGGCACAGCAGACATCAGAAGGCTCACAACTTAGGGAGTTTATTCAAGATAGATTAACAGACAGATCTTCACAGCTCATAGTAGAAGTAGTTAGTTCCTAGAAGTTCCTATTATATCAGTAGATCTACATCTGACTAACTCTCACACAGTAATAACCACACCTTTTATGCACTCTCACATCCAACATGCTATCACATTATTGGTTAACCAATTCACCTTGCATACACCACAGCCTCTCATTGGTCACAAGCCACCACACATACTCCAGGTAGCTCTGTTCTCTTTAAGGTAGAACTCCAAACAACCTTCCTTAAGGGATGCACTTACACTCACCCCTAAATGAATTCTTTGTTTACATTGGTGTATTAGCTATTACATTTAGTTACTTTACTGATTTTCAGGTGTGGCTCCTTTTGGTGAAAAGTACAACTTGCAAAACTGGCTCTGTATTTAGCCCCATATAACCACAGATATTTAGGCTTTCAAGGTGACAATTAATGTAGCTTCTTTGACAACAGGTGTGTGGATGTTTTTTTCCTAACATGAAGCTTTGCTATGTGTGTATTAGCTAGTAATAATAATAGTGTTGCTTTTGGGCAGCCTCAAAGGCTTTCAAGAACTTCAGCTCCTGTTTATTTATTAGGAATCAGTGCCTTGATGCCCAGGGAATGACACTTCTAAAGAAGCACCTGAATTCCTTCCTGGGAGGAATTCTGGAGGACAGCGTGCAGAACAACTGGCAGCCAGGATACTCTCATGCCCTGCCTTCTGAGCTTATGCTGGTGTGGCTCCAGTGTGGTGAAAAGTCCTGGTGTGGAGGTCTGGAGGTCAGAGGCTGCTGCTGAGGAATGAGAGAGGCTTTATGAGCATAGAGCAGCAGTGACGTTTAGTTAGAGCAGAGCCCTGTCTGTCCTCTTGCTCCTGCAGTTTCCATTCCCAGTGGCCTTGGGTCAGGGTCCCCTTCTGTCCTTGAAATCCTTCTACCTTGTTGTCTATGCCATGCCCAAATTTGAAGCCTCTGCTGCTAGGAACAATGAGAATAACAGTGCATGTATAGCATTTCCTATGTTCAAAGCTCTTTATAAACATTAATTAAGCCTCAGCAAGTCCTTATGAGGCAGGCATTTATTCCAGCTGAGTGTGTGTATCCACAATCAAGAATATGCTAGACATGATCCTGCTGTCAATCAGCCTAATTAGCCGAAATGTCTGATTGGGTAGACTATCCCAAGTAAGTTCTGTTTAAAAAAGGTTGGCCTGGAGAGGGGAATTTTGTGCAAGAATTGTGGGACTTGTGTACTCACCTCCCTTCTTTGTGCTTCCTGCAGCCTGAGCAATACAGGGCACACACACATGAAGCAGCACTGTGAGCTGTGAACTCCTGTGCCACAGGCCCAGGCTGTCTGCCAGAGGGTGTGGAGGAAGGCAAAAGGGTTACAAATGGGAGACCTGAGCAGGCAGGTGTTTCCAATGGAAACCCCCAGGCTCAAAGGGGTAGCTGTGAGCGCTCTTTACTGTTCTGGTCTCCTCTGGACACATTCTGTGGCTCTACAGGGGACTAGAAAGCATTTCAGGAAGTCACCACTGCACCTGTTTCCAAGGTAAGATTCCTAAGGCATTCCTTATGGCCACTGGCTACTCTGTTCTCTAAAAGCTTAAGGAAAAGGATACTGAATTTGATGAAAAATATCTCATATGCTTTTCAGGTAATCTGTAATAGAATTTTGCTCTTCTTACTGTTAGAGTTTCCTAATTTTTCTCTTGCAAAGTGAATCTTTCTTGCCAAGACCTTAGCTCATTGCTTCAGTCCATGGCCAGAATGGGTTTGGAGAACATGTTATTCCATCTCTCCTTCTGCATCTGCATTCCTGCTCCTCAGTCACCTTCCTGGAGATAGAATGGGGCTGGCTCATGCCTTCAGCTAGAAAATATTTGGGAGATGAGTTGAAGTTTTGACATCTTCGTGTCTGTTCTCCGGTAGGCTTGCTGTTCTTCTCTTGGGCAGTAACAATGACCTGTGGTGATCAAGCCTACAGTGGGATCACTGTCTATGCTGGAGTGCATTTTCCATCTTCCTTAACTGCCTATGCCTCATTTCAATGCTATGTATAAACTACATAAACACTTTCCAGGGTAGGTCTTGTCTCCCTCTTTGCATCAGTCTCATTTCTTTATGTGTGGCTTCAGCACATGCAAATCTTTATAACCTGAGACATTATTGCTGGAGAAACACTTTTGAGAACTGAGTTTTAGTGGCACTTTTCATGATTTTAAATACTTTGCTTAGATGAGCACTATGAGGTTTAAGAAGTCTAGAAAGACTTTAAAATATCTTCTGTGGAGCACCATACAGAGAGTCTGTTGTTGTGGTAGGGAAGGTAAAGAAGGGTGTAAAGAGCAGCTTAGGATAAAACAAAAAACCCCCCAATGCCATTCTTCAAAATTTTGCTACTGAAGGCAATCCTCGTGGAAATTCACAGGGAAAGTAAACAGCAGGTAATACCTTTGCAGTTGCTGCAGAGAGACTATCTTTTTGCTTACATCGTCCTCTACAATCTGAAAAAGAGAGATGGCTGTAGATTCAAGTTGACAAGTGTTGTAACATGAAATGTATTTCAGAGGGGAAAAACAGGAAGCTGTATTAACCTGTTGAAAATGTTGCTTTGCATCTTGTAACATCAAGAACTTTCATGCCAAAGTAAAATCCAAAAATATTACTATGTTTCAAAAGCAAATGCTGCTTTAGTGATCACATATTTCTGTGATGATGCTCATAAAATATCTAGTAACACCTGCAAAAAGCATATACAAAGGTAATATTACTCCACGTTTCTAATTAGTGTAGGCTTGCCTTTTCAGTGTCTCCCTGTAAAATTGGGCCCTTTCAATTTTAGGAAATGAAAGTTGTCACTACATTTGGCTACAAAACACATGCATGCACGTGTACTTATTTCATTTTTTTCCAATGATGCTGACTTGTCCCAGAAACTACTCACAATACAAAACACTTGAGAGGATTTTTCTATTAACTAAAATGATAAAGGTTTACAGTGCTGGGGTGTCTTGAAGTGCCTCCTGATGTGAAGAGCCTTTTAGGTAATTCTGTCTTTATTAAAGCAGCTTTGATATTTTAGCAAAAAAAACACCTCTCATGGTGTGGCTTTATTTAGGCAAAGTGACATCCAGAAGATAAGCAGGACAAGTACATTTATCACACATTTGTAGCATTTGTCATAGCTGTGTGCCTTGCCAGCTGATCTGTTTGTAGATGATAGAAA
>JAWWEV010000083.1:47053546-47099993 GCA_035583235.1 Hafferia zeledoni
AAGGACTATAAGCTGACTGAATTCTTTAGCCATGGTTCCCATGACCTAGTAAGCTAAAAGTGCCGTGGGTGACCCCAACTTGCACATGCTGCCAGGCTGGGTTCATGGGCATTTGGTGTAGGCTGCTCACTCCCAGATTATCCCTGTCTGACCCTTGCCTCCTTCCTGTCATGTTGTTGTGAGGTCTTTTTATTTATTAGTACTTCAGGTAACTGGTGAGTTCTCGTGCCTGCTTGATAAGGTCTCCCGTGCCAGGCAGAGCGTGACTTTCTTCAACCCTTTTCAATTTTCCCCCTGATCCATTCAGCTCTTACATAAACTCTTCAGAGCAGTATAGTTAAAAGCACTGGACCTTTCTTATCCTTTGCACATGGGCCTCGAGGCATAGCTACTGGGAATTATTTGTTATATGGACATACTCCTTTTTCATCTTAATAGAAGTGTACATTTTCTTTTCACTCCCAAAGATTTCCATTAACAGCCAATAACACTTGTATAAATTGTTTCCCGCAGGGTTGTCTCCCTTGCCAGGACTGAATTATTTAATGCTCTCCTGCTTCAGGCAGCAGGAGGATGCACACAGAAACCCCAGGGTGCTAAGGAAGGTCTTCTCTGGTGAGCGTGCTGCAGGGAACCGGAGTGTGCAGTTCCAGCCAAAGCCTGGGAGCTGTATGTGGAAAACTACTGATGAACATGTATTACACTTTCAGTTTTGGCCTCAGAATCTCCAAAGCTTCAGAAAAAGTTGCAGTGAACCTGTGAAACACCTTAAGTAGAAATAAACTGGTAGTGAAGGGAGGGTAGAAATAGGGGGGTGGGTACCCATCACCACCCTGCCCAGCAGTACCAGACCTCTCTTGGCTTGCTGAGGGTCTGGGGAGCTGTGCATGGAGCAGGGATATGATGCCGTGCAACACAGCATTTTTGGGATGGTGGGACTTACTTCTGGCGAGCAGCAGAGCTGCTCTCCCAGGAGGCAAAGTGCTGGAGGAGAAGGCAATGCCTGCCGTAGTAGGACCATAACTTGCTCTCTCAAAGCCCCTGCAGCCCTGCACATTCAACTGGTCCCAGCAAAACCCACCCTGTGACTCTTCCCTCTTCTACAAGACACCTGTAATACAGGGTTGTTTTCATTGCTTATACACTGGCCGGGTTTCATACAATAAGCACACGGGCATTCATGCCCAGCTTATCAATACAGGTCTTTGCACAGCTCTAGGGTTCTAATTTCTCCTTCCCCTCAAAATATTTCAGTTTTATTACAGTTTCTGAGGGAAGAGAACCGTGACCAGGGAGGCCACCGGGTGGTGCTCTTGGCACAGAAATGGAGGCACTGGGGCACTGCAGAGTGCTGCTCTCCGCAGGGGAATTGGCTCCACCTGAAGGTTTTTGCAGCAATAATTTGCGAATGAACTTTAACACGAACAGCTGTTCCTCTCCAGGATGCACAAAAGTCCCCTGACTTTGAAATTAGTCCAGAAAAAGCATTTTAAATATAGACATCTTCTTACAGTGTCTCCTGAGGGAAAAAAGACTGGTTTCAAAATGGGAATCTTCTTGACACCCCCTCAGCAAGGAGTGTGGTCCTGAGGATGGCTCTGATGATTCCTCAACTTCTGAACAAGGGAGAACTAGGAGACCAGTTGTGCCCACTTGTCTTTTGGGACATGTACCATGGCTGCTGTGGCCAGCTGAGGTGGAAATTTGGTACTTTTGTTTTCAATGCCCACAGGGAATAATGCTGAGATGTCTTCCCCCTGTCTGCTTCCCTGGGAAGTGTTACTGGTCTCAAGGGTCTGCCTTGGGGGAACTTGCCCAGTGTCTGTCCCAGTGGGGAGGTCCCAGCAGGAGTGTCCCAGCCCTTCCAGCAGCGTGTACCAGGGCCCAGTTAGACCCCTTGGATGCCTCTGTGGCAATAGGACTGACACCTTTAATGTGGTTGCAAAGACAGTCTTCTTTCCTTCTCCTACAAGGTTTCCTTGCTGGAAAACTCTACACCCTGTTTTTTCCTAGCATGGTTTCCCTGGTACAAACTGTGCCTGCAGCAGTCACGCTTTGGCAGCAAGAGACGTGTTGTGACTTTTACAATTTGAGGACTTGGCTGTTTTGGCCACTGTTTTGCCCTCACCTCCCATTCAGTCTGAGATAAACTCCAGGATGCAGAACAGCTGTCAGTGATGTGCCATCTGACACCATTAGATACAAAGAAGGCTCCAGACAGAGGTGAACAGGGAACAATCATAAGTCACGTCCCTGAGTGGTAAATAGATTGATGGTGGATGCAGATGCTGGAGATAAAATGTGTTATTTTGTTCTCTGTCTCACCAAGCTCTGTGGGCTATTTACTCTCCTCTGAGTCAGAGCTGAGGAGCTTTGTCCTGATGCTATGCTAAGGCTGACCTGTGCAGCTGGAGCTTGGACACTGTGGTCCTGAACCAGCCATTTCCAAGCAGCTGAAACTGTTGGGATAGGTAGGAGTCAGCTCAAAGGGGAATTTGTTGCCAGGCAGAGTCTCAGAGCATGACTTGGGATTTCAGCAACTTGCCTTTCCTCATCATTTTTTTCTGATGTTTTACTTCTGCTGGAAGTAAATACTGAAATGTTTTTGCACTCTACTTCTTCAAGTTCCTGCCCTCAGATTCTTCTGACAGCCTCCAGCATCCTCACGAGAAGGTGAGGAACCTGGCAGAGAAAATGCCTTTGGTGGAGCAATTCTTCCCCTGCTGGAGAAGATAGCAGCCCAGTAGATAGTCACTAACATTAATTTTGTGCATGGCATAGATGCTGTAACAGCACTGACCTTTCCAAATTACTGTCTGGTAAGAGCTGTCCCACTATAGAAGACCACTGGTGCTACTGTTGAAATGGGTGACATTAAAAAATCAAACCAGACACCAGAATGAAACACTGGAGTGCCTGTATGAAGTCATGCAGTCATCCTTTGATGGCTCATCACTGCTCTTAACTGATAAAGTCAACATCAGACCGAAAATTTATTTCTTCCTCTATTTTCATACTGTATTTGCAGAGCCTCAGATATTTATATTTCCCTTACAATGTCCAGTAAAGCAATTGCAGCCACCTCTGGTTCCTGATTCTTTGGGCCATGATGGATGAAAATAAATTTTCCTCCTTGGGCTAAATTGACTCTCCCGTAGGGCTGTCCTACTAAATGGGCAGGACAAGGAGGAGTAGGTTCTCTGAGGTTGTTTCCTGATGTTATTTGAACACAAAACACTGGCGGGGATGTTCACTCAGGAGAGCCCATGAATACAGAAAGAGCAAAAAGACTAGGAAAGCACCAAGAAAGAAATGTGATGTGGTGTGTGTGCTCGCAGTACATCGTTCTGCCACAAGAGATCTCTCTGTCCTTTTCCAAAGCTCCGGAGAAATGACTTTGCTAATAAAAAGTCCAGCTATGAGGGACTCCCTCTGCATATTGTTATTATTTCTTTAAAAATGCTTTGGGTACTTAAAATGGTGCCAGAATGGGATGGGATATGTGTTGTACACCTCCCTTACATTTTATTTATTTCATAGACAATCAGTTTTAGGAACATATATTGGTAGAAATTTTGGATTTTAAAATCAAATGGAATTAAAGTGATCATTCTCAGAAAAGAAATCAGTTATGGGATCTACTAGATCCTGTCCTTCTTAAAGTAGATGAAGACTTTCCAGCTCTTGGGATTAGTGTTCAGTTTCAACAGAAAAAAAAATATACATTTTTCTTATTCCCAAAAACTTGAACTACCAAAATGACAGCATTGTTGGCTCTGCAGCAGCTGAAACTCATTTGGGTTGTAAACAGTTGTGAATACACTGCTTGCTTTTTTCGTGCATCTCTTCCTCATGCTTTGCTACTAGTTGTAGCATGTGCCCAAAACCAGGACCCAAGAGCCTGAACCATCAGCATTTCTGATGTAGACCCTGTACCAGAAGAGGTCTATTGTGAGAGCAAAGAAGTCAGAGGCAAGGCTCTGCAACCTGAGGTGGACCATGAGCTGTAAGACTTGTCTTAAAAATAAGGTCTAAGCAAGGGGAGACAAAATTCTGTGAAGGTGACAAGTAGAATGGAAATGAAATTTCTTTACATTTTCTCTTCTCAGCTGTAGGTAGAAGTTGGAGCCCTTCTCATAGTCACAGTGCCTGGAGGACGGAGTCCTGGGGACATCTGACACTGGGGAATGCTCATTCCCGACACCTTAGAGGTGACCTGCTTCTCCCACCTGAGGTGGTCGCTGAGCTGGCAGGGGGCTTTGCTCTGGGCTAGCACTGCTTTCTCTTCTCTGGTGTGAGTACTAAAGCATCGTGTTCCTTTCCTTGGCACTGCTGGCTGTTTCTTGGTAAAAAGCACAAAATCTTGGTGTTTCTAAACAGGATGTTGTCTGAGAAATCCTGTGTTGGGCATTAAAAGCTGCTGCTGAAGTTGGGAGCCTGTGTGTTCACAGGTGAGGGATACACCAGTGTAGTACTGGCATAAGTAAAAGGACATAGGGGTACTAAAAAAATCATAATTGCACTGATTTGGTGTCCTGGATACTAAATGGGCTGATTCAAGTTGCTGGTAAGTGATTTTCTTTAAAATAAATTTTCTGTCTAGAACATACTTTTAACAAGAAATCATATTCTGAAGGTGCTCTTGAAAGACTTATGAAAGCTGTTTACATGCACAGCTTGAAGAAAAAATCTACACATGAAATACAAATTGTTTTGCAGGTCTTGAAGCAAAAAAAGGCCAGAACTCTGAGAAACCATGAAGAAAAAAATTTGTTTGTGTTATAGGCGGTGGGTACCTGGTCTGGATGTTCGGACCAAGAGAATAATGGTGAATTTTCTAGACCTGCTGTGAAGATTTTATTTAAAAATAGGTCAACTGCAGTACCTGAAAGTTTGTTGTAGCTGCCAGGTGTCAGACCCTGTATCTGGAGCGAGCTTGGCAATTTGTTGTGTGCCTACATCATCTGTGAGCAGGTGGGTGATCTGCTCCTTTTGTTTACCACTGAAAGGTAAGTTTGATGTGTTGCTTTATAGACCATGCATAGCGTTCAGTTGATTACAAGGAATACATTTTGGAGGGAAACCTTTTGGAGAGACACTTTTTTTTTTTTTTCTATTCAAGTGCATCCAAGACTGTGGCGCTTTAGGCCTTAGCTTAATAAAGAATCCTGGGTATAAATAAATTTCATTACTGTCCATTACCTGGAGCTTGGTTATATCCTTGGAGAATACAGAGAAGCTTCAGAAGGCAAACCAGAGACTCCTCTGGTTTCTCAACATCTCTCCTCTTCCCTGTGCTACAGGCATTGCTTTGAGCTATGTTTCGAGCTGTGTTTCTCCTTCAGTTTGTTTCCTATGCAGAAAAACCCCCCAGATATTACTGATTCCCATTATATTTCAAATCTTGGTGGATACTCAGTTGAAACACTGAACTACGTGTTCAAATGTCTTTTTTTGTTGTTTTGTTTTAACTGTTAGCTCTATAAATTGCCTGGGAAAGACAAACAAACAAGACCTAAAAACCAGTGAGCGTAAGAAACTTACTCAAGGAAAAATATCTAACCCTCTAAACTGAGGGTTATTAGCCATACTCACAAGTTTACAAGAATTATAAACTTCAGGATAGGATCATTTTATCTCTTTATATAAAACTGTTGTGGGGGGAAAAAGGCCACCAAATAGTGTCTGTTAGGGAGACAGCTGATTGCACATGTTCAGAAAATGCCTGACAGTGTAGTCTGTATTACCCAGGCATATCTGGGTTTGGGGCTGCATCTGCCTTATATTGAATGGAGCATAAATGGCAATACAGTTCTTGAAGCTCCAGAAACCCCTAAGGTTTATGTAGGCTTTAAAATTTGATCTCTGAGTATAACTGCTCCCATTTGAAAACCACCTGAGTTTAAATATCTAATCTGACTTTTTTCAGCTCTTAAAAAATAATAAAACAAATTGAGTTTGAAAGGGAATCAAATATAGTATTAAAAAAAATCATCTGTGTGGTTTCTGCTTTTGCTCTGTCCTATTTGCTAGATAAGCCCTTAAATTCTGATGAGGTTGATTCAGAAGATAAAGTTGTAGTGTCTTATCCTGGATAGAACTCTGACTATCCTTTATGAGACGGAATGCCAAAGTGATACACAGAAAATATTTCTATATGGCATCTTTTCTCTCAAAGCACTCCATGAAGCACTGAAATAGTGCTCTAAACTTCCAGGTGATAGGGATGTCTACTGCAGGGTGAGTCATGTTCTCAGACATGAGCAAAGGATTTTGGATTTGGAGCCATAAGCCTGATCCTCCTCCTGTATTCTCCTCTACAGTCAGGAAAAATTCCCATGTGTTGCAGGGAAAAACTTCTTGACTCACATGATTTAAATCAAATCAGAATCAAAGCACGTGTGGGTACCTAGTAGAGCAACAATCAGTGAACATCAGTATTAGCAACACAACGGGTCTAGATGCTTTCAGGATATTAGTTAGTGTCTATAAATTCCTAAATTCCTTCTTATAACTAACCCTTCTAACTTTCTGGCAATGCTGGATTGAGGTTTGCCTGCTGCTGTTACCACTTCTCTCCCTACTGCTGCAAATTT
This sequence comes from Hafferia zeledoni, assembly GCA_035583235.1. Taxonomy (NCBI): domain Eukaryota; kingdom Metazoa; phylum Chordata; class Aves; order Passeriformes; family Thamnophilidae; genus Hafferia; species Hafferia zeledoni. The sequence goes on from JAWWEV010000083.1 coordinate 47,060,143, forward strand.
CCATGCACCTTTCATATTTGTTTCCAAGCTGTTGCTTTTCCTCAAGTCTCTTGAAAATTCCCCATCTGTTCTGTTTGATCAATCTGACCATTTTATTAGGAAAACTCTGACACTGTTAATTTTCTCCTGACAATGTGAATTTTGGGGCAGGCACCTTCTCTGCACAGAGTTCTCAGGGCTTTATTTGCAAGCACTGTTGACTCCTGGATCCCTCTCACATCATCTCTTGTTGTTATCCAGGTGCTGCTGTACTTGTTTCTTCCCAGAATTGAAAGTGAAAAAAGATCTGTTGATGAAGAATTTTAAAGGACCTAAGTAGCCTAGACAAACCAAATCATGTCACTTTATGATACTGGGACTCAGGATCCCAAGGTGTTATCGAAAAAGTTGCTCACTGTGATTTTTTTTTTTTAAAGATTCTTCCAGCAAATAGCATCTAGAGTGAAAAATGCTGTGAGCTCTTCAGCATACATGCAGGGTGTGCAGTTTCAGGTTTTACAGCGTCAGCTGGACGACCCTTCATCCATCCTACACACGGGGTCCTGCAGCATCTTACAGAGGGATGTAAAGAGGTATGTTCCCCTCAGAAGACAAACAGCTCATCATGGCCAGAGTGCTGCCCCTGATGCTGCTGGTTTGGGGATAGTAGATTAATGCAATGCCCATGAGCATTGCCCTATGGCTGGAGTTGGGGAAGGAGCTCCTTCGCTGCAAGCGATGACTCATGGAAACCACTTGTGTTTCAGGTGGCAGAACAATCACTCATGGACACAGGGAGCCTTGGCCCACATGCCAGGAGGGACAGATTCCTCATGCTGCCACCCAGTTAGTGGGTTAACTGTCCATGCATCTAGGACCTGTGAGTGAGATGGATTCCTTGCAAAACCAGGTGCTCAGGCATACAGGTGTTACTGAACCCTGAGGAACAATCAGGTCCCCAGGCACAACACTGTTCTTACAATTGTTCTCTTCTGCTGTATTTTTGCAAGAAGTTAGTGTTTGCAGGTTGTCTGTGCAGGTGTGCTTGTTTGCATTTTCATTTCAAAACAGTATGAAGGAAATTCTCCCTGCTCTGAGGTGAGGATGCCTTGCCAGAAACAGCACCAAGCTTTGAAATTCCTTGGGAATATGGAAACAAACAAAATGAGGAGCATAAAAAATGAATTTCCTTTGAAATTCAAATGTCAGGGAAATGAGTACATCTGATATGTGTCAGCTTGCCATGCAGAATTTGTTTTTTTTTTCTGAGAGTATCCACAGGTCCTTGCCTGGAAATCTAATGTTTCTGCTCTAGAGAAATCATAAAAGATATCTATTAAATAGACCCAGTATTGATAAACTATTTAGACACCCGCTCAATAAACATTAGACTATTCTTATGGGAATGTATGTTCCATTAATAAATATGCCTTGAGCTCTTTAATTCCTGTGGTACAGGTCAGGCCTTCTAAGTTATCTATTTTCCTTGAAGCTGCTTAGAATTCTCTTAGTACTTGAGTGAATCTTGCATTGAATTCAATGCCTGAGATGATGATAACCTTTTTTAATATTTTCACAAAGAAACAATACTAAAATCATCCAGTTACTGTGGTTCAGAGAGCCAAAGCTGTATTTATCCTGCAATAAACCACTCAGAGGTTATGTAGTTTTGACAAGACCCTTTCTTGATGGTCTCTCCTAATATCTATTCTGAGCTCAGAGGGAAGTTGCAAGGGATGAGAAACCTCCCCACTCTCAGCATTTCTCCATCCTGCATTGGACCTGTGGCCTCTCCTATGGTGAGGGATACTTGTGCTTTTTTCTTCCGCCAGTTTTTCTCATTACAGGGGGAAATGCACAGCTTTGCTTCCTTCTTAGGTAAAATGAAGCTGAGACCCCAGACAAAGGTAAAAGGGGCTGTTTTCCTCCAGCCTTAGCACCACAGCTGTGCAGAGTCCTCCATGTCCACCCCTTTCCCCCATGTCTTGCCCACCTTCCATGTGGGGTTAGTGGCATATGACCTGTGTGTGAAGCCTTCTGGGGTGCACTTTAATGGCAGCAATGCAGGCAGGGTTGATGATGCTCCTTGAGAAATACAAACAATTCACTGGGTAACATTCTTGTATAGCAAAACCCTATGAAAAATGTACACAGATGTGGAGAAGAAATATTGATTTGTGAGATACAGAATAAAGCCAGAAAGAAGACAATCTGTTTTCTTTAGATGAATTAGGTGAGAACCTGTATGTCTACCCTAAACTTGAACTGAGCCTAAACAGGGACTTGGAGTGACTGAGCAGTTCAGGTATTTGCCAGCCTTTTTTGTGCTAAGTTGCTTTGCAACCCCCAGTTGAAGTTAATAGCAATTAAGGGCCTATTATAGAAGCTGATGGAAATCAATGAATGTTTTCTTAACAGAGAGGTCTTTTCAGAAGACTGTATCTACTTTTTCACTCAGCAGTAGCCCAGCAGAAGTGGAGCGTGTGCTTGCATGGGGTGTTACAGGACAGAGATGCTACCTGGGGTGCCTGCTATCTTCCTGGCCAGAGTAAGAGACATCTGTGCCCATCTCTCTGCCTTCAAGACCTAAACAAACTTGCCTTGTGACTTTATCCCTTTAATGCAGGCTGGGGGATTTTGCAGAGCAGTGATAATGTGCTTTCCCTGAGGCTGAAGTTGGGATGTGCTGTCAACCCAGACTCACTTTATCCTTCTGGGGCTGCTAAAGAATTTTAAGCTGACCTACCTAGGAAGAAAAAAAAAGCCACCAAAAAAAGCACTTTCATTATATCTATGCTATAAGGTGAAAAGTGGGTCTGAGAGAAAAGGTTGGAGTAGATTATTTACTGGCTGTATTTCCAGCTCAAAACATGCACTTTGGTAGCAGGAAGAGTCAGGCCAGGGGTTAGGCTTCTCCCATTCCTGGTAAGGTTTAGGCACTTTGACCAATTTTTCACCTCATTAGGACTGTTCTGCAAGTGGGTGAAAGCAGTACAATCCCCATTTCTCATCAGGACAGAAGCGAGCAGAGCCTGAAGTCCTCAGTAAAGGGAGTGACAGAGCCAGAGATAAAACCCAGGACCACAGAAGCATCCCTGCAGATGGAGACTCCTGTAGATCTGCCACGTCTCTGTCTCCTAGGGTGTTCAGCCACCACTAGCATGTTTTGAGCTCTTCTGTCTGCAGGGATGCCAGTACACTGTCCATTGACAGAGCAATTCAAGTATTAGGGAATCTGTATTTGATGGGTAGCTTACTTGATCTGTTAAAATGAGTACTTGAAGCATATGTAATGACTTGAATTTTGACCCTGGTATAAATGGCAATTTATTACAATGTGTGTCATGCTGGAGAGTATATCTGAGCTAGGAATGCTCCTTCCCCATCACTTCTCCTGGGATACAGGGATTTTCAACATATTCTTTTCATGGCAGTCAATACCCTATTAAGGTGATGACAAACCTTAGTGACTATAATTTAGCACTGAGTCTGAAGTGAGGTAACCAATTTGCTTGCCTAATGATATAATCAATAGGTACAGAAATGGTGCAAGGGCAAGTCTGTGTTTTTCTGCTTGCTGCTGGCAAGGGAAGCAACAATGTAGCTTAATGAATTACATGAGCTGCCTGTTGTGTGACTCGAGAGTCATTAAAGATTTAAAAAAAATAAATCACCTTTCTCTTGGGAAAGCCACCAAAGTGTTTTGTAGGGCAGAGAAATGTCTCCAATCAATTGTCATTGGCAAAATACTGTGTTGCATTTCTTATGATATTTTTGTAAGACATCTATCTATCTATCTATCTATCTATCTATCTATCTATCTATCTATCTATCTATCTATCTATCTATCTCTGTCTATATCTATCTATCTATCTATCTATCTATCTATCTATCTATCTATCTATCTATCTATCATCTATCTATCTATCAATCTAATCATCTCTCCATCCATCCATCCATCCATCCATCCATCCATCCATCCATCCATCCATCATCTATCTTTTTTCTACCAATTTTGTTGTCAGTGAAAGACCTGCAGGAAACTCTTAGATGGTTTTCTCAATGTTAAGAATATTCTGTGTAGTAGCTAAGCTAAGAGTCACGGCTTTTACTGCATTTTCAGGTTGTTCCTGTGCATCTGAAAGCATTAGAAGCATACAGAAGAAACTACAGAAAAAATATAAACAGCCTTTTAATCCCTTTCTCTGCTAAATTGTTTCCTCCCTGACCAAACCACACTAGTCGTACTCATCATCATATTGGAGGACCTTACTCATCTCAGCTTACAAGTGTTAGTAATGCTAGTGATGTTCTTCACTCCTATCACTTTATCCCCCACTTTGTCAAATCAATCTTGCCAATTGATTGGTGTGTCCACTTTCCACTGATGTCACTTCTATGCCCAGGGAAGTGTGTGAGCTCAGAGTACCAACAACTTTCACACTATCACAACAGGATAATTGCAGTCCCTCTGACCCATGCAGAGTAAAATCCAGTTTTCTGCACTTGTCCAAATTAAGTTGGGGAGAGGCAGATGAGCTTTTAAGGATGCCAGGAAAAGCCCAGACTGAGTTACCCTGTCCACCCATGAGTGAATGGTGGCAAGAATGATTCTGATGTGTTGGTACAAAGCTAGGCTGTGCTGACTACACAAAGTAGCTTGCACTGTTTCGAAACATCTGCTGAGCAAACTTAAATTTTAAGCAGCTTCAGCAGGTGCAGCTGTTTATCCTGGGAATTACAACAGTGCAATTAGCCTGATCTGAGCTGGATTTGGTGTGGTCTGTGACAGGTTGCATCCGAGTTTCTCTAGTTTCAGTTCAATGCAGAAATATGCGGGTGAGACACTTCTATGCCTATCTTCTCCACTTTTTGGAGCATAGGTTACAATTGCCTTTATTCAGCCAAAGTGGAAGGTTGACTGTAGCATCAATCGTGCAGCTGCCATTGTCTTCCTAAAGCCAACAGGCATCTGACCAGCTGATCTTCCTGAGGTATTGACTACTGAGTTAGACTGTCTGGCTGAAAACTAACATCAGGGAAAGAATAATGTCAAAAACATATGAGTATTAGCAGAAAAAAGCAGTACTGCTTTAGCATCAGACCTTCACAAAAGATGTGGCGAAAATAATTGGAAAGATTCCATGTTTTGTTCCTTCCAGGCTAAGTTGGGGGGCTTAACTGTGAATAGGGTCTTAACAATGAATGAAGCAAAATACTTGGCTGGGGTGCAAGCAATCACCTGCAGTCTGCTTTGCACCTCTTCCTAATCTCCCTCCTGTTCACTATTGTACCAGCCTTCCCTCCTGCCTGGATAAACTTGATTGAGCCTGCAGCTATTTTTATAACACTCCCTCGAGGTACCCAGTCGGAAGCTGCCTGTTTGCCTCGTGTTAATGGAAGTCAGGCCCAATTATATGCATGTGGGGGATAAGTTGTTTCCTCTTACTCATAATGAATCCTGACCTTTCCCAGGATCTGTCTTGTCTGTTTATTCAATAACATGCTACCCATCACACTAAGGAGAGAAATGGAAAAATCCCCAGCCCAGCACAATGGCAGCAATCTGCCTTCTGTTTAAGCAGCTAAGGATGATAAAGGGCAGATATGAAGCAAAGAAATATGACTGTGCGAGAGGGCAGGTTTGCCCTTTTGGCAAAAGGAGCATTTCAGCTCCAGTGTTGGATTGAATTGTGCCAAAGAGAGCTCTCATTTTCAGCCTGGAGAAGCAGCAGTGGACATGAGGCGTTAATGCTTTTGTTCTGGTCACACTGGCCTGTCTCTGCAGGGACCAGTCTCTGAGAAGAACCCATACTTCTGGGGCAGTGTCGCATGGTTGTGGGCAGGGATGTCCCCATTGCCCTTGTGCCTTGGGGCTGCAGTGCCAACAGGGGAACTGGATTTCTGCAGAATGGTTTTGTGAGAGAAGTGTCATGGAAGTTCAGAAGCTGTGCTCTTGGGTAGGATGCAAGTGTGTAAACCACACAGAGTCTTTTGAAAATTTGATCCCCTAGCCTTTGCCTGTGGTAGCTTTAAGCCCAGTTTTTATCTTGTTTTAATCCTTCTGTGTGTGTGAGTGAAGACAAGGCAGCTGCCAGCTGCTAAATTACTAGAACAAAGGCAAGTTTTCTAAAGCATTTTATATAACAGTTGTTCCCTTTCATTTGATGAATGATTCATTAATGCCTCTATTTGAGATAATTATTACAAAGGCTATAACCTTTTTAATTATTTGAATGAACACAAAACACTACAAAGAAAAATTCTGGACAGACCTAATTAATGTTCAGTACAAGAGGTGCTGTTCTCACCAAGCTGTGTGTGTTAAACAACAAAATCATATTTACCATGGGCTGCAGAGCAACAAAATCTCCCTAAATGCTTGCTGAAGAAGCCTATGCATTTTTCCTAATATTTAGAAAAAATCTCCAGTCCTTGTTTTCCTTGGCTGTTCCTGGCTCTGCCAGGCACAACTCTGAACAAACCAATGCAGTTAAACCACAGGTCCAAGGCCTGTTCTGCTGTGTGTTTAGTTTCTGTAGTTTTGCCCTTTCTTGCTCTCCAGCCCAGCAGTAAAAGTTTGCCCTGTGGAAGGCAGTGATGATGTGCTATCCTTGACAAAACTGTGAGTGGGAAGGAGCTGGCAAAGACCTGCAGTCTGCAATGGGGAATGAAAAGGGACTGAGCAGACACAGAAGAGAAAAAATGGGTTAGGCATTTGCCCTGAGTGCAGCGTGGTGCGTGCAAAATGCTTGAGGTGCAAGACTGGTCCAGTGACGCTACCCATGGCCAAGAAGCCATAACCTGTGAAAGGAGGATAATTTTCTCTACTTGTAATATCTGCATTCAGCAAGAATATCATCTCTGCTCTGTTAAATCTCAGCTGGGCCACTTTATTTTTATTCTTTGTTTTGTGTAATGGCTTCTGTGACCTCACAGAAATCTCAGGGAAGCACAGCAACTTGCTTCATACACAGTGCTCCCTGGAGTGTCCTGGATATTTCCTGACAGTTCAGTTTTAATTTTTCTGTTGATATTAATGGTTAGGAATATTTTGAAACATTAGTGTCCTAGCCAGTTGGGAAAATGTGAGATGACAGCATCACCGTTCAAAATCTTAATTGAGGATAGTGCTTTCTAAACTTCTGCACAATTTAATTTACTTGAAATATTTCCTCTTCCTTTCCAATTATTTTCTCAGTTAGTATCAATCTTGATTCACAGATCAGAAGGACAGAATGGCCATTTTATTGCCTAAAATAAGCCCAGTTTTAATGAAATATTCCTTGAAAATATTTTTGAGTCCTGTAGCCTCAGGATGGCAACATCATTTTTCCAAAGCCAGAATTTCCAGCATTCTCCCAGATAAACCTTATATCCAACAGATCTCCCAATAAACCTTATATCCAACAGACTGTTTTTATAATTTCATAGAAAGCTTTGTTGCTCAAGTGTCAGTAACTCATAGTTTAATAACAGTTTGGCATGAAAATTAGTAATTCAATGTGTTGATTGTAAACTTGCCTTAAAACTATGCAGTAATAACTAGACAGGCATGTTACTGGCACAATATCCCTTTAGAAGGTATATAAGTGATATTAACAATTTATGAATGGAAACTTCTTGTTAAATGTAACCTAACTGCATTCTGTGTCATGAAAACTATGAGCAATAGTATTGTCTTGTTTGAAGGGTGTGCTCTGCACCAGGAGTGAGTTACTGCAGGAAACTAGGAGGAAAGGAATCAGAACTCTGGGGGTTTAATACTGGATTTGCCACTGATCTGTCATGTAAACACCAAACAAGGTAATTGCACTCAGGTATCAGTAATGATTAAGGTTCACAGTGTGTGGTTCTTTCTTAAATGATGATAAGCAGTACTCTTGAAATAAGCCTGGTGGTTCCCTGGGGGTGGATGGAGGCAGTGGGCTGCATGGAGGGCACTGTGATGGCACTACCCATCCAGCTGAAATGAAAGGGCACCGTCACCTATCGACAAACTCCCTGGGTAAAACTTCACAGGAAGGATTAGTGTTCCCAGGGATTAGCTGTGGGAGCACTGGGTGTTTGCTCAGGCATGGCAGTAGCTCTGAAAGGATCAGGTTCAAGAAAACACCTTCCTCTTTGGTTTTCTTAAGGATGATAATTGTGTCACTCTAAGTCTGACAGCAATTGTAGTTTCCTGATGCAAGGGGATGCAGTGGGGATGAGGAAGGGCACAACCCATTTTGTGAAAGGGTTCTGTAAAGCAGATCTATCCTGCCATCTCTTTTTTTCTTTCTTTCTTTTTTTTTTCCCTGCTCTTTTATTCTATTTTTTTTCTTTTCTCTTTTCTTTTTTCTTTTTTTCTTTTCCTTTTTTTTTTTTTTTTTTTTTTTTTTTTTTTACAGAACAGCAGTTATTGAAAGCACATTGTTAAAAAATAGTGATTTGTTGCACATTTTTCTCCCTGCTGGATCAAAATGTTCCATGTATGTCTTTCAGTGCTTTTTGTTTACTCAAAAAACAGAGCAAATGAAAGTTAAGATCACGCACTTCTTGTTTCCAATCTGAAATGTTTCAGCTGAAACTCAAAGCATTTTTGGAATTCTACTCTGTGCTACATTACAGCTCTCATAGCTCCAAACTCCTCTCCAGCACCACAGTGGTTCTCTGTCTCCCAAAGCTGCTGCGTAATTGCTGTGATCTCAAGTCCCTCTAGACCAGCAAGAGATACTGTAGGGAACCTTGGGAGTTTTAGCTTGATCCAGCCAGCACAGGCTCTGAAAGAAATTAAGGATGCAAGTCATGCAAAGAACTTCTAGGCCTCATGTGGCATTTCAGTGGGAGTGGGTGATTTAAAAAAACACAAAACCAAACATCCGCCATGCCCCCAACCTTGACATTAGTACTTTTTAAACTTCTTGTTGTAGTGGAAATGTGTCTCTTCCATACAACCCAACACTTTTCAAATCTCTGGTTTGGGATTACCTTGTGGGAAGAAGGTGAAAAGTCATGGTGATGTTGATAAGCAAAGGTGCTTCAGTGCAAGATGCCAGGAGCTCAGCTTGCAGCTGGTGATGTGAAGGTTGAATCCCAGCCTCCCTTATATTGGGCACGACTGAACTCTTTAAAACAGTGAGGATTGCTGAGGAGGTGCTGCAGTTACAGCCCGTGAACAGGAAGGTGTCAGGTAAGTAGAGGATCCCCAAGCAACAGCCCGACATGAGAGCTGAGCATCTCGTGCATTTCACCCTTGGCTTGGGGACTGACACACGATAGGTTACATACACACCTGGCTTGCCTCTGGGGGACTGTGAAGCTATAGGAGGTTGGTGCACAGTGGGTTTTTAATTTCCCACCAGGGGGTGCAAACCTTGGTGCTGTGGCAGTCACTTGGGCTTCCCAAACAGCTGAGCCATGTAGCTGCTGCCATGTCCCATCCTGCTCTAGTGACCATCACAGAGGTTATTCATCTTCCAGCTGCTTTTTTTGTCAACATGTCTCCATCACCAATCAGAGCAACGTGTCTTGAAGGTTTAGTTTGGCTGTTCACTTTACCTTCTTCCTTCCCTTTTGTGAGTTTGCCGGTGAAGGTAACTAAAGTGAGAAAACAAGCTGAGAGGAGATGGGCATTGAAATGTGTTCTATTCAAGGAATGTTTAAAGGATTTGTCTCTGAAGACAATTCCTCCATAGTTTATCTATAAAAACAGCTCTCAAGGTACTTACTGATTTGAGGTTTTTTTGAAAGGTATGTGTCCTTTGAGCATTTGTCCTATTTAATTAGGCAAAGTTATATTATTGACCATGAAGTTTAACAATAGGCAGTGTCAATTAGTGACTAGTCCCAGCAGGCTGGGAAGGGAAATCACATGTGAAAGCATAAAGGCATCTGGTTGGAAGTGGGGAAACTGAATATCTGACAGAATTGACAGTTTCCTTAGTATTTTGCAATGATGCCAGATTTCAGTGAGCTTCGTAATGGACAAGCTACCATTTCTTAGAGCTGTTCATGAAGAGATGCAGATAGTACAACACAGTTTCCTTTTGCATTCTATGGGACTCTTTTCAGCTAGTTGGGTTTTTTTCCCTGTTGTTTTGGATTTTTTTAAAGTTTGGTTTATTGGTTTGTTTTTTGTTTATTTTTGCTTGCTTTGGATTTTTTTTTTTTAGTAGGTTTGTTGTTTTATCTCAGCTCTGTGAGTGTGGTTTTATATGAAGGTACTAGTCAAGAACTACTTTGTTTAAGCTATAAAAATATACTTGCAGAATTTTGCATTTGCCAAAGGACAACAAAGACACTAAGAAAAAATGGGCAATGATTATCTTCTAATTTGATTCAATATAATTTTCCTGTAGTGAAGACTCCAGAAAGCTGTACAGAAGGAATAAGGTCTCCACTCACTTGTCAAAAGGGGAGGTTTGGAGACATCTTAGTGCTTTTTCAGACATAATAATTTTTGGTATTTTTCAGAACTGGATTTTTAATTGAAAAACTAATTATTCAATTCATTTGGGAACAAGCAAATAAATTGATTGTTTTTCTATGAGGAACTGAGCCTAAAATAATGATATTTTTAGAATTGTCCAAGCATAAAATGAAAGGGGAGCACACACAATCTGCAAACTGCCTGGTATTATTTTGATTCCCTGTTTGCACTGGTGGAAAGGTAGGAAGTTGTGCCACTGCTAGTCCAAAAAACAGGATTAGAAATGGAAGAACCGCCATGACTACACTGAGAACCGCTGTAAGTTGAGGGTTATGAACTGAATTCTAAAATTTTCAAGTCATAGAAAGGTGGTTTTTTTCCTTTTAAAGAGTTTTATTCCTTTCCTCCCACTTTCTGCTTGTGTGTGTAACATGTGAATGGATAGGACCAAATTTGGGGAAATATAACAAATATCTTAGATGTAGAGAGTTTCTTGGTTCCACTTTTGTCAGAGCATGGTTAAACCTGAGGAACTGGAGGCATTTTCTTGATGTTAGACAGAGCAATTCCTATCCTTCCTTCACCTTTTCATGTGAGATAGAAAAGAAGGAGCAATCTTCCAGCCCATTCCTCACATACAGGGAAGGATTCATTTTGATCTGGTGTAATATAGGAGGGTTGACCCTAAATCATACTCTGCTTGAAAAATAGTTCCATGTGGCCCAAGGATGGGATTGAGAGTTTGTTCTTAGCTTTTTCAGAAGCTGAAATCAGACAAACTTGTTTGATGTTTCTTGCTTCTGCAAAATGGGGAAAGGTTAATTATTTAGGTTGAATAAAGATAATTTGTTAATATTTGAAAAACATTTTGAGTATTCCAGATAAAAAACATTGCAGGAAATGTACGAAAACCAGAAAAGTGAAACTATGGTACTTCAGTGAAGTCTTTCTTTCTCCCCATAAATCAACTTACTTTGCTTTAAAATGCCAGTGGATTGTATAGTATTCTAAGAGCTTTAATTCTGCATGAGGTTTTTAAATGTGCTAAGTCACCCCTGCAATGGGTCTGTGCTCTTTGGAATAGAGTGTCCAGTGAGAAACAATGATGGATGGTATGGAGCAATGTGTGGTTGGTGCCCTCGGGGTAAGGAAAGCCTTTTAGAACAGTCAAGAAGTTTTCTGGCTCATTATTTCTTGGCTGAAAAGAATGGAAGTGACACATTAGTGACAGGACTAACACAGAGCATCCCTGCACAGTGTCATCCAAAAGTATTTCTACTTCCTAGCACTGTTTTTTTTTTTGCTAACTGCTGAAAGTTTGTGAGGAAGAGAAGGAAAGGAATAAAAGCCTGATTTGCTTCACCTGCTGACCACGGATGCTGAATGTGGCTCTGTGCCTTGCAGGAGGGTGATAGACACAGCTCTCCATAATGGCTCCTCACTCACAAGTGCAGTGTGTGGGCTTTGATACTCCCTGCCAAGGGCTCAGTAAATCATCCCTGGGAGCATCATCAGGGATCTGTGAACTGGGTTGCTGGCACTGGAGGTAAAAAGCTGGAACAGCATGCAGACAATGCCCTGATCTGCAAACAGTACCTGTCTGGATCAAGGACATATCTACAAGGTGCTGGCTTCTCTTCTGACTAATGCTTTTTGCCTGTAAAAGTGCTAGTCCTTGGTAGCTCTAAATGTTCAGTTCCTGACATTTGTTGCCATCCCTGTGATGCAGCAAACTCTGTGTTCTTTTTCTACATATTCATGTCCTGAGTAAAGACAGAACACACCAACATCTTCAGCTCAAGCTGTGTTTACATCTGTACATGCTTACAGTGTTGTCTGGGACTCCTCAGTCAGATCTGTCCCAAAGCTAACAAGAGGTATTCTGAAGTTTATCTTCAATGAAGGGAAACATTGACTCAGTTTTCTCAGTCTTGTCTTACACAGCAATGTATGAAATGGAGCCCCAAACCTCCAAAGTTACGGATTTTAGGGCATATCCCTATTAGGAGTGGCGGGTCCAGTGAAGGCAGAAAGTTCACAGAAAGAGTTATTCTTGATGGCTCAAACCTGTCTTTCCCCTGTGATTTATGGCTTATATGATGTGTAATTGTTTTCACCATTTTGAAGCTGAGATTCACGTTGAATGCCTTTTTCTTTTTCATTCTCTCTCTGAGGTGAGCCCATCTGAGACAGTGACAAACCGTGAACATCCTAACCCATCTTAACTTTTGAGTATCTTTGCTCCAGCCCAAGGACTGCTGCAGGATAGTTGTATTTTTGAGCATTTTCCCTCAAGTCTGGCTTCCTATTTTCACGCTTCTGGTTATGCTGAATGTATGGAGGTCATGCCTTGTAGTCTGGTGTTCAGGTGGTCTTTCTAAGCCTTGTTTTGTGCCAGGACATGGAAATGAATAAAGTCGGCTTCCATAAACAAGGACTTTTAGAAACATCCTCCCATCATTTAAATGTACATGAATGTGTCACTGCACTGAGGATTTGGCAGACTAGAAGAAAAGAAATTGTACTACTGATGAATTAGACGTACAGAAAATCTGGAAATGCTTTGATTAAAACTTCACTGACTTAATTCTGGTGACACAAAGGGTACCTGAAGAGGTAAGTTTGTGCTGAGAATAAAATGATGGTGGCTAGACAAATCAGGGAAATATCAAACTATGTCCTGTTGTTTTTCTTTTTGATATATGTGTCCCTGACCATCTCCTGAGAACACTGTTAAATTCAGGATATTATGTTAGCTAGACTTTTTGTCTGACCCAGTATCTTTGTTCTTCTGCTTTAAATAGCTTCAACACCCTTGTTTGCACTTCTTGTTTGAAAAAGACTTCCAGAGCATGAGCAGTCTTGGGCAAACAAAATGTGTCTTTTGCTCAAGTGCAGAGTTGCATTTTTGTATTAAATCACCTCAAACAGGGTGGGTGAAGTTTTTTCCTCTTCAAAGGTAAAAGAAGAACTTTGAAGAACACTATGGCAGAAATATTTAAAAGTGGCATGAACTGCAATATGGACATAACTGTGAGCTATGAAGGGTGAGCAGACAGATGCCTTAACATAGGTGTCTAAATTTGAAATCATAAAACTGAAGAGAGATGACTCCTTTTTGCAGTAAAATTTATCAGCTGCTCACTTTTAGTGGCAGGTGAAGATCCAGCACTGGTTCAAGATTTAAGCTGTATGAATGCTGTTGTATACAATAAGTAAAAAGTATATCACTCAGATCATGGTTATCCTGGGTGCATCTGGGAAGCATTTCTGGACAGTTCTTGCATTGTGTCAAGTGTTGCTCTTGCACCAAGGTTAAAATTTTCTGAACCCAAATAGTGTGTCCTTGGATATATCTCATCTGTAATGCCATTTAGTGAAAGGTGGATACTTGTTTATCATGCTCTGGGAAATTGCTTGGGCTAATTTATGTGGGGAGCTTTGCTGGATGGGTGAGAACACAATCCCATCAGTCTCAGTGTGGATGGGGAGGATCAAAATACAGCTTCATCTGCCACGGCAAAACTTCTCAGACATCTGGGCCATTAAAATAAATGATAAGTTTTACTGCAGTGTCCCTCTCTTGGAGGGACATTGACAATTTGCTGCTTAAAACCTAAGTCACAGCAGAGCACTTGGGTGACAACAGAGACCTTGGCATCAGGAGCCAATATTGGTAATACACAGCTCAAACACAACATGAAGGGTGGAAAAGGACACATAGACTTGCATTGTTGGAATAGATCAACCAATAATGTTTCCTTCTCTGCTATGCTCTGAGGAGAGAACCTTTTTGCTTAGTGTGTTGAGGGCAGAAAGTACCAACTTTGATTCTGTTCTTATTTCTTCCTGACAAATGTGATTTATGAATTAGAATACTTGTTTCATTACTGAAAGGATCCATCTGCTCAGTGCCCTGACACAAGGACTTTCTTCTAAGATTTTCTGCCCATGAATTTTCTAGCCCCATTTGTACACTGCCTTGTCAGTTCAATAAATCATTGCAGATAAGTAAATCCTTCTCTCAGCCTTTGGAGTTGATAGCATTGCTAACGTTCTCTGAACATATTAGTCCCAGCCTTTCTAAAAGAGAAAACATGTTGCTTTGTTGTGCAGCACAATAAATGTGAAAGCATACTTGTTCCCCTTTTAGGTCAAATTGGTAGTTTTTAACCCTTTGCATTGCTTGAATGCAAAGCCTTTTAAGTGCTCCATCAAAGCTTTAAACTACTTTTGAAGTTCATGTGTGCATCATTGTATTTGAGTATTTTATCACTGAATAGGGATATTGAACATTGCATGAACCTTCTAAGCAATTTCAGGAATTGTAAAAGAAAGAAAAAGGAGTCTGTATTTGAACAGCCTTTGAACTCCACTCTTTGCTAGAAAGTAATTTGGTGTACAGTTAGACAACATTCAAATTGCTTTAGCTTTATCATAGTTCTTTTGTGATATTGAAGAAAAGTTAGAGGTCTGCAACGTGATTCAATTAATTTGACTTACAATAAGAAAGTAAAGCCTGGAGCTCAATGGAGATTTGTCTGGAATGAAAATGGAGGCCAAACTGGACTGTAGCAAAACTGCAGCAGAGATGAAAACTTTCTATTTGGGAAAAAAAAAAAAAAAATCAAGAGGGAAATATCACATTGTCTAAATAACCATTTCAATATTTCTCAAAGAAAAAATATATTCTGGGGTTTAAATGTATTTTTTTTTCTCATGAAGTGCTTGAGTGCTCAGTGTCCTGATAGAAAGGTTCTGATGCCTTAGCTCAGTGAAAGGTAGGAACAACTTTCCTTATGTACCTAGAAAAGAGATGTTGGTTTAATTTTATTCCTATGATCATTTAGCAAATATGCAAGAGAAATATCATTTGCCCACCTTTCACAGTGATGTCTTGGTCCCTCCACTGAAAGTTTCATGTTTTCTTTGATGTCTGCCAGCCAGGCAAGCTGTGTTGTGAGTCTGTGACGTGAATTTACTCATGGACACAAAAACAATTCAGAAATACAGACATTCCTTTAAGCATTAGTGCATTATCAGAAAGCCAGTGATGAGTGTATCCCTGACAGTAATATGAAGTAAGACCTGAGGTTTGTCAAATAAGTTTTCCCTTTATTTAGGGTTTCTTTTGTAGCCTCCTAGGCTTAGAGAGCCCACACAGAGATGTACTGCTGCAGTGTTTTCCATTACAGCAGTAGCTCCTTTCTAGTGGAGATTCTGGGGGACAGGATGGCTGCACAGCTAACCAGGGGCCAGATCCTGCTATGCTTTGAAGTTGCGAGGACTTAAGGCTGAAGTGACTGAATTCATTCCCCTGGCTTGCTCCAGTAGCAAGGTACCACACACTGTGAGCAGAGGTCACCCACAATGAGAGCAGCTGCTATAATTAGCTGTCATTGTCCTGAAATACAAGCACTAAAAAAAGCTCTCCAGGTTGATAGGTTTTTTTCTCTTTTCTCCTTTTTTTGGCCTCACCCTTTCAGATGAATAGGTCTATCCTGAAATATGTCGAAAGACTGTCAAGCTGTGTTTCACAAGGTAATGCAGCAGGTCTCTGATTGTACTGGACTTTTCTAGCAGTGAATCTTTCAACCCAGTGCATTTTTTAAGATTGTGACACATCATCTTATCTTTTCTCTTTCAAGGTATTCAATCCATATTTAACGTTCTCCGGAGCTTCATTTGTATCCAATTTCCTCTGCATGTCTTGGTCTAAATAGTTGTCAGGTAGCTGCTGTCAACAGGAGTTTTATTCAGTTTCCTGGATTTTCCAGTGTTGGGTGTGGTAATATTTGCATCTAGGAGCAAAACGTACACAGTGGTGCCCATAGACGTTACAGAAATGATGTTTGATACATCTCTGTTCTATTAATCTAATTGGCTAATGATGAGCAATGAAGGAAAAATGTTCATATCTTAGAAATAATTTGTAATGAAGGATTAATACACCTCAAAAAAAAAAAGAAGGTAGATATCTAATGTCCCATTGTATGGGCATCAGCCTGTTCCAGAACTCATTGAACTCTGGGGCAAGGAGACTGTAAACACGTAAAAGTTGCTCAGACTGTGATGTTGTTATTGCCTGTGATCTCTCTACAGGGAGGAAATCAATCAGCACTGGGTATTTGAGTTATCTGAAAAGTGTTAGTCTCAAATTTGATGTTATAGCTGATTGTCTGACCACTATCTAGAGCATATATGATATTTGACTCTATGACCAGTATCTTTGAGCAGTAAGTATGCATTTAATTTTCTGGTGGTGGATGAGATGAACCTCCATTGAAAACACAGGTATTTACAAACCTTAATGAAACTGCAGTGGCCAGAATTCCAAATGCAGTGTAAAACCTGCTGTTAATAAGGAACAGCAATCCATTCTACCCTTACCCATAGTTAGTTATTGTTTGTGTTTTCCCATTGAAAAGGAAAGATAAAATGAATGGCAACAGGATCTGATTTTGTAAAATTTAGTACATGAAGGTATCTGCTGTGAGTCCTTCTGCTGAATTTTACTAAGGGGAAAAAAACCCCAACAAACCCAAAAAACCCCCAACCCCCCAAAATTATACAAGGCAGAAGTTAATCTGGAGAAATATTAAATCAATGGCATCCTATGGAAAGTTACCGCCTACCTCTTTGTTCAAGGACAAATAAGAAATAGAGATCTGTTCTGCACTATCTAGAAAGGTCAAAAAGCACAAGCTCACAGTTATGCCAGTCATAGTCACAGAGACTGCTTTCCAATTATGTGGCAGAGGCACCTGGAGAGACCAATGGAATTAAAGAAGGGGATAAAGGTGCTCTATGGAGGTGGGTACCAGAATGTTAGACAGTGAGTCTTGGATTCCCCTCTACTGCTGGAAGGAAAGAGGATGACAGGATGAGCTGGCAAAGCAGACTTTGTGGTGTAGAGTGTATCTGCCTGATGTCCCTGTGTTTGGGAATGTGGACGATTTAACTGCCTGCTAGACACTGTCCACATCCTTCCACTGGATAACAAACCAAGTTAAGATCTGGTTTGTACTGTCAAAGACATGAAGGAGGGAATTTGATACTGGCACCACGAAAAAGAAAGTTAAAAACAACCACTGTGTAACTTACAGTAGTGTTTTTAGCTGGTATATTGATTTGATGGTGGTATCCTAGATGTCTGTTAAGAAGTAGATAAAATGCTCTCTAGAAATACTGAACTCAAAACTATCACATTGCATTACTCGTAGCCCTCCAGTTAATTACTAACGTTACAACACTTGTCATGAAGCTAATCATACATGCACTTTAATAACTATTATAATGTCTGCCACTGCAACTCTAGGCACATTGTGCTTATAGTGGAGCTTTTTAATAAGGTTAAAGAATATTCGAGTCATTTGGAGGGGACATTTTGTACTAGCTGCAGAGGAATTTCCAATGAACTGTTTCCTGATGAGACTTGAAGGCTTCTAACAAACAGAACATGACATTCACACTCACTGACATGATTTTAAAACTCCTAGAAACTTTTCTGTCCTCTAGGCATTGCTTTGATAGTGCTCGTATTCTTTATTCCTAAGTGCATCTTTGAGTATTCATTTTATCTTATTGCAACATAGCTGTTTTATTTCTTTTCATATGTGAATGGAGCAGTTCAGGAAAGTCTCAGACATGGATCTTGGGTCAAGCACACGCTCTGACTATTTTGGTACCATCACTGGTATTGTGAATAGCTTAGGCTTTCCCACCAATGCATCCTAATTCACTTCTTGGCTGATTTGAATTCCTATTCTCCACCCTCTGTTGAGGTTGTCAGTAGGACCCTCCTTTAACATTGGTTGATTTTATTCTTATTTACTGGCAAAGTTTAAAATCCAGGATTCCCTTTTGTTTTGAAATGATAGGAGAAACAACTTGGATGACAGGGCTGTAGAACTAGAAGAGTATGTGACAATGTTCAGGAACTCAGACAAGATGTTGGTTGTTGCTCTAACAACACCTGAGACTCCGTTTCATCCTCCTAGCCTGACTGTATGGTCTTACATAGCATTTCTATTTCACTTACTCCTAACAGAGATCCAAAGTCAGATGTATTTCTCTCAAGTGCAAAAGGACTTGAAACCCTTGGGGGACTAATTTGGGCACTGAACAAGGGCCATCTAGAGTAACCATTAAGTCAATTGGACCACAGCTCTTTGTGGAACCAAAATCCAGAAAAATTCGTGGAGAAGGAAAGATAAAATGTAACTCTCCACACTTCTTGTATTGGACCTAACTCTTGTCTTTCTAATTACTGTTACCAAATTCTAGGTTAAGAGAAAAGAAGAAACAACAATCTCAGTGTTGAGAAAACTCCACATTTCCTTCTGTTCCAGTACGTATTCAAGCCTGTTTAAGATAAGATTGTTACTACAAAACACTTACTGTATGCTCATGCTCCAACAATGGAGCAAATACAGCTGCATTAGCATGGCCCTTTTCCTGCATGAAGTAGTCCTGCCGAGATCAGATCGGGATCATATAATTTTAATTTTGAGCTGAGCACAGATTTACTGAATCTGGGATGGAGCTAGGACATTATCTCCATCCTTCTTCATTGAGTTGGGCTCTGGCTCCAAGCTGTAGCAATTTCAGGCTGTAGTCTCACTTTACTGCCCTTGCTTGACTAAAGCTTTGCTCTGATTTAAGCAAGGCAAGGTGCTGTCATTAATGCAGCTGCCTATTGATGTTGATGACATGAATAGCTTATTCAGCAGATGGTATTCAGAGTGGCACTGACATTTGGTTTGCTCTCAGCACCCCATCCATCCCCTGAGCAATGCATAAGCAATGCTCTGACACCTGCTAAATTTAGAGTTGTTGGGACTTTTTAGACAACTTCATTTGTTTTGGTGGCTCACAGAAAAAATATGCTTTCTTCCTACCAAAAAAACCCCAGCTACTCTGTTTTTGTCTACTTGAACCTGTTTGGGAGGGGGAAAGGGCAGGACAGGATGGTATTTTCAGGCAGAAGGACACAGGCCACATCAGAAAGACAGAAACCATCTTAGTGGACCCTATAGAGTTTTGCCTGTCTTAAAGCCACAGGACTGGGAGGTAACACTTTTAGAAAATTTGAAAATCCATCTCTTGATGACTTGACTTCAAGATGGTAGAGAATTTTTTAAAAACTAAAAAATGGAAACAGTTGGAACCAGGTTGTAGAGCTGTAGCTTGCTAAGCAAGGAGAAAGGGTATCAGAGCATGAGAGTCTCTCCTGTGGCTTGAGAGGGAGCTGAGCTGGATCCTTTTTAATAGGATGAAGCCTCTCAAGTTACTCAGTAATAGCTTTGCACTAGAGGTGCTTTTCTTTGCTTGTCTCTTCCTTTCTTCATGTGCTTTCCTTTTTTTGAGTCAGAAGAACGGAATAACATCACAAGGTCCCAGGAAAATGAAACTCATGCACAGATCTGTGAGGACGGTATGCACACACCAACCTCCCATGCTGCTCCTGGAGCTGGTGGCTGTGCCATCTGCTCAGCTGCCCTCTGACAACCCATCTTGCTCATCATGCTCATCCTTCCTGCTGTTCAGTGGCCTCACAGCTGTGCTGTGTCAGTCCCACTCTCACCACCAGTCCCCCAACAGATGTTCTCTTTACAGTTTCCTATATGGGGCTGGGAAAGGTCACCAGCACGGCAAAGCAGAGAGGCATAGTGTTATCATCCCTGACAGATATCCACTTCCCCTCTTTTGTACAGGCTCTGGCCAGTCAGAACAATGGGGACAGCTGTACATATGAGATCAGACAGCCAATCTACCTGTTCCTTTTTCTGCCTTAAGGTGAACGTGGGTTAGCTGAGGTCTAGGACGCAAATACTCTGTTGGTGCAGGCACTGGGATTGCTGTGAGTAAGGATGTTTGTGGATTCCCTTGTGTGGGCCAAAGCAAACAATTGAATCATGGCTCATCCTGACTTCTCAGCTTTTTTCTGCCCCTTTACTGCGTATTTTGTAGGTTCCTCAAGTAGCCCACCTTCTTCAGGTATGTAGGTTGATGGGATGGCATCACAGTCTGGCTGCAAGTGCCACCCATCACCAGGGTTCACCCTTCATTTTGGTCCCCATGGTAATAAGGCTGTGTGAGCACACTCTTCAGGGGGCATGTCCCCCTATCTGTGAATTCTTTGGCAACATCATGCCTATCTGACACAGGTGTATTTGCCTCAAAGATCAAAATGTCCTGCAAGGTTTATGAAAGCATCTGTGTGGAGGAGAATGGTGCATCCACAGAGGAGAGGCAGTAAACCTGTGCTACAAAGACACCAGAGAATCACTATGGCAGAAACACTGTTAACGGGAATTACTCCTAGAGTAGAATCATTGCCATTTAGGCAAGAGGCAGAATTTCCCAATGACATGCTTATTTTCTTCTGCATTTATGTGTAATATTGTTTATAGTAGTTGGTTTTGGTTTGATGTTGCAAAGTGGCAAAGATGAAAGCACACATTTTCGGTGCTTTCAATTCAAAGCCAAACACTAAAAGCAAAGCAAGCATGGGCGAAAGTAATACAGCTCTTGCACAGCTCCCTGCAAAGGCAAGTCTGGTTTAATGGAGCATTCAAGCTGTGTTTGGCTTCTCTTATCTAAATACAGGAGCTCTACTAAGGAGCCCACAGACTCAGGTATGTGTATCACTGGGATCAACTTGATTTAGAAAGCTTGTCGATAGCCCTCTCTTGCATCTGTCATCTGACCATTGACAAATTTTAGTTTTTCTGTAAAATGTAAGGTGATTTACTGCATCATGGGTTAGTATCTTTTTGACCTCTCAGGTCATGAAAGCTCACTACCAGCACCTTTGGATCATACAGATGAACCAGGGAGCGTACAAGGCTCCTGATGGCTGGTACTACTGAGCTGTCATGCATTAAATGTGGGTTCCCATAATCTGTATCAGCACAGAGGAATGTAAAACTGCCTTTCTCTCTGAGTGCTTTGTGCTTTATGATCTGTTACTAGTTTATCCATCTGCTGTATCTAACCTCATGGGAGTTCCTGCTCCCTGGCCCTCCTCCCTGCTGTGTTCCTGCTCCCTGGCCAAGCACTGATTCTCAGGCTGTGCCGCATGCGATCATGTCTGCCATGAAATTACAAGTTTTTGGGCCCAGCACCAGGATATTAAGGTGAGGACAGAGGAGGAGAGCAGCTGCTTATTTCTCTCCTGGCACTGATGGCAGATGGGCTGTGCCTCCAATGACACATTTTCTCCCTTGCCTTGCTGGGGAGATGGAGTGCAGGGGGTGCTGCTCAGCAGTGTCTCAGGAAGGCTGATGTGACTTCAGGGATATCTGATTCAGCTGGGCTCAGGATCCATGGGGAAAATGAGAGCAATGGGGAAATGAACTATGACTCCAGCAGTGCTCTGTAGCAGCCCAAAGGCAACAGATTTTGCTTTTCACAGAGCTGCAGGCAAAATGCATGCTTTTCCTTTTGCTGATGGTAAAACAGAGAAACAAATAAATATTGATGGTTTTACTGTTTCCCAGTTCAAAAAATTCCTATTTTACCATGGAAGCATATGTAATTTTCATCCAGCTGTGCTGCTGTCTGCTATTTTAATTTCCTTTCTCTGATATGGTGGTGCACCCTGCAGATGTGCTTTCATCCACTTCTTAATGTAGGTTAGTATATCACTGTAAATTAGCCCAACTTTTTGCAATTTGTCATTTCAAAATGATCTGTAGTCTTTTTATATGTGGCCCTTAGCTGCAAAACCCTCTTAAATCTTTGTCATATAGGGAATAATGAGGAGAATACTGACTGCAGCACTGAGATATCTCTTACCCTCCAATGTTCCTGCAGTACATTGAGCTGTCAATCATCAAATGACCTGAGGAGGAAAGGGAAGACAAAGAAAGTGAGGAAAATTCTGGTACTTGAATGAAAATAGTTACATTTAGCCAAGAGAGACCTAGTAAAGAATACTGCTAAATGTGCTTAATGGCAAACTAAATTATCAGTATATGCTTAATTTGGATCTCATAAACCTGATGTTTATTAAAAAGATTCAGCCCTGCACTGAAAAATTCACTTGCAACAGAATCTGCCTTTCAAGGTGTCATACAGGTACACCCCTACACCTTATCCATCATGCAGCCTTGGTGTCCCCTTAGCCATTTTGGCTGCTGTGATGCTGCCTGGAGAACAAACAGCCAGTGCATGTGTGTCATGCACATCTGCACAGGGATCTGGGTACCACCGTTGCCTTCACCTGAAGAGGCTGCAGGTAGAAGAGGCACCGAAGGGGGTGTGCAGAAGTCAACAGCAGTGGGAGTATTCATTGGTGTTGACCAGCTGGTGGATACTGAGGACTGCAGCTGCCCAGATCAGCTGAGGGTTGCTTCGTGTTGGTGGATACTGGGGCTTTGGCAAAAGCATGATGCAGACACATGCCTACAGAGATGATGAGAGTCAACATGGAAGTGCCTGTTTCTGACAGAACATGGATTTTTAGAGGTATCGTAACCAGCCTGCATTTCCATGCACCGGCCTAAAGACAAACTTATTACCAAGCCCTCCAAGAAGGGCTTCTGTGGGACTGATTTTGACCAGTGAATGAGGCAAGTGTGGGATGTTGAAATGATGGAATAGATTGTTGGTTTTGGCTCAAGTAGCAGTGAAGGTGTCCTACTGCTAGTATAAATGGTCATCCCAAATCTTTTGTGTCCTATTGGGAACTACATTGAAGTAACTCCATTTCTGTGAAGATATGCTGACCACGGACCACTTCAGATCCAGTCTTGTGATGGATGATCATTTCCTGAGCATCAACAGGAGTCAAAGAACCTCTACATCACACACACAAGTTCTGTGTTGAAATTATCCTCTGTCATCTAAACTAGCCTGATACCCTTTCAACAAGCTCAAGAAATAACTTGAAGTCCACATCTGGTCAGTGAGAAAAAGAATATCAGTAGCTTAGTCTCCATGTCTCTCAGTAAGTTATACCAGTAAGACTTATTTTTCTCTTCTCAAAGTGTGATAGAAATAGTTTTTCACTCTCATGCAATAATTAATACATAACTTACTGTTCATACTTATGTCAGTAACCCTTTAGATTCCCAAAACTGGAATGCATCTTATTTTTCTGAAAATGTATGCTCTTTCCAGTACCCTATTTTGGTAGTGCAGGATGCCTCTGAAGGGTCAGGGCTGTGGAAAATCTGGCTTCTGTGTTTAAGAAGTCACTGAAGCAAGTGATGTTAAAGTGCATATATTATTTCATGGGTTGAAAACAGGGAAGGAAAATATTACTGCACATTTTGAGTCTTGTAGGGTAGCCTGCCTGTGGTTTCCTTCTCTTTTCTCATGTACCTGACTCATCTGTAAGTACAAATTACTGTCTTTATATGGACAAGCCTCAGATCCGTCTCTCTGTTCCAGACCCATCTGCTTGTGTCCAGATGAAATCTCATCCTGTCTGCCTGACATTTCCTCTTGATGTGTCATCCCCAGCTTCAGTTCAAGAAAGCTAAAACTCAGCTGTTCATCCTTCTTCACTACTCTTAGCTGTTAATCAACAACCTCTCCCTGTTTTGGGACAGCTCTGCTGTTTGGTAGGTTGCCCATTTCTTGTATTTTTCCAAACATTTTGAAGTTTCTGCTTGTTCTTAGCTTCTTCTCATTTGAGAGATATCCCTTAAGCATCCAGAAAAGTGATCTTTTTTTGACTCTCCCAATAAAACTCACTTCTGCTGGGAGGCCAAAAATCTACCAACCTCAAATAAAGGAAAAAATATGCAAGCAACTCATACCTAAAATTTCTTGTGCTTGCTTTCCTAAGCTGAGGCCCAAATTATTCAGAATTTTTCTGAAATTTGCTTGTATTGCTATTTCAGCAAGAAGCTGACACTTGTAAAAGCAGTGTGATTTGGAATGGAGAACAGTCCCATGATTTTCACAACAAATTCATAACAAGAGATTTAATTCTTCCCCCAAAGATCTCCCATGGCAATAGTCTGATGGCAACAAAAGCACAAAACCAGAGCGGATAAAACATTGGTCCCCCATCTGAAATCAGTCCTTCAGATCCCTGCATTTAGCTGTGATTTGGTATCCTTTGGCTGGGCAAGGGAGGTCTGTAGTTGCATGAGATCTGTGTCACGTGGCTCTGAATTTGTATGTTTTCTCCTTGTATGGAGCTCTGTGGCTACAGCTACAATTTGCAAAGATCAGTGTTTTCTAATTCACTAATTTGCTTGTTGCTGTTACCATGGTGCTTTTATTTGGCAGGCAGGGAGCACTCTTAACAAGTGCACTGAAGTCAAGCTGGAATTAATTTCTGCTTTCCTGCTATGGTGTGGAAGTAGCCAGTCAGGGGTATTTCTTCCAGTTTAATGGGAAGTAACTGAAGCTGGAAAAGGGGCACTCCTGCTCTTGTCAAGACACTGTCCCCCATCCTACAGCAAGCACATCCTGGGGCAAGGAGGAGGGGGAATTTTCCTACATTTACCCAATCCTGATGACCTCTGGTGAAGAAGGGGGAAGGCACAGCAGACGTGACAAGAAACAAGTCAATGAGGCATGGCAGAAAGCTGTGATATTGATGTAGAAAGCAAAGAGGTGCCCCTGTGAGCACAGACCCAGGGCAGGAGACAGAAACAAGCTCCTGCCACCAAAGTGTGTTCAGCTTTCAGGTCTGAAGTGCTTCCCCATGAGTCTATGCAAAGGTTGTTAGACAATTTGATTAAGAAACCTGTTTCCTTGCTACCCTTGATTTCAGAGCATTTACCCTTTGCAGAGGTTATTTTGCCAAAATGTATCCTAAAATACTTTTTTGCACATCAATCCTGATTTTTCCAACCATAGAACTAAATGAAGTGCAATGCTGTCATACTATCAGAACTAAAATACCCCAGTCATAAACACAATGCAACAGGTCTAAATCCATGTGCTTTCATTCTGACCAGAGGGTGCGTTTCTCCTCAAGTAATATTTGCTCTGTTTCCTCATCAACCTTTTTCCTTTTCTTCAAAATCTGGCATTACCATTCAGTTTTTTTTCAATCTATGTTCTAAATTCCCTTCTGTAGTATGCTGCCACAGTATCCCAGCTCCCAAAACCTCAGCTCTGGGCAGAACCTGACTGTACACTTCATTCTGGCTGGAAAGCTCTGCAGTGGAAAAGGACAGCAAGATCAGGACAGTGATTGTTCCCCTGTATTCAGCACTGGTGAGGCCACAGCTCAAATCCTGTGTCTAGTTCTGGGCCCCTCACTATGGGAAAGACATTGAGGTGCTGGAGTGTGTCCAGAGAAGGTCAATGGAACTGATGAAAGAGAAAAAGTCTGATGAGTAGCAGCTGATGGGACTGGGGGTGTTTAGTCTGGAGAAAAACAGGTTTAGTGGGGACCCTATGGCTCTCTGGAAATACTTGAAAGGTGGTTCAAGTTGTGAGGTGAGTGTCTGCCTCTTCTCCCAAGTAACAAGGAACAGGACAACAGAACATGCAACTTGAAGAAGCGGCCCAAGTTGCATCAGGTTGCTATTGGATATTAGGAAAAAATTCTTCACTGAAAGGGTGGTCAGGCATTGGAACAAGTTGCCCAGGGAAGTGGTAGAATCACCAGCCTTGAAAGCATTCAGAAAATGTCTAGGTGTGGCACTTAAGGACATGATTTGTGGTGGACATGGCAGTGCTGTGTTCATGGTTGGATTTGATGATCTTAGATGCCTTTTCTGTCTTTATCAATTCTGTGACTCTTATCTCTCGATTTCATGTTGCTGCTTGCTGTCATCATCCTGAATTCATAGCTGGTTGATCAAATTTCTGTCCAGCTGACAGTGTTCACCTCCAAAGCAATTGAACCTACTATGACAGTGAGATTTTGTGAAACGGTATTAAATGTTTTGCAAAATTGTTAGATATCCCAGTTGCTCTTTTGTCATGTCCATACAACTTTTTTAATATTCCTTTGCATCTATTCTCCTCAGTATCCCATTTGCCTGGTGTCTCCTTTCCTTCCTTCAGTTTTCTGAGACCTGCCTTGCAGTTATTGTAAGTGTAGGATTCTCTCCCCCTCCCTTCTGCATCCCTTGCTTATTTTAGACAGTGAAATAATAACAATTTTGTTATGCTTCAACATATTTACTTGGGTAATAAATATATTAAGAGAAATTATTAAATACACAGTACATGTTGCTAAGTCAACTCCACATCTTGTAGCACAATCCTTAATCATGCAAAAAATCCCACAAATAGACCCTTTGGGTTCAACAGTAGTACATGGACAAGGCAGGATTTCTTATTAAACTTTCAAAATTGAGTCCAATGCATAACATAATGAGACTATATTATGGTAATGATGCCTCCCAAGGTAAAAATAGGAGAGGCAGATGGTAGAGGAGAGAAAAATGCTGAATATTTATCCCATTAACAGTGTGAACCAGTTTGAGTCTTAAAATGAGGGCAGAAAGAGACTGCATTGTACATCTTTTTCCTGCGGGGATTAGTTTCAGGTTTTTCTTGGTCATTAATGGTCATTAATTGAAATAGCAGTAGGATCTCTGCTTCTATTATGAATAATGACACATGAATACTTACTGTACAGGCTCCTATTTTCATTTTAGTTCCTGTGATCAAATCTCTATTCCAGTTCCACACACATATTGCTATTAAAACTCCCAAATGAACAGTGCAGGTAACCAAAGCCTCCCATTAAGCAGCTAGCAGTGTAGCCCCTTCTCTTGCAAATTTGATTTTATTGATAGCAATCTCTATTCTGCAGTTCCCTTCTTGGACAGAATTCTTTTGGGAGATGGAGAAGGGCCAGAGAATGACAACTCTTTTCAGAGTTTTCACTTTTTCATTCAAATGGGATTCATGAAGTTATGTGATCCTCTGTTAATTTGCTGGGTTTGCCAGTGCACTCTGCAAGTAATGTGGTCTGTCGTCTAGCCAAGGTAATTAGCTTTATGTACAGGGAATGAATATAAAACTTTGAAATCCAAGCTCTAAGAAGAGTGCAGGATCAGTGTGGAAAGGAGCGGTGGGGATATATTATTTCACTGGACTGTATTAATTCAGACAGCATTGTATAAATGGACTGTTCCTGAGAAATAGAAGACTGAAATTGGGGTAGCCTCAGGGTCTCCAGAGCTCAGATGGAGCAAAGCAAGAATCTTGCCTTGTTTTCTCTCACTTCTTCATGACCAGTCAATTCTTGGTTCTTCTTTCAGAAAAAAAAAGTTATCCCTTTTAAACTGAGCCTTCCCCCGGCCTTTGGTTATTGAAGGGCTGCATTGCCTTATATTGCAAAGTAGGGAAGGTCCAGCCTTTTCTGGTTTCTGCCCAGCATTCCTGGTTAGTTCTTCCTTTGCAGCAAAACAAGGCTGCACTGTGGCAGAAGATATCCCACAGCCTCAGGCAGAACAAATTTCAGGTTTCCTTTTCCTATTGGACTTGCTTGGTTTCCTCAATAGGGTTGGACCAAGGTCCATCAGGTGCAAGACCTGTTAAACTGAGGATGCTCAACACAGTGCAGTGGATTAAATCCAATAGCCACAGTGCTTGAGAAAAGTTGATGTGAAAGTTTTACCAGGGCTTTTTTGAGCTCAAGGATGTGAAATTGGAAGGGAGGACAGTAAATAGGTGTTAGGAGCACCACAGCAATAATTAGAAATACTAGAAGCCCCATGCAAAATAAATTAAAAGACACTATACCAAAGATTGCTTTTGAATCAATCTGTTTAAGGATGTATCATATAGAAAAGGTGTGAATCTGATCATTGTGTAAGTATCATAAATAACTTTCAGTTCTTGGAAGCTGCTCAGTTTCCTTAAGTGAAGTATTCACATCTTATTTCAGGAAAATAAGGGTTTCCATTTATTTTTTTATCCCTTGCTCTGTAAGCCAGATTTTCTTATTATTTGCGCAGATACAAGTCTACTTCAGTCGGAAAGACTGCATTTTATTCAGAGGTATAAAATAGTTGTATTGAATGCACTTGATATTAAATGAAAGCTTCTGCCATGCCCAGTCTGTTTCCATTAGCTTACAGTCTCCTCTCTATGGTGAAATAGTTTCTTGACTGCACATAGGCTGTCGATACCTAATATATTCTGCAATAAGTTGTATTTTCAGTGATCTCATTAGTTTCCAAAAACACTTGAGGGAAAACAGAGATGCAATTGGACCTTCAGTTTGCTTATAATGGAGTGACTTAAAGTGATCAAATTTTACAATACCAAATGTCTTTGCAAGGGAGGCAGTCAAATTAGTCCTTCCCTGAGACCTTGCATGGCAAGATTAATCTTAGAGCAAATATTTATTTGTTTGCCATCATCTAAAAACTCATGTTCTTTCTCTGAAGAAGGGGCTGATAACGTAGTGCTCCACAGCAAGGTATGAAGTTTGAGTCCCTGAAAGGGTTTGGGAAACTGGAGTCTTGGAAACTTCAAGGTGAGTTGCTGGTTTTGAATGTTTTTCAATACCTCAGTCATTTGAGACATCACTTTATCTCCCTTGTTTTTTTAATTTCCTCCGGTATCCCTCTCCTTCTCGTACATAAAAGGAAAGGAAAGGGTCACAAAGGGCGATGGCTCAGTTTCTCTACGAGGCAGGTTGGATTAACAGGAGAAATGAAAGGGCTCGGGGCCTTATTCATTCTCTTTGTAAACAGCTGAAAATTAAATCACACTTATTCTTGGTTTTCAATAGTGAAACCTGAAATGATAGATTTCCATCATGCTTAGTTTGTTTATTGGTGCATAGGACACAGTGTTTGGAGGTCATGTTGCAAACAGACTTTGCCTTGAAACTGATGCATATTGCACGCTTGCTACTTCTTTACAGTGGAGAGATGGAAAATCAGCATTTGAATTGAAGAATGTCTTGTGTTTCAAGTAACCCTACCCTGCAGATGGATTCCTCTTGGTATTTCAACAGGGTGCAGGGCTGAAGGCTGCCAAGACAGTTAAGTGTTCATGGATGTGCCCCTGCTTGTCAGAGTGAAGGAAGAGGACCACATAAACTTCCTTTTTCTTTCTTTTTTTTTTTTCTTTACCCTTGTATTCTGGCTCACAGTGACAGGGATGTGACATTTGGAATAATAAACTAAGAGGCTGTCAGCAACAGGTCACTGGGGGTGGGAGACCATGCAGCTGAGAGGTCTTATGAACAAATTCAAGAAAATGTTGAGATTTGGTAACAGATGCAAGCATCTATTAACAATCCATGTATGACCAGTGGCATGAACTGAGAGCATAAAAAAATTCCACATTATATCTAAGTTCCCAAATTCATTGTTCACCTACTATATGCCAGCATGCTAAATGTTTATTTGTAATTGTATGTACATATGTGATACAACACACTGGTGGAAGCCCATATGATCATGGTCCAATTCAAGTTAGTCCAGGTTGTCTAAGTCCTGTGAATAAAGCAGGCGAAATATAATTTCTGCTTAATTTTGTTGTTGTTGTTGCTCCCTGAAATAGTCTCTAATAGCAGTGGGCTGACTTGCTATCTCCTATAAAGGACAATGAAGTGTATTTATGGGTAGAAAAGCAGTCATAGTCTGACTTCCCTTCCCTAGGGTCCTCATAGCTTCATCATGGTCTGCAACATTCTTTCTTCCTTCCTTCCAGGAGTGAAACAAAGTGCTGCACAGAGTCTCCTTGTGATGTCATAGTCACATCAGGTTTGTCTGCAGACTAGCAAGACAAAATTTTTGTCCCGTTTGCACAAATGAAGATACGTCCCAACTACTAAGGAAAGACAAGTTTGTTAGGTAATTTTTTTTTTTTCATATATTTAGAAACATCTCCATTAATTGAAACATCAATGTAAGTATTGCAAATTGGGTTAATGCAATAAGAGACATACAAGACATGATAAGCATTGTAACTCACAATGATCTTGTTTCCAGTCATGTTTTAGAGATTTTTGTCACTGTGAACCTGAAAAGAAACATCTATCCTTTCAAAAGCTTTGGAGAGAGGTCTGGTCATGATGTCAGAAATGCAGGGCTGTTTCAGGGAACCAACACAATTCAAAGGACAGACATTAAAACACTTTTTTAACTATGTGGGACCTGGTTCCCCACTCCCATATGTTTAGTAGATCAATATTAGCTCCTCTACAGTCAATAGAGCTCAGTGATGTAAAACTGCTGTGTGCATGTTCTTAATGATTCATAGTTTTGAAGCCCAGCCAGTTCTATAATTCAACCCTCGCAAAGGCAAACAACCTCCTGCCAATCTGCCCTTTCTTCTCTCATCCTGTTATTTGTTAGGCGTCTGCAGCCCATTAGCTGGCTTACTATGGTATTAATATGTGATATAATTATTCATAGCCAGATCTGCTGATAAGAAATCAAATGCTCTGGTAAACAACTGACTGCTTTTTTTCCATGACATCAACAACAAAGTCAAATAGGGTACTGGAAAAAGGACAATTTCCATGTTAAAAGACTACATAGTTACGTAAAACAGGAGAAAAGCTGCTTTCAAAGCACTCATGAGGAATGTTCTGTGCCATTTCCAGCAGACACACACCACCCATGTCTTCTACTCACATCAGGGACATATAAACTCATATGGCTGCTCACTACATGCCAGGTGTGGTTACCCAGGGAACCTGCCTGACCCCACCATCTTTTCCTCCATAAAACCAGTGCCCCAGAGTAAATGAGAGTTATTGGATTAGTTTCTGATTCTGCCCTTCGATGCTAATCTTTCAAGTGCTTGCTGCCACTCACCGACTAGGAGAGGGGATTTTAGGGAAACTCTTTTCATATTACAGGACTGGCTGAGGGGGTATCTTTTGCCACACAAGGCTGCTTCTCAGTGCTGCTTGCTCCTGTGCCAGTCACATTGGAATGGGTGCAATCCCCAGAGTTAGAATATGTGTATTTTACAATATATGTGTGTTTTGCATTAGACTTGTTTTACATTACTGTGATTTCTCCAACTTCATTAGGTTGCTCTGCGTTGACAGCTGTGTGACACCAAACCTTTCCCGTCCTCCCCTGACCTCCCCAGTGACTGACTGACTATTAACTAGATTCAAGGCTGAGATTAACTGTGATCAGAGAATTGAAAACCCTGGTAATGCTGCAAACACTTGAGCAGCACTTCTTGAAAAAATAAGTTCCATTTTTAATGCTTAAGATCATTTCCACCCCTTGTTCCTGATTAGAAAAATTGTTCCTTTTTGTTTCTTTGAAGTAAACCGAATGACTTAGTGCAAGGAAACATCTATCAGAGACTTTCAGAGTTTCATTCCCATTTTATGTTTCAGAATGATAACAATAATTTTCAACAACAGTTCAGAGAGGTTGAGTTCTGATGTGACCACTGTCTTCCATATTTCCTGAGTTATTCCTGGTCTTGCAGTGTTACTGCTTTCTTGAGGCTAGTAGTCTCAGTTCACAATGAAGAGTGTTTTCAAAGTCATCTCTTTCTCTAGCTGAGACTCTGCCATTTGTCTGGAATCTTGTCCAACCAGTCAGTTATCCTTGCTCCTCAAAATATGGGTCTGAATTTTTCTCATTTGTCTTTGAGTCCTTGGTGCTTTTTATGTCTTTCTTGAATGAAAGAACATGTCACTGGCCTTGGCCTTGCTATCTGAAACCAATAGCACCAAGCGAACAAATTACTCAGAAATTTTGATGATCTTCTGAATGACTATCTGGCTGAAAGTGTTTTTTGATGTGCCTGGCATAATTTTTTATGCCTTTTTCAGCACTAGGTTTTTCAGCATCTAAATTGCAACTCGTTCTGTATCTGGTGTTCAAATTATCAATGTTGTCTGCCTGGATAACACTATCTGTCTTACCACAGGTCACATATTTATTTTCTAAATCTATCCCAGGATCTTTTTTTAAATCCCTGGAGCATCCTGCTGAAGCTTCTTTTGTGCTGGGTGGGAAACCTGTAGAGTTTATACTTTTTTCAGTGAGTTTCCAGATGTCACTGCCCTGATCAGAAGGTCTGTGGTTTCTCTGTCTTACATAAAAAGTGTCTCTGTTCATCCACCTGGGAGAGACTTTGTGTCTGTGGGCACCAGCACACAGTGTGTTTGAATGGGTCTGTTTACAGATGATTCATTCTTTGTGAATATCTTTTGCCATAACTTTCCTAAAAGATCTGAGCTGTATTTCCCTAGTGCTGAACTGGAACTTCAGCATCAACACTGGCAATTCTTAAGACAATTTCTGTTGATCTGAGCATACTTTGAAAACTCCTTTCTCCCAGTCCTAACAGTCCTAGATATTTTCCTGGTATCTTCAGCACAAAGTTCTTGTGTGTAGAACATAAAAGAAATGAAAATTAAAGACAGTAAGGAGAAATCCAGAATCAATTTTTATTTGTTGTAATTTGTTCCATGTTAATTTCTATTGGTTTATAGTTTTCTTCCTTGTTCTCAATATCGGCAAGTACATCCTTTATTGGAGAACCAGAGAGTACATTTAGCAAGGGATTGCTTTCCCATTGTTGCCCTGGAGGTCCTCCATAGAGAGACAGGAATTTGAGTGTGTCTTTGGGTTAGCATCCTTCTTTTCCAGAATGTTTCATTTCACACAGAAGTCACTTGGGAACTCATTCTCCTCTACTGACAAACTATACAGCATCACCCTCATCCTGGCTGTAACATCTTAGGTGGACATATGTGAACTACACCAGATAGTATGTTTTTCTTCAAGGAATACATATGTAGGCATTCACCTTAAACATTCTAATTATTAATGATGACATTTCATTGATGTATGTCTTGTTGTCTTGAAATTTTAAGCTTTTCCCCAAATGAACCAATCTCCATCTCTACATTCTCTCCCTCTTCCTTCACCCTGTTTCAAAAAGAAAAATATTCTTAATTCATCTTGTCTAATCTGGTCTTTAACTCTTTCCAATGATAAACACAGGGAGTGAGAGGTCAGATCATATTTTCCATGAGAGTCTTGCAGCTGACTTCAATGGAAGCAGGACTAGGAGCAGTTTAGTTTGAGCCATGAGCCCTTGACAGTTAAAATTTTACCTACATCTGGGACTTGACTCAGTGGGTATGAAGGCCATCATTTAAAAGGATGAAGCACAGATGTTTCATTTACTCTTTTGGGATTTCACTGTTTTCTTCAGAAAAATAGAGACCATTGTTGGGGTTATTTTGCTCCCAGTTGTTTTGAAGGTGATCAATACTGAACTGCTATATAGGCACTTGCAGAAAGAAACACATGATCTTTTCTGTTGGTATTGATTTAACAAAAGACGTCTGTCAAGTGAGTGGGTGGGTCAACACAGAGTGACTTTCCTAGGCAATATATTCTAGCACTTCTGAGAAGATCTTCAGCCACTCATTTCTGAGTATGGAAAACAAGGCAGAACAAAAGGGCAAGTGGCATGCCCAGTGAAAGGCATATACAGCTAAGGATAACAAACAGTACATGAGTTGCCTGGATTTAGTTTGCAATGTTGTGGCAATTTGGGTGTGAAAGCTTATCAGCTCTTACAATAACATCCGATTATTTTTTTCCGCTGGAAGGACACTTATGTTTTGGAAAAGCCATTATGAAGTTATTGTCTTCTTTTAACACAATTTAAAACCATCCACTCTTTTAGAACATCAGCCTCTGCATCTTAACAATGAAAGATAGTCATTTGAGGAAAAAAAAATGGCCCCATAATTAACTTAAGTTTCTGTGTTTATCTGCAGAGCCAGTACAGCAGCAAGCGATTTGAGAGGACTGTTCATTCTCTTTGCTCTCTGATCTCTCCCTGCTCTTATTTTTCCTTCCAATTGCCAAACTTGCCATCTCACCTATTCCCAAAGGGAAGCAGCAGAGATGGTAAGGAGTGCTCTGCTTGGCTCATTCCCTGTGCTTTGTATGTGCATTTCTAGGTATGGAAAAGCATTAAATACTTGAAAGGAACACAAAGTTTTTTCTTTAAAGCAAGGCAAAGGTCATGGAAAGAACTGTAAGACAAAATTTCAAGTCAGATTATTAAGCAAAAACAAAACAAAACCACCACCAACAAAACTAAACAAACACTCCCAAACCCCCAAATATAAAAAGTTGTGGTACTTACTTACACTTGTACCACAGATGTCTCTGCTGAGGGGGCAAAGCTGGGCTGCAGCTTTCACAGCTTCCCAAGGGAAGGTGTATGGTTGTGTTTAGACCCACTGCATCCAGGGCATGTGGGAGGTTTTTTGGGTGGGAGCGGGCTGCAGTGCTGAGATCTGAATCGCAGAAGAGTTGCTGCAGGTGTCCATCCTTGCAGGATGTAGATGGGCAGAGCTGGCTGGTGGTCTAGGACTGTTTATCATAAGACTATAACAAGTGGATGCTGGAAAAAGACAAGTCCTTGACTCTCAAGTACCAGCATACCTGGTCTTGGTAGCAGGTGGCCTCATGCTTCACTTATATGACTCTTCCATTAGGATGCTAGAAAGATAAAGCATGTCCACAGCCCCCTGGAGGGTCTGGGTGACAGGGTGAAACTTACTCTGAGACATCTCATTTGTATGCTCCAGCCCTGTCTGTCTGTTTTATTATTTATTCCTGTGGTTTTTCCCCTTTAATCTCACTTTTCAGAAGCCTAA
Source organism: Hafferia zeledoni (assembly GCA_035583235.1). Lineage (NCBI taxonomy): Eukaryota > Metazoa > Chordata > Aves > Passeriformes > Thamnophilidae > Hafferia > Hafferia zeledoni. Next base: position 47,095,095 of record JAWWEV010000083.1, read on the forward strand.
TTTTCTCGTGCTATCATTCTGTGTTCTAATGTATCATGAGTCATGCCCCATATACTGAGCAGTAATAGTGCATGCAAAGAGAATTGTACCAGCCAACACATCTGAAGAAAACATAATTTTTAGAAAGTGGAATCTGCCATGTGGCAGCAGAGCTAGTTTCAAGTTCTGAATCTTAATCAAGTTTCTACCTGAACTATTTTTTTAGATTTATTTCAGTTCTTCGAGATTTATTTTCAATACATGCGGTTACAGCAGCATTAAAAACATCTTAAAAGACAGGAGAACAATTCTTCTGTGAAGCCAGCAGGACTGTAATTAGTATAATGTCCACTAAATGACAGCGCAGTGTGTGAACTTCACTCACAGCTGCTCTGGGTGTTATCAGTCTTTCAAGACTTAGACTGAGCCAAGTCATGCAGAAACAGTGTTTATTTTTGCATTGCAAATATGACTGAGAGCTTATTATGAACCTCTCCAATTTCCTCAAGATTGATGCTTTAGATCAACCTGGCTCTATGTGCTCCAGCCTAGCAGCTGAACAGGATACTTATGCAAAAAAAATTATTGCACTAAATATTGAACTTTGAATAGAAGGCATGAAATATTTATTAACATTGGTCTTTTATTGTGCAGGAAATAAAAAGTAACTGTATTCTTCACACTTGTAGAATAGGAATCAGTTGTTAGCTCCAAGAGGTGGATGATATTTTATTTTGACATCCATCACAACTCTGAGGGAACCCTTTCAGTTATTTTTGCTTGTTTGTTTGTTCTTGTTTTTTTAATGAAGGTGAAAAGAAGGGTGATGACTGAGAGGCTGCTAATTTATCTGGAAACCACCACTCCAGGACCAAATTAGCCCTGATCTTTCTTAGTTGCTTCTCTGGATTCACTAGGAAACAGATATTCTGGGCACAGAGAAGGTGAAAACTTAGTCCTGGTTGCTTCTTCCTCAGTTTAAATAGTGTGATTGTCTCTGAAACACAATTTCAGTCCTGTTTCCTCCTTTCTTCTGGATAGTAACAATTTGTAGCCAGCTGTTAATATCAGTGAATTTAATTAATTTTTCCTCCTGGAAACCTTTCTCTTTCTCAGATTTCCTCAGAGACCAAAGCTTTCTTTCAGCAGCTGCTTCAACTGGGATTCTGCCTGTTCCCGTGTGTGTTTTCACTGTGTTGCACCAGATCTTCACAGAAAATCCAAATAGTCTCCAAATATTCTTCCACAAGGAAGAATAACAGACCCTGAAAATAGACACCACATCAATTCTGTAGTCCTACTGCATCCTTATAGCATCTATTTTTCATGTTAAATTTTTTTCCTAATGCGTTTTTGCTATAGAAATGGCAATTTCTAGAAACTGAAGTTGGGATTTTTTGAGATTCCAGCTCTGAATATGACATCAGAAAATTTTTTCCACAGGCATGAGGCATCAAATTTATTTAGTAGAGAGCTTAATGAAAAGGTGAAAGTAACCAATATGAAAACTGATTGTTGTTAAAAGATTATATGTTGGTCAAATCGTATCTCCCAGTGACTTTTATGAGTGCAGGCTTTTTCTGCTGAACACAGTAAAAAGCATTTCTTCTCCAGTTGTTCTTAATGCAACACATTTAAAGGGAAAGGTCTCATGAATCTTTTCAGTATTTTTAGATAGTGGGCAGATTTTATTGTGTTGTGTTGGTTCTCCAAAGCAGGCTGTTTCCTCAGGTTTTGGCACCTCCTCCAGAAAGGAGACAAAAGCAGGAGATGCTTCAGTCTATTGTCTGCCCTGCAAAACAACCCATGATGGCAAATCTGAGAGGTGAGTGGTCAGCAGGAACCTCCCAGTAAGTCCTTCACACAGAGGAAAGCTCGTGTGACGAGGAGGGTGGAATTGGTGGTGGCTGTGCCAAAAGCACATGATGCTTAAAACCAGCTAAGGGTGAAAGAAGAGCTCGTTCAATCCAGTGGCTGCAGCATTCCAGGATAGACACCTGCAGCGTCCCTGAGTCTGACCGGGAGAGAAAACTTTGTCACAGAGATGCATAACACAACCACTGCCTGAAACATTCTTCTTCTGGAGCCTCAAAGGTGGCTGCTGTTTGGCTCTCACTGCTTTATCTGTGTGGTACTGACATGGCTAACATAATTAGGAAGAAAGGCAGAGTCAGAGGTTTCCAGCTGAATAACTTAAAACAGTAAATAAACTGGGATTATCACTATAAACCTTTTCCTCCATTCTTTTACTGCTTTTTCTTTTTTTCCTTACAACTCATTTTCGACTTTCCATCTTTGTCAGCTAAGATTCCTCACTCAATTTTTCTTAATACTAGTCCAAATCTGTTGCCTATCACCTGCTGCTTACTTTGAATAAAGAGTCTGTCCTCATCTTACTCATTTCAATTAATTGCCATGCTTAAATGATCTTCTACAATCCTCCCTAACCCCAAGGCAATTCTTATCTGCTGTCTTGATAGGTGATTAATGACTTTCCATTCCTGGAAACGATGTGAAAGACAAAAGAGAAATAAGACAACTGAAAAAAGAGTCTCTTTTCTAACCTTTCTTTCACCTCAATGATTTCAGGAAGGAAGACCAGAAGGGTAATAAATGTTTCATTCTTCTTCAAGTAACATCAGCTCTGTTGGTGCCCAGTGTTAATTACCTGAAAAATATTTAAATGAGGGAACACAGCTTGCAAAGAGAAAGTCCTTTTCTCTGGTCAAGTTGAACTGATGGCACAAAATACATTTATTCTGTGCCTGCTGACACTGTTTACACCATTTCCCTTTAAGTTTTTATGCTGCTCCCCACAATCCAGACAAGCCTTAGAACAAGAGCAACACATTTTGTGGATGCCATTTTAGACCAACCCCTGTGTGCCCTTGGAGTTAATATAATTCAGCCTAGGGTGATTTAGAGAGCACTGCTTGCTGCCCAGTGTTTGTCTTGTGGTAACACTTTGGGCTCTAGAGGTACAAGATACAAAGCACTTTACAATCTTTACTCACTTATCATGTTTAATGGATTTTTATCACTCTTGTCCACTGGTTCTCAGCCCTCAGTAGCATGGGTGAACACAGATCCAAGCATCGCACATAGTACAACTGTTGTGATATTGCACTTGGGAGGGACGCAGGGGTTTAAACTGATCCACAGAGTCTTCTCCCTTCCCTTCATCTTCTCTGGGGCAAAACCAACTTCCCGAACACGTCCTGCCTATTTGAGTGATGATCTGTCACACTGGGCATTGTTGTAAGTGCTTGAAAGCAATTTGACATGCAACTGTGTCTTTTTACATACTCCAAGTCTCCTTGTGCCATTCCCACTAGGATGAGTGCTGTCTCCATTCCTCATCACCACTTGGATCTGGCTGGGGAAATGTTAGCTGGATCCTGCTTCCTACAGTAACCTCAAACCCATGGCTAACTAACTGGCTTATTCCTCAGCTTGCAGCTTATTAGAGAGTCACCATTCCTCCACAGTTCTGTGCAAAGCTGATAATCCTGTTTCAGCATTAAGGGACTTGTGGTGATGTGAAAGATTAGAAACAGACTCTCCAGAAGCAGGAATGGCATATTTAGTTTATATAAGAGTAATTTGTGTCTCTGTTTTCAATTCCTACTGAGATTCACTGGTTTAGGGCTGCCTAGAGTATGGCTTTGATATTTTCTGTGGTGTTTTGGCTTTACTAAAAGCAGTTTATTTAATATTACTCTAAATCTGGTGTGCCTGTGGGGCTATCACAAAAGCTGCTTAGCAGGTGTCACTATTAAAGCAATGAACCCTAAAAGTAACATCTGTCTCATCCCACCCAGGCTTTCCGATGATAATTACATCAACTGTTATATATCTCATTAGCTCTGGCAGCTCTTCCTTCTTTGCTCCCAAGACAGTGGAGAGGGGAAGATGCTTACCATATATTTGTTTGGATTTCATTAAGAGGGTGCAGAATCTTCATGTTTTCATGGGGAGACTCAGAGGCTGCAACATTACATTAGATGCTGCTCCATGGACTTGTCAGGTCTTTCCTTGACTGGTCTGAGACCAAAGCCACAGTGATGTTGCTTAAAAGAGGGCAACATCTTTGAAACTTGGCTATGAAAGTGACATTACTCTGAAGGATCAGGCAGTCATCCTGATTTTTTAGTTAAAACGTGCCAAGACCACTACCTTGTGGTGTCTGCAAAAAGGACTTTTTGGGGCTGAGGATGATATGGCTTAGTCTGGAGGTAGAACAATCCAACAGGAACAAGAGAAAAATGACCATTACTATTACCTTCACCACCCAGTGCTGCACTGATCAGGTGGGTAAACGAGTTCACTCACAGGCACAACACTGCAGGCAAGAAGCTCCTTTGATGCCTCTGGACTGCTGCAAATTGTTTCATTAATTCCTAGCATTAAATGTGACTAGTGAGCTAAATCTATGACGGGCTTAATTGGGGCACTAAAGCATGAAGACTTCTTAAAGAGCTCTTAAAACTCAAGAAATTAAGAAGCTTCCTTCTCAATTAGCAGACTGTGTAACTGAATTCTGAGGGGTGAGTACAGTGCAGTCAGACGAAGAACTGTATGTCTGCTCCAGCATCTGACCTCTCAGCTGGTGCGTTATGATATTTGGGTTTGTGTGTTGGAGTGTGTTTGTGTTATGCAGAGAAGCAGAGAGCATTTTTACAACTTTTACTAATGTCACAAAAGCCAACATGAAGGTCACTGGGATTTTTGAGAAACCAAATTAGAATGTCATGATCCATGAATAAAGTATGGTCAACCCTGGGCAGAAGCTGCCAAACCTCAGACAGAGAAGTGGTGCTTTCTGCACAGCTAACATTCCCCACCCCTGCTGCAGCACATCTGAGACCAAGCCTATAAACAAGACTGCACTATGCCTGCAGGAAGCATGTTGTAGATACA
>JAWWEV010000083.1:47100093-47118032 GCA_035583235.1 Hafferia zeledoni
CCCCTGCTGCAGCACATCTGAGACCAAGCCTATAAACAAGACTGCACTATGCCTGCAGGAAGCATGTTGTAGATACAAGTATGCCCCACCTGTCACCTGTTATTTGCACAAAACCCATGTAAATGTGCAGAATACAGAAACTGTCCCAGCTAACACTGTGTGCAGGCTTGCATGTTCCATCACACTCCTGGGACTCAGATGGAGGGCCAACACAGGTTCTTTGTGATGACTCTGGGGTCTTCAAAGAGCAGTGCATTGCAAGCAGTGTGGAGAATGGCAGTGGGTTTGATGCTGCAGTCTTCACGCAGAATTCTGTTTCTTCCAGCCTGTGCATGTGGGTGCTTTTGGCCTTCAAAGGGAAAGTGGGAAATGCCTTGAAGTCCAGTGAAGATTTAGGTACAGGAATTAAACTGATTTTTGTTCTTCCCGTAATACACCTGTGGATGTTTCAGGATGTCAGTAAAGCAGATTTGCCTGCCATTTGTACTAATAATCTGTATTACAGTAACCTCTAGAAGCCAAAGGACTGTACATGTCTCTACAGAAGAACTACAGCAGTTTAGAAGCTCAATGTATAAGATGAAGGTTAAGAGTAAGCTATTCATTTTGTCTTGGACTATATTTGTATATTTACCATTTTGTTTACCTGATAAAATGCTACCAACTCTATAAACAGCAAAACCCCTCTACCTGCTCCAATGGGCTTTTCTAAATTGTTCTATCACAGTATTAGGTATCATTATAGCTCCAGTACCATTAGATGAACTAAAGCAAGAAACTGAACATATGGGATCTGGGTACTATTTTTATGGGATAACCATAATAGCCTGGGCTTACTTCTTCCCTGGGCAGCTGATACCTCATTCCTGGCAGGACTGAACTTCAAATGGCTTAGTCAATTAAGCCAATGTGGATAGCTGTGTTTCAGTAATACATACCACATGTACTGACAGTTTAGATTCCCCTGTGCCTGCTAAAGTAGGATGATGTACTTTAGCCCTGCCTGCAATCACAGAAGAGTGGCAAGCAAGTCTGCTGTGGTTGATTAGGAGCCTGATCACACTCAATCCCACTAATCAAATAATTCAGCTTCCCAGTACAAATCTGGGGCTAGTGAGGTCTGGTTAAGTGGTCTGCTATGAACTTGTAAAAACCCACAAGACTCCATGATTCCTTGCAGCAGGATGAATTGCAAACCAGAGGGCTCTGCTGTCCATCTTCAGACATGACAGATGCACAGGTACACCAGTGGGGCCAGATGTTGTCCAGCTGGAGATCAGGGGGTTTCCATTCAAGTCACTCCACAGAAATGCTAATGAAGACCTTTGCCCTCCCTCTCTTCTTTCTGCTTGAGTGTTGGTGCCCATGGAAAGAAAAAGGGTGTCTGCAAGGAACTGCTGTTTACTGGGGGACGTTGTCAGCATAGAAAAGTCTAGCAACACCTTCCTGCAGACGTGAATTGCTGACTGTACCTTGGATGATATAAACAGGATGCATTGCCTGTGGCAGGAGGAGAAAAGCCAGAGAGGGGAGACCTTTGCAAGGCTGGGCACAAAGTCATCTGATTAGGATGTGGAGTGAGTAAAAGAGAAAGCAGCAGAGATTTGCATTCACTTTGCATTTCTTGAGCCAAAATATGGGGACAGAGAGTAATGAATAATCTGAATGGGCTAAAAGCAGAAGTTACTCTCCAATGTTTAGTATCACTTATGTAATACTAGGGCCTTAGAGATCTAGATTTCTTCCAAAGGCTCAAAAGAAGGTAATTTTCCCCTTCCATTCTTCATCACATGGGAATGAATCTTCTTCCTCCCCAGTGCTGGTGAGGATACAGCTCACAGCTGTCCCATATACCTTTCTAAGAGGTTTTTCCATACAGTTAATAGATGGCCATGTGGGAAGGCTGCTGAGCCATGGTCAATGCCAGCCTTGCCTTTTTTGGGGCAACTTGCTTGACAGCAAACATTTAACAGAGCAGATGCATTGGATGGGCCTGAAAGGTTTTTTCTGGCAGGACAGAGCGTGAACCTCAGTGGATATAAAACAAAGATAGCTGGTGAAAAAGGTGCTGCAGCCTGCCCAACCAGAGAAGGATCAGGAGCAGAGGAGTGCAGTGATACTTTGCAGGGAAGCACAAAGAACCACCACTTTCCACAGTGCAGTTTGTAATTCTGTAGGCGTCTGCAGGAGGCCATACTCCAGGGGTTTGGGGACTGCTGCTGACACACTGGCTGCTTGGTTTGGCTGCTGTTTGCTTAGGATTATTTTGGTTATTTTCTTCTGTCAGACACAAGGGCAAACAGTTGCCAGCCAGCGACTGAACCAGCATGACCCCAGAAGGAAAAGCAGGTGGAAGGGGTCTCTGCTGGCATGGAGAGGGCAGTTTGGGAAGAGCCCAGAGGTCTGTTTTGCAGTTGTGCCCATGCATCTGCCATGTTGTCTTTAGAAGAGAACATGGTGTGGGAGCTGCTTCCATGGCCACCCTGCCAAAGAGAGAGGGCTACAGACAGCACACATTGAAGGGCTTGCTTCAGTACCATAGCACTCCGCTTCTTTTAAACACTGAGCACAACTGTCTGGTGTTTTTTATACTATTTGTGATGCAAAGCTGAAACAAGTCTCATGGTCTCTCAGTTTTGTGTTGTCAGTTCCTGACCCTGTCAGATGGCAAACCACTGGTAGCATAGTAATTAATCAGATATTGATTTACTTCATTATAATGAAGGTAAATGTATGTGCCTTTTTCATGGTGTGCAAGTGGGACTGACCAGCAGTTTTTAAAGCCTTCTGGCTTGCTCTCCTTCAGCCCTCCCAGGATACGTTATTCTTTATTTCTGTATCTCATTATTTTGAGGCACCCAGATCAAAGCAATATGATTTACATGATGTTCTGACAATGCTTTCAGCCTGCCACTTTGTATGTGGCATGCAGTCTTATCTTTGCCCAATGAATGACATGCATTTTGGAGCAGTGAGCATTTCGACTGTGCTCCATGTATTGCATTATCTCCAGTTCAACTGCTGTAACTCTGGCTTTATGTGTTATATACATTGTCTAACACAGCCAAAACTTCTAGACTTCTTTGTCCATTTAACCTCCTGCCTCAGTACATACTGGACACCAATCACCACCCTAACCAGGTGCTGAGCACAGTAAGATAAGGAAAAATTCAGTCAAGGCAGATTTTTGAGGGCATGTGCTCTTGTGGTTGGGTGGATGTTAATGAATGTAAGACATACAGACATTATATATGTTTATGTGTTGCTTGTGTGCACATGAATAAAATAAGTAATTAATTTAAGCTTATTTGAGTGAAAAAATTACATTAATTTAGGTAAGTGCTGTCATAGAGTCCCTTGGGCACTCAGGAGATGGACACACATCCTGACCTGCAGCAGTTCTACTACAGTTTTTATGGGCCTCTTTTGTACAGACCCTGCCAAGAGTTCATTCTCCAGGCACATAACAGGTTTCTATATAAAGAATGGTTTTAAAAATAACTCTCATGTACCTCTTAGATTCAGATGCTCTTTTTTAGCCATGGAAAACTCAACGTTGTGATGACATATATTCCCACTGGGGGAAATATTTATTCTCCTCGCTTTAAAAAACGTAGTGTGCAAAATCTGGATGATGATTTGGGACTGTATTTATTGTGAAATGTCTCAAATATGAAATTAAACATTTGTGTTGGTCTGATCCTATTTGTAGTAAAGCAAAGTATAGAAGGAATATGCATGGGAATATAATTCACACTCCTCCCTCCTTATATTTTAAGTGTTCTATTTAGGAAGCCACCCTTACCCACCAGCCTGTAAAGAAAATTCTATAGAAAGAAAAAGGGGAAAAAAATGTACCTCTTCCCTCATTTCTAATAATAACCATAACCAGTAACTTCACACTGTAAAAAGTACAAGATATGTGGTAGTCAGGTGTATCTGATGCAGATATGTATATGTTATACCAATATATCCAGAAATTAGGGCTAGGAATTCTTCTGCTGTGGTAGAGACATTATGTATGTGAAGGTCTACATCTGTCCCAGCTATGCAATACTACCATGGCTGATGATGGGTAGAAAAAGGCACTTGTGAGGCACAGTCTAGATCATGCACAAATCAGTCAGATGAACCATAGTACTGAAGTGCCTGTTAGTCTCTTTCCAGGGAAAGGAGAAAGCAAAGTAATTTACTAGCTCAGTTGTAGGCATTTACAGTCAGATCAGACGAATTGCATCACAGGCTTTTGGGAGAACAGCAGTATTGGCTAGCCTTTTGTAAGATAATGAATTCTTGTCCCTGTGGTATTCAAGGATTCTTTTTAGTGTGGATTTAAATGGGATAAGATTGATATGGCATACTGCATTTATTCAGCATCCCTTATGGAAAGAAAGACGTAATTTAAGTGCTCAATAAATCAGACTTGTCTGCACATATTTAAAATAAATGAGCTGGGTTCATTTTCCAAAGATATCAGTCTAGTTCCATTTTAGACAACCTACATGGTCTCCAGTGGCTTCTTTAGAAGGTCACAGCTCTTCCAAACCTCTCGTATCACTGCCTCCTGTGCAGGTTCCTCTGATGGCACTGAGTGCTATACTTAGTCAATTGAATCTCAACAAATAATTAGAAAAAGGGCCTGAAAGCAATTCTAAACATATACAATGTTTGTAGGAATAAGTGAGTTCGTTCTCCTGGGGCAGTGAATCCACCAATGACTCAGTGCTATGTTGTAGCACTCATCTCCAGAGGCAGTCACTGAGCCAAAGTGGACAAGTGTAGAAAAAAGGTGATGGCAAACTGGGATGCCGTGTTATTTACTGATGGGAGGAGATCATGATTCAGGCAACTCATGTTGATCAGCTGTTCCTAGAACTTGTGAAAATATTCTGCAGCCAGTTTTATGCTGTGGTGAGAGGCTGAGTGGCTGAAAATACATTCTGATCTGCCAGAAACAAATGTTCAGGATGCCCCACCATTAAACTTCACCCAGAGTTTACCCAATGCTACATATATTGTGGAAGAACTACTTTAGAAATGGTTTGCTAAAAGTGGCAAATACAAGTGCTGTAGATTTTAAATGGAAATGCGCAGTAACATCTGTTGCTGATGGGTTTAATGAACGTTCTTGAAGGTGGATAACTGAAAGTTTATATAGTCCGATGCAAAGAATCCAAAAAACATACACTTCTATTCTCCTTCCAACCATCACATAGTCTTTATTAAGCAGAATATTAAATTAAATATGAACAGCATTTATCTCCTAAAATTCAATCTTTCTGAGCATATGTCAGACAAAGTCCATTCCATCTTCTGTCTGATTTTTAACTGCTTGCTAAAGCAGTACCTCTTGCAAGTACAGATGACAGGAAAAAAATATGACATCCTTGTCTGGATTCAGAGTAAGGCATTCAAAATAAATTTGAGTAAAATGACCTTAATTCAACAAAGTGTTTCAACTTTAAGCATGTAAATAGCCAATGAATCACATGTTTAAAGACTCATGTATGATATGTGATTCTTGCTAAATTAGGCATAAATTACATCTACATATCAAATGGCAGCAAAAGCCCAGTAAAAAGAAAAAACAAAGCAAAAAAACCCCAACCAACCAAAAAAATCAGAAAAACAAACCTCCCCACACACAAATTAAAGATAACCATGAAAGCTTTGGTTCAGAAGCAATAGTTTCTCAGATGTAATGCAGTCCACATAAGGCCTGTTTTGTTTTCACTCAGTCACTTTATTATTTATTGCTCAGTATCAAAAGGAATAAAACTGACATTGATAAAGGCCATTGTGATTTGTAGGTAATATTCATATAATTCTTTGAATAATATGATACACATTGTAGGGATAAATCGAAGTCTGAAATAGGAGGGAATCACAGTATGATGCAATTATGTAAACAATAGCACATATGTATAGATTAAAAGAGATTTCCTTTTGTCCACTTGACAGGCCTGATCAAAAGTAGCAAATCTTTTAATTATAACAAACACTTGAGATTTTCCTTTGAACAGGTATATATATTAAAAAAATCTCATAAAGCAGAGTGGATTAGTATGTATCTACTGCTTTTCCTCTTGATCTTTAAGGCTTATCAGAATCCTCTCCCACTGAGTTTATTGATTACTTAGGAAAATGAGCTGAGCAAATGTTGTTTGAAATAAAAAAAATAGTTGTTGATATTCCCACAGAAGATACAAAATCAGATACTTTTGATCAGCCAGGAGGTTGATAGTAATTGGTAGGGGCTGCTTACAATACAAAGGGCCATGTTTCTGCAGCTGACAGCCCTGCAACTTCCTCCTTTGCAATTAAATGGTACATAAGAGCTGCAAAATATGTCTCTGAGAGGCTGAAGATCGATCTGCTCTGTGAAATTCTGGTCAAACGTAGAGTTGCCATGGATTTCGTAAGGCTTTGAGCAAGACCTGCTATTTGAATAGGGCAACTCAGCTATTGAGACCTGGACTATGCAATGCAGACTTAAACTACCTCAGTGTATGGGAGCAGGACAGGTAACTTCTTTTCTAGAAGCAGCCTCAACTTTGCAAAGTCCTATACTAGCCTAGTTTACAATATCAGGATTTAGGACACCAATTTGGGTTTAATCACAGAAAAGACAGGCATTCAGTTTCAAGCTAGTCAAAGAAGGCATGAATTCAGCAGGGAGCTTTAGAATAGGACTTAATCTCTACGTCATAATACATGCTAAGCTGCTTAAGTGTTATTTGGTGCAATTACATCCAATTAAATATTTGGATATTAGATTCCCTGTCTTCAAACATCATAGGGCTCCTGCTTGATGACAGGATTGACACTGACTGACTTGTGAAATTTAGTCAAGACCCTCAGATCCCACAGACTGCTCTCCAGGTATGGGAAGGTTCATGTGCCCAAAATGTGTTTGAAGGTGGAGGCTTACATGAACAAAACAGAGTTGTCTGTGAAGTCTCGCTAGGATGGAGAGGACTCAAGGGAGGGTCATGGTGGTTTATGCCAAAGAGAAATCCATGTCAGTCTATTAACTGCTGAATCTGCAAACCTTCTATGTAGCAAATGAAGAGGATAGCTTTGGTGTGTGAACACAACAACCAAGACACTCAGTAGCTTTCTGTCATGAGCTCTGCATTTTGATAATTACAGACTTCACTCCTATATGCAGCCTGTCCTTTTCTAGCACTTTCAGTCTTCCAGGGGTTAGGTAAATGTTGTATTTTTTATAAATAGGATTAATATATAAAATCTTTTAGTGCAATAAACACAGAAAAATATAAAATGTTTCAAGCCTGTGGCTCTCTCCCAGCATTTAGCTCATGTTCTGTATCACCAGATAAAGGTGAAGGAAACAGAGAGGTATGCTTCCAAACAGGCTTGTGAATAGGAGGACTGACTATTTTTGTGAGCTATGAGAGCAGCCATCACACCCAACATATGCTGAGAGCTTTTGTTCATGTACAGAGAAAACAAAGGACACACAGGTTCCCTACTCTTTCATATAAGAAGATTGCACAGAAAGAGAAAGTTGCCAACTTCCAGGGCACAGTGCATTTCTCAAACTGACATTCACATGGTGTCTCCAAACTAACCAGTTGTGAGACTAAATACCAGGACTAAACGCTTAAACTCATTAGCTGATACTGGGGACAGAACTGTAGAACCACAGCCAGACTTTACTACAAGCATTGGACTGTAGTACGAGGACAGTTTGAACGGTATTTCCCCCTCCCCCCCGAAATACACACTTCAAACAAGAGAGCAGTCCAACAGTTTTCTAAGACACAAGAACAGGACACAAGTTTAGTCCTTCAGAACAAGCTGTCTGGATCCATCAGGGTTGTAGCAGCCATCTTGCACCAGAAATCAGCCCAGGTTATTTTTTTATCCTTACCTCATTTCTGCTAGTACCCAAGGACCTCTCATTTCTGTGGTGGTTTCTGACTGTATTTTCTTTCAAACATCCAACTTTTCTTATTTCTTAGTGTTGATGTGGCAGTCTAAATGTCTTTTTCTTCTTGTTGCAGTTTTCTCACTATTTCCCTGAACATCTGCAAGACAGCCCATCTGGGTTGACACAGTGTGAGATGAGGCAGACAGGCTTTGCCAACAAAGGGCTCCTACTGCAGTGAGTGAGCTGTTGAGATCAGATGTTTTCTAAGACGTCTATGGGGACAAAACCTTTCTTCTTCCCACTGTATACTTTGATAAAGCCGTCGTGTTCCTTTTCAGAAGTCACACAAATCTGAATACAAAGAAGGTATGAAAATATTAAACTCTTTGCCATGATCAAAGAGACAAATTATTCCAGAGGATTTATCAGGTAGGTTAGACATCCCGCTAGTTGCCTCTATAAGTAGAACAATCCCTTTTGGACTCTCACTGCATTGATAATAATCTCAGACACATATATTTAGAGAGTTAACTTTCCCCTGTCTCCTGGAAGTGCCATATACACATGAGAGACGTTAATAGTGTGAAGAACTTTGTTGCTGATAAAAGATTTTGAAACCTGAATTATGACTTCAGTCTCCTGTAATGATTATGCTTTAGTTGTCTGTATATGAGAGGAATGGGTATTTCAGATCATGAGCCAGCTGACTCCCTCAGCAGCTGGTGGTGAAAAGTGATCATGATGCCAAGGAGGGTCACTTGCAGACACTGACCTGAATGCAAGCATATTCTCTTTTGAAAGTTTAAAGAGCCTAGGTACTTCTTAGATGAGCAGTGGATGAGGTTACTTACTCAGCCCTTGCACTTACAGATGCCTCTTTTGGATACCAAACTGTGTGACCCGAATCCAGCTCTGTGAGTGTGTTTGCATGACACCTACTCCAAACAGAGGCAGTTGTTGTGAATAGTACATTGTAGCATACTACATTGTAATAAAGGTTTTCTTTTCCTGAAGACCTTTGTGATCTGGGGCATTTCCATTTTAAGTCCCTTCTTGAGACATCTGGTAATGGCCGAGCCATTTGAAAGCCTAAGGGCACAGATACTTCAGACTGGGGACTTGAGCACAGCACCACACAAAATAACAAATTGTTTTCAAACACCTATGCCAAAGAACTGTGTATTTCCTACTAGTCAAATAAGGTTAAAATATTGCTGGAAAACTGATGGGCCTATTGAGACTACTCGACTCACTGATTTCTCATGATGCCAGTGCCAGCCCTCTGCCTCAACTAACACTCATCTCTGTCTGCTAAGTATTTACGGTGTTTATTTACAATAATTCAGAGGGTATGAAACTAACAAAAAATAGTTCTGAAGGATTCCTGGGTAAATGCATTCCAATGTGACTTATGGGTGACATCTAAATATCACACCTGAATTCTGGGCCAGCTTGTCCTGTTGTTACCTACATAAAATTTATTAGCAACACTGATGCTGCCAGCGGGAAATAAAATGTCATAAGAGGGAGGTGAAGCTGCTTTGTATTTGCCCCCTTCAGTATTTGCAAATAGTGAGCTGCATCTCTGTACCTGCAAACAGAGTTTTGGAAAGTAAATATACTCATTAATTTTCTTACTTAAATTTACCTACTCAATACTAACTGAATTAGATCCCTCGGGCAGAATGACTGAGCACACCAACAGGTCTGACATGCAAGTAAAAAGAATAATAAATCACATGGAAAGCATGGGAGAGGTATAAAATTGATGTTCAGTTTAGGTTTTGTTGCAAAACAACCAAGCTCATGTATGCCATGAATCCCCAGCACAGCATCTGCTTCCCTTGCAGTCACACTGCCATTCAAAGCAGAATGGGGTAAAGCACATGTACACACAAAGGTCCTTCTGACTACTGTTACAGGTTGCTCTCTGTCTTTCAGAGAGACTACGAAAAAACCAGAAAAGAAGCACAAGACTAAGGATGGCTAAGTATGGCAGACTATATAAGTGTGGGAAAGAGCATTAATTGTAAGATGTCCCTCTCAGCTGATCCCTGTTCTGTGAGCCTTTGCAACTTCTCCATAACTAGACCTGGCTGCTTAAAAGAAATGCCTCACTCAATGCTTTTCTCTGAACTGGAGATGTCTGCAAGACATCTAGCTTTTAGTTAGAATCCATAAAATAATCACATGTCCAGCAGGTCTACACTGCTCACTAACCATGCTGCGTTTTTGTGCTCAAGCTCTCTGGTGCTGCGTAGAACACCTTGCAAGAACAGACTGCTTTTCCATGCCATCTTGTATTGTCAGCAGGGTGGTTTGTGGACAAAATTAAAATATTGATCTTTCTGAACACTCTTTTTCTTCATTTTTGTATTTTTGGAGTAAAAAATATAGCAGATTCATTCTTTTTCCAGGTGAGTTTTGTTGTTGTTCCCTCCTGCCGATTTTCCTGCTGGTTTGAGAGTTCCTTGAGTGTAGTGCTCTGCTACAGCAATAACTTTAGATCTTCACTGGGCATGAGGAGTACAATGCCTTTATGTAATAACTTCTCACACTCTACATAGTAATACATAGATCTGAGTTCCTTCAAATTCCAGCTGAAATTCTCTCAACACTAAGACACTAAGCCTTGCATGTGCCAGAGTTTTTTCCCATTACTTTCTAAGGAAGGGGAAGTTTCGGGGGCAGAGTGAGCTTGGCCACAATATGCCACACTTTCATAATCCTGGGTGACTCAGGAGGTCTTCTGAGACTGTGACAGCTCCTGGAGCTCTGCAAAGATCTGGAGCTGCTCCAAATTCTGCCATTTCAGAAAAGAGTGAACACAACACCATCTTTGGCTACTTTTGCCCTCATCCTCTTTCATGAATGCTGCTGAAGATTTCAGCCACAAGTTGTAAACCAGAGGATTTGGTTCTTGACTTTCTTATGTAGGTAATGTAACCACAGATAAGTGCTTGGTAGTATCCAGAGTTTTGGATTCCACTTGATGAACTGGCTATTGTTGAGAACTGACCCTGATGACAGATGGTAAAGAAGATAGTTGTTAAAGCACAGGGTGCCACAGCTACTATAAGTGATCATGGTTTCCTGGATAAAACTGGAAACTGCTTAAAATGGCAGCTACTTGGGCTGACATGTTTTGGGGGGAAGGCTGCTGGCCTGACAGAAAAAGTGAGCCAAAGTAGCCACTCTCCAGTCAATTTGGTAGGAACATAAATGGAGACAAACTGTTGGGTTTTTTTTCCCCTGCAGTCTGGCTCAAGAAATTAGTAGTGCAGTAAGCCACTGGCTAAGAAATCACAAGTCTCAAGTAGCCAGTTCTCTTTGTCTGGGGGTAATTTTGAACTTGCCCCAGTCTTCTGCAGTTGTCTTCTCTCCTTTCTTCCATGAACTTAAACCATCTGTCAGCCATAGACTGGTTCTGATGAAGCAGGAACTTGGTTATGAAGACACTGCAGTTTCAAGAGCTGTCCTGGAGCCGGCAAGCAGTGCCAGGTCAAGAGCTCTGTAAGTTCAAGTCTTCTGTTTGTAAGAATGACAGCACAGGGACACTGAGTTTCTAGCACTGTGAGCTGCTGCCAGTGCATTGAAGTTCTTGCCTATGTGAGCTTTGTGGATGGAAATGATAAGCAGTTCAGTTTTCATACCCATTCAGTCATAGTGCAAATGATGACAACACATTTTATGTCAGCTGTTTCATTAGATTTGTTTTTAAAGAACACCTAGACTAAACTGGATGTAAAGTGGCCTGTGCCCTTGTTTTGACTCTTGCAGATGTTGAGTGCCGCTCAGTATCTCTGAATGAGTGGAGACATCTATTCGGGCCCAGAAAGACTGATGTCAATAGAAATCAGAGACAGGTGGAAAAAGACCCTGTTCCCTTTTAGCCGAGCTGGGAAGTGCAGGAGTTACAGCTGGGGAGCACATGAAGAACTGAGTTTAAGTGATGTAATCCAAATACATTGTCACTTCAATGAAACTGATTTTCAAAGACAGCCGACTCATGCTCTTAGATGTTCAGCTTCTTTTAGAATACCCCAAGAATGTGGAGACATAAAGTAACTCCAAGACAACGAGGTGAAAAGCCAGGTAGCAACAAAGCATCTGGACTAATCAGAAGACCTGAGACAGGTAGATTTCCTGGGTCTGCAGACCTGTCCTGCAATCCTGCCTTGCTAAGCCTAGCCTTGTGCATATGTTTAAGCCCATTCCCAGCCCCTCCTGAAGTGGCTGGATCATATCTGCACATAGCTGCTAATGTACATGTGCCTAAAAGCCACTCTTTTGGAAATTCCTGTATTGGGGTGTTGGGGTGGAGGAAAGTTTGTCCCCTGAACTGTGGTGTCAAGGGGACAGCAAGGCTGACAGCTCTGGTTTGGAGACTGTAGCCATCACAAAGGAGTGGTCTCTTTGCTGCCACTGCAGAAATTGGCTGGGAGATGTTTCGAGCAACAGGACTAGTTTATATCAGTGACATTTACAAAACATCCATCACAAAATGGATCTGTTGCACGGACTTTTACGTTAACTCACAGTGCACATCTGAGTGAGGAAAAGGGTTTCTGATTCCCAGTCTTGTTACAAATTGTATGGTTTGGGGTCATTTCTATTGCACAAGATCACTTCCACAATTTAAAATAAATTGTCTTATTTAATCACAAAAAGCCCAGCACTAAAGTTGTTTGTATTAGTGTAACTGTAGATGTCAGAGTCAGCCAGGAAAGGGTATGAGTAGGGTTTTTAAGCTGGAAGAGGAGAAAAAACATACATTCAAACAGTAGATTATTATGACTTCTTTAAAAATAAGGATGATTCAAAATGTTAAAGACATTTTAAGAGATGCTTTTCCAAGTATTGATTATAAAGTAGATATAGTGAATTTTTTTAAATTTTTTTATTTATTTTGTGAACAGAGGTCAAATCAGAGCCTGGAGTCACGCAAGGAAGAATTGGTATAATGTATGGTAATGAATTCAGGTAGGCTAGGGCAGAAGTTACAGGCTGGAGAAAATTTTATATATCAAAGTGATGGTACAATTAATCAGAGTTGGAAATTATGCAGCTAGTATTGTTTGTAAGACAGCTTAAAAGAGTGGAAAGCCACAGAAATTGGCTGGGTTTGGTTTCCCTGTTAATAATCTTGCTTTATTGATGTCAGGGGCTATGTCTGCCTCCCTCCCACTTATTCCTGATTGAGCCCTGGGGTGCCCAGTCATCTTCTAAATTGGTTTTACAACTCACAAATCTGTCAGTGAACCCTAAACTCCAAGATTTTGGTGTCTCTGAAGCAGCATATTTTTTCTTTTCTACACTGGGTTTCACATTTCATAGTGAAATTTTCAAGGGATACTTTGTAAAGACCATCTCCTGCATATTGCTAGACATGGGTAAGCAAATTGCATTTTTATTTTGGTCCTTCCTTGACTACTGGTTTTGCCATAAAGTTTTGTATGAGGCTGAAATTCAAAATGGTATTTCCAAGGCAGAAAAACTGCCAAGCAATTCCAGAGGTCTCACTTACTGTGCCTCAAACTTTGAAAATATCTCTGCTTGCCTAAAGTAGCTTTTCTTAAGGTAGTCATGTGGCTTTGTTGATATGAATATATTGCCTTTTGCCTTACAAGAATAGACTGTGTACCTGGGAACATTCTTAAAAGGCACAAAGGGCATAGAGACCAGTAGTATAAACCATGGGTGGTATCAAGCAATATAATCAAAATTCATATTACTCTCACTGTATAAGTTTTCCTGTTGATGTATCATCCTTGCCTTTGTTGTCGGAGTGGCTCTGGACTCTTGTTAGACCACATGGAAATTGACTCAATGAATTAACAATAAAATTGAGACAATTTGCTGTACTACAGTCACAAAAATTTATTAGACCAGTTAATGAGTTTTTCTAGCTAAAGTGAGACTTGACAGGAATTGGTAGCAATGAATAATCTCCCCTTATTGCTAATCTGGAAGAAGTTGGTGCTTTGCATAGAGCAGATACATTTCACTCACAGCACTCTGGACTGTGCCTAGAGAGAGCTAAAATGGGTCATGACATCCCATAGAAATTCCCAATAGAACAAAAAACAAACAAACAAACAAATCTGCCAAAGTTTTCCCACAAGTCTCATTTGGATGACTTTTTTATGTCTTCCCCTATTGCACCTCTGTCCCTGCTTCACATGGAAAACAATGGAGAAATAAAGGACAGAAAGTAAGAGAAGTGCCTGAAGAAGAAAGGAAATTTGAAATTTGACTCTGGAAATATAAAACAAATTTTTTAAGTAAAACATTCCCAATGACATATAAAATATTTTTACACACTAAGAGTTTTTCCACAGGGAAGGCAGAGTTGTTCTGTTAAAAAAAAAAAAAAAAAATTACTCAAAATGGCCTTCAAGCTACTTAAATGTTCCCTTTTTGCATAACTTATGTGAGAGTGGAGTGGGATCTGTTTTCTGCACAACTTTCCTCTCATGTCTCTGCAGTCTAACCTCTGCCCTGTATTTCACAACAAATATTTACTTCTTTCTTTCTCTGAAGCCTCTCTCAAGTGGAGAGAGCACTTGACAGCATAGAGCTGGAAAAGTTTGCTGAAGAAGAGGAGATAGTGGACAGCCAGGATGGATTCATCCCTTTTATTACCTCCTGCCCTGCCAGAGATGATGAGGCACCCCTGACTTCAAGCTCCCTTGTGAACCTATTATTAAATAGGGACAATAGGAAGGTCCTTGTGTTTAGATGAACCTGCCAGACCTGCCCTACTTGGAAACTGTGATTTTGTGAGAACTGAGGCAAGAAATTGGGTTCTTATTGCTTGCAGCAGCAGCCACATGAATAGAGATGATCTGGTATGCCCATTAATGGGAAGGGACACAGATCTTGACCATTCCTTCATGTTAACATGCTATATTCAAACACTACAATTTCCCTAAGCTTTGTCCTTGTGTATTGCTTATTCTAGAATACAAACTCTGCAAAACCTCTTGTTCTGCTTTGGTAATGTGTTGGGGTTTGTTTGTTTGTTTGTTTGTTTGTTTGTTTGTTTGTTTGTTTTTCCTGTGTGCACATACATAAAAAATTTAAAAGAGGTTCTGGGTAAAAAGAATTTAAGAACTTCACTCCTTTCTAGCAACTTCAGGGCTGCCCAAAGTAGTATGTGTATAGGGGCAGCTAAAATATATCCTGGTCACTGTATTTCTGTGCCTTCCTTAAAAAGTTGTGTAAACCCAGGGATTGTGTGCACTTGTACATTTTGCTATGCCACAAGACAACAGCAGCAAAGAGACAAGTTAATCTTATCCACCAGTGGAGTTAATTGTTGTGGAGGTTCCACATGGAAAATCTATGGCCCTGAAGTCCAGACTGATTCTGGCTCCTGCTCTACTCTACTAAAATCAGGCAAACAATTCCTGGTGATGTGACATCAGTTGCCAAAGACCTAATGAGGTGGAAGAATATCAGGCTTCACAAAGTGCAGTGAGAAAAATCTAGATTTTTATTACATCCAGGTACCAGAGAACTCAAGCTGGACACTACCCTTAGTCAGCCATCCTCCTGTTTGCATGAGCTTATGGCACAAACCTGTCCTTTAATGCAGGTTTTGAGTCATTGCTTTTGCCCAGTGAACCCACCTGAAGGACACAGAGTAGAAGGAGCTGCTGAAAGTACACCAGGGTAAATGGACCCTGCAAGCCCTCACTGTTTGTGGTGTAGCTCACAGCAGCACTTAGAGTATAGAATATATTATGGCCTATAGGGAGGGTATGTAAGTGGTGACACAAAAAATTAATGATTAAATATACTTTGCAACCGGTGAACAAGAGTTAAGATTTACAGGTTTGTGTGATGCTGTCTTAATGCTGTTCCTGCTGAAGCCCAAACAATGAGCTGTGTTTAGATTTTTAGGTAAGTTAAAGTCTCAGGAGGAAGCCCCTGTCTTTTATTACATTAGTCCTAACAGTGAGGACAAAACAGATGATTTTTCAGACACACAAAGCCTACTGCTAAGACTGTGTATTTGTCAAGCTGTTGCTTTGAAGTCAGTAAGAGAGTGCATAATATGCAAAATATCAGTATGAACATATGGGGTAAATTTAGGCTATGTTAGGCGAGGAGTACAAGACAAACACTTCTCTTAAGTGGGTATTAGACACTATTACCCCGCAATTTATAAATCTTGCAGTAAAATTGCAGTGAAAAGAATCTGCCTGTCCTCATCTTGCACAATTTCCCCTCCAGTCATTGGTAAGACTGATGGATGCTCCAGTCTGCTGAGGGTCCAGCACAAGGGATCTTACCTGGTTCTCTTTCAGAGTTATCTGCCCCTGTTCTTTGCAGCCAATGAATGTCCTGATACACCTGTAGATCTTCTCATTTTGTTGCACTCTTTGAACAAAGTTAGCAGGAAAAAATCCAGTTCTGTCATCAATTCTTCCCTATGGAGAAAACATATCAATAGAAGATTGTTAACACTATCAGCTTTAAAGCAAGTTCACTGTTGGCAAAAAGATACTTTTGCCTTTGGAAAGAAAACAGATATAAAATTTTTAGTGCATACCTTCCACCAGTCTTCATTAGAGTCTTCCAGAAGAGTGATCATATCCCCTGGCCTGTAATTAGAAGAGGAATAGCAGTTAAGATGACTCTCAATTGTCATTTTGAATCAGCTTCCACAATTGTCTTCTAATAGGAAGGTGATCCTTCCATGGTTATTCTTCCTGAGCATTCACTGCAGGTAGACTCAATGAAGTGGCAAGGTCTTCTTCAGTCATACATGGTATTATAGAATGAGGGTGCATATTGGGGCTATACCTTTATTTTGAGACGACATCTGTGAACTGGGAGTTTTGTTTCCTGTTTAATAAGAAACTGTTTAAAATACAGTCCCTATTTGTTACAAGCATTATCTTTTGACTTTAAGGCATTTCACATTGTTGGGACACACTATTTCATCATCTGTGTTTTCAAGCTGTGATTGCAGAAGGAAGGCAGCAGGAAAATAGTTCTATTTAACTGACAAAGACAATTAGTCAGCAGGGGTATAATTCTGTCAAAGAATGTCCTCTTGATCTGAATGGGACATATTTACCTTTATAATGTGTAGTGCTGGGTTGTAATTGCTAAGTATCAGCATCCAGCTGACTAGCTCCAAAGCAGAGCTAGAAGAATAATTTGGCTGGAAATGCTAATAGTAAAAGGTACTGAGCCGATTTTATTCAGGTAGTTGAGCAGTCATTTGACCTCTTTCCCCCCACTGATGGCACTTCGTCATTATTATGTAATTATAATAGTGATGTGTGTAGAAAGTAGGTGGCAGCCTGTTTCCAAATGGATTAACCTCAGAAAGCTCTGCCTGCTTGATAACAGATATTTTTTTTGATTTTAATAAAATTAATTGTTGACCCCCAATTACTCAACCTTCCTTGCATTCCCTGTTAGGCTCACTGTGTTGTTGAGGCATCAGCACAAGAGCCTGCAAACACATCTGGAGCATATGATGGATAACAGGTCCCATTTAACAGGCTGTTACAGAGCATATGTAGAAAATGTGGATCTGTCCAGGATGCATCTGGAGCTGGGGACAGTGGTGGGCCTGTTTCGTCCAGTTTCCAAGAGTTTATCATTGCTGTTGGCAACTGGAGAAATGGGCATTTAGTGTTCTAATGCTGTGCAATCTGAAACACAGTTTTTCAGCTTTCACTCAAAGATGCTTGAGGATTTTCCTCAAGCTCTCCTCAAGAACCTGTTTCAATGTGTTTGGTGTTGCCAAGGTGAGAAAGGACACTAGAGAAAATGGACAGCTTGGTATCCCAGTGGTGAAAACTTGTTTTTCCATGGGAAAGGACATCTGAGTCCTTTATGACAGTTGATATTTAATATAAAGCACTCAAAGAGATTTTAAGGGAGCCCATGACTTCAAAGTGAATAGACTAACATCATTGGAGCCCTTACTCTGCAAGGAGGAACACTTTTAAGAAGAAGGATTTGGAGAGCCACATCTACCCAGTACCTGCAGCCTGGAAAAATAGAAAAATAACAT
>JAWWEV010000083.1:47119239-47129321 GCA_035583235.1 Hafferia zeledoni
TATTCTATTCTATTCTATTCTATTCTATTCTATTCTATTCTATTCTATTCTATTCTATTCTATTCTATTCTATTCACGGCACTGTCTGAAATCTGAGGTTGCTTGTCTCCAGGAGTCTCTATTTATTGTAATATAAGGCTATCTCTCAGAATAAGTGTATTACTGCAATGTCCTGCTATACTTATACCAGAGCATCAGAAAACCTGACTGGCTGCTCTTGCTGTTGAGGAAGAAATCAAGGTTGTGGTAAGTACTAATTCCTACTGAAATCAGGGCTTCACATCTCCACTGCTGTAATCCACCACTCATTGCAGCCCCTCAGAGTTGAGCTGGAATCTCCATAAAACTGCCCTACCTCTTCTTCCCAGCTCAGGTCCTTCTCCTGCTACTTATCTTAGTTATGTTAGGGCTGATCAATGCCTGGCTGGTTACTGACTTGGGGTCCCAGGACAGTGTTTGTCAGTCATAAAACAATGCTATGCCAATCCCACCTCCAACACCTCAACTGTGTTTGACAAATGGAAATTCATGTAACTGAGCTGAATCCTGCCTGGCTCTGTAGTGATCAAACAACATTTCCAGCTATTTGGCACCCCTTAAGAAACAGAGTTAACACATGTATTACTGAATTTCTGACCATGGGACAAACAATGATGCCATAGCAGAGTAACGTGAGTCTAAAACCTGGCTAGTGTCTCTAGGTAGGGCCACAAAAGTCCAGGTTTCAGACCACAGGTGGACATCATTTTCTTTTCTCAGACATAAGCTGAATATGAAGGATGATCAAACAGGACTGGTAAAACGTTCAGCATTACCATGAGCATTGATGATGAATTCCTATTTGAAAACTTCTGACTGAAAAACAAAGTAAGTGTAACCAGAACATTTTATAGCTGAAAGCCATCTTGCTCCTGAAGTGTTTTCAAAGCTTTTAATCTACTGTGTTCTTGCCAAAACAGTTGGTCACTGGTTTTTTTAACTGTGAAAATATCTTTGTGTCTACAAGTGGATACCACTACAAAAAATATTTATTAAAAATGCCAGAACAAACCCTCCCTTCCACAAAGTCACATATAACCATATGAGAATGACTTCCCGCAGGTCAAATCAATTAACAAATATTTTTGGGGTTTACCTCATCTCCAAGTCTTCATTTTCTTGTGGTACAAATTTGTACAAGGCAACATAGGTGTTCATTTGTAACGTGCTTTTATAATATGGTCCCTTTAAGAAAAAAGAGAAAGAGAAAATTTCAATATTGTTTCTGTATAGAAATTTGGTTTGCTTAGCTAGACAGAAAGGAACCACGACTTAATCTTGCAATAAATGAGCCAGAATCATCTCACTCCTTTCACAGTGTGGAGGACTATGGCCCAGAGACATTGCAGTCCATTAAGGCAGTAACTATCTTCATTTAGAAATAGGATTATTTGAACCCTAAGATCAAACTCCATGCTCCCAAAGAAGAGAAGCAAAAATCTGCACAAGCTGCTCTTTGGGGGAAGATCTTAAAAATGAGTCTGTCTTTTGGTCTCTGTAGTGTATGGCTCTTATGAGCCCAGTAGTGTACTATTAGCATTATATAAGGTGTCTATTATACAGTCCTCATTATGGATGGAGCTAGAATTGTACAGTGCCCAGATCCAAAAATCAGGGTAGGGAAATCACACTTTCTTAAAGTGATTTTAATGTGTGAAAGCTTTTTGTGCTGGGCTTTCCACAGAGAGGAAAGGCTACTCTCTCTTCTCACTCCACTGTTAATCTGGAGGAAAAAAACCAAAAGCAGCAGATAAACCAAATATTTTTTTAAATCAAATCTGAAATCTTCATGTTACAGCAGTTCTAGTGTAATTACATGGCCCCCACACTGGATCTTTTGTATGCACCATATCAATTGGAAATACAGAGAAAAACATAAAAGTGACCAAAAAGGGTAAACCAAAAAGCCATCCAGCACTGTATATTGCTTCCAGCTGTGCCCAGTGGCCCAGAAATAGTGTAAGTACATGACTGTCATATGTCAATGCCCCAGCAGACCTACTCAGTGTCTTCATACAGCTATGAAAACAAGACTTTCATGTAATTCTTCATTCCCATTGCATTCTCACAAACTTTGTGCCCATACCGGGGAGTGTATACTTTTTGGTTCTTCTCCAAAGTGTTCTGTGCCATTTTCAGAGTATGTGAACACTGAAACAAAGCAAACACATGACATTTTAAGAGTAGTTTACGACTCTTCACCTTAACAGATCACTTTGATTTTTTTGATCTCTTCCCCTTCTCCCCTATTTTCTTTGATTTCTTGTGCTCTCCTCTGGACCCTTCTACACTCCCACAAAACAACATATCCTGCTGGCACATGTCACAAAATGATCTCTGTCCTCAAGAATTAACAATTGTAATAAATAAACCATTTTGATCAGATGAGTGTATACAAGTACAGCACTAGGAACAGAGCCTAGCTACTCCAAGACCACTACTATTTAAAGTCCATCAGCCTTTTTCTCACACTGAATACTGTATTTTCACATTTAGGATGAGCAGTATTTTCATTTAAAAGCAAGTGCAAAATGTGATGGCCATATATGAGTAATATTGTGGTAGGTTTGTATGCAAGACTCCTCCTTTCCCATCTTCAGCATCTATCTCTAAAGGTTTGATAACCTTCTTTGATCTCTCTCTCCAGCAGTCCATGCCTGGGATGCACTGGGTATGCTGCCTCTGTCTCTGATTATAATAGCTGGAGTCTGTGATCAGCTAGAACCATCAGTGTATTCTCCCACCAGTTACCTCTGCAGGTGTTTTGAGCAGATGCTGGATTTTGTAGTCTTTAACAATATGGAAAAAATAAGCAAAGTGGTAGTAAGTATCAAGCTGACTGAGTACATCTTCTTTTTGTTTTTCTGTCATGCCTTCAGGGGAAAGAAGATCCAGGGAAAACCAAAACACTGAATTTTTCTACTCGGCTCCTTCACTTCCTCAGCCTTTCTTCCATTAACATATGTTTCTGTAACTATTGTACATTGTAAGTGACAACCTAACAGAGAGTCTGTGAAGAAGCTTTATGGGGGAAATAGTAAGGTTCTTTGATAGTAGAGAGTTGTACTTCAACACTAAAAAACAAGACAGTGTTCTTGTGACAGATAAAAGATGTGTAAAATGGCAGCCACAACATGCACGAGAAAGATTTAGTACAAAGACACATGCGTCTATGAGCACACACAAGCCCATGTTCTTTGATCAAATGTAAGACAATGCTGTAGTCATAAAGTTGAATGTGTGAATGTGAAGACAGTGTGTGAGGTGATACTTGACACATTTAACCCAAAAATGCCACAAGTTGTGTCCAGGTGGCCTGACTGCTGCTGACCTGGGACATCAATATGCATCTCACCAAGTCCTGTTGCAAAGGGACTCTGACCCTGCAGACTGCCAAAAATACTAGAGGGGGATCATACAAACAAACATAATTTCCCACATATTTAGTATAGGGGTATATGTATGTCAGACATCTCTATGTAGGGGTATAAAGTGCTTTTATTACCATTTTGCAGTGTGAAAATTCTTCTCAAGTTAGTATGCTCTAGTGTCCAGAGGAAAGGGAGTTAGGGAGGCAAACTGAAGACCTTGTGAATACCAGGTTGGATAACTAGTAGCATTTTGGACTTGGAGAAAATCATTCACCAGATGAAGTGAAATTATTTCACTATTGTGTTTGCAGTAATTTCTGCTTGGTGACAGAAAATAAAGCCAAGTTACTCATGCACAGCCTTGAGAACTGTGGGGCTGACCCAGTAGGTGGGGAAGGAGCTGAACTGTATCCTCGTGTTTGCTGAGAAGTGCTTAACCAAAACTGAGTTTGTGTGAGGACATAGTATATTTGACTCAAGGGGAAAGTGCCCAAATCCCTGTTGATAACAGGCTCATGTATGTCACCTAAAGTACATTGTGGCTTGTGGGACTTCTGTTACAGATGGCAATTCACAGCAGTGAGATTGTAACTGGATTAGAGGAGGCTGAAGGGCTAGAAATTAGGTATGCCATCTCATAGTTGTAAACTGGGAGGCTTTGCTTCACAGGGTGCATGCCAGGGCCCAAATGAAACAATCTCCCCTTGAAGCTGTCATAGGAATCTAGAGGAGTGATTACATGGCCACACATATGCTGGGTCCTTTCACTCTTCTGCAGGCTGTGTCTTTTCTGCTGCTTCCCTTCACCAAAGAATATTAAATGTGTATTTTCCTAAATACTTAATTGTAGAAGACAGTATTTTAATAGGGAAGTAAAAAAAAAAACCACCCAAAAAAACCCCAGCACATCCCCCCCCACCCCCACCCAACGTGAATGGACCTGACTCATAAAGGTGTTAATGTGGAACTGCCTGATAAAGAGGCAGTGGACAAAAGAGGCAAAAGGAATTGTGAATTGCCCTGTGACAACATTTTTAATTTAGTCTGTTAAATTTTTAATCCATGTTTAGGGCATGATCTCTGGATATTAATAAGAGGTACTAGAATTTGAAAGCCATAGGGGTATGTAGCTCATATCTCCACACAACAGAAATCCATCTATTTTCATATTTGTTTGCCCCAGCAGCAGCAGACAAAAAAAATTAAAAAACAGGGATTCTTACACTCTGAAAAGGATTTTACCATTTCCATAGCTTGTGAAAACAGTGCAGGCAGTTTATTAAAAATCTACCAAGAGGAAATTTTTGGAGTGACTGATGCATAATTTATACCCTGAGCCTCTGAAGGATGGATTGTAAAAAAGCCAGCACTGATCAAAGGAATCATTAATGTGCTGCGGAAGTTATTTGGAGGTTTGACACATGCTGAGTTTTTAAACTAATCTCTTTAAGTAAGTTCCTTGAATGCCTTTTGGTGCATTCAGTGAATACAGATCTCAGAGAAAAAAAGTTTCTTTGGCTTTCAGAAATGAAACTACTGACTACCAGAGCAATAAAAAGTTATCTGAAAACTCAAACAGGGTAATTTAATCTCAGGTGGGCAGGATTAAACACTCTGATGGAGACTGAATTCTTTAACCAGGTCAGGTCAACTTGCACTTGCAAGGCGGAAAACCTAAAAAAAATTGTCAGGAGAAATCAGATAATAGAGATGAGGTGTTAACAAAATGGAGGAAGGAAATGACTGAACACAATGAGGAGAGGTGACAGGACCAAGAGGAGAGGAAAGGAATAGGGAGGCAGCATAATATGGGCATGGGCAGCTGAAGGTGGCATTTCATCCACATGAGTTGATAACAGCGTGGAAGTAGCACTGGAGATGCTATGAAGAAGAAGCTACTGTGATTTGGTTTTGTAGTGTACGGCTTGTGAGATTCAGCAAAGCACATTTCAGGTGCTGCTAGAGAAGTTATTCTGATGCTTTGGGCCTGAAGTTTTGCTTAGCAAGAACTTTCTGTGTTTATGACTTCCCTCACCATGACCAAGTTCAAGAACAGGGACGCAAACACCAGCACATGGTGGCTGAGATGTCACTACTAAGCTGTTGATTGCTATGATGATCTTCAAATCCCATCACGCTAAGCCTGCAAAAACATTGTTTTTGTACTTCAAATCAAAGGAATTGAGCCATTAATATTACTGAGCACAGAGTACAGTAGTACTAAGAAGTTGCATTGTATATTTTACAGACATATGGGTGTTTCATGATTCATTTTTGTCCCAAAGAGATTATGGCATACAAAATCAGGCAGATAAATCAAACATGGAAAAGAAGGAAAATACTATTTTTGTTCCACTTTGCCAGTGTGGAACTGAAGCATATTAAGTCATAAGCCTACAGTAACATTCATGAAGTGAAGAGAGGAGATAGGGAATGGACCTGAATCTTATTGAGCTTCCCCTCTGGACATACCAGATTAAGAAAATTGGAGCCTTGAACGGCAAAAAGCACTCCCCAAACACTTGTACCAACTCACCTCCTGCTTTGAAAACCAGAACATTTCTAAAACATTAGCATGTCATAAACTCCCCTCTGAAATATGTTGTACACAAGCTTATACACCTGAAGATGCTGCCCTGGCCTGGTAGCACTCACCACTGTTGCTGCGTTTCCTGCTTATATCAAGGGTGTCTGCAGAGCTATTGCCTTCCTCTGGAACTTCTACCAAGTCAGCTGTCTGCAGGGACAGAAGAAGCACATGACACCAGATAAGCCAGACAAAGTGACTGTTGAAGTGAAATAAAACCACAGCAAGAGACTTTGGGAAATGCAGTTCTTGGGTGCCATCAGAGCAGAGCAAGTCAGCCCAATGGGGTTGCAGAAAACATTGGATCTGGTGATGCACAACACATACCTACTTCACAGGGAGCAGTGAAAGCCCAGGAAAAAAAAACCCACTCTAGGCCAAGTTTGTAGTCTGAAGTACAAAAGATTTCTGCAGTATAGAATGAAGTTAAAGTTAAGGAACAAAGGATTATGTTAAGCAATATAGAGGGCTTGAGGGAATTTGTAGATTCTGCAGGTATACCAAATAGTTATCTACTGAGGAGACTGGACATTAGCTGAAACTACTGACTATTAATATATTACCCTGGAATACATTATCCAGGAAAAGAACCATAATATAAGGGTCATTTAAATTCTGTTATAATGGCGTAAAAGAAAGAGCTGGAGCTCGATAGAGTTGATGAAGTCAGTCTTCAAATATCTGCCCTCACTTTCTTTTTAAACAGTCATCTGGCTGGTATTGTTAAGGAAAAATGAAACTCAAATGTTGTTGTTAGAATTACCGTGATTTCTTATTTGTAGCATAATAATGTCACTCATGATTAGGGACCCGATGTTCTAGGGTGTAGGAAAATGTGTGATGGCACAATCTTAAGCCTTAGAAGTATACTGTGTATGAGGCACCAGATTCCTTGGTTGGGTAGTCAGCTTCTCCTTGTACAGCCCAACAGGAACCAGCAGCTGCTCCAAACAGCTCTGTCCAAATCTGATCTTGGAAAAAATTCAGTTACTGAACTCTCCACATATTTGATAATCATAAAAATCCCAAACATTGAACTTGAGTTGGGTACTTGCTCTAATCTGAAAAAATATAAATCCTGACATGCTTTTAAGTTTTATTTATTTCTTGTTAAGAGGATTTTAAAGACAGGTAAAGTATTTAACTTCATTATTCTATGATATTTTACAATTGTACTGTACACATGGCTCATTCTATCACTTTGCAGACCTTTGTCTGCATCGCAGAAAGAAAAGCAAAACAAGGAACATTCACTGCTTCCGTTCAGGAACCACAATCGGAATTCCTTTATAGATTTTATATGTTGTTTTTTTAGCTTTTACTAGTGCTGACAAGAAAGCATTTTTTTAGAAGGTCCTTTAGAAATTTTATTTCTCCTATCTAGTACTTTCCTAGCTACTTCTACATCCAAGGAAACTAATGAACAAAGAGGTTGAAACTAGACTTGTGCCACAGGTGTCTTGTGGCTATCTTGTTTTGCTTGCTATCTCAAGAACCTTCTACTTTTCTGCTCTGTTACTCCTTGTTTTTAGACTCAGCTTTCATGCTTGTCTTGCATCTTACCCAAATGAGTCAGCCCAGGATAAGAAGGCATTGCAATAGCAATGTTGGCATGGAGTCAGTGTAGAGCACATTGATGGATTTTTAGTTGCTGGATTGAAAAGAGAAAGACTGGCTTTGTTGAAATAGTAAGTCCCAGATATTTATGAGCTCATTGTCACAGCATGTTCTTCAGTCTTTGCAGACTATATTCATAATCACCAATTAGTTTCATATTTTGTTAGGTACTAGTGCATATGGGATGTGCAGTGACTGTCTCTTCAGTATATACTCATCCAAAACATTCCGAAGTAACCTCAGCTACCTTTAATTATTATTTTATGCATTATATATAATACATACATATGATACATATTATTATTATTTTTCAGTGAAGAACTATATGACAAATAGTCTAATAGAAATGACAGAGCTACAAAGCTGCTTTTGTGAGGAGCTGATCCACAAAAAACTAACAAGAATTAGATTCACATTTACATCACCTCAAGTGCCTTTCTGTATAAATGTGAGTTGCAGAAGCACAGTTTTGAAGCAAGCAGTAGGTAGTAAATCTGGAGCATATGGCCCCTTTCTTTCATGGGAAATGCAGAATCCTGCCTGAAAAATCATAGTGGGCACGTCCATACTGCTCAGTCATGTTGAAAATACCTTTGCTAGTTCAGAGAAAGGTGGTTATCTCTACTCTGTGCAGAGACATGAATTGCATGCAGCTTGGAAGCTTCATGGCTGCAGGAGCAAGGCACAGATCCTAGGCTAGTCACCTTTGCTCTTAAGTACCTTCAGCAGGAGCAGCCATGCTGTTCTCACCCAGCTTGGACAACACCTGTGAGGCAGTCACATTCTAGGTGTCACCATATCCCTGGTGTCCCTAGTTTGGTGACGTGGTAGAACCCTGAAGCACATTGCAGCTCCCAGGGCTGGTCTGTGGCACAGCCACAAGAGCCCTGTTGCTGCTGTGAGTCTCACAGCTGCATTGCTTCTTCTGGTTTGAGAAGAGCAGAACAGCACAGAAGTGATCTTGTGAAAGATCTTAGTCACTATGTGCTTTTAACTACACATGTGCTTCTAAGGGCTCTGTGTCCCTGTTCTAAGGGCTTTAATGTCCCTTTTCTGGTCACTGGTCAGTGCCTACTCCCACGTCACCATCAGTTTTGATGCTCCGTGGCCCCAGCATTTTGTTTCAGGGTTGTGTCTGCCCTGGGTTTTATCCTTGTCTCAATCCACAGGCATGCACTGGCAAAATCTATAGTTTCCCAAGTCTGCTTATTCAATTCTCTGATGTTTTCTATTTCCTGTATGCTGACACATTATATTTGCTCTCAGCTTCAATACCCTGGGGAAATTCCCATAATGAACTTGTGTTCCTCATTCTACACCCACACTCCACCTTGTTATGATCAGCTCCCTGGGGTAAGCTGACACAGCATTCGTGATTTCTACACTTGAGTTGTCATTTATAATTCAACATAATGCTTATTGATTTAGAAAGGAATAATTACATTTGTAGGACTTCTGTTTCAAAGTAAATTAAATAAATGAAAGAAAGAAATGTAATCACAATGTGACAGGTGGTAAGAGTCACTTTGGGTTTTAAAAAAGAATGGAAATGAACAAATTCTTTTTAAGGCATAAACAGAGATAGATAGAGGACATGTTCGTTAATCCATCCCTTGCAGAGTTCACTTAATTCTTGCTTAAATTGTTTGTCTTCTTTCCCACCTGACATGAATTGATGTCTGTTCAGAGTCCACCTATACCATCTGTGGTTACAGTTCAGCCATGTAAGTGAGCACACATTTAAATGCCAGGGAAATGTTGCACCAAACTTATAGCACAACTTAAAATTAAACATATAAGTATGTTTTGAGGCCTGGAGACTGAGTCTTGTCATGCCTCTGTGTCTGGTGATTTTTATTCTGAGATGAGTGCAGAAGAGATTGTCAGATAACATGGGTCTGATTTTTAGGCATGATAATCAGTTTTAGCCTCCAGTGTATTCAGGTGTGATTTCTCTTTTTTTTTTTTTTGTCCACCCCAGGGGGTGAAGTTGGAAGGATCTCTTTGGAAAGGCAGAGAACCTCAAATATAGGCTTAAGTGCCCACCATCAACAAAAGGCAGTATACATCTGCTCTAGCATGATAGCTAAATATTGCTGTTACACATCTACAAGGATATGTAAAATAAAAATAATAAGATTTTCTTTTCCAATCCAATAAAAACAGTTTATTCATTTAATTAGTACCTTTCATTTTTTCTCAAGAGTCATCTAAAAGATACTTAAAAATTGAGTTTGCAACAATAATGTATTTTCTGGTCTCAATTTGGAAGCTGAGAGCAAGATTTTAAATTTTTTTTACAGTTTGGAATGCAAATTTTGTGAACTCTGATACAAACTCATGTGAATGAATATCTGTTGCTCCTCCAGAAAGGAAACAGAAGAAAGCTGTGGGATACTTACAGAGTTTCTGTTGGGAGACTCAGACCCACTCCCAGAACTTCCCTTTTTGGTTTTCTGGGCTAAAGA
>JAWWEV010000083.1:47129421-47201174 GCA_035583235.1 Hafferia zeledoni
GGGATACTTACAGAGTTTCTGTTGGGAGACTCAGACCCACTCCCAGAACTTCCCTTTTTGGTTTTCTGGGCTAAAGAAGTCCCAAACCGGAGAGTTTCATACACAGGGTCAACCTTATTTCCACAGGCTGCAACAAAAGGAGCAAAACATTCATCAATATGTTGAAGATATTTCTGGTCATGTTCCTGCTCCACTTGGAGGAACACCTGACTCTACCAACATGCTGGGGTGTATGCTTAGACAAAAGTTGAGAGACTATCCTGATAAAAACTGTTTGATGAACTTAGTGGAACTGGTCTTTTCCAGCAATTTTCTGCTGCCTCTCTACTCCCATAAAGATCATCCTCCTCTCATAGAGGCTCTTCAGCTCTTGGTCATTGTCTTGTCTCTCTTCACATGCTGTTCTCCTTCTCTAGGCACTACTGGTGCTGCCTACACCGAGGTAAGGAAGACAAAGTACCATGAGGTTTTAATCCATGTTTGTCTCTACCTCTTGGGTTGCTCTCAACAGCAGACGCTTGAAGGAAAAATCTCTGCATTGTGCCTGAGCATTCTTTTCATACAGGTGGGTTGTCAACTTCATCCATCTACCCTCACAGTACTCCTGCTTCTCTGTTGCACATAGACAGGATGTCCTGGACCTTCCCTGAAAGGTACTGACATCCCCACTGTGGGGCTTTGTGAGGTCTGGAGGCAGACATGAGTAGATACCTGCTGTTGGGGGTGTGCTCTGGGCTGTTCAGCCCAGTCTAGGGCTTGCCAAAAAGGCCACCACCTCACTGGCATATGTCTGTTCAGTTCTCACTCTAATTCTCCCTCATAGTTCAACACAAAAGTCATCTCCCATGGAGAAAAAAACAGATGTCTTTAATGGTCACAAGCAAGCTCAGTCCAAACTCTCTTCTACATACCCCTTTATTAGACCTCAGCCTCTCTTGTGATACAGTAAACATGTAAAATACAGTACATTTATAGCATTATGCAAAAGGAGGGAAATTTCAGCCAAAGTATTGAGAAAATGCAAGAGACTTTGGATTTTAAGTAGAGCAAAGCACACCTCATTTGTTAGTGAGTGTTCGTTCAAAATGTTTCTATTTCTTCTGATAAAAATGATAGATGTCTTTTCAAAAGACAAACTTAGATGAAATCCTTGTAATTCTTTTTTTGTAGCAACTGGAAACAACAATGCAAATGTCCTCAGAGAAGTAATTTTAAACTGACTGCATAGTTTTGGCTTTTGCACTTCCAGATTTTCCCGGTTAGAGTACCTGCAGGGAAAATTATTTTCAAGAATAAACTTAACTTATCCATTTAAAAATGTTTCTTTTCAGGAATATGATATTACAGTGAGCAAAAAACGGTCTTTCAAATAATCATAAAATCTGCAGACATGACCAATAAGTAAAATATATGATGAAAGTAAGAAGTGTGGATGAATAAGGACAGGAACCTAGTGACATCCCTTAAAAGCCAGACCAGTGATTTGAATGCCTCCTGCTGTTTTGATCTCTCTGTCTTTTATCTTTTTCTTCCCAGCTCAGGCCTTCATCTCTGAATTCAAGTGTTTCTTCACTTCTAAGTTCCTACCTTGATCTCAGGTAGTTATTATTATAAATAGGGTAATTGCTAAAAGGTATGCATATGGGGTTTTGAGTGAAACACACAATAAACACACCCTCTCCTCTTCCAGCTTTGTATCTTTGAAGTGGTCCTTTCCTGAGATGGCAGAAGGACAAGCAGTCACCGAAGGGAGCTGGAAGGCTGCTGAGGGTAAATACCATGGCTGGAAATCTGCCGCTGCTGTTGCAGAGCACTGCCAAAGGAAGACTGAATGGAAAAGCAATCAAACCTACCAATCGGCATCACTTCTTTGATGCAGCCAAACTGTTCATGAATGAGTAGTGGTGAGCTGTAGTACCGTCGAAATCCCTTTGGCTGGAGGGAGAAAAAGCAAAAACAAGTGAAGGGCATTGCCGCCTTGATTGAAGTAATAGAAATAGCCTCAGCTCTTTGGATAATTGTGTAACAGTGTGGTGAAGCTGGAAATTTGCCTCCTGTTGTTCACTCACTGTGAGGGTTGGAGAATGAGGATTTTTTTTATTTTTTTCCTGGAAAAAACCAATTTCCCGTATTTATGTGGAGGGAGGGGCTCATTTTCATCTCCTCTTTTTCTTTTGTCTTACACAAAAGGAGCATTAATTAATTGCAGCAGAAGTGCTGAATCATTAGAGGTTCTGGGAAGTTTCCCTCTCCCTATCTTATACAATTGGCATTGTTTTGCATTTGTTAACCATGTGACTATCCTTCTCCATCCTAACTCCAAATCCTCATGTTCCCACATATACACTTGTGAAACCCAAGGAATTTAGAGCCATGCTATAGGTTTTTCTAAGTTGTGTTGCTGACTGTCTGCAGCTTCCACTGCTTTTTTTTTTTGTCTTTTAAGTTCAAAAGAATATTCAGTTTGTCAACAGATATCCCCATGGTGTCCACTGTAGAGAAATGCACTATAACAATTCAAGCCTTACCATTTAAGAATACCACAATATGGCAAATAATGATACCCTACACCACTCTAAAAATATTCTTAAAAGGTTAAACATTTCCCATTAAATCTCTATTTAATATCTCAACTCAGAAAAACACTTAGTACCCAAAATGAAGGTGCTGGCACCTTTGCACATGCCCTTCAAGCCATTAGAGATTCACAAATGATCTCTCAGATTTCTAATGTCTCCAGACTGTGAGCACTTCTAGCCATGGTGAAAAGTAGAAAAGATTTGCAGAGATGTGCATATTTTCCATATCCTAGGTTTAGTATACCTCAAAATCTGATAGATAACTAGTTCTTTAGCTAATGAGCTGCAGTATAAACTAAGAAAGAGTGAGGGGACTGATAAACTTGGTTTCTTAGAAGAATACATTCCAGATTCTTCAGCCTTGGTTTACACCCAAGCTAGATTCGGACACAGCATAAGCTCACAAAACTCCTGTGACTTTGCTGACAACTTCTGGATGTAAATTTGGTCTCTATTTTTCTGTTTTTGTAAACTAGTGACACAAGAACTGAGGCTGGAATCAAGAAATACATTGATCAAATAACTTGTTGTAATATTGGGCTGGTCCAAGGCTTGCAGTGAGGTCATTCAGCTCTTCACAGACAAGCTTCCTGTACCACACTGCCTTACACTGGAACTGTGATTATGGTTTAAATACATGAAGGGTTGCCCCATGCATATAAACCAGAACAGCTTTCACTGAACACTCTTGGAGAGAAAACATCTTTCCAGTGACAGGTGGGTTTTATAGCCCTTTTCAAGTCAGTGCTTGCATTTCTCCATCATTTAAACACCATGAAACTATTTGGTTTTAGCTCATATTTGTCCAAGTGCCTTCAAGCTGCAACAAATCTAAGAACATCTGAAACATGAATATGTGTATTTGGTTTTCATATTCCAAATGGTCTCTTTTCCAAAAGTGACCAGAAGAACCATATTCCCATAAGTCAGCCAGATAGGTTGGAATTGTCTCAGACACAGTGTACTGCCATTGCCAATCAGGAGACTTTGCTGCTCAGAAGATAACGCAGAAACTGAGGTGCTGTGTCCATACAGAGACAGACTCCTCCTAGCCTCTCCTACTGAGACATTGCTTCAAACTCTGTATGTCTTGCTGTGAAATATCCTTTGGTTTTCTTTTTAAGATGAATTAAGTTTTTTTTTCAAGGCCTAACAGTGGAAAAAAGAATCATTTGTTAAACTCCATTGAAGTATTTTGATTAAACGAGAGATTTGCACTAAAGCAAGCACAGTTTAAATCAAGGTAATTAATTCTGTTATTTAGTTAACTTTGGATTCTGTAACTGTATTTTCACATCCTCAGAGCAGACCAGATTTGTGTTTTGTTTGGGTTTTTGAGTAGTAGCAACTGCCCAAATTGATAACAGAGCACTTCCTGACCTTACATTTCCCCCCTCAGTAAAGTGACCTGGTGTCAGTTCTGTTAATGCACCAGCTAAATGCCAGCTGGGAGTCAGGCATGCAAAATAAGTGGCTCCAGTACGAGCTGGTGCCTCCCACTTTGCTTGCTGGCTGGAGCTGCTCACTTACCAGCTTGCCCATGCAACGTTGCTGTCCGATGCTGTCTGCACACTTGTGATGGATGCTCATCTTACAAGCCTTACAGCGCAGTCCATGCTTAGCGTTTGTCCCTGTGAAATGCATGGAAATGATTTAATGAGACAAAATCGATAGTTTCCATGCATTTAAGCAAATGACCTGGAAGAACTGATAGGGTCAGTTGCACTAGAGCAAATATTGACAGCATTCTTCACCTTACCTACCTTTTATAATGCACATTGTTATACTCATTTTCTTTACAACCTCTCTATTTTAGGCATTTCTCCCCCAGGCTCTTTCCCAGGCTATTGCTGCCTTTAGATACATTTATTGGATGATGCTCTGCTATATAATAGTCTTATCAGTGATGTCTCTGCCTCATGAACATTAAGAAAATGTCCTTTGCTATTTTGAAAGGGCTTGGTATGAGAGTTGTGCAAGGCTGAGGGAGCCACTGAAGGAGTACTCAGGCTCTGGAGCTGCCCTGGGGAGCTGGGCCATCAGTGGAGGCCCCAGGTTTTATGAATGAGAAGTAGCTCCAGGGGTATGTGAGAAGGCTATGCCAGCTCCCTTGCAATTTCCCACCCCATGGGCAAACACATCCCTCTTTATTTGGTTTCCTTTTCCTGCATGGTTGCACTTGGATTAGTGTGCTGTAAGGATTTTTTCTTTATAGTTTCTTTTTAATTACAGATGCTCAAAGCAATATTGAGAATTGTGCCCAGAGTCTGCTGCTCCTACCATCCTGAGCCAGTGCTCAGAGGATGCAGAAAGGGCTCCTTGCATGTCCATGAGTGGAGCAGTGAGGATGCCATGAGTCTGACCTTGCTCTCCTTCACTAGCAGAGGAAAAGTTCTATGTCACAGGTAGGGGAGATACAGGCAACATTTTGCCTTACGGAAACAGACTTCTCCCACTTGGCCAACAGTAGTTTTGCATTATCTTCAGTGTGGACATACTCTTAAATGACAGACCCAAGTTTGCTTCCAGGCAGGAACAGTCACTCTTATTCGTACAACCATAACACTTCCTAAACCATGCAGAAGCAGTGATGCTGCAGCAACTCTTTTATCCCCATAGGATTGTATAAATGGAATGAGTAAACAACATGTCAGTTCATTATAATCTACTGTGAGAGTGAGTAAGAAACAAGGTAGTAAAAAACCCTCCAAAAACTCTTGACATTTTAATCAGTCTTCATTAGTCAGACATGATGGGAACATTAGTCAGAAGGATCCTGCATCTGAAAGTACTCATGTAGCTTTTGGTTATTTGAGTAGTCAACGCTATGTACATGCTGCTGGCTTCATTCAGTGAAATGCTATGTCTGAAAGAAGCACTTCAGGGAAGGTTTCATCAAGTTGGTGTCAAAACCCCAGGTTTGACAGGACCGCTTTCAGGGGAAGAGGTGCCTGAAGCACTTTCAAGCCAGATAAGGTAGGCTGAAGTAGCTGTGGGTGGTTGCAGTGAGCCAGGCTCAGATGTTTCACTTGTGTGCTTCCTGTAGGATGGGGAACCTCCCTGCCTGCATATTGACACTGCTGGAGAGATGGAGACTGAATGGGCTTGAGTGTGGGGTGTTCCCTGAGGACTTTCATGGAGTGGGGTCAGTGCCGGCTCCCTGCTTGTTGCCTACCTGGCCCCTTTCAGCCCTCTCTCAGCATATGCACAAGTCTAGCCTCTTTTATGGGGTCTTTTCCCCTAGCAAACATAGGATTTACTAGAAGAATACATCCCTGTTTGTTTGGTTTCTTTTCCCTGTGTGGTTGCACTTGGATTAGTGTGCTGAGAGGATCTTTTCAGTTACAGTTTCTTTTCAATTACACATGCTCAAACCAATATTGACTTCTGCTGCTTTGTGCTTTTATTGCTGCTGATGAAATGCTGAGTCACCCGTCGTGATGATCAACAATTGGCACTGAGAAAACAGTACTTCCTCCACATCTTTTTATTATGTTTATAAGGCAGAATGACAAAAGAAAAATTACATCAGACTTGGCCTCCATAACACGTCAATGCTTACACTGGGTCTAATTCTCCTCTTACACTGGTCTGTACTGGTGTAACTCTTACCTGCTCTACCAAGTAACTCATAAGATTCTGCTGTGAAAAGACAGTCTCAGACCTTTCTGATGGCTCTGTTATGCTCTTCAGCCATTTTAGTGTTAACATTACAAGGTGCCTATTGGTCCTTACCTGTTATAACCAAGTGATCACAGAAGATACACATTTGTCAACACAATTGTGTGCCCAAATGATGTGAATGTAAAGTATCTGTGCTGCTTTCAAAATCAAACTCTAACTCCTCCAGAACAGAAATCTGTGGTCATGTGATAATTTCTAAGACAATTACAAAAGAACAACAACATATTTCTATTGCTGAATGCCATATTTTACACGTGGGTAGCTAAGTAGTGGCTTCAGAGAGGGGAAAAGCTATTTCAGTCACACAGTTGAGTCTACAAGAAATCTTTGTAAATCAAAATGAAATTCCCTATAACTACCAAAAGCTCTGATTTTCAATAAATTGTTATTTCTAACCTCTTTGTTTGCTGTGGACTGGCTTGGAAAACATTTTTATATATGTCCCTGCCACCCACTGAGGAATAATTAAGGGGCTTAGAGAAGAGTCATTTATGCCCTACTTAAACATAGCCACCATATTTCAAGTTCTGAAAATGGCATTTTTACAAGACATATCTTCTTTTTTTCCACAGGATAATTCTTTATTCTTCAGTTTTATCCCCATTACACTAAATCAAACCATGCCAGAAAACCATGGCTAAACTATTTCAAAACTCCATGCCAGGAGTTAAACAACTACATATCGGCAACACATGTGACCCAAAAGTTCCTGAGATTCAGAACTGAGAAACAATCACAGCTCACATCAAGAGGAAGAGATCAGATCCAGTATAGGTGTAAAGAAGATCAGGGTTTGATCTGTTGCATCCTTTCTGGCCTCCCATTTAAGTAAGCTTGTTGACTTTGCAGAAGCCTAAATGGGGCTGGTTTTAGAAGGCATCCTGGTAGTTTGAAATAGGGTAAAAGCAGGCAGAACATGGGTTTTGCAAGGAAGTTATTTAAAGCTGAGTGAGTACAGTGAGAGTTCTACAGTCATGTACCCATATAAGAGAGTTATTACATTATGCCTAAAGTAGTGGCACAGGATATAGTATAGCAATATGTTGAAACATTATTCGCCAATAATTTCCCTTAGAGAGAATAAAAAAGTTAGGAATTCATTCTGAACATACATGAAATAGTAGAAAATAAGTGGCATTAGTGACTCATAAAACCAAAAATTTTTTCACAATGACAAAGATAGTAACAGTAATAATAATAGCAGTAGCAACAACAACAACACAATAGGGCAGACTATTTAAGGGGAGTTTGTATTATTTCACTGCCCTGCCATAGGTCCTCAGTTGAAAGCCTCCCTGTGTGCGCTTATTCCCACTAGGTCAGTCTTTCTGACTGACTGAAGCATGGGGAAGGGGAAGAGTAAGGAGAGAGTTCACATTTGAGGTGGTTACAGTAGTGTCAGGAAGGTGCAGTATTCCAACTAGTGAAGTTTAGGGCACTAAAACACTCTCCTCAGGGACTTCTGCTGAACACACCCTGATGACCTGCAAGCCTTATCATCACTCTCTAGTTTGCTTCCTGCCACCCCTAAATAGCTGACAGCTTGATTGCAGCCTATAGTTTATTTCAAGCAGCAGATATTCCCCTCTGCCAATGCTGAAGCAAAGCTGGAGACTTCTGGTATACAGTACTCACTGATACATCTTAGCACACCTGGAGTAATTTCAGTTTCTGGTGGATTAGAAATACAGGAACTAAACTGAACTTGGAGTAACATAACTACTTTTTTTTTTTTTTCCTGATTTTCATTCAAAGGGAGAGTAGACTAACAGCTTTGATGGATTCTTTGCTATTACTTTGAAAAAGTAAACACCTCTCCTACCCTGTCCTCCAAAGACACTTACTAAGGTTACTTAAGCCAACTGTTAAATACTGAGCAAGTCAGAACAAACTTCTTCTCAGTCACTTTTTGATTGCAGTCTAGGGATGTGATTGTCACTATTTTTAATCAAGGCACACTCCTTCATTCATTGAACAGGGCAGACACAGGGTATATTTATTTTTTACTTTCCTTGGTCACTGTGTGTCCTTAACCATTACATCTTGAGTACCACACCAGCCTTATTCCAAATACAAAGTGATTATTAGCTTCATGAGGTTTCCTATAGGCTCACTGTTTTTGTCTCCTGCCAAAGCTTGTATGAGATGGCTCTCATTGGACGGACAAAGAAGTAAAACTGCCAGAAATTTCACTAGTACTCTTTTGACTTAGATGCTGGTGTTTAAGTTCTACAAATTGCAAACTCTAAAACTGAGGGATTTAGAATGGAAAGTATTAGGTATATTGAGCTGACTTATAGTGCCCATGAACATAACTGTCAATGTAGTCATGAAATTCATCTAGGAAAAAATACCACAAAGACATTTGCACAAATGATGTATCCTATTCATTAATGTATCAATCATCTCACAGTCTGTAAAGGCTGATATTTCTTTTGCAAACAAAAAAGTCAAAATTGACAAAAGAAACAGTATTTCTCTGGAAGTAAATGAGGAAATTTCATGTCAGAATACCTGAGTAGCTCTTAAATAAACTTACAAATGAGGTTCTACCCAGTCATTTTCCTCAGATACCAGCTAATGCATCCAGGCACCCAGCACTGGAAGGATGCATTGCTTTGAGAAGCAGGTCATGTTTAATAACACCTTGCTAGAAATACTCTATGACTGGGTCAGGTCCCATTTGAATAACTAAACCAGTGCCTAGATTTTCCAGGACAGTCATGGAAAATTGAATCTTAAACTGTTCTGATAATATGACCTTAAATACAACTAAAAGGACACGCTGCATCACTTTTGTAAATCGAAGCCTTTTTTGAAGGAAGCCTAAATGGAAAGAGAACACCTCAATATAGGTGAATGGAAATAATTGGAGACAGAGAGGGACAGAGGAAACAGGGCAGAATTCAATTCCAACTCTTTATGTCTGTGTCTCCTATAAAAGTAATTTAGCAACTACTGTGCATTTCAGAAAAGTGACATTTATCCTAAGGAATGCAAATGAGAACTTGGTTGTCTTGCACACGCAAAGGGAACCTTTTCCATCCTCTTGGCCAGCACAGCTATGGCCACAACACTCTTGGCTGCTGTTGTTTGCCTGTTGTTCCAAAGCTCAGCATAAGATTAATAGCTAGAGAGGGAGAACAAGCCCTACAGCCTGGAGAAATTTCAAAGAAAACTGCAAATGTTAGTAACAACATGATGTTACACTGAGTGTATAAAGATAACTATATTAGGCACTTATGCAAAAGTGGGGGGGAGGGGGGGGGGGAAAGAAAAGAAAGGAGAACATGAAAAGATTCAAGTCTATAAAAGAGAGAAAGAGGAAGGGAAAGAGACACAGAGGGGCTGCCACCTTCAGCTAATCCAGCTATGACCAAACCACTATTTTTTACCATTCCAGCTGAGAGGAACATGCCAGTCAGAAATTGTTTTGATTTAAAACTTACAAAAATAAATACATTTAAAATTACATATTTTCCATAAAACTTCAACTTCTGCTGTGGGAGGCTGATAAAAATAATGAGTGCCTTGCCCCTTTCTCCTCAAATGCATTTACAGTTGTCACCAGAAAGCTGCATTCATGCCAAAATTTATGGGAAATGGAGAATTTCAAGCAAGCTGGGCCAGTAGTGTTGCAGTGAAGGGTTTAGGATGTCACCTTACAAGAAAGAAATCCCTGAAATGGCACTGGTGCCCCTGCAGTCATCTCTAAGCCTTTGTGCACCCTCTTCTCATGCCCCTTTCTCCATTTTTAATCAACTGGTTTTGTGTAAAAGCTCTGATGCTGAAAGGAATGACTATTTTTAAAAACTTCTCTACAGCTACTTCCTGCCCCTGTGGCTGCTGGACAAATACCCTCCTCCTTCCCTTGCTCCATCTCAGTCAAGAGCTGTGAGTAAATCAGAGAATGGCATTTCTATGCAGGATACCTACATCCTTAAAGTTAAAAATCTTGAGTCTAAAACCTCCGAATCATTTGGTTTGTAAAGATGAGCTTGGCAATTCTTTTCTTGCCCTTCCTTGTCCTTCAGCCTCCCCGAGTGCCTCCTTCCACCTTGGGAACTATGGGAACTATC
This sequence comes from Hafferia zeledoni, assembly GCA_035583235.1. NCBI lineage: Eukaryota > Metazoa > Chordata > Aves > Passeriformes > Thamnophilidae > Hafferia > Hafferia zeledoni. The sequence continues at coordinate 47,139,764 of JAWWEV010000083.1, forward strand.
CCTTTTCTCTGTCCTAATACCTGGCACCCTTGTGCTTCTGAACTGATGCTGCCCCATCACTTGCCCCAGCTGACATCATGGAGAGGACAGAGTCACAGGTCTTCAGCTGGTCATCATGTGGGCTATAGACCAAAGCCTGAACCTGGGTCTCCCCAGGCACCCTCGGTGGCTGAACACTGGAAGTCATTGCTGTCTGATGCCTGACTGATAATTCAAGTTGATGGACACAATATTGCCAGGCATGTTGATTTATACACAAATATTTACCTCACATACAATTACCCATACTATTAGCAATCCTAACATTGCACTTTCCACTGTTAAATACAGGACTGGATGGATTGTTCAAAAGAGCTACAAAAGGACATAATTTTGTTGTCTGCTGCATATTGTTCCTAACTGAGCCACAGAAAATACATTATGGCAGTTCTTGGCATTGCCATTTTGTCTACTCAGAAGTATCAATTTTCCTTTGGTAAGGGCATGAAATTGCACTTTATGAGTACCCTTCTCTTTTGACCTGACTAGATAGTCCTCACTCATTTGAACACTAGGGCAAAGGCACTCCATGCATAAATAACAGATGTATAGAATGAAAAAGTTCAAAACAGAAAGAGAAAACTAGGCAAAAATGTTATTTAGGCACTTTTTTTCATTAATAATAGCAACATAGGATTGGCTTCAAAGGTTTTACTCTTTAGTAATTTTTTTTGTTTGTTTTTTTAATTAGGTTGTGTTTATCGGTTTTGTTTTGGTGTTCTGTTGGTTTTTTGGGGGGTTTGGCATTCTTTTTACAGTTAAATATGCCAGTTTAAAATGTACAGAGTTTTGTTTGGGTTAAATCAATAGTTTTTATGGGATGGGGGCACACTGTAGAGGGATGTTGGAGCTAGAGGAGAAACACCCCCTGCATTTGGGGCCAAGCTGCCAGGACTGAACCTGACACCTTGACTGGCTGAAGTGTCTTGTTCCCCTAAGTCCACCTTGTGTCAGTCTAAACCAAATGGGGTGGGGAGAGAAGCTGGGACTTGTGTATTTATGTTCTGTAGAATAGGACTTGATATCAATCACAGTACCTATCCTATCAAACAAATAAATTTCAGATTATATTCCTCTGAGAGATGTCGGTCCATTTCAGTGCCTAGCCCAGTTTTCCCATAACAATAACCAATGTTTTAATAGCATGAAAATTTGCCTTGCATGTAGGCAGGCTACAAAACAGTGCATAAAATTAGAACTGACTTCCTAGTGACATAGTTTTCTTTAGAAATGACATGCTGAGAAAAAAATGAGGCAGTAATAGGCAGGTTTTTCTGCAAGACTGTTACAGAGATGAAAAATATCCCTGCTAAAATAAAGTCTTTTAAAAATTTGGCCACAAGAGGTTTTTTTTCAATGCACTTTTCACATATTCAGCAGCTTTGCTGTAGAAGTCTGTCCCTGAAAGGAAATATCCACCTCCGTACTTCCTAAAATATCATCTAAGGTTTTTGATCATCTAAATGTTAATTAAGATTCTGAAACACCATGGTAAATAAACTAACAGCTATTATTGAAAGAAAAAGCCCTCTAGACACTAAACATGATAAATCATATCTAACCTTCTTTGAACAAACTGGCCAACTTCAATGCCTACTCTTCCAGACAATTTTCTAGACTGATGAGCCTGTGCTTGTAGGTCTCTGCACTGAGCTGCTTTGTGAGAAGGAAAATAGCTCAGAAAAGATGGGCATAGATTTGCTTAGGGGAGGGGATGCTGAACTGCTTCAGGGATGGTGATGGTACCAGAGCAGAACAGGACAAGGAACCCAGAGAAATTAAACTTGGTGTGTTGTCCCAGAAGAGGACAAGCAGAGATCAATGGCTCAGTCTCAGTAATATTAGTAAACATAAGGTCTTCAGTGACTCTTCTTGAGAGGAAGATGATGAAAGTCAGATTTCAAACAAGATCTCAGTGTTGGCAGGCTCAAGGTATTTGCACCTGTGTTTTCACATGTGTTGAAATGAAAAGTCATCCAGCTACAGCCTTTTTTTCCTATGTTTTGAAACGGTTTGAAAAAGCAGTTGAATTTTGTAGGGCAACTTACATGTGCCGAAACCTTTATCTTTCAATGGCCTTGTACCATTATGGGAGAGTTGGAAAACACAAAACCAGTATCTGAACAAAAACTATGATGTGAAACAAAGAACAGGGTTATGAGCTTGCTGAAAATGTGGGAAAAGAGTTACAGAACAAAACAAAAGTGCAGTCTGTCTTCAGCAAAGGGATTTAATATCCTCTTTGTCTCCTAATGGATTTTTAACATGGCCTGTTGCTTACATAGCTTTATCATTATCAGTGGGCTTGAAATGAGAGGCTGCTATTTGCCAGAAGATCAGGACAATCATTTAGAACTATAAAAGTTTCAGTTAAAAAAATAAAAAAGCCCCATGATATGCAAAAAGCCAGTTTCTCTCTGGTCTTCTGCTGTTTCAAACTTACTGAGGGTTTTGGCTCTTTCCTACTGCAGCAAAGTGATAGAGGTGGGAAGTGGAGCAACAGAAGATAACTACATGTGGCTCCACCTAAAATCTAGTGCCTGGTCAGGATCTGGTGACATGCACAGGTTTATGCTCTAAAGCCATTTCTTCCCTTGAATCACACATAGCTAAGAAAGATTTCACCAGCAGCTACAGGTGTAAGACAGCATGATTTACTTGGACTCGAGATAATTCAGGGCATCACCATAAGGAACTTGGTAGTTGTACCAGTTTGGGGGAATAATTTTTTAGGGAAGTTATTTCTACAGTAAGTCACAATGTGTTTCTTCCTCTTAGAATTCTACAATCCCACTTTATAACAAAGTGTGTTTAAGTTTCTTTTCCACATGGGAAATATAGAGTCATAGAATCCCAGAATCAATAAGATTGGAAAAGACCTCTGAGATCTTAAAGTCCAGCCTATGACCAAACACCACCCTGTCAACTAGACCATGGCACTCAGTTCCACGTCCAGTCTTTCCTTAGACTCCTGCAGGGATGGTGACTCCACCACCTCCCTGGGAAGCCCATTCCAGTATCTAATTCTTCCTAATGGCCAGCCAATGGAAAATCATTCAAATGAAAGCTTCCACACCAAGTGCAGGTGGTTTTTTGTTGGTTTTTTAAATTATTTTTCCCCTGCAGAAATAATTATTGTTTTCAGTGAAATCACAAAGGTTGGGCAGAAAAAACACTTTATTTACTACTGCCATCTACCCAAACAGGCAATCTCAGCCTTCACTGTTACAGCCTGGGAGAGTTTATCACTTGACATATAGCACGTAGGAAGCATGTGTAGATAGGACCTACAGAAACACCTCCATGGGGCACCAATTACTGCTGAAATGACTATGAAAAACTTCCTTCAAAGATTGTATGGAAGTTTATGTAGCTCAGCAAAGCAAAAAGAACATTACCTGCCTCAGGATCAATCTGGGGAGTGAAAAAATACAGACATTAAGCTGAAACTTCACTCTGTTTCTAAATATTTATATACTTAAATCAAACCCACCAAAAATCTGCTTTATAAGATTTTTTTCTATCAGTAGTAATAATTCAATGCATCACTCATAAACTATCCAGGGTTCAAACGTATTAGCATTATCTGTATTCACTCTGCATTCAGGGCAGGAACAAGTGAAACCAGCTCAAGCCATAGTTTTTGTCATCTACACATGTGCTTTGCACCAACATGACTATATGGTTTGTTGTCCAAAAATCTTAATTAACACTGACCATAATTGTGCTACCACTCTCAGACATAAGTAAACCCACAGTGGGTAGCAATAATATAGCTATATCTGTCTGTTATACAGTGTATAATGATACATAACAAAAGTCCAGCAAAAATCACCAGACAATCTTTCTTTTAGCAAAATGGTTTCCAGTGCAAGAGGAGCTGTTGGTGTGATGTCTAAAAGGCATAATTGGGAGGGGAGAGGAGAAAAAACAATCAGATGAATGTGTCAGAAGGTACTAGCACACTCCTGCATGTCACTAACAGAGAGCTGGGCCAGTATAGATATGAAGATTTAGGAGCTGTCATAGGCAAAAAAGAGCTGAAGCTGTGAACATGAGCAGGCAGCAGATAACTGTGTAAGCGCCTGGGTGAACGTGTGAAACTGAACTCCCGAACTCTCAGACAGGACACTGCTACTTGCAAGCTGCAACCACTGCAGGCTGCTTGGAAATGCTGACAACACTGACTACACAAAAGTGATGTATCCCAAAACCTCCAATTAATAAAGAGACAGGAGACCAACCCACTAGTTAAAAGGCTGATCATGTGCTGTTCTTACACACTTACGTTATTTAGACTTAAGGAACTGGGAACTTGGTTTCCAGAAAAAAGATCTGGTGCCTGAATGGAAGAAGTGGTCTCAGAAAGCAGAAGGGGGCCCAGAAGGAAGTTGAAGATCCTGGCCTGGGGAGAGGTCTGGAAAACAGTAGAAGATCCTGAAGATAAGGAAGCCATGGACATCAAAGCCAGGGATGCCCAGGGACTCTGGCCAAGGGCACCTGAGATGAGTAACTGCAAGCAGCATCGCAGCAGGAACAAACACTTTCTGCCCAACCTGAATAGGCAAGTAACAAGTTCCCTGCAGGGAAGAGGAGACTTAGGGAATGAAATACTGGTGGAGAGAGATGGAGTCAGTGCAAGAAAAAAGTAAATAGGATAAATCTGTAATGTTATTGTTTCTTCAATAAAACCTGGTATCTAGATCCTCTCCACATTGAAATTTATACTGTCTCTCCCTTGGCAAGAGCTCATCATAATTTCTGATTCTTTGATGAAGAATCATTCTCAATTTTCAGATGGGGCATTTTGACAGTGTCTGTTAGGCATGCTCAAACTCTATCAAAGTTTTAAGTGTTTTTTTTCAGCTCACAGAGTTTGCTGCCCTTAGAGAGCAGCACTAAGCAGTCCAGCCTGCCAGGGTGTGTCAACAGCTTGTTATGGTAAACAACTGCTCATCAGGGGCTATTGCTGATCCGCCACTCTACAAAAGAAACCATCCCGTGTCCTCCCTTCTGGTGACATTTGAGACCCAACAAACTCAGTGACTGTCTTTCCCAGTGCTCTGGTTTTGGCATGGATTTCCATGCTCAGCTGTGTTGAGGAACTATTCCAACAAAACAGAACAGACACTTTGGCATAACCTCTCTACGTTGCTGTGAATGCTGCAACAAACTCTGCAAGACAGAAAACATCTCACCTTGCAGCTCTAAAACAGATATGCAGATGAACTCTGGGTGATGACAATATGCTGTGCCTGGGTGTAGAGAGGAAGGTAAAGTAATGGAACAAAATGAGGCTGCACATGGCAGCCTCTCATTTCAAGCTCATTGATGATGGAGATCTGTAAGCAACCAGCAATGTTAAGAATTCTTCCTCAAGCTTCCCCCAAAAAAGACCTAGAGCAGCACAAAGTCTGTCTGGAGAATGTTAAGAATTCTTCCTCAAACTTCACAAAGAAAAAAAGACCTAGAGCAGCACAAAGTCTGTCTGGAGAGTCTGATGTGCCACAGATCTTGGGATATGAAAGATTGCTGGACTTTCAAGAGGTGCAGCTAGAAAACCAGGCAATATTAGCACTGAAAATAAAAGTTTGCCTACCAATACCCCCAGTCCTCACTTGGAGGGATCTTCCTGTGCATTAAATCTATAGCCTTTCTTTCATGATTTCCAGGAAGTCAAACAGGAACATACTGACTATGATGTTGTAGTTCATATTGGCTCAGTGATTATACCAGCTGTATGCCACTTCCTTTCTTGGCTGTGAAAACGAGATTTTTGCAGGGAGTGGAGGGAACACATTGCTACTCTTTTTTTTCCTCCCCTCCTTCCCCCCCCACCCCGATTTCTTTCTTGCTTCCAAGCCTTCTATTAAACAGAAAATAATCTAGTGGTCAAACCAAAATATTTAATGATTTTCAAGATCATCCCTGCATGTTATAAAGGCAACTACAATGTAACCACAATTTTCAACTGCATGCCATTTTCAACTGAGCATGTCTTCAGAATTAGAAGTCAGGATCCAAGCGTTTGCAGCATTCTTGAGTGTAAGATAAACTTATGTCAAAGAGCATTGTGTATACCTGGAAAGCTAAAAATTCAGCTGTTTAGAGAAAATAATTGGTGGAGTTGCAGTTACTTGCATTGCTGTTACCAAAGCAGGAAAACATGCGATGTTCCATGTGAGCCACAAGGATCACTGCTCTCTGAGACATCCTTCTATAATAAGGACAGCAACAAGAAGTAACTGTGGGTAGACATTTTTACTCTACATGATGGCAGTGCTCTATTTCTTGCAAAAGCATTCCTGCTAATTGCCTCATTTTAAGGATTCTGCAACTCATGGCAAGGTGAAGCTCCTAATAATTTTGCTTCCAGTTAATGCTTTTGTCACTATTCAGCAATGTAATTATCCCCATAACACTGACACTGTGGTAGACAAAGATTCTAAATCAAAAAATAATGTTTTTACAAGAAGGTCAGCTTTGAAGAAGATGCATTTAATTTGCTTGTCTGTAAACACCTAACATTGCATATGAGCTCAGGGAACGTAAGTAGCAGGACATAAACCATCTCCCCCCTTGTATTCTGCTTCATCTAGAGACCTCAAAAAACCCTTAAGCTTATCATTACATTCTTCACTAGGGTGGATTTCAGGAGAGATGGCCCCTACTGAGTAGGCTATTTGGTGGTTTTTCATGTAGTTTTTACTTTAAAATCATCACGTTAAAATCCTGATTGTAGATGTGCCTGAAATTGTTATTGTTTTCCATCTAATTTAACACCAAATGTTGGTCAACATTTTTAAAGTCTCTTTTGACTAAGGATTAATTGCAGTATCATATTAATAGCAATTTCCCCAAAATTACAGTGAGCTTGAAAATTATCTAGTAACAAATGTGAAACATGTTTGATGCTGTTCAAGGACAAATTAGAATTTAAAATATATTTTCATCCTCTTTTCTCAGCTAAGCAGTTCCTGATTATCCAATTTACTGATAACATTCTTGCCTAATCTCAGAGGAGGAAGCCCTCCCAGAGGATAAACAAACAAAGCATTTGCTTTTCAATATTTGCTTTAAAGTATGTTTAACTCTTTGTTACCAAGGAAAAATAATAATTTAATGCAAGTATAATGTGTGACCCTCTGTAAATTCTCTAGAGATGTGGGGCTGTATGGTTTGGATACTTTTTGTCATGTTTATCAAAAATAGGATTATCAGTAGATGGAGCACACCTATACTGTCTATACCATGTGTTCCATCTACTTATCTGCTATTTATTTTAAAAGACAAACTATCCACTGTTTAGAAATTTTGAAGAGTCCAGATGACATTATCTATACCTGACTAGTCTATAACTAATGACTAACTGCATCCTGTACAGTTTGGTTAGTGTAGTACTTAAGTTCATATTTCCAGAAGCCTTTTGCTGCCTTCTTACATCTTCTCTCAAAAGTAAGAAGGTGTACACTTGTGGAGATCTAATAACTCAAGAAAGAAATTGGAGGAGAAGCCAGGTTCAATTTCAAGCTAATAGGGTAAAACTATTATTTTGCACCAATTTTTTTGCAGATGTGTGTTAAAAACATGCAACGCTTCTGCTTGCCCTACACCTTAGTACAGCAGGTCAGAGATGACTTAAGCAATTCTCTATCACATTGATTCTCAAAAGTGCTAGAAGGTTGAGGTGTCCAGAGCCATTCATTGTCATCAGCTGAAGTGAGAACCTAATTCTCCTAAATCCACAAGTAAATTTAGTGGAGGAAAGGAGGTGGAAGAGACAGGGGCTGTGGATAATTTAGTAATATATGGGAAGACACATGGTATGAGTTGTTGAAATGGTTACACAATGGCCCTTTTTCAAAGAATGATTGGGATTGGCAGGGACATCTGGAGATCATCTAGTCCAATTCCCTGGTAAAGCAGGCTGCACAGGATTATGGCCAGATGGGTTTTAAATAGCTCCATAATAGGCAACTGTTCCGGTGCTATCACCTTCGCAGGAAAGAAGTTCTTCCTCATCTTGTGACAGATCTTCCTGAGTTTCAGTTTATGCCCATTGGTCATTGCCCTTTCACTGGGCACCACTGAGAAGAGCCTGGCTTCATCCACTTGAAAACCCCTTCTGCAGACTGATGAAGTCCCCTCTCAGTTGTTTCTTCTCCAAGCGTAACAGGCCCAGCTCTCTCTGTCTTTTCTCATAAAGGAGATGCTCCAATCTCCTAATCATCTTTCTGCCTTCTGTGGGACCTGCTCCAGGAGCTCCATGTCTCTCTTGTCCTCAGGAGCCCAGAACTAAGACACAGTACTACAGAGGAGGCCTTATCAGGGCTGAATAGAGGGGCGGGGTCATATTCCTTAACCTGCTGGCAGTGCTTTTCCTAATGTACCTCAGGTTACCATCAGCCTTCCTGGGCACAAGGACACACTGCTGGCTCATGGACAGCTTGTTGGCTACCAGGACTTCCAGGTAGACAGCAGGTCTTTCCAGCAGGTCAGCCCCAGTTATTCTTCCCCAGGTGCAAGACCCTGCCTTTGCCTTTGCTGAAAAGCCATTCCTCCCACTTTTATATTGTCAGCTACCTTGCTGGGGATGTACTCTGTCCCTTCATCCAGGCCACTGATGAGTAAGTTGCACAAGACTGAACTCAGCACCAACCCCTGGAGAACACTGCTAGCTATGGGCCTCCAACTACACCCTGTGTCACTGATCACAGCCCTCTGAGACCTCCATTCAGCTGATTCTCAATCCATGTCAACATCCACTCACCTAACCCACATTTCCTGAGTTTGCCTGTGAAGATGTTGTGGGAGACAGTGTCAAAAGCCTTGCTGAAGTCGAGGTAGATCACATCCACTGCTCTGCCCTCACCTACTCAGCCAGGGTAGAAGGCTATCAGATTGGTCAGGCATGATTTTGTGATTTTTCCTCACAATCAAAACAAAAAGAGGCTGGATTCAGCTGCTTTTGAAAACTTCTTTCTGGAGGGAAACTCTTAATAATAAACAACATTCAGACACACAGTTTTATGTGGTAACGATCATATAATAGTGTATCATGTGGAAAATAGATGTGGGAAGGCTCAGCTGTGACTGCACAAGCCCGCTGGAGAGATGGACCTGAAGCTCCTGCCATAAGCTGCTTCAGAGGTATCTCCTCCTCCCCGGTAGCTCTTTTCCCTTCTCTCCAGGGGACAACTCCCATACTGATGAAGTGGAAACACAAATCTCTTCCCCCAAGGTCACCTGGGTTGGGAGATGCTAGGGAGACTGGGAAGAGTTGAGGGTAGGGTGAAGACTGAATGTCCTCCAAACTGCCATAGCCTTGGAAAAACAGCTTCAGTTATAGCCATGCCTCTTCTACTTTGTCTAGCTGCCAAGCAGTGGGGATCAATCTGTGGCTGTTTATGTCATCTTTGTCTACCTGGACAATGCTGAATAAAGGCAGGCTTGGATCAAAACAGAATTCCTACTTAATGAAGTGAGGCAGCAAGCTTGAAAAAGTCAAGCATATTTTTTATGAGGGAGCTGATCAGACTGGAGGCAGAAAGTACTGTGTCATAGTTCCTGTGAAATTTTGCTATATTTAATAAACATCCACATAAATTACAGTTATATAAACACTTCCTCAAACCATGGAGTTTTTCCAGTACTTATTAGTCACACTTACTGATAGCCTAAGAGGAGAGGTTCATATGCAGCAACTAATTTAAAAGGGGGACCATAGCTCCAATCCAGACCTCTTTCTTTCCTTTATTCCAGCATTTGAAAAGCTGGGCCAAATTATCAACTTTGAGCCCAGCGTTTTGAAGGATGTTGCAGTACAGCTTTGGGAATAAAAGTGGCTGAAAGTTCTAGTAGCCACAACTGCACAGTGATATAAGGAAATACAGGCTGCTCTAAAAGATGTGATGAGAAAGAATTATTCATGGTACTTTTTTTGCTGTTTGAAACTACAGAATGACTGCCTAAACCAGAACAGATGGTGGTAGGAGTGAGTCAATGTTGAAGGGATAGCACAATTTCACTGCTTAACACTATTGATTAATAGACTGAAAGTAAGCTATGCTAGAGGTATATTTTGGTTTTATCTTTTTACTTGCTTGTTTATTTTCTACAAGTTTTTCTAAATGGAGCCAGGTTAGTTAGGCAGCTACTGAGCTACTTACCTCCAGAGTTGCAAAAGTCTACAGAGTCTGCATCCAAACCAGAAACTGGGCTGCTCTGAGAACACCTCGAAGTGCATAGATCTCAGGTACCTTAGCCAGTGACAGCATGATCCAGAAGGACCTGTGATTGACTGTTATTTGGCGTTGCAGACCACAATTTTTCCTGGTCTTTCTGCAAGTTCGTGGCCCTCTAACACAACTTTCCAGGCAAACACACTCTAACAGGTGTTTGGTTGAAGTCCTGTGCCAGAGCTAAGGTTAAGAATTGGAATGAAACAGCCAAGTACGGTTTTGAAACACAAATAAACATTCAATGATGTTGTTATAAATAAGCAGCTATTTCTTTAAAACACAGCTTTAAAAGATTTTCAAAGTAATCTATTTTCAAAAGCAAAGTGCCTTAGTTACTTGCTGCATTACTTATATTTGACTTAGATGGGAATACATTAATTGAATGTATTATGCTTGGAATGTGTGGAAAGTAAAATTTTTTCCATGTGAATCAGCACAGGAAATGATCTGCAAATGAGTAAAATGTTGAGAATTCTACAAATGGAGGTTTTTTCAATACACAATGTTTTTCAACTGTAGAGTACTGACATATTTTCTTCAAGAGTAAAGTATCACAGAGATGACTGATGACACACTAGAGACTGAAGAAGAGCAAGAACTTGCTTCTAATTGGCATAATTTAAGACTATAATCTGATGCAACATTGATTTAATAGTATCTGTCTTTGTGGGTGCCACTCAGTTTTGCCTCCCCTTATTTGTCATTACCAAAGCTTACCAAATTCTTACTAAACACAGAAATGGCAGATAACATGAAGCAAACTCAGAGGTGTTCGGACTTGATTTTCTTTTCACTGTGATGTAAAATAAAAAACAAAAAACCCAGTGTTTTCTAAATGATGATCTAGTGATACATTCAACAAGATACTTTGATTTTGAAAACTTCCCTTGCTGAGGTTAGATATTAAAATAGTTATAAATACTACTACTAAGAACAGCAAATGAATGGTTTTCTAAGAGACATACTGTGAGAGGATGTTCAAGGGTGGATGTGTTTAGGAAAAGATGTAATCCACCACAGAGCTGAAACCTCAGTTCTAAACTAATCAACATTAGACGCTCACAGAGGCAAAACTGTGAGTGGGAGAAAGGAGAACAGTCTCTACTCCAAGATACTATTGATTTTCTCTGAAATCACATGAATTATTATTGTTGAGTTCATTATTAGAACTGATGATTTTTTGGAGTATTTGATACTGTAAGAAGTCCATCATTATTGTAAAATGGATCCTTCATGCACTCCTCAAACCTGCCTTGAATGTGAAATTTCCTCCCTTGTCTAATTGGAGAGAAAACTACTGCTTCTGTATGAAAATTTTCTTCTCTCTACTGAGGTGGAAATTGAGTCCCAGTCTAGTACAGTCAGTAGTTACACTCTGACTCCTGCCTTAAATGTATGAAACACACTATCAATATTGTTTTTGTTTTTTTTTTCTTTTTTGAAATCAAATCAATGAACGAGTTTCTTTTGATTATGTTGCATTGCACTCTGGGCTGTATGAAAAACAGTTGAAAGAGTAAGTTTGACTTATCCTGATTGTAGTAAACATTGTCCTCTGAATGCTGAAACCAATTACCTGTATTTGGCCTTTATCTTCTGTCTGTACTTCTGTCAAATGATCAAACAGGCACATAGGCTGCATCCCAAAGGCAATATTTGGCTCACAGCACCCAACAATCAAGGAGAGATGATGCACATATTTTTTGTAGGAAGATAACGTTTCATGTGCTGTAATTTTGCTGTGAGAAGAGCAGCACAGGGAGCCTGCTGCCTCTGCTCCAAGTGTCCTGTTCCCTCTGAAGTTACAGATGGCTTCTGCCATGTGAGTGAGACTGAAGTGTGCACTACAAGTTCATGCTATGCACAGTTCATCACTCTCTCTGTACCAGAGCTGCTTAGTTCATAGACCAGAGAGCCATTTAAGGTGAACCTGGGATCCTTCTTGGTGGCAAAATTAAAACCATCTAAAGTCAAAACGGGATTTTCCTGGACTCTTTCCTCCAGTCTTCAAAACATGTATCTGTCTTTGCCTTTATACTCATCAATAAGGAATTTAAAGCCATACACTCATTGCTCTTAAATGTCTCTACCCATGAAAAATTCAAATAGAGAGAATAAATAGGCTCCACATTTCAAGTGTAAATCCAGAGTGTCTGAACAGAAGTTTTTTCAGTCTGCCTGTGGGACCATGCTTTGACAGGGTTTCCTGAAAAGCTGCCTGTTTAGCTTCACTATTCCCTTAACCAACAGCTGCATAACTTATATGGAAACTTATATGGATTAATTGAACTCCAAACTGTAACATCCAGATCTCCCATGTTGCTTAAAATACAATACAGCAAAACGAGGCATGACTGCAGTACAGATCAAAGAGAGATTACAGGAACAGAGAAGATGTTTGTCTATGAGAATCAGGGCATCTAGACTCTAAGGCATTATAAGGTAAAATTCTTAACATCCTTTCTGCCTTACCTCCAAGCAACGATGAGCTGGAGGAGGTCAGAGCAATTCACCTGACTCAGACTGCCACCAGACAAAACAGGTCTCATTAGCTTCTTCAGCAATTATAAAAGGCTTCTTTAGCTAATGAAGCAGCTGAGATACAGAACAGAAAAGCAAAGCCCTCAGAGGATAGAAGAAAAAGTTGAGAAGGCAGGTGGGGTTAAAGCTGATGTTTTGAAGCTTAGAGCTATGCTCTAAGCCCAGCAAAGGAGAAGGGCAAGGGATGTTTATGAACTGGATTTACTCCCTGCAAAGTTTGCTGCCAGTAATAATCTGTCTTGAGCAGAAGTATTTTAAAACACTATTGCTGAGTTGTGCAGATTTGTGACGATACTCATCTCCATACAACTTCACAAGAAGGTGACAGAAATGCAAAGAACTTATACATGCAGTATATATTTGTGAAACTAAGCTTTGGTAGAACATCCATCCACATTACAAAAGGAAACAAGTTCTGGGCCTGTTTCCATATATAAAGTTATTTCAAGTAACTAACCTTCCAGACTTCCTTTCAGTCTCTGGACTGTGAACTTCCCTGATGCTTTACTCTTTCTCTCTTTCATTTATCCTACTACTTAAAGTAGAAAAAAACCTTAAAAGACTGGAAGATAACACCAAAACCTTGGGATTAAAATTCCTCAGGTTTTTTTGATCCAGTACAGCTGTGGTGCAGAGGGGATGTGATTTAATTTATGGAAGCAGGATTGTCTTGTATCAGATTTCATGTTCTGTACACAGCTGCCTTTTCCAAAGAACATGAGTTCCTCACACAAGTGGGGAACACGAAGCACCCTCGTCTGAAAAACACTGAGCAATCCTATCAGCATCTTTCAAGAACATACTGTACTGTTACCTGAAAGTTAGTAACATCCATTTCAAGGGAAATAAGTTTCTTATAGTAAGCTATCCAAATTACAGATAATATTTTGTACTCAAAGGCCCGTACTACTTCTATGTGAAGCTAAAACAGTTTTTAACTCCTTGTCCTGCCTAAAAATTTGGAAATTGCATCACTGACTTTCACACTGGTAAACTGCCACTGAATTTCTTCCTGATCTGCTGTGCTGGGACAACTAGATGATAAGCAAGCAAGAAAACTAAATCATAGCCACCTCAGTCACAAGGATGTGAATTTCTAGGATCAGATTTTGGGATAGCAACTCCTGCAGCTTCCCACAGTGGTAACCACGCATGTTCTACACCTCCAGCCACTTGCACTTCTTTCCTGACCTGTCCTTGCACAGCCCATAGATGAACTGCATGAAGCTGGCTTTTCAGGTCTTCACACTGCACTGCAAATTACCTTAAAACCAGAGCTCAGTATGGAGTTTTAATCTGCACACTAGAGAGAATAACAAAATTAGCTCCACTGTGACAGTCAGTCAGTCCCTGGCAGGAACTTACATACTCTTGGACAGTTTCAAAGAGCACACAGGCCTGTATTTCAAAGGTGTAAAGCTTGTATGATGTTCTGTGCATAACAGGGATCAGGTAGAAGGATACCAAGAAAGTCTGCAATGCAATTTCAGCTGTTCTATTTGTTCTGTTGTCCTGATCTCCCAGAACATGTGCCCTAGACACCCACACCTCCCCACATACCCCTTGCCCCACACAAGCAGATCGGAGCCTCCCACCCCATAGGTGCTACTTCTTGTATCTTAGGTGACATGTGACACAGTTGGAGGAAGTAGGCACCGTCACCACCCTTAAAAGGAACTGGGGGCTATTCAGGGTGTGAGGGCAGACACAAGGAGCAAGAGAGTTAGAATTACTGCTGTGGGAAAGAGTGAGGATAGCAGACACAAATTTGCAAGATGGGTTTCTGCTGCTTCTAGTACAGCATTGCCTGGTGCTCAGTATAATCTGAATGACAGAGGAATTTGACTCCAGCTGTAATTTGTGATAAAAGTATGTGCCTACAAGGCAAGACATCTGTCAACAAACATAGAACTTGTGATAACCTGTGGCAGATGTGACATAAGCCCAGAACCTTCACACATGAACATTCTCAAGTAGACATTTGGGCTCACAGAAGTTACAGAAAAGTCATCCTGCAAGGTCTAGCATAGACACCCACACAGATTTAAAAAATCGTTTCTTACCAACAATCATATGGTTGCAGACATCACAGAAGGTGGGTTTTTTGAAGATGTGCTCCTGGAAGATGTGAGTCTTGCTGTTTTCTGGCAGCTGTTGGGCTCTGGTGGGGGAAGATGCCTGGCTCTCTGAATTGGGGAGCTGTCCAGTGCTTGTGCTCACCTCAGGCATCAGGTCTACCTGCAGTTTCACATCGCTATTAGTCCTCTGGAAGAAATTGTCTGCACTTTTACTCCGCAAGCTTTTCGTCTTGAAGGAGAGTGATCGCTTCAGTTTCTGCAGCTGCAACAAATAAGCCAGTTATAATTACTACTTTTCCTACTTAACAAGCAACGCAAGGCTCCTGGTTTTCAGGTGTGCTGTTGCCACATGAACCTGGGAGGCACTTGCAGACCTTGAACCATCTGAACAGTAAAAATTACTTCAGAATTTAAATGGCAATTTTTTACTAAAGAAAATAGAACCCAACCAGAAAACAAACTACTTTACATATGCTTTCTGATAGACAATAAATTTGATAGCCCTAATGAATGCTTCTATTGTCCCTCACTTTCAAGTATGACAACAAAGAAGTACTGCTGAAGGTTGTATGCATTGGAGAATGTATAATTTGCATTCAAGCATGAGGGAACTTGGAGTATTAATCATCCTATAATAGTACTTAAGCAGCCTGTAAAGTCATTACAGGAACAGATGTTACATGGAAGTACGAGACAAGTGAATTCAGTAAATGTATTTGATGTACATAAATTCCTCAAATTTAGCAGAAACATATTTTATATGCAGTTTTGACTGCAATTTTATTTTTAAAGAAAGAAGGGTAAGCAGCAGTAAGTGTAACTAACTAGCCAATTGATAGTTAATGCATTAGTTATTACTAGTTAACACACATTCATATATATTCTTGTATATTTTATTGTGTATTGATTATCAGACTATAAAGAACCACAATAAGGCATTATTATTTTAGAGTTGCTAACTCAAACTCTTTACCTGTAAGCTCTCTTGTGCCATATCAGCAATCCTCTTATTCTTCACCCCTCCCTCCACCCCCCAATTCTATATAAGGCTGAGAAGAGCACTAGGTGAGGCACAGAAGGTATCAAGATATCTCAGCCACACAAATCTGCAGATTTGCCAATTCCAACAGCCCACAACAGAAGCCAGGTAAAAGGAAAACCAGGTCTGTACCTCCTTCATGTTTACTCTCTCTGAAGGGCAATAACTGCATCACCTTTCACTCAGCATTATTTTAATGACTGCAAAATAATTTCATCACTGCTATTCCCTGGGCGACTGCAATACTACAACTGATATTTTCCATGATGCTCAGGCTGTCTGTGGTAACCAGCAGGAATGGTTTATATTAGAAACTGTTTATGTTAGAAGCAATGATGATTGGGAACCATAATTCACACTAATATAGGGGAAGGAGTTCACATGCTTTCCCCAAAAAACAGGGCACTGGTCCTTCACACTGACTTAGTGGCCTCAGAGCACTTGCTCTCCTTAGATTCTATTCCTGATCCATCCATTTTCTTCACAATGCAGCTGAAATCACACTGAGGAGAGTCAAGACATACTGGGGGGAAGCCTCTCTTCCATCTTCAAAAACAAGCAGCTTGCTCCTGGAGAGGGAGACACCACCTCTCTTCCCAACATGTTGAAATAAACACCCCGAGTCAAAAAAAATGGACAAGGAGTTTCCATTCCCCCAGTTAACACTGCTGGGGTTTGGTACATGGAAGCAAATTGCATTCCACTTCCTGAGTGGGTCCTCCACAGGGACTTGGGGAGTAGGGAGGGGTCAGATCCAGGGCCTATCCCAATGCACCACTTCCACCCACAGCTCACTCTGGGTTCAGGAGAGGAGCCCTGGTTACAAATGAAGGAAATACCTATTTGCAAGAAACTCTCAGTCTCCAGGGGAATGTGAAAATAAGAACAATTAAGTCATTAGATGTCATCTGTGAGGTAAATGCAATTTATGGTTTTTGAAGCTCTTTCAGCTGAAGGCTAAGCCATGGACTGACTAATCCCAGAAATCACTGTATAACTGCACCATCAGAATGTGAGATCTTCTGTCTTCTACTTGGATGTAAAGTTACCAGCTCTTGAAATCACTGAGGTTATTCTGTTCTGAGATTACTTCATCTCCCCAGTGCCAGACAGGAACTTGGCAATAATTCACCCCCTTGCTCCTGAAACATGTCTCACTAAAGTCAGACCTAATTAGTGTAGCAAAACACAGAGAATTACAACACCACAAGGTGACTGAAATGGCATCCATTATCGATTTGCCATCCATTTCTACCGTGCCACATGAAGCTAATTAAATTCCAAAACACTGCTTCTGCCAAAGAAGGAAAACTAAGCTGTGCAATCCAGTATTTATTTTATCATGAAACAGCTGTCCTGCTAGTTTGGACAATGCAGGTGGTATATGTTAAGAAGCTCTGCATTTATTGTCCTCATCCCATTTTACTGTGCACAGCCATTTGCCAGTCAAGAGAGGTACGAGCAGCCTTTCCTCACCCAGGCATAAAAGTCACCAATTTTCTAAAGGAATGGATCCAGCACTAGGCTGTTCATGCACAAACATATGCATACACACTATGGTGAGCATGACACTGTGTGTACTCCAGGCTTCCCCATCCAGCCTGTTCAGAGGACACATATTCAAGAATGAGTTGACAAAGTTCCCTTCACGGATTTGGCAGGTATCTCTGTACAAGCTAATAGCCCTCTCTGGAGTTGCCTGAGCACTGTCTTGTGTTCATGTGGTTAAGTAACTCCCAGACAAATACAGATCTTATTCTCATTTTCACTCAGACTGGAAGACACCTACATGTTTGGCTTTGCATAACTTAAACATCAATGGAAGTCTGGGACTATTATATCCCAGAGAGATTATATGTGTACAGAAGTGACTGCAAAAATGCAGAATACTGGCCATGTTTAGCATTTTGCACAGCTAATTATACACTTTGGTCAGTACTGTTAAAAAGTACCTCTCAGATCAGTGTGTTTTATAACCTTCATACATAAGTGAGACTATGCAGGGCAACAGAAAATTGGCATCAGGTTTTAACATTGGATCAAATTTTCCTTTCTCATATTAGGCCCACGAGAGAATTTGAAATAGGGTACTGGTATGTGATTGTTTACTCAGGAAAAGTTGGCCCGAGCAAGGGCAAGGGCAAGCTGTTATACAGTTAGAGTAAACTATGAAACCATAAAAGTTTAAGTGATTACTATGCCACAATCAAGTGAGCGTTGCTTGCCTTACTTAAATATCACCATCTCCTCATTTTAAAATTTACTGTGGCTTAGCCCTGTTCTTTTATTGCAAGATTTCAATTGTAATTAAATACAGGTATGTCCTATATGGCTGATTTTGGTCTGCTGTAAAATGATTTAAAGCACTTTTGATACCACTGGCTCCTAATAGGTGAATGCCTCAGCATTCACCTGAGGCAGGAATCAAATCTTTCAATAGAGAGGAATGTAGGCAAATTTTATTGTTTATACTTTGTTTCTGCAGAGAGAATGAGTTCAAAGTCAAATCTTAGGAAAAATCATTACCAAACTTTGGAAAAAACCTATGGCTAGAGTTGTTCTACACTCAGTACTTTCTTCAACACTTCAGTGAAAAATCACGTATTGAGAATGAAATAAAATCTTAAACCAGGCACAAAACTGCTTTAAGAAACAAATTTGAATTTAATCTCCTAAGCCTTTCAGACTTTCTCCTCTGAAAGCAAGGTTAAAAATTAGGTTGCATTTAAATAAAAATAAAATTCCCAGAAGCACAGTAGTTTTTCTATACTTGTGGTGCCATCAGGAGACTTCACAACACTGAGGCTTCAGAAACATGAACCTTTGCTACTAAAGCCAGGATGTTCCTGTGGTTTGAAATTAGAGTAAAGGAAAAAAAGTTTATGTTTAGTTAAAAGCTTTTTATCAGTCACACAGCCTCTCAGTGACTGCACACACTAACCCCACAGGCAAGGTAGAGATAAGTGCAATAGCTCAGCCTCAGAGCCTGATTAACCCCCCCTTTTTTTTTTTTTTTTCCCCTGTATCTTGCAGCACAATCTCAATTTTCATCCGAGTCCCTGAACATTCAAGCTTCAAGGGATCAGGAAGCTCTGACAAACCACAGCTTATCAGCACCTCCTCTGTTCCTAATTCCCCTTTACTACAACTCTTCAGCTGCTATAAGCAGAAAACAGGAGTCAGGAAAAGAACAGCTATTCAAATTCATTCTTAGTGTTAGCAAGGTGCCACTGCTTTTGCTTGAATGGGAATTGCACCCTAGCTCCCTAAGGCTTCATTTGATGTTATAGTTGGAAGCACCCAATGCTCTTCTACAATTTTCATTTAAGAATTTCCCATGGAAGTCAGAAAGATATCAGTGATTTGAGTTGTTTTATAATCCCTAACTTTGCAATTACAAAGATATTCATCCACTATACAGAGTACTTTATTTAGGCTCCTAACTGCTCCCTGATATCTAGAAACTCTTTTTCCCTTGATTCTTCAGCTTGCCTACATTAGCAGTCACTGTGGCTCTGTAGAAGCAGATCTGGATAATGAAGCAGGGGCTATGGAGCACCCAGCATGCACACTGTATGCATTTCAGAGTACAGAGTGCTTTACTCTGAACCATCCCAGCCCATCAGGACTGCCATACATTAGGGGCATACCTGGAGTGCAAGCAAACCCCCTGGTGATGCAGCCTGTGCTCTACACATCACAGCAAGGACCAACATGAGGCAAGCAGCAACAACTGGGAGATTTACTTTGACAACACACTGCCAAATCAAAGTAAAATGCTAC
Source organism: Hafferia zeledoni (assembly GCA_035583235.1). Lineage (NCBI taxonomy): Eukaryota > Metazoa > Chordata > Aves > Passeriformes > Thamnophilidae > Hafferia > Hafferia zeledoni. The sequence continues at coordinate 47,159,485 of JAWWEV010000083.1, forward strand.
GATGGGTGTCCCTTATGCCTTCATCATTTCCCAGCACAACTTCTTCATCACACCTTCTCACCATTCAAAGCTCAGGGAAAGCCTCACTCCCTCCACACAAATGCTTCATACCTCTCCCTGAAGCTCCCTCTTTAGTGATTTCAGTGAATGGTGGTTACTAGAAGGTCCAAGTGTACATCATATCATATCTATCATATCATACCATATCATATCATCACATCATATCATACTATATCATACCATATCATATCATAATATTTGCTTTGGCTGGGAGCTTTGGCATCCAGAGCAACCCTCATGGAATCTGCCCACATCAGATTATTTCCCAACATGCTTGGTCTTGTTGCCTTCTCAGTCACTGCTCACTATCCTTGCCAGCAGCAGAGGCTTCTGTGCAGTGTGGGGAGATTATTTTCATACATTTCCACCCTTAAAAATCTTCCAGGAGAAATGAACAAATGAGGCAAACTTATCAGCCGAACTTTGCAGACTGACCATACAACCAAGCCCTCATTTTCAGACATCAGCTCTCTGCTGTGTTGTTACTGTGCTACCAATAAACAAAAAGTATTGATTTCTCTTCTATATCCCCTTCTTTGCACTGATGTTAACAATATCATTAGATCCATTGCAGGTAATACAGGCTATTAACAGGGTTGGAATGAGCCATCAAGCCAGGCTGAATTCTGCAATTCTTATAAAATATAGCTAACTTGTTTAGTAGGAAGACTAAAAATGCTCTGTCAGCAGATTTCACTCTGCTATGAGATAAACATCCACCTTCTGTAAAGAACCACTTCTCCTTCCTTGCAGCTTCTTAGAGCAAATTTGCAATTAATTGACTCTCACACTGTTATACACATAAAGCCCAGATGATGTTGTGTAGATTTGCTAGAGAGCATGTCTGGTACCTGGGATACTACCAGAAGGGATGCAGACCAAAAACCTTTCAAATAAGGGAGAGAACAAAAGTTTTGATGAATGGTATCTCCTCCACAGAGTACAGCCCATTTTCTGGGTCAAGAAACATTCAAGTTGTGTTAGCAACTCTCAGAACATACTTCAGTTGTTTACTGGCTTTATTGAAGGACTGGATGTTACCAGGGTGTAAGCTATCCTGGTGGCACTGCTGGGCTTCAGATAGCCATGCTGATTCAGAACAAACAAGGAATCAACCCAAATAGGAGTGCTTACTTTTTGTGAGCATTTTCTTCTCAAAATTGAGGGATACAAAAGTAAGTGATTTTTAAGGACAGACAAGAGTGGGTTTTTACTGGATTTGATTTGAAAATTCACTGCCTTGGCATTTTAATGAGGAAAAATAAATTTATAGCATACCTAAAGGCAGTATGCAATTTCATAAACAATATGTGTATTTGCCTATTGATGAGAGAAGTGCCATGTCTTATAGCATTAACAAAACAAAAGGATATTTCTAATGCTTAAGAGGGTTCATAATTTTTATTGGCAAAGCACCAATGATAAAATTTGATACAAAGCTGGTTCCTTTTCTACCTTCTTATTCCTAAACAATAAATACTTCAAATACTCTACTAGTACAAACTCAATTAGCTAAACTGACTTCAATTGTAGCTGATTTATACAGTCTGAGAATCTGGTCCTGCAGTGTAGTTGCGTCTGCTTTAGCCAGCTTTCTTGGAAGCTGTATCCTTTTAATCCACTACAGACAAATAAGGAGTGTTCATTATTGCAGTCTGCTATGTATTATGTTTGTGTATTTTCCCCAGCAGATTGCATAGCTCACATTAAAACAAATATATTTGTTACTGTTGTGAAAAGCAAATAAATCAGTCTCTCTGCTTGAATATTGTATTGGAATTGCCAAAGATTTTCCATAACACCTAACAATAATATTATTAGTGATTCATGGGGTATGTACAACTACCCTGGCTGGCTCTCACTGCTCTGATCATCCTCTTCAGGTTCTCCTCCCTGTCCTATATTATTTTTTAAATTCATTCACTGATCCTCAAACCTATTTAGGATATAAACCTGTTCAGGCAGGGCTCTTTCTTTGATTTGATTTCCTAAATAGAGGAATAGAGCCCTAAACTACAGTGAAATTCTTTGATTGACATGTCAGAGCATAGCAGGGTTGGAAAGCATGAAATCTGAAGGGATGCTCAGGTGTCATTGCTCCCACAAATGCCACTGTGAATCCCATGTCCTCAGCCCTCTCCTGATGTCCTACATCTTTGCCAGCTGTGTATTTGCATCTCTAATTAGCAGACTTCTAAATTTGCAATAGCCTGTGCACATAACCAAACAGTGCATTTGCTCAGCAGGCCTTTTAATTTTGTTTGCCTCTCTGATTTGGTTTAAACCAAACTGAAAAATACCTCTAATTCTCAACAATTGCTACTGCAGTTGGTTTGAACTTATCCCACATTTTAGGGTGAGTCGTCTTCTAATATTGCAAGGAACCAGAATTAGCAAATACGTGAGACAAATGTGAAATAAAGTGCTCAAAGTTTTAAGGCCTGAAAACTTGAAGAAGTCTCCTTTGTGCTCCAAATTCCTTCATATACTTTCAAAATTCAGCATAAGACATGACAGAATAAAGTAATGCAGTCCAGGGAGTGATAGATTTGAGGAAACACAACTTATTAATTATACTAATTGCCATCAAAATGCATAGAAATCCTTTCCCATTTCTGTTATGTTCTGAACTTTCTACTCAGTCCTAATGCATAAGAATAAACACTGCAATTGTGACTTACCCTGAGCTGTTTATAAAAAGGAGGAAACATGAGAAATAAATGCAATGATACTTCCACGCATGCAAATGCAGAAAACTGTAAGGCTTTTTTATCAAAACCTAAGTAAAATCGACACCCAAACTCAAATTTTGTATCTGACAGCATTTTTGCTGTGCTGTTTCTGAACAGCTCTATTTTGGTGTATTCCTTTGACTTCTTTTAATCAAGCTGCATTAGAAAGAGCAATCTAGAAAGAAAACAGTGTGTATTACATTATCTTCCTGAAAGATCTATTATCTATCAATATTTCTTAAAATTTCCTAACAGGTTTGATTCAAGTTTATTTTGGGGAAAATGCTTGCCATGTCACTCAACCATGGCTTGTGTTCAGCCTGCTTCTGCAGAGAATCTTTCTCAAATTTGCAGTATTTCAAGCTAACAACTCAGTATCTTACAGAGAATCTGTACTGTAACTTTCCAAACTTTACAATCTGATTAATGAAAATCATATTAACAGTCTGAAAGCAAGATCTACTGGGTTCACTGTGTTGAGCTGAAAGATGATCAATTCTTCCTCCTTTGCCAACATGGACATAGACTGAAACCCTTTACAAATCAAATTAAGGGACACTTCAGTCATAACAAAAGCCTGCTGCTTGTTTTATATTGGTGTTGCAAAATGTTTTGTCCCTTTCATCGCCTCTCCCGCCTCACCTAGAAAAAGAAGAGCTGCTTCTCTTAGAAGCAGAGGGAAAGACTACAAATCCTGTATCTATATCCAGGATTATATTCTTGATGCTAAATAACTATTCCAATATGGGTGTCAGCAGCTGCAGGAGGTCCTTTGTAATTCGGATTATGAAAGGTGTCTGGTGCAGCCCTCTGTGACGTTCCTGTCTCCCTTTCGTGGCCTGACAATCAAACTGTCTCCAGTCTTTTCTCCTGAAACCAAATGGAAAGCTCATGAAAGAACCAAGAGATGGTTAAGAAGAGTCCTTCCTTCCATTTTTTAAAAATCAGCCTGTAGTTTCAATTTCAAGATGGGTAGGTGTTTAGAACATCATTTGGGGTTCACCTCAGGCACCTGGTTGCTAAGCAGCAGGTCATCTCTATCCATTGTCCCCATCAGGATGTTGTTATCTCCTGCCTCCTGACGTAGAAGGCATTTGGACTGTTATCTCTGAGGTCCCTTCTGGGAATCCCACATTTTACAGCTCTTTTTGGACGGCTCTTTTCCTTTTCAGCTTCCAAACAGAACACTGATTTCCCTTTGGTGACTCCTGATTCAGTCATTTACTAATATTTGCTATGGTGGAAGTGACACAATGAAATTTGGAGATTAAAAAGGCAAGGTTTCAGAGCTATGTAAATCCAGGCAGCCCTGCTTAGGTGAAGGAAGCTACAGTAGTATCTACCTGCTGAGAATCTTCAAGAATTATAATTATAGGACCTGAGTTTTGCTTCTTTTCCTTCTAATGAATAATATGGAGCAAATGTGATTGTGAATGTAAGATGAATCATCCTTGACTGTATCTCATCTCTGTCCATCTATGAAGTGTGTATCTCCACTGTTGATCTTATGGCTTAATATGACACCCTTGGACATTTCAAAAAAACAAAAAAACGCAACAGTGTTCTGCTTAAAAATGCTAGGCTACCTATAGCAATAGTTTCCACTAATTTATTTTACCCATTTGGTTTTCTTTTTTTTTTTCCCCTTCCTTTTTTTTCCCTTCCTTTTCTTTCCCTTTTTTTTTTTTTTTTTTTTTTTTTTTTTTTAACTTAGCTGATTTGTAATACTTTAAATGGTAGTACGTCTCTTGAAGCAAATATGGAAATACATCTGGCAGGGAGGCTGATACTACCTCAGTGCAAATTAACATGAACACCACAACCCACATTCTGTATTTCCGCATTTATATCGTCTTAAAACAAAAAGGAAGACTGCGATCTACTGGGAGTTGGTATAGTTAATATTCTGTCAGTGTTTCTCCCCTTACTTCTGAGGTTCAAAACTTACACTGTTAAAATTGCTTTGCAATGAAAACACATAAGTGCTCAGCTCTACAACAAAGTTACTGTCACTGGGCCAAATCCTAAGGTCTTTGCTTACTGCTAACTCTTGCTGACTTCAGAAAGCAAGTTTCCCGAGTAAAGCTTGGGGTTTTGATTTGTTTGTTTTCAAATTAAACTTTTTAAAAAATATTTTGCATTATGCATTAAAACCAAAGGATTTCTGAATGCAGCATGAAAAAGACACCTGTCCACATCTGCCATTCTATTGTGTGGCTGACTTTATTTCACTTTTCAATTCCCTCCTCTCTTTCTTAAACCATCTTTGTCAATCTCTGCTCCTCCACCACCAAATATAGATAGATCCAGGGGACACGTATGCTTCTGCTGCTTTTGTTTTTCCTAGACACTTGTTTCAACTCCTACTTTGTGTGAATAATTCTGTCCAATTCTTTGAGATAATATTACTTTGTTTTTCAGTTGGAGAAAAAAACAACACAATGCCAGAATTTGTGTGTTGTATGGCCTATTGGCTTAAAGGAAGCCCTCACACAGATATTTTGGCTTATTTGATCCCACAGGTTTCTGCACTCCCTTCTTTGCTGAGTGTCCACAGATTCAGATCCAAATTTTACAGCTTGTTTCCATTTCAAATCATTCTCAGTGGGAGATGGCATAGGAACTTATGCCTTACAGAATATTAGCAGTGTTTGTTGGTTCCCTTCCAGCTTTTCTTTTTCATGGTTCCCTTCCTCTTCTTGAGCATATTTTTGCAATCTGGTAGCAAGTTTGCTGCCTTTTATCCCTGCTGAAGACTAACACTGTCCCATCATGTGAATGCTGCTTCTTGCTCACCCCTCTGCAGGCCAAGGCAAGTGGCCACCCCTGTTCTGACACCAAAAGTCTAACAGAACCCATATGGTCCTGGTCCACGTTGCTGCCCTGGCACAAAGCCCTGGATTATGGGGGAAGACCTGACAGCAGAGGTGGAGCAAAACTGATTAATCCCTCTGGGCTTCACCTGGTACCCACAGAAATTCCATTGTGTTTTATAAAGTCTTATAGTAGCGACCACATATGCTGTGCCAACTAAAATTTTTTCTTACCTTGATAATGTCTTCCTTGTCATTTGTTCTGCATCCACTAATCTTGCAGTTCACCAAGAAAAAGATCTGTTTACTTCCAGATCCAGTCCAGATTTGGTACATTTTCCTTACATTTAAACTTCTCAAAGTTTAACTTATGACATGCATTTTTCCTTTTCAACACATCTACTCTAGTAGCATTCTAATTTTCAAAAAGTACTTCCAAAAATTTTCGGGAAAATTATGCTTGTAATACCAGTTTCCAAGGAATCTGTTAGTAGTACAGAAAGTTTCCATCTCAGTCTGTCTTTTGTCTTCTTGTCATGACACATTGGTCATGCCCAGCAAAAACTGCATTAAATGTCCTACATAGAGACTAGGCCAACTCTCCACATGGAAAATCAGTTGGACATGATGATGATATTGTCATATATATGGCACACAGTTACTTGGCACTTTGTGGAGATGTTTGAAGGCCTAAATATTGCTTCAAGGAGTTGACAAGGTAAATACGTATATTTGGAGATGTTAATTAACAAGAGCTGTTACGTTTGAGATTTATCAATATCTTTGACTCCTTTTGGCTCAGGCTAATCCATTTCTTTTATAGTCTTTCCTAAACCTCCAAGCTGCTAAACATATCTTTAGCCAGCTATTGTTCCAAGATCAACCCTGCAAAGCAAAAAAACATTTTATTTTTATCCTCACCAGCTGCACAACTTTCCTTCTGAAATTACCTCTATCAAAATTTCAAGATTATAATGACTGTTTGAACTGCAAAAATGTGGTTTTATACTGAGATAGTCGGTTTCATGTAAAAAGATAGTTACATACAGAATACTGCAAATAGAAAGGTAGAGAATTTATAACTCTTTCTGAAGAACTACAATTTTTGTTCTGCATGCTAAGAGTTCTTGTTAAGTTCTTCAGAATCTTCTAAAGTTAAACTATTGCTAATGAAATCCTGCCCATGAACATCTAATAATAGTGATTTTGAGAGAAAAAAAAGCCCGTAATACCATCATGATTTTGTGCTCACATAATAGATGAAGCTTCATAATTTTGATGTTGAGAGAGGAAAGAGCTGTTGGGATTGACACAAGTTAACAACAGATTTAGTGGGAGTTACTGATTTGGGAGGAAAATCATAGATCTTTAACTAGGGAAACTGTGAAGACTTGTCTGACAAAAATAACATCAGTGACTTCAACAGGAAGAGCATATTGCATGGGACTGTATAAGGGATACAGGCAGAAAGGAAAGCAGAGAAATAGAAGGAAGAGGAAAGGAAAGTCAAGTTAGAACAGAGATAGTTTTAAAGAATATGAATCCTGTGTAAGAGGCATTTCCATGAAGACCTTCACTTGGTCTAGTCTATTCTATTGTCAGAGTAGGTGCAATTCTTGCCATAAACCAAGTAGCCCTGAATTATAAGGCATGGGAAATATTACAGCAGAAACAGAGCTGCTGCCTACTGCTGTACCAAAGAGCAGGCACAACACTAACTTCTGAGATTTATATCAATTTTCACCCAACAATTGGGGTTTTCTTATATGAAGCAGTGGCTATGAGTGTGACTGTACTGGAGGGATGTTAACTCATGGAAAGGAGGGTTTTTTCCTGGAATTCGTCAGCTAGCAGTAAAGACCAAGTGATACTACCTCTATTGCTACTTTGGGAATAATGTACGTATTATAGTGTGTTCCCTACAGTGCCAGAAAGAAAATAGGCTCGCTTTCTCATCTTGTTTAAATCAGAACTGATATTTTTTGACTAGATTGAGTGCCTATTTCTTATGGCCAGCATCTAGTCATAGCTGCATTCTCCCCAAAGGAAAACCACACTCTCAGGATTTTTGATGTAAGGTTTGACTGTCTGTTTTTTTTTTTTTTTTTTTTTTTTTTTTTTTTTTTTTTTACCTTTGTGAAAAGCCTTTAATTTATCTACCTCTAGCAAGATCCAAGCAGGTCTACTACAGCTGTTGGCATTCATTTTATCTTTGATAACCTCTAAGGAATCGGTCCAGGCCATTTTTCCTGGATACCAGGCAAGTACTGCTGAAAAAGCCAGTGCAGCTGAGGCACAGAATTACAGCCTGGGGAAGTCTGTGGGAACCCTGAGCTGCTGGGGAAGCAGGAGCTCAAAAGCCTCCTCTGGCAGTGCAGTTGAAAAGGGATCTTCTGAGTTGCATTCGTCTTCAGCTACCTACCCAGAAAGGAGGGGATGAGATGAGGAGACTAGGAAGATGGCCTCATTTCTTCTCCATAAAGAATGTTATTACTTCATTGCCTAGGCTTTAAATTTATGTATAGTTTTCTGCATACATATATATAAGGACACCATGAGGTTATACAAAGAGATAAAAAGACATCCACACACAAGGAACAGACCATATAAAACCAGGCAATGTGAGGAAATTAAATGCAACTTAAGCAATTCTCTCATTAATAAAGCAAGTATGGCTTGGGTATAGGTGAAAGTGCAAACTGTGAGGTTTGCTTTTTTTTCAAGTGTACTTATGGCATAAGCGCCAGCAACCACACCGTGTTTACAAAAGGTCCCTCCCCCTAACAGAAGAACCACTATCCATTTTCTCAACAGTAATCTTTAAACTTGGCTAAGTTTGGAAACCCGGAAATTTTTCCTGCAGAGACTAATTGTATCAGAGAGCCTGGTCATGGATTAAAGTATTTGTGTGAGAATAGGAACAGAGAGGAAAGAAAAAGAGAAACATTGAAAGGCAGAGAGTGAGTGGGTGAGCTAGCAAAAAAGTTACTCGTTTGCCTGGATCTTTAACAGTGAGGAGGATGAAGTCCATTTGTCATTATGACTAACTACAGGAGACAGATCTAACTGCTGTGAACCTGCCAAAGACTCCTGTGTGCCCATACTTCATGAAACTGGTACATGATTCATCTCGTGGCTATGGTTTAATAGCAGCACTTCACATTTTGAAGCCTGGATAGGCTCACATTTTACTCTCTTTTTGTCATAGGTGCATAACTTTCCATTATAGGACCGGCTGGAAAACAGCAGTTCCACTCAGCAAAAATGTTCAAAGTTTGAATGATTTTGTTCCATGTTGGCATAAAAAACAACTGCAGATTTTCAGAACGTCTGTGAGAGATCCGAGGGCAGAAGAGGAGAAAGTCGGACAGGCTGGCCAGGTAGGGGAACTGACAACTGTCTTTGCAGGCAAGGTTCAAGACCTCACTTTGACAGAATCACAGTGGTGTTCACCTTACTTAAATTTGAGCTTTTAACTCAGCTGCAGCTGCCTATTATAGTCAATGGAAAGAAGTTTCTCCTCAGAGGAGCTAATTTAGATCACATCATGCAGGCTCTTCCTCTAAATAAGTGTTTGATAGAACAGTTTAGGTCTGTGTTCCATTTTATAACAGAGGGAGTCTGCACTACTAACTTATCGCCCTACAGTTGGTCTCTAATTACAGGTGAGGCTGTACAATGTAACGTAGGATGCATTTTTTTCTCCTCTTTTGACTGTAAATTTCCCTGCAATTGAACAATTCCTCAAAATCGGATGTTCTGACACTGAAAAATAAGCAAAGAAAAAGCCCTCGACAAGCACACATTACACTGGAAAGATCATTATCAGAAATGTCTGGCAAAACTTTATGAGTCACCTTATGTTTATTTGTAAATAATTCCTTAATTAGATGATTTAAATTAAAAGCTAACATAAATGAGAAATGAGCCAATCTCACTTATAAACATTATAAGTACACTAAGAGGTACAACAAAATTGTATATGCTGGATGCTTGGGTTGACTGATACTAATTGATAACAGTAGGCGTATTTTAAAAACCCATATGAACCTGAAGTATTTTAACAACTGGTTACTCAACTTAGCTGCATGGAATACAGGGACATTCAACCAGTCACCATGTTGAATTTTGTCTTGTATGTTTTGTTTACTTGTGAGGAAAGAGATGCCCAGTCCAGGACCATTTCTCACCCTGTGCATGCACAAAGGCAATTGAGGCTGTGACAAGGCTTTCAGCCTCTCATTTAAATCCCAAGATATATGGATTTTGAGAATCACTACCACAGCATTTTAACTGGCAGAGAAAACAGTGGTAAATCAATGATGAATAGCTCACCTATATAAGTGATATTTTAGGAAGTCACTTGTTTGCATCATGACAGAAATCTGACCCTTGGCCAACAAAAGCTGATGCCTCCTTTCACTATGCATGAGAAATTTTTGTAGAAAAAACAAATGAAGTTAAATACTGTTGTAATGGTGATGCAAGCCTGTCTCTAAGATGATTTTCAACAGTATTTGCTATAACAATGTGTCAGGTCGAATTCATTCTCTCACCTGACTGGTGCCTCTAAAGCAGACATTTCTTTATCTTACTCTGATGAATAAGCTAAAGAAAATATTCAAAGTGCAGATTTTAATAGCTTTGAGAATACCAGTATTTTGCTTCTTAGTTAAGCCTAATCATCAGTTACTGTAGGTCAGCTGTATTTTCCTTTTCTATTCAGAACATTAGACTGCTATAATGAACTTTATTAATAAAACAGTGCATGTGTGGCATTTTAATAAAGCTTTTAAATGGCACTCAGAAATGGAGCATATTATGTCTACAGAAAACCAAAGCATTAAAGATGTCATGGTTATTCATCTAGAGGACTGCAATTCCATATTGAACTTGCAGTCTCATATGGCTGGGAAATACCTCTCTCTTTCACAATTATTCTTGTCATGGTGTTTTTAACACAATTGCAGCCCCTAAATTGTAACACTTCCATTTGACAGTGCTTAGTAAACTACCCTCATCACTTAAAAACAGGTCAGCTAAGAAATGGTGATCTGTCAATCAGAAAAATTACGTGAGCCTCGAGTACATTTGTGTGAAACTACAGACACGAAACTAACTCTTTTTTTTTAAATAAATAAGAAGATATGCAAGCTATATGTCATATTTAACTATTGATGTCAAAGACATTCATTGTAAATATGTTTTACAAGGGTCCTGAGTTAAATTCCCTGACAAGGTGCATTTACTTTATCAACTGATCTACTGAAACAAAGGTGTTTCCTCAAGTAGAGGCGTATGTTGCAGGAAAACAAAATCAAATTATTTCAGTCATTCACACACAGATTTCTCATTTTCACAGTTGGTCCTCTTTGCTAATGAACATGGAAAGTTTGCCTGTGATTCAGCACTTGCCTGAGAGAGGCAGTGCTCATTTAACATTGAGTGACTACTTGCCTATGCAACTGGAACTTGTGCAGGACTGAGCACTGTGTTAAGAATATTCAACTAGTGCTCACATCTGAAAGACTAGACCTCTGCCTGGCAAACATGAGCACAAATTCATCAAATATGCAATCTTCTACCCATCAGCAGTACACAACAATGGCTTGGGTAGGTAATAGGAGAAATTACAGTTTTCTATCAGGTGATTATTATTTACTTTCATTTAAATTAAATAAGTTGCATGGGATAAAAAGAACCTCCAAGGCACATTCTGGATTTCAAAAGGATAGCCTTTCATGTGCTCCATTCCCTTGAAGAAAATTTCAAGCCTTCAGCACTCTCAGGTACCTAGGGATATATTTTAGACCACATCATGCTTTGGGATGTGACACAGAAGGACCTGAACTACTATCTGTATGAAGGTATGAATGTTTCAGCAGTAGCCTGGAAAGCAGCAGAGCTGCGTAAGAAGTCACTGCATCTAATAACAAGTGCTGGCTCTCAGCAACTACTGGGTGCTGACGAACCCAGATGGCCATTTGTGGAACAGCCTTGGCCTTTGCTATCTTTAAGCCATCAGTTAGAGGCAGACTTCATTGATAAACATGACTGATCAGAACCCATCAGATGCTTGAACACACTTGGATGATTCTGTGAATATGTGCTCCTGGAAAACTGCATGAAAATAGTTACCTCAAAAAGGAAATTTGGAATAAGTAGAGTCCACACAGAACGGTGGAGATGGGAATAAGAGAAAGAAAAAAAAAATGGTATGCAGATAAAACTGGACCTTTGAAGCACTACCCTTAGGTCTAAGAATCTTAATTGCAAGAAATGCTGAGCGAGTCCTTCCAAAAAGTATTTAAGGAAATATGGATTGATTCAGGCCAGGGAAAGAAAAAGAAGAAAAAAGGCTGTGGTTCAGTAAGAATGGGATAAAATGTTAGCTCAGAACTTCAGCAAACACTTCAGCTTACTTTCTTCCCAGAACCATGATCCTGGGGAAAAGTAATAGGAATAATAGGGGAGAGGTTGCAGAAATTTAAGGTATGATATTAAAAAAGCATTTCTTGTGTCTGTTGAGCTGAAAGGGGGAAAAGAGTTAAACTCTATTACAAAATTTTACTTTGAAAGTCTAGAAACAAGTTTTCTTTACAAGCTTTATAAAGACAGAAATGATACAAAGTGAAATAGAGGTCTCTGTCAAGAAGCAGGAAACGTGATCCCAGCAAATACACATTTGCAGATCTGACCTCAAGAGAATTTGACAAAAGCAGAACAAAACTAAAAAATGATAAATCCTCCTAGACCAGTTGTAATGAAAAAGATGAATGATCTTTTAGATACAGAAAATGCTTTAGCTCAAAGGTACATTGTGGATATTTGGATTTTTTTAAAGTTATTGAATATGCTACTAGAAGGGACTCTATTAGCCAAGATAGAAAAGAGGAAAGTTGTAAATAAGTTTCATGGGAGGTTCAGTGGGAAATGGTTATTGTTGAAAGGAGAGGCTGAAGATTGGCCATTGGTGGAGTTCATCAAAGAATAACAGTTACTGAGTCTTAGGGTTAATTTTATTTTCTCTGCATTTATTACTGCATTTGACCATGCATGTCATATGGCCATTTCATTCGAACACTGACATACATTTAGTGCAGACAGCTCGGTGGGCAGCTGCAGGTTGAGTTCTGGCTGGTGGGACAGCAGGCAAGAGGCTGTGAACTGCAGACCCTTTGCACAGCAAAGGGCACAGGGACCTGTCATCCTGCCAGGGGACTGGACACTCAGAGACACAGCAGGAGCCAAAGACTCCACCATGTTGCACCCTTAGATTGTAAGGGTGTAAAATCCCAGCATTTCCTTTGTTCAGGATCCCTCCTTGGAAGCACCCAGCTCATGCTGTGATTTTGTTATTCTTCCATGATTAAATTGCTTTAAGGATTGAGACGCCTGAGACTCTGCTATGGGAAATGTGGGGTTGACTCAGTGAAACCTGGCCTCTGTGTGTGTGGTGCATCCAGCTGGGAAGGGGCTTTGGCCCCAGCTCAGGTGGTGTGAGAGTGCTGGTGGTGTGAGAGTACTGGCCAGAGTGGCTGCTGGATGGTCAGAGTGGGAACTCAATTCAATAGGAGGCACTGGCACATATGAGAAAGTCTAGACCTTGAGGAATGAAGTCAGGAAATGTGATGAAGTTCAGCTGTGGAAATGCAAGTTTGTGTTCCTGAGACATGATTCAAAGCACACTAGATGAGGACAGAAAAATGTGTCATGGATCTACAGGAAATTACAGAATAATAGAATGGAGACCTCTGTTTCACCAAGGGGTGACTAGGGGACACAGACATCAGAACCAAGGTTTCTGGGTAAGTTTGTGAAGCAATAGTGATACTGTATGGGATCTCATGTAGAATACTATGCAAAAATTCAATCACCCTTTTCCAAAAAATGTTATTCAATACTGAGACAGGTTCATGGATCTGCTATTAGAATGAGATGAAAAATTGAGAGTTTATCTTATGTGAGTCAGGATTATTTAGTATAGAAAATAAAAGGCTGATAAGAGATATAAAATTCTATTCTTACATAATGAAAACCTGCACCAAGAATGGAAAAGAGATATCTAAGCTAAAGCAACAGTATCAAAATTACAATACCACACAAGCTGGCAAAAATTAAACTTCAGCTAGAAGTAGAAGTGGATGAAGGGTAGAGGGCACCCCTGTCACTAGAGCATAAAGGCATTTGGAGAACTTTTTAGAAGTAGCTGTAAAACCCGAATTCAACAGAATTGCTTTATGAAAAAGAATACAGCATAAGAGAGAGAGATGGTAGGATCAGACTCTCTTCCAGGTGTAAAAACATCTTGTTCTGCTTCAGTGAAAATTTGCACTTTTTAGTAAATCCATTTTCTCACCACACCAGATTCCAGTGAAGTTATCTTCAGTTGTTGAAAAGTAATAGATGTTTTCTTCATTTTGGCACTGTTAAAAGTGTGGATAGATGAGAATGAACTAATCACATTTCTGTTTTTCCTCAGATATCTCAATGTGCCTAGGAACTGATCTGACATATATATCAAAGTGAAAACAATATCAGTGTTTTAATCAGAACAAGAGTAAGAAAAGGAGAAAAGTCAAAATAAATGTAAACACAAGAATGAGTCTGTTGAAGAAATTATTGATAGGGTAGACTATTACTTTCCTCCTTTAATAAAATCTTCCTGTACATAATTTGTTACATTTAATCAAAGCACAAAAAAATATTTAATCTAATTTCTCTCGCTTAGTCTTACCGTCACTGCATGTACTCACCATTTTACACAGGGGCATGGAGGTAAGATCAAGAAGGAGAATCGTTTCTTCTCATGGGATGTTTTTAAGGTGTTTGGTATTCCTTTGAAGACTACAGCAGTTTACGTACTGTATATTTATCACTGGTGTAGAGGGTGAAATACGAACCGTACACCATACTCCCTGCCCTTTTAAAATATTGATTAGTAACCATCTATGGAGCCTCATAAAGTATTAACTCTTTAAGTGGGGAAGATCTCTGCTTAACAGCATAGCACAAATCCTACGTGATTTAAATCCTACACAACCCTGTTAAATCCAAAGAGTTTCAAGCAGTTCAATATCTACTATTAACACCTGGTTTTGAAACCTCATGTAAGAATATTGTTCTATTGGTCCAGGAGGACAGGAATGTAAGTTCAATCTTCTTGATCCATGTGGAGATATTCATAAATAAAGCCTACATCTTGAACTTCAATGCGTAATCCTTTTATTGACTTGCTACTCTTTAGAAACTTCCATTTTATGTATTACATACCAGGTTAGCTCATATTTGAACAATTGTGCTACATCTCCTGAATTCCCATACCTGAATTTGAATATAAAGGTCTGCATTTCCCTGAATATTGATCACTAGATAGTGTATGGAAGAGTCAGACTGAAACTGACTCAATTATTTTGTGAAATACATAGTCCAGATGACATATTTGTTTGGGGATCCAATTTATCATTTTTCCTTCATTTTTTACCTATTCAACTTACCTAACTCACCTCACCGTACACAATGAATTTGTGGTTCAGAGGAAAATTTTGAATCATTCCAAAGATGCATGACTGCAGTACATCACAATTATAGTTGGATTGTATAAAAAAAGTAGGTGAAGATGGGCAAAGCTGTTTCCACAGAAATCCACTGATATCCACAATAAAGTAACTTTTACATGACAGATTGCCTGCAATTGTATGGGCAGGAGTTGAGAGCCCTTTTGGGGTTTATGAGAAAATGTGAAAGATGTTTAACATACTAGAGATGGAAGACCAACAGCTTGAAGAACAGCAGTGCTGATCAGCCCTACTGGTTCTAGTTCAAACATAGTAGATGCTCAGGCCTCCCCTAAGACTTAAAAATGGTAAGGGAATTCTCAAAGATATACTCTATTGGCTATGAATAACCTCAGCCATTATTCATAGTGGAGAAATAAAGACTTGACTCACACCTAAAGAAATCAACAGCTGGGCTTTTTCCTCTTCATAAAGAAATGTCAATTAAATAAAAGAAGGGAAAAGTTAACAGAGTTATGTGCCAGATCTGTCAAAACAAAGAAATAATGCCATGTGTAGGACTCTTCCTTAGACACATCTACCTTCAAATTTTAGTTTTCTTTCCTAAATACCAAGGTACATTTACATAAGAGACATCAGAAATATGATCTCGGATTGCTTCCACTAGATTTCTGCTTATATTGCTAAGTTAGTAGCTGAACAAGTGTGCAGTGTGGCTTTAATTGCTACCACCACAAAAAAATTTTCCCTCGGGTTTTATCAGCTAATTACTTCCTCCCTTGCTGAGCTGTAAATCTACAAAAGTCTTGGCAAACTGGTAATTTGACTTCTTGGAAACCAGATGCAAAGAACTCAAACAGGTGGGAGCCATAACTACAAACATATGAATGCAATAAAATTAGCAATTATATGTATTTCAATGGTACCCCCTAAAGTTATTCTCCCAGTAAACTTTTAAGTATCCACTCAAATCACACTTACGTGTGAAGTAAATGTGCTCAAGAGCCAATAAATTAATTTAATAAATATTAGTTTTGCAACATCCTTAACTATTCAAGCTGTAGGGTTTTTAGCACAGTAGCATACATACATATTGCTAGAGGATGACTCAGTTACAGCATGTCTGCTACTCTTCAGACAGTGAGAGAGTACACTGGAGGTATTATATGTAATGTACCTGAGGGCACACAATCCAAAATGCACAGTCACAGTATGTAGCAATATCTATACTATGTCATAAGGTAAACATGTACTTAGAATATGTAATTGGGTTTGCTCTTAGGACCCAGGGAATGTGATGAATTGAAAGTTATTTGAATTTCCTCATTCTATGCAGCTGTCCAGGTGGACATGCAGGAGACTGCAGTCCAGCTTTCAGCAGCTGAGTGTGCTCACCTGCAGCTATGCTCCTAATCCATAGGAAAAGGTGGTGGGAGGCTTTAGCATTTGTTAAAGTCTGAGCTGCTTTCCTGTGACAGAGGTGTGTGACTAACACATGAGAGTCATCCCTTCAAATTTCAGCTATTTGGTAGCAGCCAAAAGTTCTGTGTCTGAAACTCATGCTAGTCAGAAATTGCAGTAACTCCTCCCTGTCATCTTCTGAGTACAGTCTGGAGGGTGCTCGATGAAACGCCTTCCTGGACTTTGGTACTACAAGGTGCCACAATTGTCTATCATTACACTGGACAGGAAGCAAGCTTGCTGCTATTAGTTCTACATTATTTTTTCAAAATTGCATTTCTGCTGAAGTGTTTTCAAATGCATTTTGAAGGTTACTATTATCCATACTGGTTCTGTTCCTATATTTGGAGTCATAATAGTGTTGTGCTACAGAAACAAGTCATTGTAGGGTAATTAGATACTGCACAAACTGTTCTGCAATAAATGCAGGAGGCATGAACTTGTTAACCTAGGCAGCAGAGAGTACATGAAAAACACTTAGCTTTCTGTGAATGACAGGATAGCTCCCTCAGCAGGAGACACCACAGGATAAAAGCACTGACATGCCTCTGTCAGTCTCTAGTTTTTGAAGTGCATCAATTCTCTTAGAAAATAAAAAAACCCCAAGCATAAATAACATCTTTATGAAATTGCAGAATTTTTCCACCCTGCTGTTTACTTGAACCAAAAAAAGAATTCTTATTACCTCAGTGATCAGAACATTCTTTTGACTACATCTACTGAAATGACAATACAGCATGTTATCTGATCATATCTGCAGCTCTAAAATGAGAATGCACAGATTATTTGCTTACTAAAAATATCTGTATGGAAGTAATGCCATAAACTGCACGGTCAAAGCTTTTGTCTATTCCGGTGTACCACTTCAAATGTCACAAGACTGAAGAAATTAATGATAATATTGTTTGATTATAAACTATTTTGTAGCCTATTTGTTCTCTGGCCAGATGTGCCTTAATCCTGTTGTCATTCTTGGAAACACATGGGTGTACAAACAGCAAGAAGGAACCCTCTGTACAGCTCTTCACCTTCTCTCAGTTTTGGATCCATGCCGGTCAGTTTGTTTGGGGAACAGCATTCTGTGATTCAGTGGGAAAGTCCCTCAAGTATCATTGTTACCAAGTGGCCCAGGGAGCTCCTTAACCATTCCAGCACTGATAGAGGGCCATAGCTGGGAACCCATGGAGAACACAACCCACCAGGCCCTGTGCACAGCCCAGCACATTTGGAGAGCAGTGAAGGCTGCAGTTACTTTTGGGACCTCACTGGGGGTTCAGCTTCTCACTGTGCAAATAACAATTCAGCAGCTCCAGAAAAGTGGTCTCAGCGGGTGGGATTTAGGTACCAATCAACCATATCCTTTTAGAGCCTAGGGTTAAAACAGTAAACCATTTAATTTACATTTCCCATGAACCAGGAGGACTCTAGCACTGTCCCAGTAGTGCTGAATGTGTATAGTGAATATTGCATGCTATGGCTGCTGGAGGAGATCTTTTCTTTTAAAGAGGTTGTATTACATAGGGAATACCTCAGCTCTTTCCTTGGAGTATAGCATTGAAATAAATATATATAAAAAACATCCAAAGCCCACGTCAGAACTCTACCCACACAGACAGATAATTTCAACTCCGTCTCAAGAAAACCAGCTATAAATGCAGAAAAATGTATCAGTCTTTCTGTGTTAAACCCAATCAGCCACTGCCTTTAAACTCAGGCCAGCACAAACCTTCTCTGTCAAGCAGCTATTTTGCTTACAGAGTACCTCCTAAGGCTCTACCCACCTGTAAGCTCCTAGTGACAAGGACCTCCCCATTTTCACATGTTTACACAGCACACAGCATCACTGTGAAGTTCACAGAAAGATCTGTCAGGTGCTATCATGGTATCAATCATAAGTAAGTAACAGAGGATCAGTAAAAGCACATTCTCCAAGTAAGCTGCAAGGAACTTTCATTATGTAAGGTCTCTTTAACTCTCTGTCTTCCAAGCAACATGCTGGCAGTCCGAAAAACTTGTCATATGCAAGTCTATTAAAAATTCAGAGGCCATGCCATTTGAGCTGAAAGTTGGTTTTCAATAATGTAAATTGAACCACATTAAAAAAATCCATAAACAGAAAAAAAGGCTATGAAACAAAAAACCCCAACAAACACACACCCAAACCTTTTCTGAGTGGTGTACATAAGATTCATTGTGGTAAAACTGTCACTTAGATCCTGTTTCAAGTGCTGCCTCATTAAATGGTGAGAGTTCATTGATGGGTCTGCCAGAGAAGGTAAGTCAAGTGAAATACCCCAAGCCCTGAGACAAAATTATCTTCTTTGAACCTTTTAGTAAAATCAATTTTTCCAATCAAACCCTTTAAGTGATCAGATGCTTGATGTGAAAATAGCTAACAACATCCACTGACAATGATCCCCTCCCTGAGTCCCATCACTACCCCAGGACTGTACTGTAATACATAGGAGGAAACACAAGCAAAAATCCCCAAACCCAAACATCTCAAAAGGCAAGTATTTTCCCAGATCAGACTCCTGAGATGCCACAGAGAATTTAGAAGTAGGAGTGTTAGAGCAGGCACTGCAGTCAGAGGTAGCTCATTGCATTCTGCTGCTGGGCTGGGTTGGCAAAGGCTTCAAATAAAAATCAAAGCAACACATCTCTTTTCAAAACAAAGAAAGAGTGGGGAAAAAAAAAGAAATCTCATTCTCTGAGTACCTTTGATTCCTGGCTGGTAGTTGATGCTGGAGAGGGGGGTTGCTCTGGGCTCTCCACTTCATTCTCTTTCTCCACACTGTCCACGCTGACTTCAGTTGTGCTGCTCGGAGGAATCATTCCACCTCTAAAACACTGCCACTATCAGGAAAGAAAGCTACAGACTGTTATTGCTGGTATTCATTTAACCTCCTCTTCTCTGCTCTTCCAGAGCAAATGAACTCCGACCGCTCGGTTTCACTATATTTGCAAGACTAGAATTCTCTGGATTTTCTTTTTTTTCCCCTTCTCCTCCTCCTCCCCCTGCTTCCTCCCTCCCCTTCCCTATGCAATTCTGCTGCGAGGGAGTAAGTTATCGATGGCTCTGTAGGTCAGTTGTGTGCCTGCTCTTCCCCGATACTCCTCCCCTCCATGGGCAGCCTGGAGGTGCGGAGCAGAGTCGTGACCATCACGCTACAATCAGAAGGGAGTGATTTGAAGCTGAAAGCCCCAGCCACGCATACACACACAGGGCACTGGAGGGAGGAGTTGTATTTCTAATGCTGTGAATAGCTGTGCAGGAGCATGTGCTGTCATAGTAGTGAAAGAAAGTAATGCGCTCATGCACACACACACTCTCACAGAGGCAGGCAGTGGAAATGAGGTTTTGAAGCATTTTACCTTTTAACAGGCTGGAGAAGGCAGAGTTGAAGGGCACTGATATATTCTTACATGATTTTTTCCTGGAGAAAAAGAAGCCCTGAAGAAAGGCTCTAGTAATAGAGGAGAAAAATAAGTCTTCCCTTTCCCTGTCCCAAAGAAGATTATTTAAAATCCCAGCTACGCAGTGTCTCTAAAGCTCCCACCTTGCCTTACATCCCAAACTTGCTAGCAAATGACAGGACAGAATCAGGGGAGAATTACCTGTGGATCCACGTGTTCCTTGCTCCCCTCCCAGGCAGGGAAGCCCAACTCCCAGCCACGCACATGCAATCTGGGTCATCTGGAGCTCCCACTATCGCATACATCCTATACCTGTAGGTTGTCATAGTGATAATAATCCATCAGGCATCAACAGAGCAGAGGCAGCTCTCAGAAGAGCCTGTTGGTTTTCCCTGGTGCCATCACTCCTGAGGATGCAGCACCTGAAGTCACGTTTGGGTCTGCAGTACTACCGGCAGAAGGTCATCATGACTTTGCTGGCTGGCTCAGACTGCTTTATGTTGCTTGAGGTTTTGCCTCTGATTTAAATCTGCTGCAAAGGTGCCTGTCAGCTCTCTTCCCTGCTGAATTGAGCTCTGAATTGTGAAAGGTTGAGGGGATGTTCTTCCCACCAGATATGCTTTGCTGAGCAGGAGCCACTCCATATGGCTGGTGGAGATGACTCTTTCATTTAAATAAAACAGAAAAAAACCAACCCAAACATGTTTCTAATAGCAATACTTGCATCCTGGAAAGCGAGAAGGAAAAAAAATAGTTGCTTAGTTGGTCTATACAGGTGTTGGGAGGTTATTTGCTGAGGTCTGAGTCAGAAATGAGTTTTAGTACCTTGCAGCTCTGGGAGAGGATACCAGAATCCCTGCTAGCCCCATCCCTTAGAAAGACAACTGCTACTTTGAGCTCCCTTGTAGACCCCCTCCAACTCAAATAATCAGTGTCTGAAAGTGAAGGCAGTTTATAAGATAGTAGGGGTTAAACAGATGAAAGCCAGAGCAGAAAATGGCCTGCAGCCTCTGTATTCTTAATAACTATGCAGAAGCCGGGAAAAAAATATCAGCTTTTCTTTAAATCCCTAGTGAATTTTCTGGACTGAAACTTAGATGTGGAAAAATCTTTATGCTTTTGAAATAGAGCATATAAGATACCAAATTCTTTAGTAGACAATAGAGATGAAATGCTGCAATGCTATTTGTACAGCTACTTCAGAACAATAGAGTGTCTTAGGGATGTGCCAGCAGACCCTATTATTTTGCCTGTAGTCGCTAACACTATTAACAGGGATCAAAACGAGAACACTGCTTGCTCTTGAGGCAGTGGCAGTGACAATTGAGATTGAAGCAAGGAAATAAAGAGCTCAGAGGGGCAGATTTGGCAGGTAAGTAAAAGAATTTATTTCCCAAGGTTTGCTTTCTAAAGTACATTAGTCTTAGAATGTTCTCTTCAGAGCCAGAGGAATTCTCCAGGAGCAAAGCTCATTTCATCCACTCAGCAAGTGAAAGATTTGGGCTTTGCTGTAAAATCATCCTCTTAACAATGAGCAGGGATTGGTCAGTCACAGTTTGGGAGAATTAGGGCAGCTATGGGCAATGGAGATCTTGGTAGGACAATGACAATTGAATGCTCCAGCTCTGGCAGTGGAATCCCTCCCTGATGGTCCAGCCTAGAACAGCTAAGCCACGGCCAGGACATGGGGCCAGCCCCCTGCAAGGACTGTTCTATGTGCCCAGCAATCAGGCAGATGAGAATCATGAAAATAAACTCTGCCTGTTTCCCCAGCAGTGTTGAGAACGTGTCTTTCCTGTTAACAGGATCAAAAACATCTTCTTAAGGTGAACTTGTCGGACATGGAGTAGTTGGTTAACAGTTAATGCTCTAAGTGTTGTAAAATCCCACACACAGTTTGTATGAAGAGCTTGTAACGTCATCACTGTGTAAGTGACTATCATACCACTCTTTGCTAATTTTTTTTAGTTGTTTTACCAAATTAGTACTGACACCTGCTGCACTCCCTCTCTTCTCCCAATTACTCACTTATCAACCACGACGGATCTGTCAGTTTCTTGACAATTAGCCTGAGAAAGATGAGTCAAACCTAAAATTTTACCAAAAAAGCAAAAAGAAAAAGAAACTGGATTTCTCATATTTTCATTTCCTTCCACAGGAGCTGGCTGTTGAAGATCAAATATTCAGTATAACAAAACAGACTGATCAAATTAGATGAACCTACATCTCTCTCCCACGCTTCACTCCTGAGAAGTTGGACTTGTGACTGCTGCCGATCAGTCTCTAAGTGAAGGTACTCGGTGGAAATGTGAGCACTCCAGCACGGTGCTAAACAAGAGGAAATTGAGCAGCTTCTGTAGTGTAGAGATGAGTGTAGATTTCTGGAGTGGGGAAAAGCAATTTGGATGAATAAAACATGAGCGCCAATTCTCAGCCCCCAGCTGAAGTTGTTTTGCTCTGTAAAGGCACTTGTGTGTTGCTTGGAGTCTCTGCCAAGCATTCTGCTGCTGGGTGGTCTCATGTTGTCTGTATGGGTGCCATGCATTGTTCACCTTCCTTCCCTCTCACTCTCTGGCCCCACACACAGAGGTGATGGGGTGTGGTTTAGAGCAGCCCTCTGTGCTGGGGCTGCAGCAGGTCTTCCTGAGCTCTGGCTGAAGTCAGTATGATAAGAGCATCCCAGAGGCTCCTGACAACAGAAATATATAAATACGTACTTGCTGTACCTCCAAGTCCTACCTGCTATAGAGCTCCACAGTGGTGAGATTAATCTGATGTAGGGCATCTACCCATGCCATGTTTTTATTTCCTTTTCAAAAATCAGTATTTATAAAATATATTTTTCCTGTTTAGACTCTCACATATTTACTAGGGAAAAAAAACAAAAGAAGAGGAAAGAGGGAGATACAGGTGTCATTATTTACTGCTTGGTGCATGAACCATCCCATGCTCCTGAGCAAAGATGTATGAGGGTACATATAGAGATGATACTGCTGATAGATGACACTGGTTTAAATTACTACATACCACTCTCTAGAAATGTTCAAAGCAATGAGGAATCAGTCTGGTTGCTGTAGTCTGGTTGCCTCTAAAGCAGAAGCTTGAAGGAAAGAGGAATTAAGTCTACCGAGAGTCCAAATTCCAAGAGGATGTAGACAGAGCCACAGAAAACTATTAGGCACAGAGAAAGGTTATATTTCTGCCACTTGCAGTGAAACTTGATCAGTCTCATCCCAAGTCCCTCAGTCCAATCTGAGAGTGTTCCAGGTGGAATTAGCTTTTTCTTTCTTTGTCAATTAGATTTTGCCATTGTTTAAACTGGCAACAGGATACATACTTAATGCCATCTGTGATGGGACTTTTACTTTTGTCATGGTGCATTTTGCCAGATGTACAGCTGGATGTGTTCACTGGGGGTCTTCACTCAAATATCTGCTTCACCCACAGCTGGATACCAGACTATAAGAACCACTACCCTAGTGGAGTATTTTTCTGTGTTTCCAAGTGACAGACTTATGGGCTCTTCTCACCAGCAAACATTGTACACACATAGAAAAATAGATCAAAATAGTATCAGGTGGCTGAGTTTTTTTGTTTAGAGTCACACACCCCTTGTTTGCTTTCAGTATAATCTTGGCAGCCCATTGAGCAGCTAACATACTAACAAACCCCTGTGGATTCTGCTTATCTAAATGCCATCTAAAGGCTACAATCATCAGCTCATCAAGCATCATGCTGGAAGGACAAGCTGGTCAGCGCTCTGAAAGCATTCCCAGTACTAATGGAATACTGGTGTTAGCATTTTGACTAAAATGATCTCAAAGTACTTTTTAGAGTTAGAGTATTAAGCCTCCCACCGCTCTAGGGAGTGTAGCAAATGAGTAACCGTGGAGGGAGCCAAACCAAGAGATTTGTGCTTGTACTTAAGTGGGAATCAAAATGGAACCTCCACCTGAGTATTAATTTCAAAACCATCTTTCTCTCCATCCATAACAATGCCATAGGGAGTGATATAGAAGTCACGCTGCATCTTGGGCAACTTGAATCTGTCTTTCAGAGAGATCATGACGAGATTTAAACACTGCTACACAGACATCTAGACCAGGAAAAAGAAGAACGTTGCATCCTCCTGTGACAGCGAGAAATATTTGAGAAGGGGAGAAGAGGATGTAATTATAAAAGATGGAATTTAGCCAAGATACAGCATGTAATATGTTCAGTCTTACAAAAAGCATTGCAATACCTTTAAATAACCAGTGACAGTCCCGACCTGATTTTACATCTCTGCTGGCAATAAGATTCCTTCTCACTTTTTATAGGAATGCGATATAAAAAGAAGAGGCCCATAGAATCAGTAGCACCATTTCCTGCAGCTCACAGATGGTCCTAGAAATTCCTGCCTTTTAATAGCCATTTACTGATTTGTTCCAATATGACTGTAACAGAAATGACCTGAACTGGTTCAATGGGTTGCTGCAGTGGTGATTTAGCCATGTACTAAATCCTTTCAGGGTATCCATCCTGCAAATATTTAGAGAGATAATACAATTATGATAGTCAGAATAATCTCCTCCACTCTTTCGGGACTTGCTTTACTCATTTCTGTTTCCTTGGATAGTCATTAAGAGTCTTCCTGGAGGCTCTTAGTACCACTCAGAAGGGTCTCATATAATCATACCATCTTAGCCAGGTCTATCTCTCTCCTATTCCCATAATTTTCCAGGTTGTGCTGGGAGGAATCCTCCATGGGATAAACACGCTGGATCTCAGGCTTATTTTTATTTTTTTTCTGAAGGGTTTTTCATAGAAGGGGGCTTGAATCACTTCTTTCTTCCTAGACCTTCCTTGACCTGAATTACCCTGTAAATTCCTTTGTATGGTTGTTCGCGTTTCCAGGCATGACCTGGGTATTAGAGCTTGCAGAGCTTTATTGGATTTGTTTCAGGTTCCTGTTTTTCCCATTTACTGTGGTATTGAATACCATCATCATGAGCTATTTCTTAGCTAATATCAGTGAAAATGCACTGAGAGCAATGTTTTGCTTAGACTGTAAATAGAATCCAAAATAAGATCTGGCAAACATTCCCAGCATAGCTAGTGGTGAACACAAGTGTATATATATACATATATATATGACTTTTTTTTTTTTTTTGCTACAGATTTCTTATGGATATGCACCAATTTTTAAAAGGCTGTGCATGCACAGTATTTCCTGTGTTAGGTAGCTACAGCATGAGTGTCACTGTAATATTTAGGCACAAACATGCATACTGAATGCAAAATGAACCTCACAGTTGACTGCAAACCTGCAACTGCTGTACTAACATTTTGCATTGGAAGACAAAAGGATTTCTCGGTGTGTTAATGACCTTGGCCTGGAAAGGAGGCTTTTCTACAGGCTTTGCTAGAACTCAATAGCATGCAGCAAATCTTTTAAATGCCTTTGGATGCTATAGGACGAAAAGCTTTGTAGAAATAGCAGAAATTATCAAGATTAGCATTTCACTCTATCAGATTAGTACATGTGTCAACTGAAATAGAAGTGTACATGATGAGGGTTGCCCACAATTATGTAACTTAATACAATGATCTATCATAGCCCTGAAACAAGAACAAAGAAAGTAAACGTTTAGGCTGTTATAAATGTGATGAGAAAGTGAATATCTTGCAGACCAAATATTTTGGGTTTGTTTCTGGAATACTGATAAGATGAAAAATTTGAAAGATATTGATGGTAGCTGGGTTGTTAGGTCTCTACACAGTTACCAATTAAAAATAGAAGTGGAAATAAAATTTTAATTGAGCAAAAAGTAAACCTTAATACCACTGTAAGATGTTATCTGTAATGATGTGTATTATTTTATTTAAAGTAATAAAAAGTCTTAAAGTTCAGTGCAAAATTAGAATAAGAAGACAAGTTTGTCTTCGTGGTAAAGACAAGACAATGACTATCCCATGAACCTATGAAATATACCATTTTTAAAGTATTCAAATCAATTTAAGTAGAAAAAATAAATTCTTAAGTCTACAGTGTTTCAACTGCTAAGCATTGTAGTTGAGAACCCTGAAAACCTAATTTCTTCAGAGAAATAACACCTACTTTTTATGGTGCTCCATTGCATACAGTTGTATTATCTCGTTGCTTAAAGCAATAGGAGAGAGTTTGATCACTTATGTTCATGTGAAATCTCAACACAGAGTGTCCTGGAGTCACCGCTTCTTTTGATAGCGACACATCACAGCCTCTCATTATTCAAAGGGGTCAAACTCAACTGCAAGAACAAACGATTTCACTTAAAAAGATAGGCAAGATTTTAGAAGTACAAAGGTCAGAAAAGAGGAGAAATAAAAGGAGAATGAGGGAGAAATTGTCCAAATTATGAGTGCCTTTACCTTCCACATTCATAACTATTTGTATTCTTCACTGGAATCAAGAAAAAAATCACTCAAGGTTTCCTTATGTTTGTTAGTCATACCACCTGCTGCAATACCACTCAATAATTGTCATTCTGATGCCTCAGATTGTCTGAAGTGTTCAGGCAGAATGGGATTGCACACCAGATCCAGTAAGAGCTGGATCTCTCCTGCTGTTTCCATGGAAAGGGTTATCTCAAATTCACATGCCTAATAACTGAGCTCTGCGATTTCAGACTTTGAATAAGAAGATTACTGAACTATGTTGTAGATTTATACATATTCATTGATGTTGATAAAATAACTGAGACACTTAAAGTTACATGAATGATGACTTAACTATTATATCTGTCTATAATTTCAAAATTCTGTTTGCATTTTGTAGTCCATAATACTTCTGTATCTTATTAGCCTCTTTACCTGGACCATGAGGAAAGAAAAGACAACTGAGCAATGAGCATCAGGATTGTTGAAATTTAGCCAAAACCAGAAGCAACAGAACTGAGCACAGGTGGTTTGACGTATGTAAACTCAACAGACCAATTAGAAAATCCCAGAAGTTTATAGCAGAGGGGAGAGCCATCATCTCCTAATGTAAGGGATTGTTTCAAACTAGGACATTCCTCTGGAAGGCCAGATACAGGGAGATCCAGCAGACTCTGCAGTCCACATGATCATTCAACATTCAAGAGATGAGATACTAGGAGAAGATAACTTCTGTCAGAAAAAAGACTTTGATTCAGGGGAAAATATGTAATCAAGCTGGAATACAGAGGAGGTTGTCTCCACAAAGGGATGTGAACTCCTGCAAAGACAGAAAATTTGTATGCAAATTGTGAGCTCTTCAAGCTAGGTATTGTTCTTCTATTTTGGGTTCGTACAGCATCTATTGCAGATAGGCTGGGATTCTGTCTGGTCTTAGGTATTACAGTAAAACAAACAATCATTTTAAAAAGCAAATATGTGTCTACTCAATCCCAGTGGCACCGTAAATCTAACGTGCGATATTTGACTGTTGAAAAATTTTATCACAAAAAATTCCTCTTTCCTGCTCCCCTCCTCTCATTCTGTTATGATAAACAGAATGCTGTTCTGTACTGATTACTAGAAACTGCAGGAAGAAATATAAAACGTTTTTAAAAAAACCCAACCCAAACCAAACACAGTGGTATTTTTTGCCTAAGCAAAGACACTGAAATAAAAAGGTGGAATCAAAACAGTAATTATATATACAAGCCTATAGACACATGTTCATATGCTGCATACTTAGCTCAGTAATGTGTCATAGCCATGTTGAAGGATAGACAGTGATGGGGGTAACACTCAGGAATTACAGGGGAAGAATCATTGCAGTAAGGACTCTGTACATCAAAAGTAGCAATGTAGAGAATGTTCTGATTTAGAAATAAATGTCTGCTCTGTATTTGAGTGACCCTCTAATGTGAGCTTTGTGTAGGAAATCTATTTTTATCTTCCACTTGAAAAAGTAAAGAATGTGGAGAGCTGTAGATGATACACTTTACTGCAGTTAGCTGGTAAAGATTTTGACTTCTGTGGGATCTACTTTTTTAATCCACTGCACCCAGTGAAATTGTAAGGATGTTTGAAACATATCTTAAGAGCCATTTATCCAGAAACTGTAATACACTGTTTTCAGATCGTGGGATTTTTCAAAAATGCTTAATGGACCTTTCTCTTCTGCTACAGATGTGAAAGCTGCCTTCCTTTGACCTGGGCCAAAAGTTGGACCATAATCAAGCACTTAGCTGAAAATTCCAACACCACTTTGCTCCGAAACAGTTTAGGCCTCTTTTTTTTTTTTTTTTTTAAGACACTTAGAAATTACTCACAGACCCCATGCTCAGAAATAAAAATAAAAAGTAATATGGTTCTAGCTTTACAGACCTCATGTCCATATTGTTTCCTCCTTAAAAAATGAGGATTGAAAGCTTTATTTTAGTGAGCCAAGACTTTATCTGATCTAAATTCAAAGAGCAAGTTGTAAGTAGCATAAAATACATGGTAGCAAGCAGCTCCAAACAATATTTTCCAGTCCTTTATTGTTAGGTGGTGTTTGCTCAGCAGCTGGTAAATAGGTTGTTAAAAAAGACTTGGGGACAATTTTCCAAAAGGCATGAATGACACTCGAGTCCTGAACCTCAGTTAACAACAGACAGATAAAGCTAATATTTTAGTTTAAAGAGATCACATCATCTCTCCCCCACCCAGAGAGGCACATTTTGAAAATTACTGTAAAAGCTTCTGTGCCAATTCTAAGAAACATTTTCTCTGAGCAATACAGCTTTGCACATGAAGTTTTGGTCCTATTATTCCATTGACAAGGGGGAGTCATTCACACTCGACTATCAAAGAATCAATATTTTGAAAGAAGATTATCTTAAAGGGAAATTTTGAGGATGTATGCAAAATCCTGTGACCACTGGAATCAGTAAAAAGTCCCAGGATTTCATTTCTGCTAACAAATTTAAGTGGTTCCAGTTAGGCATGACTGCTGCTATCTGTGGGAATAAAATGATTCCAAAAAACCAGGTCATAACAGTTATCTGGCAAACAGATCAGACAGTGCTATTATAGTCAGCATGCAAGCCATATTCCCTGTTAATTATATGAGTCTAATGTCAGAGATCTAATTATCTAAGAAAAAATTAAAATTCCTAAAAGAGCAGAGAACTGGAAAAAAAAAACTGGAATAGAGCCAAATTTCTCTGAAGTTTTCACTCATTGAGATGTTAGCCTGAGACATAAGCATCAGTTCTGACTCCATTTTAGCTATGTTGTTTTGCGTTTTTTTCAAGTGGAATGGAAAAATAGAAAAAAATAGTCCTTGGATTTATTACTTTCAAGTGCTTGCCTTTCCCCAGTGCTTTTTGTACCATCTGACTGTACCAAATTACCCTGATTATTTTTTCTTTCAGTCACTATGAGAGAAGCAACCCTGGAAACACACAAAACTATTTTGTGAAATAGAGTTTTACACCACTATTCATTTTAACTCAGAGAAGACAACTCACAGATTCCTAAAGGCATGGAATAATATAAATAACTTCTCAGTTAAACAGTTAAGCTCATCAATTGTGATTAATATTTTAAAAATAAATTAAATTTTAGGTGAAATTTCTTCTTGAAAACATGTTTTCTCTGCATATGTGTCCATCTTGTTTCATCTAATTCAAGAAGTTCTGATGACCCGTATTAGGAGGCTTTTTCCCATCTTCCACCTAGAGGTTTCCTGGATTGAGGACCAGGCCTTTTGGGAAGCACTATGCAAGTCAACAGCACATTTGCATTTGGCAACTTTGTCCCACTGTTTCCAGCTGAAACACCTTGTCATCCTCTTGAGTCGAGATGCTGTGGGACTGCTCTCCACACAGAAAGTGGAAACAAATATGAATGGAAGAAGAGGGAAAATTCTGTCAAATGTTCAGGTATTGGGTTGGCCCCCATTGGGAGGCAGGTAAGTCATAATCCAAGCTGCATCTGCAGACATATGTGGAAGTTTCATTTTTATAATAATTTTTTTGTTAATATCAAGCCTAAAGTCTCTTCTCCTAACTTTCAACTTCTCTACTACCAGAGGGTATAATATGAGCTGAGGGCAAATTTATAGAATTCACTAAAAGGAGGAAAAAGTATTAAACTTGACATTACAGAAACTATATTAACTACATCACCTGGGACCACAGAAGAGACACAAATTAATGGAATCATCGCTCTCATTTTGTAAGAATCCACCCATGAGGGAACAACTTGCCAAAATCTAAGTCACTATTTTAAATGACAAAGCTGAACCATTTTGTGTTAGCTGTCACACATTTCGATACAGGAAGGACAGTCCCTGTTTTTAGCACACACATTCCTATTTTCTGTATTTTTCTGTATGGTCTGTCTCACAAAAAAGTGTAACTATTCCAATGCATATCAGCACAGTTTAAAAGCCATGTCCCTATTTCAGCCTCAGGAGTTCTTATTAATTTCCTTCAAATTTTATATGTTAATTCAGGAAACGAGGATTTTCTACTTTAATTTGTCACCTTAGTTATCAACTCATATTCCACTATCAATCCTGGACATGTAAATGATTTATATATTTCCTGAAAGAATAGTTTTGATTTTGGGGGCCTTATCTAACAAACAGTTTGTCAGGAGTCTCCAACACATTTAATCTAATATTTTTTCACTCAGATTATACCACACCACCATAATCTCTATTGGGATTTATTGGCAGATGTATAGAAGCATGGTTGCCAGCATAGGTAGTGTTGTAACCAGCTGGATAAGTTTTCCCAGTGTGGAGGAGGTGAATTGCTGCTCAGTTGAGAGCATTGCTGATGTCTCGGCCTTTATTAAAGACTCATTGCAGACCTGAAGGGGAGCAATCAAGAGTGAGGCTTCTTGGGGGACAGGCTCTGACAGTATGTGAATGTGCTCCTTTGAGCTGTGGCCAGAGTAACTTCCCTTCTTCCACAGGTGGGGAAGGAAAGAGCATGGAATTACAGGATTATTTGTCTACACAAAACCTGTGTGCCTGTGTTCACACCCTGGGGACTCAGGAATGGACTGCAGGCAGATTTCAGAACATGTTTAGGAGAAAGCTGGGGTTTGGTCAGTGATTAGCTGATGGAGGGGAGAGGTAAAACTGCTTTCCATTTGTTGGAAATGAACACCTATCCACCATTGACTGTTTTGGTGGTTGATTGTGGCTGGTTTGACTTGATGCTAGCATGAAGGTATGTTATTCAAACTGAAGAGAAATAAGTGGCTTTTTACTCCTTGAAATTCTAATTCAGCAATGTGAAGTATCCTCTCAAAGACTGCTGAGCCTTTCATATGCCCAGCTTTTCAGTTGTAATGTCCTAAGTCATGTAGGGATGAAGACTTTAGGTAATACACTGAAGGCTAATACCCATATTACCTACTGAAACACCAAACATATCCCCTAACCCCCTCAGTCTTAGACCAGCACAAACTACCCCTTCCCACATACACTCTACCGCAGCCTTTTACTTCAAGATTACACAATCTGTTTTATCTCTTCAGACAAATCTCTCCAGCGTTCATCTCTGATGATGTGGACAAAGGCTTTCAAACTTGTGAGTCACTACAGCGTAATCAAGCCATGTGTATACATGAAAGGAGGAAGGAGTGTGCTTGTGGAAATGCAGTGCTTTCAAAGCTAATGGCAGCAACTCTAAATCTGCACAGCAGAACATCAGATTAAGAAACCCTCTTACATGCAATCAAATGAAACTGCAAAAAGTGTCTGTGATTTTGATGTAAATCTGTCAGGTGGTTCATCTGTTTTAGAGGAATGTGATTTCTGAAAATTTTGATGCCCTTGACATTAACTGTTACTGAACTGTAACAGAAATTGCACGCAGTAGAGCACCTGATAATTTGAGGTTTCCAGACACTTAGAGACATTTTCCTTACAAGAGTCAACAAAAAAAGGGAACATTGCCCATATTAAATTCACAGCCCGTATTAAATTCACAGCCCATATTAAATATCACAGCATTCCTGTGATTGCTGTCACTGTCAAAGTCAATGAATAATTTGAAGGCTGTAATGTAAAAGCTACAGTTTCTTTGAGACTAGAGCAATTGCATATTTAGGAGAGAGTTCAAAATCCAATTTTACATATAGACATATATACATGTGCACACACACACACATATAAATGTTGCAAATGCTCTTCTAGGCAAGGTGTGCTGAAATAATTGTTTTGATTACAAAAATTACAGCCAGCAGAGAATTAGGTCCCGGGCCACCACTACAGAGTGAATAAATCTCACTAATCTAAACATCTCTGTTTCGGATGTAAAAGACCAACCAATCTCTGAATTTTGCTTCACACCATGCAACCGCCCTTCTCTCCCCTGTTCTCCTCTTGATCTTGTAGTCCAGAAGCCATATATCTCATTCCAAGCACAACCCTGTCTCATCCTTCTTGCTGATCCAGTGTAACACATTGTCACCCTCCTCGCGTTTTTATGGTGCTTCTACAACAAAAATAAATTTTTTATGCAACACTGGAAGCTGTATTTTTGAGTTCAATAATCCTAAGCAAATGTCTCAGTTCCTGGAAGAGAATTGAGTTACAAAGGAGCTGGAAGAACTGGAGCCTAAAACTACATCTTCTTTACGCTCACAGCCTCTGAAACAAGGCCATTTCTTTCATGCTTTTTTTATTTATACCTTCTACAATACAGTTTTAAGCAATCTGGGATGGCCAAACTACCTTTAAATGGAAAATGAATTAGTTCAACCCACACTAATCTCCATGTTCAGATCACTGTTATGTGAAGGTCTGTTCAAATCCTTAATCTGTGAACTCCACAGCTGTTTCTTTCTCTCAGTGCAGCCACAATGTAAAACTAAGCCCCCTATGTGTTTGTGGCATAGCTTACTCACAGCACGTCAGCAGGACAGGTTTTACTTCTCCAGCATTGCATTGGTCATGCATCTTTTCTTCTAGCTGGAAGAGTGGGTCACAAAGGGCCCCAGCAAAGGTTCATTTAACACAAGGCAAAAGCAGTTAGAAATAAGGACACTGAGCCAAGCACAGCTCTCAATCCGGCTCGCTTTGCTGGGAACCAATCAGCCTAATTAGAAAGATGTGATGAGGAGCTACTGTCCTCTCTACAAACACCCAGCTGTGCACAGAGCTGGCAACAGTAATCAGCCTTTTGTCTGAGACAAGAAGCAAAACATTAGTACCACAATTACCACAGACTGACACTCAGGGGCAGAACCTTGCCTATCTGTGTGTGGTGGGGGGGGGGACACAGGGGAATTTTTAGGTTGTGGTGAAACTCTACTCCAGTAACTCAACTTACTGAGCAAAAAGAATAAGAAAAATGAAGGATGGATATTAAATTCTGGAGGAATTAATTGAAAATTGTCAAAACTGTGAGATGTTGGATAAAAAGCTCCAAAAGAGGCAATTATATATCTGCAGTTTTATGAAGTTATTTCTGTTTTAATACAAAAAGCATTGAACAAAGCGTATTTTAAAATGTTGAAATGAGACAGAATTTCTTTTCATGCTGTTGTATCTGCACACTTTCTTGAAAAATTATAGTTTCCAGTCCTTATGGTTATGACTATAATTTAGAAAACATTAATTGGAACATTGTACAGAGTGGAAGTGTCTGCAGTTACTGCCTGAAACAATAGCTTGGATGCATATGAATTAGTTCATCCACCTCAGCACATATTAACTCTGAAGACATATAAAAACAATACTATTACCATTTTACTACTATTCATTTAATTTGAAATATCTAGCTAAAGCCCATATCTCAAAAAGTCGAAGCATAAAGCCAAGCATTTCTCTAAGCATAAAACCTTCTAACTATATCCTGGGTAATCAAGTATGAAAGTATATTCTTCTTCCATCTTGTTGGTTTGTTGGAGTTCCTTTGACTGAAATATTTTCTTCTGGCAAATTATTTCTTTTGCTCCTTCAAATGGGTCCATTTACAAAAAATTATGAAGTTTCAGTAAAACTAAAACATTTTTTCTGAAGCTAAAGTTGACAAAATCTGAATTGGGAGATGCAGTTCCTTTCATATTTGGGTTATGCTCTTTGTACAAGACTACAAGGACCCCTGAAACTGTGGGTCATTTCTGCAACATAGGTGTTATTTAAGCCTAGTCTTATATGATCTTTAAGTTCCATCGGGATCTGGTTAACCTAGTTACAAGGTTTACCACATCAGATAAAAGCCAGACAACAGAAATGCTGGAAAGCTTTTTCATTAATTTGGTTTTTGGTTTTTGTTTTTCTCTCAGTAAAACAAGGAACCAAATTGAAAGACTTTGTTTTCTTTCAGTCTAATTCCTTTTATACCTCAGCAATATTGGGGTTGGGTTTTTATCCCTCACTTACATTTTCTTTCAGATGCAGATCTGGAAAGTAGTTCCCTGTTTCTGAATTTGTGTCATGGGCACAATGAGCCAGTGGGAGATGAAGGCAGCGGAATTCCACAGGCCCCCCACGGCCTCCAATTAAAATGAGGACCAGAAAGCAATTACTCTGTGAAAGTATATATATCTGCAGCCACCTGGGAGGGGTGGCATTAATAAGGACTTTTAATGCTGTTGCCTAATTAGGAGGAGGAGAGTTAAGGTTAGCAGTTTTGCATGTTACAGTGATTCAAAAAGTGACAAAGGGGAGTGAGAAATAATACTTTTAAGATAAAGGAAACTTCACTTTCAAGCTCACTGCAACTATGCTTTCATCTGACAACTGCATGACAGATGGGAGGAAAGAGACACAGTCCTAAAAAGTCTCAGCCTAAGAATCATAGAATTGTCTAAGTTGGAAAAAACCTCTAAGATCATCCAGTCCAACCATCAAGAGTGTGTCACAAATTCTAGAAATTTGCATTTTCAAGAAAAAGGACATGCACCTCCATTGGTCCTATTAAGAAAGGAGTCATCTTAATTTATGCATTTCTTTTGAACCTTACTTATACCCCACTACACCCTCCCTGCTTCCTCATCTCATATTTAAGGAAATGCCAACTCAACATGTGTGACTCATTGGACTCTGGGTGCTCTTCAAATTTGCTGATGCTTTCGGTCTTTTCATCATTAAGTAGCAAGAAGTTCAGGGGCTGAAACATCTCTGTTAATGTTATCCAGACCACTGTGAATTAATTTAAAATGGTTTATCATCCTACTCTCAATAGTCAAGTCTCTTTGCACTCATAGAATGAACTCAACTGGTGGTCTGCCAGGCAGGTGGGCTCCAGTCTCCATCTCCTCCTCTCAATGACACCTGTATGAAAAGCCAGATCCTCAGTTCTTCTCAAGGAGATTGGAGACCAGCTGTCCAGCCAAATCCAGCTGTACCACAGGGTTTGCTAGGAAACTTTTTCTAAGGGTGCTGCACTGCATCATCTGGTAAACTAAACTACCTTTTCCTATGTGACAAGTTGGTCTGCACCATTTACAGAGAGATTCACTGTATCATGTTCAGTTTGACTGGAAGAAGAACTTGGGACAGGATGGACAGGAAATTCCATTCTTACGCCAAAGTATATGAGACTATGGTATGTCTGTTATTCATCAGAGCCTTTGTTTTAACTATTATTTATCTGGCAGCATGTGCAGAGGCAGAGAATCCCCTACAGCTAATTTGATCATTGGTGAATTTGAGGTAAAAACATGACTGTACAATTATCTGTTCCTGCATTTTTCCAGGTTTCTAGCCACTTGAAACAACCCTTACCCTAGCTGTATTATTGGAATGTATGAGGACATGACCCCATGGTGCTGCCTAGACATGCAGATCCAATAGTTTTATATTGTATGAACTGGCACCGTATGCTGTTTATTAACAAAATAATTACTTCCCATGTGCTAGTTATTTACTTTGCTACTGGAAAATATGCCACAGTAATATCAACATGGGGCAACCAGCACGTAAGATTTACACTGAACTTTGAGTCATTTCAAATATTGCTGGAGCATTTAAGAATGGGAATCTTAGAAACAACTACTCCTCTCAGATATATTGAATTTGACCAGAATATGTTCAATTGCTCTCAAATGTTAGCATCTACTTATATATGGTCAGAAGGGTTAGAAGAGGTAAAAGTATGTATTAATATATACTTTTTTCTCCTTTGATGCACAAATGAAGCATTATATATATACACACACACACATATATATATTTCCATAAAACTGCACAAGTTTTTCTCTCCAGGGCTAACTGGTGGTGACATTTTTAAAGATCAAATGCCATTATGCTTCTATACTTCCAACTAAAAAAAAACAAGGAAAAACCACTTTATCTGCCCTTTTGACATCTCTCCATTGCACACTTTTCCTACCTCCAAAAGCAGCCAGTTGAGTAGGTCAGGCAACAAGAGCAATCTGTATTTTAGGTTATTCAGAAACTACTCTTTTAGGAAGGGGAAGCGGGGTGCTTAAGTAAGTCTGGAGGAGCAACAGGACTTTCTTCTCTTTTCACCACCCGCACAAGAGGTCCTCGCACAGGATGAGGGGAGCACTTCTAATGGAGATAAAAATATTGCCCTCCCCTTGCCTGTGAGGAATTAGACCCCAGGGCTCTGGTTTAACAGCCACCATGCAGTTCACAGGCTCCTATGGGGAGCCACACAAGCATCCAAGGACTCCTGTTGCTATTAAAAGCCCTGTTATTAATTGCAGCCAAAGCCACCTGTGCTACCTTGCTGGACACACTGGACAAAATTCTTATAGTATACTTTTGTTTAAAAACAAATAGGAGAGAGTAGAAGACAGTGGAACTTAAAAATAAGATTAAAAAAAATCTCTGAAGTTGGAATGATAGTGAATATAATGTAGGTATATTAAATTATGAACCTACTTCTCCTACTATAGTTACCACAAGTCTGCATTTTCCTGGCATGACCTCTTGTCCCTCAGACATTCAGTTCAGGAAGAGACAAGGTATTTAGCTACTCCCCTGGGATTTTCAACACACACAGATGTCCCCTTGGAGCACTAAGTCTGAGTGGACTCCACAAAATCCAGAGGTTTGGACAGCTCTTCTACAGGCATCAGCTACATGTACATCACACATACACAGAGCCTGGATGCTCTGGGTGAACGAGGCTTAGCCCCAGGGCAACTGTATGTAACCTAAATGTCCATCTAATAGACTAAATTATGATAGAAACACAGATGCATTCACTGTGGAATCGACTTCAAATGAACAGTGTCTGATAAATCCAGCATGCATTAGGTTCACTCTGAGTGGCTTTTTAAGTACATGTACCTGAATGACACCAGGGGAGCCCTGGGCCAGCACATGGTGTTAATCTGCCATGAGAGAGTAGGGAATGGTAGTGCTGAATAGCTCATCTTTTTTTTAGAATACACGGTGAAATGTAGAAGATTTTATGATAAAACAGCAATGCTACATCTTCTCAGCTGTGTCTGCTCCATGTGATTGTTTTAGTTCTATTCTACCTGGCTCATTTTAGCTTGAGGCAAACGTTTCACTACAGCTTTGACTCCATTTTGAAATCTATGCTGTTCTCACTGCTTGACAATTCTCTCCTGAGCAGCAGACTTCCTTCTGTGAGGATGTCTCTACAGGAAGATTCCTGAAAAATGGTTAGTAATGTCAGTTACAAGAATGAAAGGCAGGGGTCCTGAATGTGTCAGAGACTACACAGGAACAGAACAAAGTCTCTAAAAGAGCAGGTGAGAACAACTCATTCTTCTCAAGGGGAACGAGGGAAAGATGGAAAGGAATTAGAGATTTCAAATTTACCTTTTTTAAATTAGCAAAAAGGGACAAAAACTGGTTTTCAGTTTTGGTCTTACGGTCTTCTGATTCAATTATCTGCATTTCCTCTCCATTTCCTCAGTCCTCATTACTTCCCAAATGCATACAGGATGTCTTGGTTGCTTGATGGAGACCTTTGCTTAATGCTACCTCTTTGTGGATACATTTCCTCAATACAAAACTGAAACCTTCCCCTCTGTAAGTGGAATTGAAAAACCATTCTCTCAATTTTTATTTGATGGTTGGTGTAATACCCACAAGTCTAAAAAGTAAATCTGAGATCAAGAGGTCTCTCAGGAAATGCTGCAAACAACATCAGACTGAGGCACATCATGCTTGGAAAGAAGTGAGTCATCCTTTCCAGCCAGAAGTAACACTTGCTCAGCTTTTCCTTAATCCCATATGCCACCACCAGGACCATTTTGGCCTCCAATCCAAATCTAATCCTACAGCAAATCTAATCCTGTACCTTGGACATGGCTTACGATAAAGCTTTGCCTACCCAGGGATGAATTAGAGATCCATCTGACCTTGTAGGCCAACCACACTATTTCTGTATTCCCTGAGCACCAGCAACTGTTCAGACCAAGCAGAATATTTGGAGAGAGAAGGGGACTTTGAAGACAAAATGAAAAGACAGGAAGCAGAAGACGTTGACTTTACTCCACAACAGTACTAATTATTGTTCATCACCAGCAGGCAGTGACTCCTTTATGAGTATTGTAGTTTTATAACAGAGTAATAAGGCCTGGAAAAAAGCTGGTATGCTGACTGTGTCTTTACTTACAAGTAAAAGACATCACAAACCACTGTAACCTCAAGGAATTGAAAAATACATCAAACAAAGCCAACTAGACACACTGCCCTCCAATTAAACTAGAAATGGCCTGAACAGTTTTTGGATTGCAAAACAAGTTTTACTCTACTTCTGAAAAATAAAACCTATAAAATTTGGCAACAAAGGCATATAAACTTTCTCTGCTAGCAGAATACATAAGACTTGCAATTCTCTATTAGTGATAAGAAGAACTGGGTTTTCACCAAATATGTTGGACAGTCAATGCAAGAGTATTTGCAGTATCATTCCCAGGAATTAGTGTATGCAAACACAGGATGACTTTTCAAATTATCCCTTCCCTTACCAAGAAAAATCACTTATTTTTTGTTTGTGTGTTGTTTTGAAAACTAAAGAGCTCTCAATGTCTTACTGCTGTAGCATTTATGGTGGAATTTTAAGCATCTACCCAATCCAACTTCTTGAGCTCTTTCAAAATCCAGCCTGTTATCCTGGTGCCTAAACACTTACTGTGAGTTAAACCAATTTGCAGAATCTGGCCTGGAATGCGAAGACCACCTAACTTGTGCTCAGATTAGATTCAAAAAGACAAACAGCTTAAGAACCACTGGCAAAAACAGGCAAGAGATACAAGCACTTTAAAAACTAAATAATATGTCATTAAACCCTGAAACAAGAAACAAAAAAGTTTGCCAGTTTGGACAAACAGGGACTGCTTGCACATCAGAGAAGACACTTTTCTGTAGCTCTTTGCCAGGAGCAAAACTATTTGAAACTATTAAGACTGTCTGGTTTGGGGTCTGCTAATGAGGATGAGAAGGGCGAGATGCAGGGCAGAGGTGGCAGCTGCCATGGTCATGCAAAGAGGCCTTCAGAAGTGTGTTAGTCACCTTCTAAAGGTGGCTTCAAAAGGTGACTTCAAAGTGGTGACCTTTTGGGGGTAGTTTCTTGCCCATGAGCAATAGCTGCAAAACAATTTCAGGAATTACATGTGGATATGACAGGTTTGTTCTGTGGTGAGGGCAGTAGGGAAGGTGTCTGCAAAAGGCAACAGCTCTAGCAGAAATCCTGGTGTCCCCACAGCCCTAAAGTTGCCCAGTAAGGCAAAGGGTGGCACAGCCCAAGGTTTCTGCAGGGACACAGTCGATGCCTCGTGGCTGTGCTCTGGGTTCACAGCCCTAGGGTGGAGGAGTAGGGGCTGTTCACAGTCAGCTTCAGCCACGCTGTGCACACCAACTCCTACTGCAGCACAGCAGGGGCAAGGCACACTGAAAATATCCTTAGTGGGTTCCCAGCATGCCAAGGGATGGGCTTGCATGGCAGCTCCCAGAATTTCACAGCAGACAGACAGCTGAGGTGTTCAGCCTTGAACTTGCTACTGGGGATGTCTTTACAGGATGATGTACACACAGTCACTACCATGAAATGTCAAAGTGCTTTTCACTTCCACAGATTCACAGCCACAAGGATACAAACAGCAAAGTCCTAGATAAGCTCTTCTAGTGTTTTGTTTTTGTTTTTGGGGTTTTTTTGCTAGCATGAATGCACATTGGTTTTGGTTGGTTGAGGGGGGTGTTTTTTTGTGGTTGGTTTTTTTTTCTTTTCCTTTTTTAAGCTTATAGCTGATTTCTAAATATGTTGACAAGGAAACTATATGAGAAATTTCTGTTACTGATTTTTTTTTCTCCCTCTTCTTTAAGATGGCCAAAACAGTGTGTTTACTAGGACAAAAACACAGAAATAAGATTAACCCCCCCC
The DNA here is from genome assembly GCA_035583235.1 of Hafferia zeledoni. Lineage (NCBI taxonomy): Eukaryota > Metazoa > Chordata > Aves > Passeriformes > Thamnophilidae > Hafferia > Hafferia zeledoni. The sequence continues at coordinate 47,199,765 of JAWWEV010000083.1, forward strand.
AACTTCCTATTATAACAATTTTTTTATCATTTTAGAATCAAGAATGCTATTCTTAAATGGCATTTCTGTTCCTGAGGAATGTGATAAAACACATAGAATAATTAATCTGAACTTCCTGCCAAAAAAAAGCTGAAACCAAACTAATAATTTATATTCCCCCTACAGCTGATTCCTTTTGGGAGAGGTGGAGGGGAGGCGATTTTTTTGCTTAAATGAAACAAGGTTCTCAGAATCCTAATAGGTCATAAGCTTAGGAATCAGTCATAGCAGGATGAGGTCTTTTGAATACTTCTCTGAAGGTCTTGCAGCTTTTTTTTTTTTTCCTGTTGGTCAACTTCAACAAGTTCTCTGTGCCTGATAAAAATAGGTCATCTCACGAGTTTCACAGACTCATCCTTCTAGTTACATACATAAAAGCAAGACAGTCAGCTGTCCTTCTGCTACTTCATGAGCTCTTTATGAATGCAGAAGTCCATAGTTGTAGAAATAATTAATGAAAGTCTCAAAAACGTTAACCTATTTTTCATCATAGCACTTGGAAAGATGGTACTGCAGAAATAATTATTTGGGGCTAGTGACTAAAATCATAAACAAGCCAGAAGCAAATAAAACCTAGTATGGATAAGGTGCTCTGAACTGTGCTAATTCCTTCTCTTGCTCATCAGTAGATTAAAGAAAAAGCAAACACATTTTTTTAAAATTTAAAGCTGCACTTTTCTGCTGGCGTTGGATATCTGTTTCTTAAATTTTAATTTTGTTTATCATGATCAAAAATGTGTATTTGAAAAGAAAAAATGTTTTCACTTTGAAAATGCTGTATGAAATATGAAAAAGAATATTATAAGGTTCTCAGCTTTCCTGAAGGAATTTTTTTCTTGAACTCAGTTCCCCACTGGGAGATTGTTTAGGTCATGCAAAAATTGATTTTCCAGCTAGTAAACAATGTGACTGAAAACTTTTGCTTTAATCTAACGCTCCATCCAATTTTGTCTAGAACAGTTCAGTGATTCTAACCTCATTTAATAATTTACTTCCCAGATTTCTTAACATTTACTTAAAGACAGGTAAAATCAGATATGCCATTCAATCAAGCAGTAATTGCACATTCAACTAAATCATATCTATTTCAGTAATCACACATTTATATGAAGTGTATTAAAAGTTTTTGTCTTTTCTGATTGCACATTCCCTAGAATTTACTAGCACCCACCACCAGTCATTAACACCATGGGCCTCAGGTCCCTCTAAATGTAATTTATCATAGATGAAAAATGTGTAATCATAGAAGAAAAACATATTCCTCCATGCACAGTTATGTATTTATAAAATATGCTTACAGACAGAAGCCCACACTTAGCATTCTGTACACTTTAAAAATGTGACAGTGTCATTTAGGGACATTTTAAGAAG
>JAWWEV010000083.1:47201274-47219155 GCA_035583235.1 Hafferia zeledoni
TTACAGACAGAAGCCCACACTTAGCATTCTGTACACTTTAAAAATGTGACAGTGTCATTTAGGGACATTTTAAGAAGGTTTTTTACCAGGACTGAAAAAAATACTCACTTCTACAGAATTGCAGTGCTGGAAAAGACTGTAAAACAACCTGTATGTAATGATGTACAAAAATGTAGCTAGTTAATAAAAGAGTTAGGAACAGGGTAGATAGTCCCACTATGGCTGGGAGGGGATGAAGAAGCATTAAGAAGACAGACAACTAATGTGTAATCATATGTTTTTTTGTGATCTAAAGAAGGGAGAATAAAAAGAATTATAAAACTATATCCTGGCTGTATATTCTATGGCAAATAGACCATAATGTGTTTCTCCTGAGAAAAACACATACACATATAAACCAGTAATTAAATAGGATGATATTTCTCTGCCTTTACCTGCAATTCACTGATGAAGCTGAAGGACAGTGGTGTGTAGCAGAAATTCAAATGGTCTGCCACAGCTGTGGCAGGAGGGCCTACCCTGGTAAGACCTAAAATCCAACTGGAGAATCAAAACAGTGCAAACTCTCATGCAAGTTCTTTTTGCTGAGTTACCACTGGTGCCATGGTGCTGTTTTGGTGTTGCATTATGCTAAAACCAGCCTGGTTCACCAAACTTCAAACATACATCCTCGTTTTTTAAGCTGGATGTGACAGATAAGCTGGTAGCTGGCCTGGAAATTTGTGACTAGCAGTCAATCCCTTTATACTATAAAAGTCCAGTCTCCTTTCATACAGTCGGGTTCTTCTAACATAGCCCTTCTCGTGGTGTATGTGTGGAGATTCCTCCCTTGGCTGGGGATGCCCTCCAAGGATACTCCTCGAAGCTAAGTGAAAGAGATCTCCCCATGACCACTGGCCTGGATGAGTTACATCAAACCTCTACTTAATAATGATTTATTTTCCTAGCTTTAATATTATTGCTTTAATAATTGCTCCAATACAGTGCACTATCTTACCTTATACTACACTACAGTAGTTTTAGCTTTTATATTGTATAGTAAATAATTTTGATTAAGATCTTTTGTCTGATCATTTGTAATAATAAATGATTCATTTTATATAAATATTCTCATTTTACCAATCATTAAAACCTGCAGGACAAAAGCGGTTCAATCTCACTTCTGTAATCCCTTAAATTTATACCATTGACATAACCTGTGGCTGATTGGATTCATCCACATCTGGACTCCTCTCTGAGAAGGAGTTTGAGAAGCAAGGGAGTCCTTTCTGCATCATAGCAGAAGGTACCTCATAAGACCATGCCTGAAATATAAATATAAATCCAAGTCATGGCCATCAGTGTCAGTACTCGTTGCATCTTCTGGGAAATAAACAAGGTCTGAATGCTTCCCATGAGATGTGAGTGTCCCATCTTTGCTTTGCTAAACACTGAGAAGGAGAGAAGGCAGAAACTTCCATTTCCTAAGAGCAGCACAGGATGGCTTTGCAGCTCAACGCCCCAAACCACAGACAACAGCTTGACAAGAAGCTGCTCAGAAGCAGCTGTTGTCCTCACTCTCCATTTGGGATTCAGAGTATTTCACCAAATTAGAATTCTGTTTCTATAAGTCTTGGGTTTATAGCTTTTTATTCATAAATTTAACCATGACTGGAGCTATTGTTGTCCCCTGATAGCATGTCTCAGTGAATCATAATTTGAAATGATTCATTTAAAAACTGAGGGACATTCACAAGGGGTTATTTTTGGAAATGGCCAAGCATTGCAATTGCATCTTCAGGAGTCATCTATCCAAAGGCAGAGGAGATGACTGGCTGAGAGATCACAAACAGCTGAATCTTGAGCTCTGCTGTAAGCCATGGTGAGGAAATGTTCCTGTATGTATGTCCATTTGCCTGCTAATAAGAAACTGGAAAAGATGGTAAGCAAAGCAGTGATATGACTCATTAGGGCCATCAAATTATTTTCTTCACCATCTCAATATTTCCCCTTTAGCTTTTCATCATTATTTTTTAATTTTATGACTAAAGGTTAAAAAATATTAGAGTGCTAGGGACACACACAGCTTTTTGATTTGAAAAGATTTTTAATTGAATTTCCCTCAAGGTAAATAATTCTCTCTAACTGTTCCTTAACCAGCAAATCACATCAAACCCACTAGTAATCCATGATGCTGGTATTGGAAAAAATCCCTGTCAGTAGAAAGGGAACAAAGTTTTTATTTCAAAGGGATACGGTGCAACAGCTGTCCCTGAGTGCAATGGATCAGTGCAGTGGCGTATGTTCAATGCAACTTCGCTCCACTCAGCCCTGGGCAGAAAAATTCCACTCTTAATGGGAGGGACAAGAGCTTCTTGACTGATTCCCCACAGAATGAAAAAATTAATGGGGACAGCAATACATGTCCAGGAGCAGTTCTGCTTTCTCTCTTGTGTTGGTAGCAGAAAAATAATTGTTGCCAACACAAAAGGGAAGACCACTGGCTTGTGAAGTAGCTGCCCTCCCTCTAGACTGAAACGGAGTTTCTCACACTCATCACTTCTGATTTTATGGTCTTCTCTGTAATATTTTTCCCTGGGTAAGAAGCTATGCAAAGTTACAGTACCTTCTTTGCAATCAAAAGGCCACAGAATGCCTCCCCACAGAACTCTCTGAGTAACCTGCCTGAGCTTTACTATAACACTCAGTGTGAAACCAGTAACAACCAAGGAGACCCAGGAGTCAGCACAAAAGAACATGAAGACTAATTCTTGCTCTGAAGAGGAGGAAGAGAAGAATAAGACAAATTTGCTCTGGGATTCCTTGTATGAGCAGATGCGTGTCAAGGAGAAAAGTGATAAAAGTTTAAAAGGCTCTGTAATATAGTGTAGGTCTCTGTATAAAGACCGTTTTGGAGTGTAATGGTTTTTGTTTACATTCTGTTTCTGCAGTTAATCTTTGGAATCCTGGCTTTACAAAAAAAAGTTGCATATTTTCTTCATCTCATGTTCTATACATATATACCTTCTATGTAGGAGATCCATTCTCACACAACAGGACACAACCTTCTGCCTACATTGCTGTCAGTGAATAATAAGACTTTCTGGAAATGCTGTTTTCTTTCTTTCTGAAACAGGTCAGGACTCCTTTAATGTTACATAAACAGCAATTTTATACTTCTGGTGATTATAATTCCCTCACATGAGTTTGGGAGTTTGTGACTCTGACGCAGTCTGTCCGCCCTCCATATTTAGATTCATGAAACTAACATCCTTCACTTAGGAAATATCACACACTTTCATGCTCAGATCTGTCCTTTCATCCCCTGAGAATTTCATCACTCTGCAATAGTTCAAAGAAGACAGATAGGCTTAATTTTTCCCTATATTTAGTTGTGGGACAATATCATAGTCTGAGCTCTCTTTCTTTTTCCTAAAAATTACAGCTTTCAGTAAGTGACTCATGTTCTCATTGGAAACTCTGCTACTGATTTCAGTACAGGAAGAGCAGTTTAATTTGTTACACCTAAATTTGATCAAACATGAATTATCTTTAGGATACTACAGCAATATTAACTCTATGTCATCATCTTTTTTTTTCACTACTGATCACTAGGTTGATATAAAGAAAGACAAAAAATATATATTATGGACTAGTCTGTCCTTTGAAAAATGCCTTTCTAAAGTACTGACCTCTAGAACCTTCATGACATATTGAATTTCGTCTAATGATACTGAGCATTTTTTTGTCAGCTGAGGTGGAATACCAATAGTAAATAATATTATTTGCAGTGATGAGATTGTATTTTCATTGTGGTGAAGAATGCAGTATTACTCTCCACTAATTGTTTCCTGGGATGCATCCACATTTGCTGAAAGCTTCAATCAAAACTTAATAGTATATCAGATAGGGTTAAATGAGAGTCTAGATAATTAAGTGCAACATTGATTTTCCTGGTTTTAACTACCAGTTTGTTTTGTGAATGCATGTTTTTTCGGCAGTCTAGCTGCTTAGCATATGACAAAGCACAGAATACACTGTCCAAAGACAGGTAAAAGATAGGTAAACATGAGAAGTGAAAGCCAGAGATTCTCACCTACCATCTACCTTGAGACAGCTATGCATTGTGCCTGGAAGAGAAAACTTATCTTACAAAAAAAGGCAAAGCATGGAGAAATATAATGAAGCTAAAAATATATTTAACTTGAAAGATACTCAGTAAAATTAGATACAGGATAATATCCAAGGCATGGATTACAAAAGCTATATGCAAAAGAGAGAGATGTGTGTGTTATATGGGGGTTCTTAAGCAAATGAGGTTATTTGTGGATGACTTTTATGCATAATGTAAGTACAAAACCTATTTTTGCACATGCACACAGCTGGAAAAGTATCTGAAGTAAAATGAGCACAAGCTTTCTGCTCGTCATGTACTTTATGTGACTCAGGTGGTTCTTCCAAATCTAACTATAAATGGGAACAGTACATGCCAACAACTCAAGTTTGCACTCAAATAAAGAGTCTTCTCTGACTTGGGAGGCTTGGCAGAGCTCAGCGAATATTCACAAATTGCAACTCTCAATGCACAGAAGGGACAGCATTCTGATTTCTTGTTTATGGCTCTACAAAGATTATTAATTTAAATGGACTAAAGTTTACAAGAAAAAAGGCACATTGTAACACACATGGGAGGTAAGACACCGAAAAGGGAAAGGTTTCTGGGAAATCTGAAAATGGCACATAAGAAGATACAATATTACAAGCTTCTCTCTACAAGAACCAAACTGAAACACAATTTTCAATGCATTTCCAGTGTGTCTTGTGCCCATTTGTGATCTTTTAAATCCAAAAGGGTAGCAATCCCTTTGCACATCTGGAAAAGGACCATGCCCAGAGAAATATATTTGAATTATTTATACTTGAAGGTAGAAAGAGCTGTATTTTTCTTATCTGCACTTGCCAAGAACACTTGGGTTTACTGTTCTCATACTAAGAAAAAAAATTTAAAATCAAACTGAGAACCCTGAACACAGTGGTAGGGAAACAAGAAATACTTGAGAGGACCACTTTGAAAACAGTGATCTGCATTCATTTTGTATTATACGCAGTGTTTAATCTGAAATATGGATACACAAAGAGTTACAATAAAAGCAGAAGAACATGGATTGGTAATTACTTTGTCAATAGCTCACCTATCAAGACCTGATTTCTAGCAGATCTCAATCTCAAGTGAGGACCTGCACAGATGTGTCTAAGAGAAGGCAAAGGTACCACCTCTCCCAGAGCGACACAAACTTGAGACACTCTCTCACTTTGTGATTGTCAACACTGTGCTGGCCTAGAAAATGCAGCAAAAAAGCTCTGGAAAATTGTTCAATGATGATATTTAATGGAGTTAAGTATTAACTTTACCATTTCTGAGGGCATGTTTGTCCCCTGGACCAAAGCACGAGCAGAGAGGTGTTTGTTACAGCTCCAAATAAGGCTTAAATAGCAGTATCACAGGACATTAGACATCTTGGTTCAATTCCTGATCGCTTAGCCAACACTGCAACTGTCACACTATCATAAATCAGAAGAAGTTCTGGCAGCAAGCTCTACTACCTCATTCTAACTCTCTATTCAGTAAGTAACAATATCTGTAACCATATCTGTCAAATAAGAGTCAGTGAGGAAAATAGAGCAGAAACTGAAGAGCTGGGCAAATGCAAAACAAAGAAAGTGTGGCTTTGTTTTCAGCAAAGTAGAATTAGGGAGAGGGCATCTCAGAGAGTAACAGCAGCACAGCCAAGTGTTTTGCAAGTACATGTAAGGTCTCATGATCAACTTTAATTAAAGTGTTTCTTCAAAACATTGTGTAATGCACTTTGACTGGTCAGAAAATTAGACACGTTTTTCTAGAATATTGCAGCTAGAAGTGAGGACAAAAAATTCTAACATTTAGAAATATTTGAATGCCCCTCTCTCCATGCCCTCATAGTACCTAATATAACAAAGTGGGAGAATTTAAACCCTAAGAGCCTAAACATACATCAGCATTATTAGAGCATTCCTGTCTTCCTACGAAATTATTTGGTAAAAATCTCAATTAAAATGCAAATCATTAAACTGTAATTATATAAATTTATTTCCATATTTTCCCCATGTTATCATGCAGGAAGCTGTAAACAAATATTTATAAAACATACTGTGGCTGTAATTAAAAAGATCATAGTGTTGGTAGAGAAGGCACTGAATGGGTTTACATCAAAGTGTTCCTCTCAGAACCTTTATTAATTTAAGAGGCTAAGCTGTTCACCATTTTTTCCAAGTTTTTGAGCAAATCTGAAAATGCCAGGAAATAAAAGGAAAAGCTCTTTCTTCACCTAAGTCTAAAATGGTGTAAATGCCAAAGACTTTATTTCAGTTAACAATCAATACTGGTTATGTTAACAATCAATACTTCCAGCCAAAGACTTAAGTGAAACTATTCCTTATCCCTTTGTGTGCTTCATCTTTGATATGAACCTAAATTTTGATTGTTTTAGTGCTGTCCAAAATCTGCCAACTTATTTGTTGCTTAAGGGTTGAAGAGCTGCCAAAGGAAACCTCCCCCTTTTTGTGCTCAGGCAGAGCGCTTTGATATTGAAGTTTTGTCTTTGATAAAGACAGAAGATTCTTGCAATACAAAATGGTCACACTCTCTTTAAGAGTACAAAGGGCACAAAGGATCAGCTGGACCTGTGTTGCAATGGAGCTGTGCCAAATCCATAATTTTTCCTACAGAACGATGGTGAAAAGTATAGCAGTGGGGTTTTTTTGCATATTGTATAACAATCTTTAAACACATAAAATTGTCCTCAATAACTGTATTGGCTACTTGAACACAGTAAATTAGGCTAAACATTTCAGCAGCTTCACACCTACATCTGCCATTTCCAGGCTTCCTTGCCTTTGAAATCTGCAGGAGAAAATGTCCCCAAACAGGAAAGTCAACGAATAAAAAATGTGGAAGGACACCACCTACAATAAAAATACCCACTTGAAATACCCACATGGACAACATTTACTGCCTTGAAAAACTTTGTTACGTGCTATGAAGATAAGGAAGACTTCCTTAAAATCCTCAGTGTACATCCACATACAGGATGGAGAGGGTGCCAGGGGAAGTATTAGCCCTGTTTTTGTGTAGAAGAGGCTAGAAACTTGCAAGTAAACCCTGTAAGCCACCTCCCAGAGCTGAAAGCTCAACCTGGTGGCATTTTAACTCTAGTTTAGAAAGGGATATTGTTCTATCTTCTGTCCCTTTGATATGCCTTCCATGAAAAGGGGAGTTGGGCTTATGGCTCACAGACAGACTGCAGAGCACCAGCCCCTTCCTGGCAAAATAAGTCTAACTAATACCTCCTTTTTTTTACCACATTCACCACAAACTCCTGCTTTGACATAGCAGAGCTACAGCTGCAGAATGTGCTATGCAAATGAAATGAGAAATTGCTTTAATATTCCCTTTTCATGGGCTCTTTTAAGTACTGAAATCTCAATTTCCCAGTTTCAGAAAATGTGCTGCTTGGCTTTTTTTGGTTTTGAGGCACAATGTTATATGTTATCCACAAGTGAAAAAATTGACTGGTCTTTTTGGTTTTGTTCTCCTTTTCCTTAATATAACACCAAAAACCCCTCCCAAAAAAGCCATCCCTCCCCCCCCCAAAAAATCCAAAACTCCTCAAAAGCCAAGAGCAACCAACAAAGCCACCAAAACAAAAACAAACATCCACCAAAACTCAAACCAACCAAATGAACAACTCCTAAACATTTTGAATGACTTACTTATGGTTTGTTCATATTTGCCTGCCATAAGCAATGTCGTAACGAGTTCATTTTAGTTCATTACCATTTTAGGGGTATTACGAGTTCTAGCACTATCTCTGCACTTAAAATGGAGCACACTGTGTGGATCTGGCAAAGATGCCACAAACATTGAAAACTTTATTTAATGTGTCCATTAAATTTTATATTTAGATTACTTAATTAGAACCAGTAGGGAATTTTTGACTTGCATAATTTCTGGATAGAAATTGGAGGGTGGGGTGGGGGAGGCAGCGAAATGAAAGGTTTTCCAATAAGAAAAAAAAAGCTTGGTTTACATCAAGAAACTATTTTCGTTTGTGCCTGTTCAACCCAGAACATTTCAGTTTATCCAGTTCATCAAAAAGTATTAAGCGCTTATCAGTTTGACAAAACTTTATCCTCATAACACAGCATAAACTTGAGAAAAATGAGTGCAAGGTCTGATTTTTTTCCCTGTGGTGGTGCATCCCCTAGAAGTGTAATTCATCCAGGGTAAGATTATACAGTACTCTTCCTTCTGTAGTACAAATTACAGAAGATGTTCCAGCACTTGCATGTTTCTGTCCATCTCCCGTGCTGAGCATGACTTGGAGGTCATGGCCTAACCTGGATCACTGGGCTGGTTAAGACTTTGTACTGGAAGCCCATTTTTAAACTGGCTTAAATTGTGGCCCCCAAAATCTGCACCAGCACAGAGGAGTGGAAAGAGCAGGTGAGGACCAGAGCATCTCTATGTGGCCTTAGTCCCAAGGGCAGCATCCCCTCAGACTAATCCTGTGCAATGGCTCCTGCAGCCCTCTGGCTATCTAAGGACTCATTATGCACAAGGTATTTGGACTATTATAAGAGATGCATCCCATGGGATGTAGTCTCTGGATGGAGATCCAGAAGGACCAGAATTTTGATTTTTTTTTTTCTTTTTCTTTAAATTTGTGCTGATGAGAAAATACACTGTAGTAAGTTATTTCAAAGTATTGTATGATTTCAAAAGAATCATCCTTTCAGAATTTTAATTGGAACTGCTGAAACATTCCTAAATTAGATGACTTTTGAGAATCTTTACCTCAGAGTTATTCTGATTTTACCACTTTCACCAACTGAAAAAATATTCTTTCTTTTTCTGTAAGATAGAAAATCTTTGGGTTTTTATTTCAATGTCATCAGAAGTCATGTAGAGAAATATCTTATTAACCTTTGTGTAGTGCTTTAAAGTTAGAAAATACTCAAAGAGTAGAATAAAATATACTGCAACTGAAATAATTTATCAAAGCCATTTTAACATATTCAGGAGATGGACTCAGCATTTCAGTTCTGCTTTGGTTAATTAGAGTTTTCCAAACTTTTAGGGGGCATGGGAAGATCCCTAGCAAGAAAAAAAAAAAAAAAAGAAAGATAAAAATCCAAATCCTGGGTTTCATCCTGGGTTTCATCAAAGAGAGTTGATTGTTTTCAACACACTAGTCACTGAAAAATATACTTACATATATACAAGAGGTATTATCAGTTTGGAAAATGTCACTGCAAGACACATCAAACAAAATATTTGAATCTCACTTTGCTTTTCTAAGCATCTCAGCAAAATAAACAAATTTCAAAAATTAATTTGGTGAAGTCAAAGCTACAATTTCTTAGTGTAAATTAATTTTAAAAAATTGTTTCCCTTTTCAACTCCAGCTACTTTTTGGTGATCAGTGCACATGGCTGATACATCCAGTCCCTAGCACAGATGTTGATGATTCACCAGAGCAAATGAAAGATGAAAACGAAAAACACTTGCCATCCTCAGTGGCTGTGGCCCACCGTTCATAGTATTGAAAGATGTTAATCTTATAATTGCAAAAGAATAAGTTTGATTTCCTGCTGGGATGTCCAAAAGATTATAGTTCTAGTCTTTCCTTTTTTCACTATGTTGAGGTAGAGGAGGAGTAAGCTTGACAATAAATCATCTTTTGCATACATAAGCTTAGAGCACGCACCAGGTTTTGATATGATGTGTCCCTAGGCATCAAAAGAAAATTTCAGAGAGAACTGGCTATATTGCATTAGGAAAACTAATTACTAAAAGTACAATCTAATTAAGATAGGGCATTTAGGGGACAGATCCCAAAGCTAGAATTGCTGGGGGACTGTAAGTAAAACACTGAATAGAGAGTTTCTAGTGTATGGCATCGTATCTCCTCTATACCCTACATTAAGTCAGTGGTGTTTTGCAACAACACTCCTGAGAAATCACTTCCCTGCTTGAGGTCTTATATACTGTGCAATTTATTTATATACCATGATGACTCTAAAATATGTGCATTAAGCATAATATATGGGTTTCCATTTCTGCATCCTGAGGACTTATGTCTTTTTATTAAAGGTAATATAAGGCAGGCAGGAGCATGGATATAATACAAATAGTCTGTACAAAGCCAGCCTGGGTTTGTAAATAATGATAGTTTGCAATTTCTTTTTAACAGACTCCATAGAACCAGCACAATGTATCTCGGGGAAAAAAATAAGAAATGAGACATTTTACACATCTAATCTGCAACACTCTATAAAAGCTTGAACATTCAGCTTTTTCAAAACCATCTCCTTCAATGGTCTCCAGCAAGGTACCCAAGTCAACATAAGTCTCACTTTTTATAACTACCCATGCACCAAATTTTCACTTCAGATAAATGAAAAGAAGTGAGCAATTACCTTTTAACTTGGGGGTGGTAAGAAAAAGATGTTCAAAATCTGAAAGAACATTTTTGGAAAGTGGAGTTTGTGCCTGGTTTCCAGATTAGCCTTCAGCCATGGGACTGCCCCTTCTGATGGTTTCCATACTGGAAAAGAAGCATGCAATGCTTGCCATCAAGTTGTGATCTCTCAGTGAATAAGTGGCTTGAAAATCTAGCAGAAATGGATACATTTAGTGAAAATGCGTGGAGGGGATGGATTCCCACACTTGCGGAAAATGTATTTTTTTTTTAATTTAACTGAATAAATTATTAAGAAATAGAAATCCTCTTGATGACGAAACCAAGACACTACCCAAAGACAGCAATTTTTCTTGTCATTTAAGATATACCTTAGAGTCTAAACTGTGGGGGAAAAAAAAAAAAAAAAGAAAGAAAGAAAAAAGAAAAGGTAGTCAGAAATGTGAAAAAAAACAGGGAAAAAAGTGAAGTGTTCGTAAAGGACTGACAGAAAATTACATTATCAGAATATTTTCACTGGTTTTCCCAAGGTTTGGTGGTTTGATTGTATAGGTCCTTTGTGACTGATTTACTGTTTGTCTGGACTTCATGATGAGCATGAAGAGATGGGTGTAGTAAGAAGACTGGACCCATTCCCATCAATTATTTTTTTGCAAATTTTGGGCAAACAGTTTTAGAGAAGTCTTGAAGCTGGCCTGTTCTGTGGCAAGATCAGTCTCCAGCCAAGTAGAGAATCACAGAGCTGTCAGCATCTCCTCTATTGCTATTTTATTTGTTGACAGAGGAGATTTAAGTCATGCCAGAGAAACTGGCTCAAATAATTAAAGAACAAAAAAATCCAAAAGAACCCAAACAACTGAGGGTGAGGGGAGGAGAGGAATTGGGGTGAGAAACTAAAGAAAAAAGGAAAAAAATGTCCGTGGAGACTGATTTTACTATTTAAACTGGTTTATAGATTTAAAAATGCATCAGATACTTAAAAACTGTAAAACTGAAATACAAATGAGGCTGTGGAGGTTACTTAAATAATGATGTCAAATAATTAAAACCAAAAAATATTTTAGGCTCATTCCATCAATTTAGAATAAGTCATAGCAATCAATGAGAACACTAAATAGTGACTTTCTTAAAGTAATTCTCCTAATGTAGCTTATATATCCCCCAAACCTTATCCTGAGATATTCTTCCCTAGGCTCACACATAATACTTTATGTAACTACTTTAATTGTCTTTCAAACTCTCTCTGCTCACAGTAAGTGTCACTTTTCAAAACTGGAGTTTGTTCTTGCATATTTAACACAATATAGGCACTGGAGAAACTACAGAAAATGAGCTCTGAATGGGCATCTGTACACTGGGAATTGTTATGCTTCCTGTGGAACTATGGAATATAAATGACATTTTGCATGCTAATGAGATTTTGCTGAAGTTCTAGGTCTATTGAGATATGAGACTTATTATCAAGATGACCTAGCAGCTACCTAGTTTCCATGTAATTTTTATAAATGGGCTGAACTGAAAATTTTGTGTGTAAGCAAGAGAGTTTATTTTTAGAAACTAATAAGCTAAATTGAAAGGAAACTTTTATTGTGGGGTACAGTTACACCCTTCTTCTACCCAAATTAAGCCTACATGGTGTAACAGACTGTTAGGAAATTAAACTCCTGCTGCCAGAACAAAGCCCCCAAAATCACGATCCATTGAGTGGGCAATTCAAATAACCATATCCCTTGCCCAGAGAAGCAGAGTCTTAATGTGTTCCTAGTGAGAATATAAAAAGAACGCCTTCTTTTTGTCTAGCTTATTTATTTTAGCATGTCATCTGCTCTGTCTTTGTGATACTCCATTATGGTTTGGTCTTGTGACAAATGGAAAATTTCTTTCTCTTGTTTTCAGTCAGCTCCTTCCCAACTTATGCCTTCATCTCCAATTTCATACAAAGCAAGGACGATGTGCTGTCTCAGCCTGCACTGCTGACTTTCACTGCTCCCCTGGTAAATATGAAAATAAACTTACTGTGTGCTTTCTGCTATTCTGCATCTGAAGGCTGGAAAGAGCAACCTATTAATAACTGCAGTAGTACATTCTTATTCACATCCACCAACTTTTTTCCCTAAAACTTTCATTTCGAAGACTAAAAAATGGCACATATTAGTGCCCATCCCTCTTCTGTCTCCTTCCTATTCACAACTAAGCATGAATATTAGATCAGAGATGTGCTAAATATACTCATCATTATCTAAGCATTTCTTGGAATCCTCAAACTTGTCTTCATTTATCTTGTATTTCAGTCCTTAATTCTGGGGGAAAAACATTTCTAACTGCTTATACAGCATATAATATAAGGTAAGCCTAAACCATACCTTGATCATTACTTGTAAGTGATATCCTTTAATAACAAAATCTCTTCCTACACTTAAAATAACAACTGCAACAACCTCTTCTACACAATGCTTAAAACATTTGAAGTCCGAGCTTCCCATGTATCTCATAGCTATTCCACAGCATCCTGTGTAATAAAAAAATGGTAAAAGACAAAACCAAATACCTGTCATAGTAATAGTGATAGAGAAGTATGAGATTATACTCATAGGGAGTTGTTGGCAACAACTCCCTGTTAACTCTTTTGGGTAGCTCCCACATTAATTCATGGACATCTGCTGGAGATGCTGTTTGAGAATAAAAGTCAGCCATGCATCTTCTCTCAGTTAAAGATTTCCTGTTTTCATTTCAATATTGAAGCGAAAGACATGCAGATGTGATTACCTATTTATCATACTTTGCTAAATTGATCATCTAAATTGGAAAGATTTTAGCAGACATAATAGGGGATGAATTTCTTCAAGGATTTAACATTCATTTAGGTCCCAGAGAGGGTGGAAAGTTTTTCAAAAGAACTCCTCCTGACAGATACTGTACAAATCTAGAAACTGGCCCTTATTTATAGATCTAAATAAAAACTTTGTTCTTTTGAAAAGCTTGCTGTTAACACCTTGAAACAGTTTTCATTTAAGATGAATCTTTTGGCAGGTTCTCAAAACCTGAGGTTCTGGTACAGTGTTGCTTAGTCACAGATCATAGTCACAGAATGCTTTGGGTTGGAAAGGACCTTAAAGATCACCATGTTCCACCCCCCTGTCCTGGGCAGGGACCCCTCCCACCAGCCCAGATTGCTCCCAGCCCTGTCCAACCTGGCCTTGGACACTTCCAGGGATGGGGCAGCCACAGCTGCTCTGGGCAACCTTAGTGTTCCAACTTGTTTGGAAACATCCACTGGAGTCAAAATACTGTTGAGCTAACCCAGACTGATGCTTCTCTAGAAATAAAATGAGGATAAAGTTTTCTTTCTAAATAGTTATTGCTATCCACAATGATGATACAAGATTCTCACAGCATCATTAAAGGATCAAACACAAGACATGAGTTTTCTTCATAAAAGTATTTAGAAATTAGCAGAAGTGGCTAAGATAAAAAGAGAAGGAGGGGCAAAGTAACTCTAAAATCGTGAAACTATTTCTATGAGCTGCAAGTCTCCTAATAGCTGCTGTAAGAATGTACTGAAACGATGAACCCATGAATAGAAACTTCTAAAAATTTCTGCTTTATGGAGAGTCAATTTGGAAACAAAACTGTCTGAATCCTTTACTCATTAACTTTACTCAGCTTAAGGGGAGCATAAAAGCAATTAAAAGGCCAGTTATTTACTGGCATCCATCTTCACAGACAGTAACAACAGTGAAAGACTTAATGATTTCAACACAGCTACAATAAGAAGGTTTCCTGTGGGAAGGAACCAAACTTGCAGAAAGGCCAAAGAAGATGATGATAAGAGAAAGAACCACCTCTCTCACAGCTGAAATAAAATTGAGAGAGATTTCAGAGTAGATTATCCCAGAGAAATACCCAAGGTTATATGTGCCTTTGAAGGGTTCCAGAAAGCTGATCTCCCTAGGCACTATTCAAAGGCCATGCTGATTATCAGCTGTGGCTGTTCTGCTGAATTGGTACTTGAGAATAAACATTGGTACAGCTTCAAAATCAAAGGCCGAAGCATGTTTTAACTATACATATGGTAAAAAAAAAAAAAAAAAATGAACTCTTTTCCTTGGAGAGTCCCACTTCTGACTTAATTAACCATATTCCTTCATCTAAAGATCACAGCATAGTGTCCATCAAAACAAACCAGCAATTAACTCAGCCAGTAACCAAAAGACCTAAAAGCCATTGCAAAGCACTAATTGTTTGTATACATTGAATACCAGCAGGAAAGGAAAGGATCTAAGGAAAGGATGCAATCTGAACTGACAAACAATGACTTAAGCATTGTGTGTTTCAAATATTTGTCATGTCATTCTTTCTAATGTCTTCCACAGAGGACATTCCAGCCTTTCTCGGCAAGATTCCTTGGATTTATGAAAATAAACTGATCAGGATTAAGAACCATGAAAAATCACCAGTTTGGTAAGGGTTTTGTTTTTGTTTTTCTTTTTTTGCATTTATTATAACAAAGCACGGAAAAGCAACTCCAGTTTCCTCATGGAAGATGGATGGTAACTCGTTCTCCTCCTCAGCTCACACACACACACACACACAAGGTGCCACACAACATTACACATCTCATCTCCAGGAAAAGACTCCCTATCTACCAGGACAGCATTGCCCTGTTCACATCATTCATTTGCATTATGAAAGCTTCAAGAAATTGTCCCTATGGTCTAATCCATGTTTTAGCAACAAACAAAGAAAACAACATCATGATGGACCAAGTGGAACAAGGCAGAAACTGTACATACTTTCTTGACATATAAAAATAAAGAAATGTTATCTCTCTATTTGCTCCTAATCCCTTCTCCCAGCTGACAAATCTTCATTTACTTGACTGACTGTTGTGCAATGTGTAGGTTCAAATAATGAAATGATCACCACTAATAAGAATTTTAGTACAATACTTTTTGCTGTGTTATGCGTGTCCTCTTTACTAAATTTTTAAGAATATTTGACTAATAGTATAAGAAGCTAATAAAAATCCAATACTATGAGACTAGATATACTAATGTTAAGGCTACTTTTTAAATTTAAGTAAGTCAAAAGCCTGACATTGTACAGCTGAATTCTCACCTACGTGTCATATGAATCACTGGAAACACATCAATTGTCATTAACAAGTTCTAGATCAGAGCTATATAAATTACATGGATTTTTCAATTGTAGACCTAATTTTCCTCCTTACTTTCCAGTGGTAATTGCACATTACATATTGCACCACAACATGTTATACACAAAGGCATCCAGTATGAACAAGCTCAGGCTTTGCAAAAGGTGTTACCAAATCAAAAGTGGTTCTTCATCATGCCAAACTATATTCCTTACATAAGCAAATGAGCTGAAGACAAGTTTAGTGACTTGCTCCAACTATTTGTAGAGTCATTAGTGGGGATCAAGTCCAGTGTTTTACTGCATCTTAATACCCAACTGCAGGGCAAGCTTGTGGTGAAATCACCATGAGTGCAGACCTCCTCTGGGTTACAGCATTCAAGGAAGGAAATGCACAAGTATTAGCAGTTCCCTGAGTGGAGGGACTCAAAGTCCATGCTCAGTCCTTTATGCTACTAGAGCACTTTAGTTTGCATATTGTACTTTCTTTCTTAAGTGCCTTTCATCACAAAGCAAGTTAAAATGTTGTGTATGGGAGACAGGGAGTACTTTAGATAAAATGGTCACAAAATAAATTTCTGAATTAAAACTCTTGATATGAAAGAACCAACTCTTTCTATTATAGTTGGTATAATTTCAGTCCTGCCAAAATATTTAAAATTCTCTGGTGGAAGCCACAGTTACATAATTCCTTGCAGCTTGGTGCACCCAGCATCACTATGAATGAAGGTGAGCCTTTGTCTGGCATGTTCCAGACAACTGCATATGTTCTTCTCAAGTTATTTTCCATTATCAAGAGACTTGAAGCTCTTGCCTTTAATAATTTCAAAATGGTAAGAATACTTGATGAGATATACACCGTGTTTTTCAGAGAGAATAACAGTTTAATCTTCATGAGATTACTCTAATTACATGGCAGTAATTTATTAGGGTTGGGTTCTGTCATTGTGAATTGGGAAATGGATTGTTGGAAAGCCTTGCACTAGACTTTGGATGCCGTGACTTTCTTATTTGAATATTTTAAAAACCCTCGAGAGCCTTGTTCTGTTTTCACTCTCAGTTCTTTCCCCATGTATTGATCAACAGGCTACAGAGTAGTCTGAAAACTGAAAAGACTTTTATCATTAAAGCCATTGTAAATGGCTCAGCTGCTGTAAACAATCCCCTAAAAACCCCCATGACTATTTGGACCCTAATTCTCAAATTCTTATCCTTCAATCAAACTGCAAAATATTATTCAGTCTTCATTCCAGATTCAAAACACAGCACTGAGGTAGGATGCAGTTTCGGAAGAGGTCTGCAAGCATTCAAGAAACAGCTTTAAAGGAAAACATTGCAAGTACAGGGAAGCCATGTCAGAGACTCTCTGCTCTTCCCACAGGGACGTCCTGCCAGGCTTAACAGTCCAGAGGACTTCACCACATCTATGGCCCCACCAAGATGAATTGTGACTGTTGCTACAGCATGAATTAATACTGACTAGGAGCAGCTTTGAGTCCTCGGGGAGCCAGGGCTGGCCTTGAGATAACTGAGTTTTCTCTCCCTCACTCCTCTCCCCTGAGTCACAGATGGAGCAGTGATGGCAGCCGTGCAACCTCTTCCTGGATTGCTGTTTTAATTCAGCAGCACCAAAGTTAAAGTGGTGAGGAGTAGGGGGTGCAAGACCTTCTGAATGAGAAACCTGCACAATAAAAAGGAACCATCAAACTGCACATGAGCCAGAACTCACAGCTTTCTACATCTAACTAAGGAAAGGAAAATTAAGTGACTGAGGTCTAAAGTTGACCTGAGGTCTACCCTGACCTGCAAAAGTGTGCTCTTTTCTGCTTTTTTTTTTTTCTTTGTCCTCCATTTAAAATTGGCACAAGAATTAAAGGATTGTTTCTGAGTTTCAGAGTTCAGAGTATTTTTTTCTTAGTATCATGGGTGGTTGGAGAGAGTAATGGGAAGAGATTTTAACAATTAGTGAGCACACACTATTTTCAGATTCCTGCTGGTATCACTGGTATTGCTTGTGCTCAAGTGTGATGTTTTGTCAAATAAGGTGCTATGTACTGCAGATTCAAGTTATCAAATAAAAATAGCAGAGATAATCTGAGTTCCATCCACAGCGCTGGGAGTTGGGGAGGGTAGAAAAGTGGAGGTGGAAAGGAATATTTGTGGAGTGGAAAAATTCAAAATTTTTTTTTTTGGGGGGGGGGGGGGGGAGGTGAGAAAAGAAGAGGAAA
>JAWWEV010000083.1:47229828-47273340 GCA_035583235.1 Hafferia zeledoni
GCCTTTTCCCTCTGAGGTAACACAGAGGATGACTTCCTGCTGCTGCTGACTACAGTCATGCAGTGTGCCATGATGAATGTTGTGATGTGTATTCCCATACCTGCATCCTACATGTTCAGCTCTAATGCACCCAAAACCTAGTAGGAATATATTTTTCTACCTTAAATAGACAACTGCTCAGTTATGCAATCCTTGAGGCATCAAGGCTCCACCCAGCATCTACTGATGATCAGCCCATTTAAAGCCAAGGAGAAGCAAAGCTTTGCAACACATTCCCCACACACCCTCAGACAAGGCAGGCAAGGCAGCCACACATTCCCCACACACCCTCAGACACAAAATATGCACTCCCACAAGGAAAGGATTAGCTTACCTTTCAGGTGAGTTGTTCATAAAAGCATTTTTGTCCAATATGCTGTCCTTCTCTTTCATTCTGGACTCATGTCTGTGAATCAACAAAAGAGGCTGATGGGATTTGGCCTGCAGATGAATTCAGAGAATAAAATATGGATGTTTTAATTCTGTTCTGGGCACAGAAAGAAAACAGAATCAGAACAGCCAGCTGTAGGTATGCACAGTTAATTCCTCAGTATCTCTACTTTCTTAACCAGGAATAAAGAGTCCTGCTTGCACCCTGAATATTTGAACTCGAAGAAGAAATGGCAAGTGTTGAAAAAGTTGAATTGTGTTCTAGAGAAATAGGAATTTCCTCCTAACAATGCAGGAGTAAATGTGCTAGAAAATGTTAGAAGTTACTGCAAGGAAAAGAAATCTACAAAGATTAAACATGACCAGGAACTGTGGCAGATAAAAATCAGAACTGCACTGTGAGATAGAAACCATTCTCTCTTCTTACTATGAACTATGATGTAATTTTTATTACATTGAGGTAATTATTTCTATTTTTATTATTTTCTTAAACACTTTTAAAATTTGTATAATTTCAGAAAGGCTGGAGTTTTAGTTGTTTGGGGTTTTTTCTTTTTCCATTAACTTAACTTTTAATACATTCAGTGATGGGAACAGGAAGGAGGAAAGAACAAGAGGAACAGCAAATTTTAGAAGATTTTTGCATAATTTTAGAAGATGGAAGTGTTTTTTCTTGGTGCTTGCAAAATAATGAAGGAAAAATGCATTTAAAATGTTATTAGAAAACAGAAACACTTTCCTTAATCATCTTTATGTTAGGAACTCTGAAAGCATTCAGATTAGAGCTCTCATTCATAACATTCCACATCAAGATTATAGCTAATGAAATCATCCAGACTAATTCTAAGATGCTGGATTTTATAATTGTGAACAAATGGAATAGTGACAAGTTGCTACAGCTATTTTTCTTCAATAGGTCTCAGAGCACCATACATTCATTAATTATAGACTAATTCAATCTCATCTGCTTGAGAACATGCTCCGACCACAACCAGAATAGCTTGCATAAACTTTAAATCCAAGTGAATAACTTAATGTTTTATTTCAAACACGTTATGATAGCTTACAGACAGAGTCTTTATGTGGTGTTACTAATTGTAGCAACTGCTTGAAGGAAAGAAGGCTTTGAACTGTTGATCAATTGAAATACATGATTTACACAGCAGCATTTACAGAACATGACTCAGAGCGCTTTCTGAAAAATACAGTACAAATGCTTAAGCTCTTGAATATCAAAAAACTAGAGAAAATTCTGGAAAAAAACCTGCAAGTATAAATAAACATAAACGATGGGAGTTCATTACATTGCTTCCTAGGTTCCTCCACATTGCCAAGCTTTTTAGCTTCCCCAAAGCTCCCTACAGACATCTGAACCCATCTGGAAGGTATAATAGAAAGTATGCTGCAAAATACAAAGCAGGATGTTAAGCTTCTTGGTTCATTGAAAAACAAAATAAGGCATCCAACAATTTATTTTTCACATTCTAATTAGAAGAGAGTTATCCAAGCAGAAGATAGTTTCATGTTTTAGCATGTGTACACAAGCCCTTGAATGGGGGGAAACCACAGATTGTCTAGTAGGTAATCCTGGTTGCTTCAACTGGTTGTATATGGTGATACAGATGAGTGTAGCGTAATAAGGTTCTGAGGAAACACTTAAGAATTTACTTCTCTTTGCTTGTCTTTAGAAATAAAATACAAGCCTTGCCTATACACCATGTGGATCTAAGTACATTTGCCACTGTTGTATCTCTAATCTGGGACACTGTTACAAAGGTTTTTATGTGTGTACAGCTATACTGTGGTAGTGCTTGGGATTGCACTACTGATCAGTAGAAAAATAAAGGGGGGGAGGGGGGGAAATGGCAAAAAGAAAGCAGCTAAACAAATCACATTTTTTGGTAGAATACATTACAGTGTGTGTGCCTCTGCTGTTAAGAATTTACTGAAACTCTGCTGAAATCTTACAACCAACTGTACGTATAAGCCCAGACCACTGGAATGCAGAGGAAGAAGTGCTTTCTTAACCAGCTCCTGAAGACAGTCTTTTGTAAATCCTACTACAAAGAGGAGAGTGAAGGTTTATTGGATCACATCTTAAGCATCTGGAACTGCAAAGTGGTTCATGGAAACACCCAGTATGAGATCTACAACACAGACTGAAGCAGAGGAATTGCAAGTAGAAGCACTGAGAAGAATTAAAAGGAAAAATTACATCATTTACATGAGGATAGTTTTATAAGTGTTCTAATTATGAATTGCAAGATTACATTTCTTCCAGCTATGGTAGAATAAAAAAATAACTGCTCCCTTGTACCTGCTGCTGTAACCCCAGGTACCTCAGGTTTCTAAGCAAAAAATGAAAGGAAGGAAGGAAAGCAAAACCAAAACAATTCATTTATCTTATATATACCCAGAAATGTAAGAAGTAGAAAAATGTAAAGGTCATTCCGTGAGACAGAAAATTCATGCTGAACCCTTCCCAAGTTATTACTGAACTACATTATGTGTATGTGTATTGTTACAGACACTACATTTTATTGTTTCAGGCTTCATTGGGCTTTGCTGAGATGCAATTCAAACATTTTTAAGAACATTGCTTTAGACAAAGTTCAGTGCAGCAAGAAATGAGAGGGCAGGAATCCACGCTTAGGTTCAGCATAGCTTATCTCTCTTGGTCCCATTAGACCTGCAGTATCATTTAGCAAGTGCCAGCTTTGCCGTGGGAAGTTCTTGGCTTATATTAAAAGGAAGGTGGAATGCAGGGCTTGACAGGATGGCTGAGGGACACCCCAATGCACTGATTTATTCTCAAGTCAATATTGCAGACAGAGAAGGAAGGGATACTGTAAAACACATGATGTGCACAAATTCTACACTTTTCTGTCAAGGAAGGAGTCAAAATACTTCAGCTTGTGAGAAAACCAAGTGAGAAGCTAAGGAAATGTTAGCACTACGCTCACTAGGAGAGCCCAGAAGACCTTAAGAGATGAAAAACTGTGTATGCAAACTAAGTATATTGTACATATAGCACCTCAAATACCATTTTATTTAGGTCTTAGAGTAGAAATTGCCTGTGGCAGTCACTGGTTTCTCTTGACAAATAAGGCCCACTTCAGTTTGGGACTAGCACATTTCAGAAAGTTCTGAGCATCTTGCTCATAAGCGTTACTGGACTGCTACAAGGCCTTACAGTGCAGCTTTTCCCATTTCTCTCACTGCATCAGACTACTGGGCAATATGCAATTAATTTGCCTCTGGACATGCCTGAGTTTAATCAGTGGTGTCAAGCCTAGCTCCTTCAATCATCTGGCTCGAGGTCATGATACATGATCAGCATCATGGAATAGTTTCTTGTCTGGGCAACTGCTCAAATTACCTCCTTTGTCAAATTGGACAACCTATACATATTATTGTGGCTCATTTTTTTCTGGCAAAGATGATCTGTGAACTCAGAGATGTCAAACTGGCTACCCATCTCATTTTTCTTTCAGCACCACCAAGTCTACTCAATACTGTGTACCAAGTTTCATCTTTCGGCAAATGTTTTTCTAGGATGGGGGAAAAAATATACCTACAGTGGCATTCAGACTGATAGATGTAACAATATTTTAAACTAAGTTTTGGTAACACCTATTCAGAAATGAGGCATTTAACACAGCAGTTCAGTTTCTTAGCTCTGCATCATTTTTACTGACTGAAATTCTACCACCTGAAACAGCAAGTATGAAAATTTTTCTGAGGTACAAAGATAGGGAAGGTGTGGAATACATTATGCACACAACACACAGTGAAAAGTTAAATTCTCATGATATGGATTCAGAGGTTTCAAGGCATAAAATAATTTTAGTGGAAAGTAAAACTGATAAATGACTCGTATGAGGCAAATCCTTCTCTCCAAGGTCTCTTTATAGCAATAGCACATCCATGAATCAAAGGTATTAAAGATGGTTAATGCCTATTTTCTTAGCAATATAAGAAATCCTTGAATGCTTCCCATGGCACTGCATCATGACAAGATAAAATCCCTATAGAGATGGTCTGTAACATCCCTAATGAAAACATTTCTGCTTTCACTCAGTGTTATTAGGGAACTACAATTATCTACCTGCTGAAGTTCTTACCAGCTTAACAAAGTTTCTAGCACATGCTGTCTGTAGGTAACCCTGGCTCTCATGCTCTGCAGCTCTATAGATGGTGGTATTTGTGTCTTTCTACTTTATCCATTCACAGGTATTTAGACTCAGGTTTCTATTCAATTTGACTGCTAGTGGCATGCAGAATTCAAGAAAAGTGGTATCAGTCACTGAGCTGGAAGTGCAAATATTTGTGCATCATTGACAAGTCCCTCTAACCAGCCCAAACTATTTATGTTGACTGTAGTTACAGAAACTTAGTTTGTAACAAGTCTGCGTTATTTACAAGTTGACATAAGGCAAAAATATCATCCTCATCTTTTTTTGCCGTTTGATATCTAGACTCTGCACTTTGCAAGCACCAACCTCAATCCATGTGAAGTCCACCTGGAGCAGAAGACAACAGTGTGGGCAAGGCCTGCAAGCAGCAACACCTGGGACTAGAATGAGAATTGATTTTAGACCTGGACTGAGCTGATATGAGGCTGTCTGAAATGACCACGTGAACACAGCTCCCAAAATGAGCAGGGCACAGTAGTCACCACTCTGAATGATTAGTGAATTTGAAATAATGCAAAATGTGTTTTTCAAGATTTTCATAAATAGCAGTAAAAAATCCCAAGATAAATTACAGTGAGTGAAGATTACATGTCTGCACCCAAGCCCTAACATGGTGAATCTTAAACATCCTTAAAGCAGAAATTATCAACTGGGGAATGGGAAGCTGCGGAAGAGCTGGTTTTTTAGGTGTTAGTAGAATCAGCCCATTATTCTTGAAAATCTTTGAGGGTGAAGCTGTTGCTCCTCTCAGCAATCAAATTGCTCCCATGAGAATTTCTAACTTCAATGTTCATGCTGAAGAACAGATAAACTTTTGCCCCAAGTATTCCAAGAAGTAGAATGAGAGATTCTAAGCTTGTAAAAATTATAATCTAATCAAAAGAAAACACAAGGCATTTAGCCCAAACAATATACTGAGACATTTATCCCTGAATTATTCTCTCCTTATGACTCAGCAGGAGAAACTGTTTATTTTAAGTATTTTTGAAGAAGTCACAGCAGGGGAAAAAAGAATCCACAGAAAAAATAACAGCTTTCCATTTACTTTCATGGACATTCAGGATCAAGGTGACCATTAAAATAACCCCAACCACAAACATACATAAACCCACCAATTATTATGTTGTGTCACATGTGGACAACTGTTCCTTAAGCTTGAAAAAAAATGGCAATGTTTAGAAAGGCAAAATATTCACAATCCTACCACAATCCAATGAGATCAACTAGTTCTGCTAGTAAATCACATTGCTTCAGATGCAGCTTGGCAATTGGATTATAGGGCAAGGTTTACACTAAGAGGTTTCATAAGCAGAAAAATAAGGCTGAGACATGTAAGAACCTGTGTGTTCAATCTGGTGGGGTAAAGAACCAAAAAATGACACATCCTGTTCCCCACAAAAATCCCCTCCATCTCCACTTTTAAAAAAAAATTTTTAATCTTTTATTTCTTTAATAGCTATATTTCAATTATTTATCTAGTAGAGTGTTCAGTTGCTTCTTGATAAATCCCTAAGTTTCTTTGCCTACATTGACACATAATAGTCTACCAACCTTTATAAGCAGCCTTCCCACTACAATCAAGTATACTTGAGTCCACTTCCTTCATGTGTTATTTGAAAGAAAACAATCCCCACAATCCTTTTCCAAACTGAAGCTTCTTAAAACAGCAGTATGTGACATTTTCATGTTGCCCTATCAGACCACCACAGAAGGTAATTTCTTCTGGTCTTCCCCTTTTATGATTCAATTTACTAACAGAAAATAGCACTTAGATGAAAGAAGGAACCTCCCAGTCTCTGCTAAGAAGAAAGAACAGTAGCTGCAGGCAGAACCCCTGTTCTTCCTGGAAGAGGGAATTTCTCTCCTGTTTCTCTTTAACCTCATATACCTTTTTCAAGTCCCCTCAACTCTTTGATCTCTTATCAGGTCTTTCAGGATTTTGTCTTTAGAAAGGAAAGAAAACAAAACCCAGACCAACCTCCCAATCTTTACTTGACCTCTGCTTCCTGCACAAGCAATTCTGGCCTTTGCAGTTCCTATCTTAATAGATCACTCAAATAGATGCAGCCCAACACTTTACCTGGAAAGTTGTGGTAGTGCTAAGCATAATAACACTTAGAGGGCCAACTTTCTTGAAACATACAACCATTTTAAGCAATTAAACAGACAAGTAGTAATTAAAGCAGTATCAAGGATCTTTTCATCAGCAACAATTAAAGCACAGTAACTGCTTTATGATGATTCACTTTGAAGGTCAGGTTCATATGAGGGAACTTTTCTCATGGAGAGTTTAGGCTGGCCATCTAAAATTGATTTAAAATAGGAAAAGTAAATTGGAAACTGGAGAGGTTTCTTTTAGGATGGATTTCTAAAGTACAGACAAGAAATAATTGTGTCAACTGATACTCTAATTACCTTATAAAATGCTAAAACAAAAATCTACTGCAGAGCTGGGCTGATTTGATGATAAAGCATCCACAGTTAAAGCAAACAAAAGTATCTCATTAATATTGTAGCGAGTTTCTAAAGCACAAATAATTCAAATACAAATTGGCTTGATGAAGAAAATGATGGGCTAATACAGAGATTTCAGTCAGCAGAGTATAAAAAGACAACGCAAAAGTTTCTCGGCTTTGAACCTGAGCAGTGTACCAAGAAAAAAGTTTCTAGTCTTCAGTAAACAACCTCATAGTGCATGCATATTGCATATCCAATTGTAATTCAAGAATAAAACTGGGACAGATTAACAGGATTACCTTTATTTTTATATGTATATGTGTATATAATGCATAAATACATAAATATATATTATAGCACTTCATCAACATATTCAGATATTTCACTGCTATAAATAGTCTTTATAGATGTTTTAACCTGATCATCAGACAAATTTAAAGCTGGACACTAGGACTTCAGAGCTCAGTGCTATAATGCTGTGTATTTTGAGTTCTTTGTGAGGGATAGCATGGTGAGAAAAAGCTGGAGGAGGGCACCAACTTGTGCCTATGATCTCATCTTGATTAGGCTGGCTGGCTGCCCATCCACCCACCTGGTAGCTATGACTAGTTTCTCTATCTTCTTGACACTACCTGTAAACATATCTTTTATAATAACAGAAATGGTGGTGAGGGTACCGCCTTTTGGACAGCCTAAAACCTAAATGAGAAGGGTGAAACTCTCACAGATTTATTGATCAGAGTAAACAAACAGCAACAAACAACATTCAGACCCAAATCATTGGAAAATGTGATTGTGGGGTTGTGACATAAGCATCAATGCAATGTATTTCCCAGACTGAATGTTTTATGGAATAGTCTATGATATAGGAGTTGCTCAAATAAAGCAGGTCACAGTAAGGGTCATTCATATCTTCCTACACCATTGCAGTTTAATTTGTTAGTCTCTCAATGGAATAGTGTGCATATCTCAGTTTAACTGGGGAAAAATAGCTATTTGCACAGATAGATCAAATTTCAGAACCCAGATTAAACTTCAGTCTAAATACATGGAAGTTAAATTATATTAACTAATTAGCTTGCAAACAGAAAATATTAAAATACCAATTCTTTGCAACAGGATAGGCAAGAGCAATGTGAGAACCTGTTGGAAAGAAGTCATTCTGCTTCAAGGTGATTAGTCTCAATGTATGTGAAACTTGCTATTTCCCCTACTAGAGGTGCAAGCTTTGGGGTTAGAATGACAGCTCTTGGTTAATGAGGTTTCCTAGTTATGAAATGGATTAACCACTCAGAGAGAAGTTTCTTGGTGATGTCACCATCTGTCTGGATCATATTTGCATTGAAAGAGATCAAGATGGTTATTCTCATTATGGCAACAGAGTAAATAATTTAAAACAAATAAAGTATTTGGTGCTGTTAAGCCTAAGCAGTCAAAGCAGTTCTCACAATCTTATCTCCAGTTTTGAAAGCTTTTTTCCAAACACTGAAGTGTTGGTTTTAGCGCTGTGTGACATTTCAGCAAATCCCAAAAGGAATAAAACCCCCTTAACCCACAACAGTGATCAAAGCAACAATGGTTACAAGCTGAAAAAGTATTAACAGACATCAGCTCAAAGTCCAGAGACTCTTAAGCAACAAAATAAACAAATTAATTAATAAATATCTGCTCTGTGGTTGTTTCTGCTCAAATAACACCCAGAACTTGTACAAGTGCAAATCTAAAGACATAAATTAATTACCAGATTATCCTTTTCCTTTCCAAAATTTCTATTCCTGATTACCAAAATTTTTCATATTGCTTTCTTTACTTGCTTCCACTTTTTCAAATAAGATGTATTATTTGTTTATTAGTGGGTTAATGTCTCAAGCCCTTACACAAATAAATCCCTTTACAAGCTCTAAATCTGGTCTTGTGAGCACTTATTTATAGGATTTAAGCTGGAAATTTCAAGGCACAGCTACACACTCCTCTGTGTGCCTGGAGAGGGGTAATGGAATTGGGTGTCCAAGACTGGCCTAAGTGTTACTTGCTGAAGGGACCAGTGCTCTGCACAGACAGCCGCAGGGCTCATCTCGACAGGCTGATCCCGAGCATCCCCCATGCACAAGGGTACCTACACGGTACAGCAGAGGCCAAAGTGGTTTGTTATAGCCTAAGAAAATTGATCAGGATATAAATCCATATTTAAAGAGAAGGAACACAGGACTGCATGCACAATGAATTCAGTCATTTTTGTACGGCAGTTGAGGATGACAATGCACATTATCAATGCATGCACAGCACAATTTCATCTGTTTTCCAAGTGGCTTCTATGTCTTTGAACACAGCAACAGTGACAGAGATGATTTCTCAACGGATTGCCTTTAGAAATCTTCAGAACACCTTAACACTTGGAAAGATAACCAACACCATGGTCTGTGTTTTAAAACATTACAATTATGCCTTGATGATTATATCTTGCCTCCTCCAATTTTTCACCTTCCCCCAGTGCCAAGCTTATGTTTAGCCAGTTTTCTATCTTCTTCATGCTCTGTTTCACAGTTTTCACACACACAACATTTGTACTTACAGAGAGTTCTATTTCTACATTTTTCAGGTTAATCCATATATTTTTTCATGATTGAACAATCAGAGGTTATTGTACATGTTTCTTGTTCTGTAATATGCAGGTGAACCTTAAATGAAAATATGCTAATTTTGAAATGCTAATTTTAGAGTTGTAAATGCACTTAGACCAGCCACTTTATTACAACAAAGTATATGAGTTCTCAGAGACCAGGTATAGTTGCCCATATCAGTCTAATCTGGGCCAGTTTTCAGTGCTGCCTGGGGGTCACCTCCCTTTTATCTCACCCAACTGGCAAAGAGGTGGATGTCATTATAGAATCACAGGGTAGCTGAGGTTGAACAGAACCTCTAGAAGTTTAGAGTCAATCACTTGTGCTTAAAGCAGTATCTGGTAGAGCAGGTTTCCCAGGGCCTTGTCCACATGGGTTTTGGAAACCTCCATGGATGGAGTCTCCAATAGCCTCACTAGGCAAGACATCACCTTTTAACCCCGTCTCTCCTTAAAAAAAAAAAAAAAAATCAAGTTGACACATTTTATAGGAAAATATCACCCAGTATTTTAGCAAAAGTTCCTAGTTTCCCTTAAACAAGGATCTTTGATAAGAGAAGGTTGTTCAGGGTTTACAGTAGGAGGATGTTCTAGTTCTGCCATAGTTCTACAACAGCTATATTAAGAGCCAGTGATGTGGATCAGTTTACGTACCTGAAGAAACATTTCTCTCTCCCACTTTGCACTATCATACTTCGCATCCTTCTCTATGTTCTTGTTACCTGTCCTTCAAAGAAAATCATCCCACTTTAAGCTGCCAGTGTGCAATGAAAAAAAAAGAAGTCCCTTTTGACAAGCCACAAAGAGATACCTGAAAATTAACAAAGGAACATCCCTGGAACAACAACAACAAACAAAAAAAAGAATAACGACACAAAACTACATCTGTGTCAAGCAGAGACTCTGTTTCCACATATTTCTAAAGTCAGGAATTTACAAAATATCTGAATATCTGTTACATGGCAGTGTTGGGGCTCACAGCACAGGGTTGCTTAAGATGAGGGTGGTAGGAACAAAGCTCTTCTTTTCTCTGCAATTAGGAAGTGAGGAGGGAGAGATCTGATGTGCCGTCTTTCCTTCTCTCTGATACAAGAAACTTTCTCCCTTTCAGTAGGGAAATAAGATTTGTACACTGAAAATATTATGACTTCAAATCACTGTTAATCAGCAGGGAAACACTCATCTTTATAATTTAGAAGCAAGCAAGCAACTAACTCTCATCCTTTTTCACCAATGGTAAATATTACAAGTGCCTGCTAAAGGAAGTCCAGGGCAACCTCCACATTGCAATTCTCTTTTACTTTTTCTTGGACTGCATGATCCCTTACAGCTAAATTCTGGTGGATATCTCTTCCCAAGTAAGGGCACACAGCTGTTGGCTAAAAGTAAGAGGAAATTCAAACAATTTATCTGTGGCTTTTCCACATCTCTGGTGTTTCTTAAATACAGTGGACTCTGCAGATGGGCCAAGGCTTCTTTTTTTTTTTTTTTTCTTTTTTTTTTTCCAATTTTAGTTTGGGGGTTTATGCTATTTTTTAATTTTTTTTTTTTTTTTCCTTGTTTTTCCCCCCCAGAACCATCACTTTCCTCTGCCTTGTTATCCAGAAAGTGTCCCCAGCATCCTTAGAAGTCTTGGAGAGAGTCTCTCTAAAATTCTGATTGCACCTAAAAATGTCATCCTAAACTAAAATATAAAACCATTGCAATTGTGTACATATGTTCAACTAGTTAGTTTTTCACCTACATTTGCAACAGCTTCTCTGACGACTGCCTCCAGGTTTCATTTTCCCCCTCAACACAGCTTCTGGCTGTGTTATCTCTGCACTTTTAAGCATTTATGGTTGCCCTTTTTTTCAGCCCTTCTGCTCATGAGCTGTGGAGATTCAATCCACCAGTGAGAATCTGGACCAGATTAGTCTTCTTTTCTACACCAGGTAACTGTGAGTTCAATTCAGGATTCAACATTATGTCATGTAGCAAACAAGAATTATTTTTATGTCCATTTATATACAACAAATTGTAAATGTGGCTTAACGTTTTTCATGGTACTGTAACTAAGGCACCATTTTTCTTTTTCATGGTAACAAATCCTGAGAAGGTGAAAGGTTAAACTAATTAATCAGCTAGTTCTACCCACAGATTTATCACTTGATTTAGCCTAATGAATGTCAAAAGAAAAAAACAGAAATGTCAAGACATTTTCAAAAATTCTTGACTGGTGTGAGTAAAAGAACTAGTAATGTCATTTTAAGGTTGTCTGCTTGAAAAAACAGGGATCAAAACATGCACTTTAGTTTAATTTCTCTCCAAAGAAATTGATTGCAAATTCTATGACTTGTATCACAAGGTACTCACAACAAGTAGTTTTGTGTCAAAGTGGAAAACTGAAATAGAATAAGAGAAATGTTTATATTAAATGAAAGCCAGAAACTTGAATATTTTCAGAGAAAGTAAAACCGAAGGAAAAAAAATCAGTATAGAAAATGTAAACTTCAAGATATTACTAATTTCCAGTGAGTCCAGTGTTGATATTGACTCTGCTGAGGTTGTCCAGGAGTTTATGTATTAGAGAAGAAAGGCAACCATGGTATTTTTTGGTAACACTCCAGTGACAGGGCTGTTCTTGTGGTTCCTGCTCTCTTGCAGTGATTTCACTAAACCAACCCAGTGCAGAACAAGTTCTGATTCCAACATTTGATTTGAATTTCTTGTAGGCTTAATTTTCCTTTGGTTTATGACCAAGAAAGCCATCTCCAGCTATTTGACTCCCCTTACTCTCAATGAAGAAGCTTCAGACTTACCTCTGGTGGCCAACAGAGTTCTGCTGTGAATCATAACACTAACACTGATGTTTCTTCCCAATTAACACCCTACATTGTCATCAGCTATTCAAATTAAAGAGTTAGTAATTTTTTCTATTATTTCCCCCCTCTGTGCTCATTATTTCCATTGAGGGCTGAGAGAAACATCATGTTGTTTAAGGAAAGGGGCCTGCCTGTGTTTCCTGTTGGCTGAAGCAAGGTGCATACAAATCATGATGTGAAAAGAAGGGTTTCAGCCAATGCATGGAAGAAACAGACAAGGAAAACATTAATTTGACTATATGAAGCTTTTAGGTGAAGGATAATGGAGCAAAAAATATGTTTCTTATTTAAATTGCAGTGGCTATTTGCTCCCTACTTTCCTTTTCTTTCCCCTTCCTATTGTTTGTAGATTTGTGCAGGCATCAATTCAAAATGTCTGATGAGAGGTAAGAACTTTTCAATGCTAAGTGAGATTTCAGTAGAAGGCTGATGTGGAAACTCGATTTACTAAACCTGTACTTCAACTAATTGGGAAGAGAGGGAGAAAGGAAAGAAGTAGAGTATTCCTGGTACTCATAGGAGATTACCATTATGAATGAGAAACTCAAGAGGCAACAAGTTTCTAAGACACACCATTACTATCAAATGGATGTGTTTTGCTGATCCCCATTCTAATTTACCATGAGCAAAAGGCAGCTGTGCCATTAAGAGTAGAAAAAAACCCCAATGAGATGCAAATATGCAAGGGACTAATTGCCAGGCAGGCAAAAGAGCTTCTATTTTGGGACTGTTGAACAGGGGATTAATTTCTCATAATGGAAGTGAATCTGCTAGATTAGGCTCCTGCATAACCCATTGCCTTCAGATTCTCACTGAACCATCATCCTGCATGTCTGCACTGAGCATTCTGTGACACTGGCTTTTATCCACCCATGGCATAGTCCCCAGCTCAGTCTCCTGTGATTTGTAACAAGGGCACATTCCTACATGGCTGTCACTGGGTAGTCCCTCAATAGGCTGTTTGAACTAGAATCTTCTATGTATGTCAGAAATTATTCTGCATGTTAATGATAGAGGTTTGAGGCACAGAGTATTTACCATGGCATTGCAAACACAGCCCAGGAAAAAAAAAATGATAGAAATCACAGTGCCACGTGTTCACTCAGTGGTGTGAACTGCTGGATGTTCTAGGCAAGACTTTGTAAAAACCATGGTGGCCAAGAATCACCCTGAAATACCATCCTCTAGTCTTAACTGGATTCCCCTCCCTTCAGTCTGTTAGTTTGCGGAGTGTTACTCAACATGTAGAGGCACCTCTGATCCAAGGATTGCAGCAATCCAGAATATAAATTCTCAGTTCTGCCAGGAAAAGTGCCTTTCAGGTCTCCTGCACAGCAGTGTCTGCATATGCAAAAACGTGCCTCAAGATAGCACAAGGAGATTCATGCAAGGGGGTAGTGCCATGCCCTGTTTAGAGCAATACCGGACCAGTTGTAGAAATGACAATGGAAGTCTTTAATTCAGAAGCATCTTTAAACATATGTTTATCTCACAAGAGCTGATGAAGCTTAAACACCCCATTTCTGTGCGATGCCAAATTGCTATCTCTGTGTGGAGTTTTATAGCACAAAAATTTTAATCCAACACTTATTAATAGTTTCTCAGACTGTCAACCTTAAAGATGCAAACACAATGGCAAGATGCACTAGTTAAAACATACTCATAGTTTATGAAACCATCCAGGTCATCTTGGAATGGGTTTCTATTGAATATTTTAAAGTATCTCTATTTACAGTACAATTTTAGACAAAATACATGGTGTGGAGCATTTCAAAGTCACATTCTGATTCAAACTATTAGAAATAGCATCAGATGCTTACAAAATGATAAATTTTTCACACTTCGAGTACATGCATTCCCTTGAGAAGCAGGATAGTATAGATGTGATCTCTGTAATTTGTCATAATTTTCCATTTTTTTTTCATCTGCACCTGTTTTTTTCTGATATTTAATCTTGTTTTTCGTTACCTCCTCTTCTTTCCCATAAATGTTATTTGCAGATAAGTTACTTTCCTTATGTTCTCAATGTCTGAGGATTTTTTTAATTTCACTACTTAAACTGAAAACTAGATTTGGGAAACTACACCTGAAATTTGGAGAGCAGATATTAAACTAAGTTTAGCCCAGATGTTTTCTTTGTCTATTGATTTTATTTTTGTTTCAGGTTTTGGCCCAATTCTTTGCCAAAAAGATGTAGGGCTGATGGGACAAGGTAGTACATGGCACTAGTACAGAATAACAGGCTTGAGTATATCTGGGTTTAAAACTATCAGAGGAATAAAAGTTAGTAAAGCATGTGATCTGCACAGAGACATTTAACTTCATTATGGATGATGGGGAAGACTCTTCTACAGAGCAGCATAGAGCAAGAGAGAAGACAAATTTCTGCTGTAGGAACTCAGATTGAAAACACATGGAAACAGCAATTCATATTGCTCACATGTGACTCGTCTGTTGCCCGTAGCCAGTGAAGGAGAAGACCCAACTAGCACAATGGGCAGTGAAGCAAGACTGTCTTGTCAACACAAGTGGTGACAAGAGCAAAGCAGGATGTTTGCCTATAAGAATGCACTAACAGTGGGTATTAGCACTGATACTAGTCCTTCTTGAGAGTAAGAAGCCAGCACTGTGCTTCTGCTCTGATTATTGCATAGAATTTGCCAAATCTATTTCAAAAATGAGATCAGCACAATATGTAGAGATAAAGGAAAGAAAGATGGGAAGATTTCCAGCAATGGGGAAAATCAAATGAAGGCCTATTGAGACTGAAAGAAGGGGGCAGGTTGAGACTTTCCGAGTTCTTGGTTTAAATGCTAAGTCAACCAGACATCATTGCTTACTGCTGTCAGAATACAGAAAGACAACCTGCATAAAATAAAACAATTAATAATAACTATAATTTACACAAAGTATATTTCCCCAGTCTTCTATGCCAGATAACAGAGTATGTATCTCTGTGAACACTGATTTGATGCAACACTGACCACTGTTGAAGGTGCATTTCTTTGTAAAACTCCAAGAAGTGGAACTTCTAGGAATATATGTCCCAATGACTCAAGATGTTAGACTTTCCACATCACAACAGTAATGACAACTGTCACCAGTGGATTTTGTATTTTTTTTATTGTCTGATTTTTTTAATTACTTCCTTTTTTCAATTTCTTGTGACAGTTAACATTTTTGCTCACTAAAAGAAATTAGATCCCCAAAGAAATCAAACATACATTCAAGTAAATATTGCAAATATCAGGAATGATGACAACAATGATAAGTAATCCTCTAAAAACTTGGGAGAAAAAAACAACTTTGAGTTTTCTTAATCCAGAAAACAGAGAACATTTTATTTCATGATGATAAAAACTATAGCTGCACAAAAGAGAGGACAAACATTTTATCAGCAGACGCCTCACAAATGAGTCTGAACAACACATTCTTATTAGACATGTATAATTAAGGAGCAATGCTGCACTACATAGAAATGAACTGTTTGCAGGGAATCTAACTGGCCCACTCCTGTGAAAGTTTCTATCATTTTATCTCACAGCTATCTACTTGTTATCTTTTTATCATCAACCATGGTCAAATTGTCCAAGGACTTCCTTGTAAAACAGTTAATGCCAGAGCATCAAGCTTATGGGATTCTCTGTCCAGAGATAGCTGGGGGCTGGTCTGGGGGTTTGCATACATTTGACATATAAACCACAGCTTGTTTTGGAAAGCTGTGCTAAGAAGGACCAATGGATCACTGAATACAGTCTCTCTTGCTATTGCAGCCACCACAGAAGCAGTATGTACTCCAGAAGGCTCAACAGTGCAGTCCCTCATGCCATTGTCTCCAAAATATCCTCATAGTCTACTTTTTGGTTTTAGTAGAAAGCCAAAGTGTAAAAAGTCAGTTGATAAAATGCCACATACAGAAAGAAAAGAGATCCAAGTCAGCATCTCAAGGCCTTGCCATAACAGCAACGGTGTTAGTTAACGCCTCCACTGACTCCAAAAAGTGAACCACGCTCTTTGTTTCTTGCCCTCCATTACAAAGCAAGATAAAAACAATCATTAACCTGGTCCAAAACAGATTTGCTTCCTGACACTAAATTTTGGGTTTGTGATGGGTATGAAGTTATGTAATAATACTCATAATAACAATACTCTGCACATTACTTTCCTTCTTCAGAAAAAAAAAAAACTAAAAAACAAAAACCAACAAAAAAACATGGACTGGGAAACTCTCAGAACTTTATCATTGTGTTATATTGCATTTTACAGTGTTGAGAATGTGGAAATCGAACACTCCAGAGATCCTTCGGATATTTACCAAAATATATTGTTCTGCAATTACTGCTGAGCAGTGTGTTTTATGTCCTTGGAGACAACAATCTTTTGCACTACTTAACTTAATCAAGGCCTTTTTTTTTTCCTTATTGCTGTAGTAAATAATGCACATTTATCAGTTTGATATTTGTCCTGGATCTGAGTTTACATGATTGACTTAGGCAAAAGTTAAATGTGTCCAAGCTAAATACTGAATTGCATTTAATTGTTTAAGACTTTAACAAAACCATAGCAAGCTTCTATGTCTGCATAAGAGAGAGGATACCAAGTGTTGGTAATACAAGCATAAGGAAAGGCACAACACAGGCACTTAACTAAGAATGTATTTAGTTAAGGACACCCAAAAGAATAATATACCAGAAAGGGAAGAAAAAAAATGAGAAAGAAAAATTTCCATGGAGAGACATACTATTCTCCCAAGATGTTCTCTGGTGTCTCTACTGATACTTGTCTTATTGGCCTTACTTTGCCTGAATTGAGGAATATGAATAAATTGCCTACCAGCAAGGCTGACCTCGTTTCCAGAAAGGCACAGAAAATATCTGTTTCTCTGTGTTTTGACAGCAGAAATATTAAGCTAAAATATATCATCTTCAGAAAAGGAGCCATAGACATGGGCAACTAAGAGCCCCCAGGATGAAAGTTGTTTGTAATTGGACACTGTGCTATGCAGTGGTTTACACCGTGTGGTACTGGACAGTCAGGCACTCAATGAACCCAAACTCTTGCAGGCAGCTTGGCTCCAAGTGATTATCGAAGAATGCTGGAGACCTGGATTTAAACAAACTGGAATATCCTTAGAGGAAGGACAGAGCAGTGAAGTGCCCCATCAGATACATGAAAGCACTCAGAGATACAGGGGCATAGCAAACACTCCCACCCTTGAGAACAAAGGGATTGCATTTCCAGTTACAAATCTATAATAGGAAAACCCAAACCAAGGGAATTTCTGTGATTGCATGCACACGCTATCTGGAGCATTCAATAAATGTGATCAATACCCCTTCTATTGCATTAAAGGAAACCAACAGACAAATGTCTGGTCTCAAAGAGTATGTGAGTTATGATTGCCAGAGCTCCTGCTGAGGAGCAGAGTCTGAGGAATCTAATTCCTTCTGTAAGCATAGGGTGGTCAGGGAAGCAAATGCCTCAGCAGCATTATCAATTTAAAAAGGAGTTCTAGGGACTAGAGAGGATTTTGTTTAATGCCAAAGGAATTTTAACTCCTTAGATGTTTTAGAGGAACATGTTATAAAGGACCCAGAAGTTATTTATAGACCTAGAAAAAGGGCCAAATATATTCTATACAAGTCCTCAGATGAACAGAAATATTGAGAAACTGTCATGTATGACAAAAACACAAGCCAAGTCAAGCAAAAGAATCCATTACAGTACCACATGAAAAACTGGCCCCTGAGGGGAAAAAAAAATGCACAAGATCTTTTTGAGGAGCGTGTGCATGCAAGCAAATCTATTCACTGTGTTCAGCTATCTTTAACAACAGATAGTATGACTACTTCAGAAGTCACTGGTTTTATTACTTACTCATTTGCACTAGACATCATATACCTAATAGGCCTCAGTTTCTCCTGTACATGTTTCAGCAGTTATCAGCCATGTAAAAGATAATTTACATTAATTTAGTATAAATTTTCACAACCAGAAGCAAGCTGCAGTATTATGGGACACTGTACCAGTCAAATGGATACTTTCCAGGGAAAAGACAACACCCTTCAGAACTCCTTAAGAAGAGATGTAGGAAGCAGGGACTTGCTTGCTGGGCTCTGGGACCACATCAACTCTCCAAGACAAAATAATTTTTTTTTTTTAACAGCCAAGATGAAGAAAACTGTGCAGAATACTATGCAGAAAGCCCCTGAACACTGCTAAGCAGCAGGTTGTTCATATACATTAAAATGCTTTATCACATGGTTATTGCTTTAGCAATTATTATTTTATGTATCAAAATTATGCCTTATTATTATTATTTTTATTACTAAAACTTCTGACAGATGATGAAAGAGGAAACAATACTTTTTGGGCAATCTCACCAAACAGTTTGGAAATGGCTGTTGTGCTGTGCAGATGCTGCAACTGCACACTCCAAAGAGTTTAATGTAGCCACTGAACAAAGCCCAACTCTGCCAGATGGTTTAGCTTAGAATGGCTACCAAACAACACAAAGTATAAAATTTAAGTTGTTCACCTGTCAAATTACACTTTTTATTTTTCTTTAATTTCTTCGATTGTATTGAACTGCACTGTAAAAGACCTGAACTATCAAAATACTGCGACAATGGTAGTTTAACACGGGGGTGAGAATATCATAGGAAGAGGCATTCACACAATTTGACTGCTTCTCTTGCTGGATCCAAACTTCATAGTCTGAACTTTCAGGAATAAAAAGGAAACACTTGCTGACAGCATGAGAGAAGTTAAAAATACCCACCAGAAGGAAGAACAGGGGATGCAATAACGAGTGCGCAGTTTAAAAAGTTACTTTGAACCAGGAGCTTTCTGTCTTGTCTAAATTAAAGAGCCACCCACAAGAAGGCCAAGTGAGAAAGAGGAGTTGCAAAAAGAGGAAAAAAATAAATACACCACACCCCACTTCACCCCTCTAAGTGTGGGAACCTTGGCAGCAATCAATCATAATACATTCCTCTCCTGGGACTCCCTCTGTGTCCTGGATAGGAGAGCTTTGCACCAGTGTACTTATGGTTACATAGCTGAAGCACACCCAAAGGCCACAGTAAACTTCAGGACCAATTTTGCAAACAAATAAATAAAGGTCAAGGCTGAAATTTCAGCCACTGCCTCTGGCCACACATGGCTCATGATCCCATGAGACAAGAGATGAAGCAGGCACAGTTCTGTGACACAGCCTCATATATTGGCACAAAGTAGGCAGTGTTTCCAAAATAAAGATGTGGGCAGGAGTCCCATAACCAGAAAAAACATGAGGGAACAGTTTCAAAAGTGACTTCAGAAGGTAATTCTGTGTCATGTGGACTCCAAAATCCCTTGGAAAATATTACTTCACATCTGCTGGTTCCTGCAGAGGGGTCTGACAGCATCTCTTTCCAGTGCCAACAGCGTATCTGCTTCCAGAGACAGAAAAAACATTCAATGTGCCAGCTTTCTGGAGACTAGAGGGGCACAAGGCTTGCTGGCTTGCTTAGCTGCTCTCTGAGTATGCTAGGACTGCGTTGAGCCTGCTATAAATCCCTTCTAACTGATGTATCAAGCCATCCATGTCATAAAAGAAACATGGTGATAGAGAAATGGGATGGTGTGCACCCACATCTCACCCTGCTGTGGATACAGGCATAGATGAAGTCAGACACTTGAACCAGGAACCCCATAAAAACAGCCAGACGTGATGTACAGCCAGAGAGAGATGGGTACACCATCCTCCTGCTCTGTTCTACAGCAGCTTGTGCTCTGCCTGCCAGAAGCAAGCCTGTTCTATTCCCCTTGCCATGGACAGTGGAAACCCCTTGGACTTGCTCATTGAAGGTAGAAAAGAGATAAGGAATGGGTGAAAGATTCATGTCTCTGTATGCCCATTACCACAGGTTGGCTGCCTCACTGGGGGCTCTATCTTTATCACCTTGATAAGTAACATAGCCACAAAGAGCACTCACAAGCGGTTACACACTTCAGCCATCCACAGCACAGGGTGTTTTTACCATGCCTGCTGTGGTGTTGCACAAAATAGCAGCAGTTATCCCAGAACAACAAGAGCTTCACTTGCATGGCTTTCACCATACTTTGGCCCATGTAGCTAGAGATGAACTCACAGTAAAAATAAAAATTGCCACAGCTTTGGCTAAGGAACTCATCCTCGTTTCTGTATTAACCTGGAGAGGGGAATAATGTGGGCTGCACTGTCACAGCACAAGAAGAAAATCTTGGGACTAAGTAACTTAGAGGTGTCTGGAGACCACTTTCTTCTCAGGATTTTGAGGAGCTTGTTGCTCAGGCACAACCAACCAAAGTTTCCCTGCCACTCCTTCCAGACTTTCAGTGGCCCTATGGTCACGTTCTCTCCACAACTACAAAACAAAAATACAGCCTTAAATTATCTTCTAAAAATCAAGACAAGGATTAGAGCTTTTAACCACACTGGAACATTCCCATTTCTACAATTGTATAACTGTCATAATTTCAGTTATTATAAATCCATTACTGTAGTTTCTAAATTATTGTAGTTACTTGGAATTGATATAACCAAAGCTGTGAAAGAAAAAAAGAAGTGGCAAAGTAATTGTTTAGCATGGGACTCATGTAAAAGAGTGCCAACTAATAAGCAGCAGGAAGGACGGAAAGAATTGAATGCCTAGACACTCAATTTGTCTAATTACCCACTGCATATGCTCTAACCCAACAAATCACATGAAGACCCTTTACATGGTAAATAGTGGACTCGTTTTCTTGGCTTCCATTTTACAAATGTATTTGCAAAGGAGATTTTTTTATAATATCACTTTTCAACAATATTTACATACTCATAATCAAGATATATTATACCACAACACAGTAGCTGTAGAAAAAGTTTTCAGTTCATCCTTCGGAAACACAGCATATATTATTTCCACATTCTGTATAGTGGTGTCTTGGGCAATACTACTGGCAGGAGACTTGAGGCAGCCTGTGCTTTGCATTCCACAAAGAAATAAAGAGGAAAACTATGGGTTTCCTCTGCCTTCTGCTTCAGCACTCACAGATTGAGGGAATGCATCACTCAGGCACAGCTAATACATCAGCAGATTTCACAGCTGGATCAATGCACTGAGCAACAACATGCTGCTGGGTTTGCAACTAGCCCTGTCAAGAGTGAAATTTGAAAGAAAATTTCTGAGATTTTTTTTTTTTTAATTACAATGCATTTCACATGGCTTTCCCAGGTTTTACAGAAGGTACCAGACTGTTACTTCAATGACTATGCATTCTACTACTGACGCTATCCTCAAAAATCTCCCTGAATCAATGGTGATAGTTAAAAGAAGTGGTCTCCAGCAGAAGAAACACACCAGTGAGTATCAGAAGCTTGTGTCATACAAACCCCAAAGGCTTTTCAAACCACCACTGATCTCAAGAAGTAAACCAGATATTCAACACATATCACTAAAACTATTAAGAGCATCTCCCCAGGCAAAGAAAAAAAATGGAGCTTTAAAATCAGGGGGTTTTCAGCAGGAGTAAAGCAGCAATAGGCACCTGGCTTACTCTTTAGTGAATCCCAAAGCATGTGCCAGCCATGGTAATAACTAAAAGACAAGAGCCTTGAATGAAGTCATCACAGATATTAAAAAATTAATAAGACAGTCTATAACTACAAGATAAATAGTGAGAAGTTGTTTCCCCAGTCACCGCCAGTATAGGCAGATTCCCATTATAACAATAGAGCCAACAAACTAATTTTGTGATTTAATGTTAACTAATAGAATTGCACGGTTTTCATTTTACTCACATTGGTTTTCATCTACATAATTCTTAATGGCATAGGAGGAGATGGCGGGTCTGTGTGCAGAGGAAAACTGAGCAATTTAACTCTTCAGAGGTAAATGACTAAACAGAAAAAACCCCCCACTTAATATCTGATGAAATACTTTCAGGTAATTTTTAACCCTTAGTTATTCTTTATCTTGAAGCTAGTAAGGTCTAGGTACAGTGCCTGAGAAAATAGTTTTACATGGTATGAAGTATTTGTACATAATTTGTGCTCTCACATTATCAGGCCTGAGAAAAACAGATAAGCAAACAAGTTAATTTCAAACAGCAGCTTTACCTTTGGCAGGGAAATCAGTCATAGTAAACAGCATAACATTTAAATCCCTGTTTGTTTATAGCAGCATCTATGGCCTGATATGTCTTACCAAGACCCCTAAGGTCTAGGTAAAGAACGTCAAGGTTCTTCTGAATTTCTCAGTTAAACTCCACAGCAGAAAACTCAAAAACCTGTGACTAATTTTAATGCCATACAGCTTAAAATCACCAACTCCTTTAACTGACAAATACCAATTTTTAGCTCTTTCTGCATGATGCAAATTACAAAATAGAATACAATTTTTGTATGCACAAGAAAAGGGATTTAGCATACGCTGTTCTTATCTTTCAGAGATGAAATTTCTCAAACATATGTTTTCACCTCCCTCCTGTGATCTGGATATAACTTTCAAGGAATAGGTGTTTGGGTCAAATTCTAAAAACATTCAAACTGGAACATCACTACAGT
Organism: Hafferia zeledoni; assembly: GCA_035583235.1. Classification (NCBI taxonomy): domain Eukaryota; kingdom Metazoa; phylum Chordata; class Aves; order Passeriformes; family Thamnophilidae; genus Hafferia; species Hafferia zeledoni. The sequence goes on from JAWWEV010000083.1 coordinate 47,252,968, forward strand.
TATTTTTAGGGATGTTCTCCCTTTACTCAGAAATCCAGTGCCTAGGCTGTATAATCACAATGACAGTATCACTGTAGTAAAAAGGATCTTGTTTGAGGACAACCACACATCTTCCCTTCTCTATTTCTCTCCTTTTCTCAGGAAAAGCCATGAATATATGTCTTGTATTTGTAACTTCTTGTTTGTACTCAGTACAGTGTTATGGGGCATATGTTTTATTTTTATTTGGCCCCCAAAATGTTCTTAAATTTTTAAGCGCATTTAACACATATTTTTGCATAACTCTTTAACCCTTCCTAGCACATCTGCACTGAGACATGTTTTGGCACTGCCTGCTGCACATCATAAAACTGTATGTAAAAGATGTGTTAGAACTCTGCTCAAGACCTGTTTGCTGCTAGACATTAAAATTCACAAGCATATTATCAAAACTTCCCAACAGTCTTACTAATACTTCAACTTGTCATACTCCAGATTTCTACTACTTCAAAAAACCCCAACATCTTAATTTGCTTGAAAATTACAACAGAGCTGACAAGCTATTAGTCAAGGTTTTTTTACTCAAGTGAGCCAATGTTGACACCTTTTTTAAAAAACTGTAAAAAGCAACACACTGCCTGTTACATGGTGCATGATGGTTACAGTGGGAGTGCTATTTCCAGAAACCTGTCACTCATTTTGTTTATGTGTGTGAACCACACCTGTGGCCCATGTGGAGAGTCTTACAGTTAACACATTTTCACCAATTTCCAATACGTTTGCTCGCAGTGGGTTGACACATTAAAAAAGAAATGCTGTCAGCACTAAACGCCTTGAATCAAAGTCATAACAGAGCAAGAAAGATGAAAGCGAATATATAAAATAGGAGGGTAACTACATACTAAATGCAGACACAATTGTTAATTAAACCAAAAGTCTCCCTTTGGCCCTAACCTAAACCAAAGCTTTGTCAGCAGGAACACATTCCCTGTTAATTCTTAATCCATAAGGTCTTTCAATTTTGCTTTCAGTTCTCCATTCACAAAATCCTTCTTTGCTGCTTCCCACGGTTTGCTTGCCCTAACAGCTTGTCACCCTCAGATAGCTGAGATCACTGTCCATCCCACAAGGGAAATCCCTTTTCAATCTAATAATTTAGCTTTCCTATTTAGATTTCTGAAGTTGCTCCCTCATGGAGTGGTGTTTCTGATGGCTGCTACCTGTCTAAGGCAGCACCAGGCAAACCTTCCTTTGCTAATTCTCCTCAAGTGTTGTCTCCTCCCACATGGGGCTCCCAGGGGCCTCCAGTCCCCACTCTCCAAGCCACATTTGCTCACCATCTTGGTGAACAAATCCTGGCTTCTCCAGACTCTTATTGTCCTAGGTGACAGCAAAAATGGCAAGGGAGACCTCTCATGGGGGCTCTGCCACTATTGCTAAACTAAAACTTCAAAGCCCCAGCTTCAGAGGTTCAAAAAAACCCATTGAATAATTAATGGTGGCCACAGTACCTGTGCAATAACACAGACTTCACTGCTGGACTCAAAGATAAAACAAACTCCAATGACTCATCTGTTCAATGCATCTGATACTAGATACCATTTGCTTTGCTCAAAAAGTACCCAGCCCCAGCACAGCCTCTTCCCGACTGACACTGTGATCCCTTGCAGGAAGAGCCTCAGCTGTTGCCTGTACCATCAATAAGCTCTTCATTCATCAAGCAAAAGCCACACATCACACTGTGCATGCAGCAAGTCTACTCAGTGTGTGTGTTCAGGGCACAGCTGATCTGCCCAGAAAAGGCAGGTCCAACTTGCTATACATGATGCTGAAGTTAATTTGTCCCATAGCTTCACTCATCCCCACAGCTGAGTAAATTAACAAAGCTCTGTATACATCAAAATGTTTGTGTTGCTAATCACATTGACGCTCTAGACAGCAAAGATCAAGTGAAGAAGCTCCTGATGTCTTGTTCCTACTGAGTTTCTTGATGACTTCAGATCAATATACTCGTTTTTTACTTTTGTGATGTGTACTTACAATTTTCTAGGTTGTTTTGTTTGTTTGTTTCTTCAGAATAATTGCCTTTTACCTAAATTCTTCCCTGCAGATTGTTACTCTCTCCAAGACAGCAGACAACTCTAGAACGAACACAGCTACACAGAACCTCACCTATGTCTGTACCTTGCACCTGTGTCTTCCTCTGAAAGGAAGGAGCCCCACAATTATGTCCCACACTTCCTAAATCTTCCCTGTTTGATATACTCTCCACAACCTAAAGAAAGAAAAAGAGAAAGGAAAAAAATATTGGGCACATAATGATTTTCATGTATCTGCAAAACATAAAATATCCATCCTGGCTCCCATGAGAAGCAGCAAAAGTGAGTCAAGTGTAATTTGTGGAGGAGAGAAAAAACATAATCTTGGATGCCTCAGCTTTTCTAACCAAATCCTAACAATTCTCCAGTTTAGTGTCACTGGCTACAAATACTTGGTCCATTGCCCAACAAGTCTCCAAACAAATCAGTTACAGGATATTTTGGCTAGGATCACTTCCAGCTATCAGACTACCTAGAAAAAAGTACAGAATTTAAAGCACTGTTTTGGTCAGTTTCCATAAGCAACACCCAAGTATACTTAAACACCTTCAGAATCAGGCACATCATCTTGGTAAACATCACTCATACTCTAGAAGTGGAGCAGTTTAGCAGCTTTGTGCCAGATGTGCCTATGCCTGGCTCCTGTACCAGCCAGATGAGAGATGCAAATCCCTCTGACAGGGAGAAACCAGCCAAGGCAGAGGACAACAGCAACATGGCCTGGAGCTTTGCTTTGCACAGGCCATCTCAGACCATGCAGCTGTGCAGGATGTGTAAGAGGAAAATGCAGATTGGAGCTTAACTGCCAGAGATGTACCTTCCTCGTACATTTCACACTAGGCACAACTTCAACTACTGTCTTAGGAAATCGTGAGTTTTGGTACGTCCAGACTGCATTTGAAACTAAGAGAGGATCCTCAGGATCTACCTTGAAGATCTGGGTAGGATTTGTGGAAGCACATACCAAAACACGTGGTGGTGGTTGCAAGAGCTTCAGTCCTGCTACATCCCAGGGAAGGCTAGAAACAATCTGTCAGGGAATTCAGTGCAGATGTGCAGTTAGCATTTAATAAGTTTGATGTAAGGTTGTTAACTCTTGAGCCTTCTTCTTGCTTTTGATAGAGGCAGTCCTCAAAAAGAGAGTCAACAGAATATTTCTATCTCTTAAGAGAAGTTATTAGATGAAAGATTTAACAAAATCAAGTAGTTTCTCTATTTTGTTCCTTTGGACTGAGGGGAGAGTCACAACTTCAGGTGATCCTGAGTTTACTGAGAGACTTTGCCAGAACAGCAAGGCTATTTCAGTTGCCACTATTGAGAAGAGGCTTAGGGAATATCCATCAGCCTCATTTTCTAGAGACAGATTAGGAGATTTACATTCAGCTAAAAGACTTTTTCCACTGCCAGGCCACACAGTGTATTTATCAAGGCTAATTCCATTTTGCAGCATTGTTTTCTGTATTCGTGTTTGCTGTAAAATGACAATTAGTGTCTGAAAGAACATTTTCTTTCTGAATAACAGAGCCTAGATCACTTATTAATCATTACTGTAATGGAACTTTCACCCTCATTTCTTTCTTTAACTCTAGGGAGCTGTGCACCTGCTCTAAGCACCAATGTTTGTAACCTCACTGGAAGTTTCATGTACAGATTAAAGTCAGATCTGAATTCCTCATATTTATTTTTAAGGTAATTCCTCTTATATCCCTGTCTTGCCTTTGTGAAGTGTCACAACTATATCTTCTGAAACAGTGTCCAAACATGCCCTTCAATATTTTCTATTAAGCTTCAGTTTTTTAAAACTAGGCCTGTCAGTATCTTCCTTTCCAGAAGACAGTAGGAGTAGGCTGGCCTCGCCTCCCTCACAAATGCAGACAAGGAATATCCTAGCATCTGTGGAAGAGTCTCTCTACTGGGCATCCTTCTATAATCAATCAGCACAACCCACTGAACAAGCAATCAAACCCCAAGATATTTCTTTTCAAATCTCACCTTTCTATTAATACATTTTGAAATTAATCTGAAGGAGAGAGATCTGTCTTTACCTGGTCTCACTGTCTGAGACTCAAACATTTCTCTTCAAGAACTTTCAGTCCTGTCCCACTCCCTCTAGCATATGCTTTGGTGTATGTTTTCCAGCTGTAAATCACAGCCAGAGATGGCTTTCAACAACACTGTAACCTTACATTTAACAAAGGAGGACCTGCTGGTTCTCCAGGGTCTTACAGGTTATGGAAGTTCTCCTGCAGGGTTCAGCTCAACCTTTCATGTTTGCAGAGATAATTTGGTTTCTGTTTAGTCTTTCCAGAGTATAGCAGAGAGCTTTCAGAAAATGGAAGTATTAACTTTTGCTGTTATTCCTCAAAATGCCTTGCCTTCTTGCTGAAGGTTGTAGTGGGCTCTGGCTATGTAGACTGTGCGATGTCTCACTTCCCAGAGCTGTGTTTTTTTGGCATTTGACAGCCAGAAGAGAGTTGCAAGACTGGAGGGTGACAAGAACAATCCAGACATAACTGAAAAGAACTTACTTGGGGAAAGGGTGAGAATCTTGTTTTTTATCTCTCTGAGAGCACCGATTTATCTATATTTCAAAGAGAAGTAAATGGAGCACAGTGAAGGCACAATGAAAGGAAGACAAATAGGAGGGAGAAAAACCAAACAAAACCTGAAATATCTGATTAGTACAGGATAAAATTGGATAGCATTTACATAGAACTTGAAGAAAAACGCATCTGTGTTTCTTCCAAATTTTTTCAGATGAATGCTTTTTCTTCACAACAAACCTTATACTCAGTCTTAAAATACTTTTTATTATTTAAATGAAATTGCTAGCTATATTGTGCTTCTTTAAAAAAACAAAACAAAACAAACACAAAACAAACCCCAAAAAACGAAAAAACCACAAAAATTTGATTTTTTTTACAGGAAAACTTTTCACACCTATTCTGAAAAACCAGAAACTGAGCAGTGGGGTATTACAAACTCCTTAGGATGCTGAATTTCAGAATGATTTTGCACAATTGTTTAGGACTCATTTTAGTGTTTAATCTAAAAATGGGTTCAAAGATCCTGAACCCAGAAACTCTGAATTGCTTTCAGATACAGCAGTTCACATATAGAATGCAACTTCAGAGGTAACTAGCTTGGATATTTATTAGATAAAAAGTGTAAGGGTATCAAGGCAGTAACTAGATAAATATACCTAATTACAGATTTTAATGTCTTTCTTTACTTAAGCTTGTGTGAGACATATATCCCATGGTATTTCTATACCATCAGGCATATTAGATCTGATTCTTGATTGTATTTCTTGGCCCTTACATTAATAATCATAAAACGCGAGAGGAAATCAACAGCAATTACTGTATGTTTTGTGCCCAATCACAGCAGTAGATTGTACATATATGGGATCTTATCTCAGTCAGGAAAATACGTTGTGTCTTAAGGCTCTATTATTATGACTTTGGAAAGAATCTATCTTTTCCATTAAAAATGGAAAACTAATAGAATTTCTTGCTACATGACATACTGTCATAATTTTTCTTTCCTACATTCATTTAGTCTGCAGCTTATATATTTAACTGTGGTTTGGTAAAGAGCTTTTGAACACATATTATTGAGAATCAGTTTATCTTCAGCATCTATCTAACAAGAGTAACTGAAAATTCTCACTCTATCTCTGCTTATACATAACAGTTGCACCGAAAATTTGTAATCATGGTAAATTTCAAATGGTGACTCTGAAAAATATTTCCCTGATAAGTAGCAGCTTTTATTTATACTTTCTTAGTCCCCTTTCTACTTCTTTTCAGCAAGCAAAGGTACAAGATGCCTTTCCTGCTCTCTGTAGCACAGGAAATACACATCACACTTACGCGTCAATGTTTGTGGAAGAAAAAGTGTATTTTCTCCATCAAGGTGTTAGCACAGAAACAGCACAAGGCTCCCCAAATACTTTCACAGTAGCCAGATCAGACAAAACTAACTACATCTTTTGTATGTGAGACAACAAAAGGACACTTCTCTGTCAAGATGAGGTTTAAACTGAAACTAGGTACTTATCCAGTTAATTTGGCTTTAATCTTTCATATGCTCTTTTTTTTTTTTTTTTTTTTTTTTTTTTTGGTTGAAAGGATGCTTCTGGCAAGGTCTGCATGCCCCAGAAAATCAAAACATGACCAAGTTCTAAGGTTTTGTGACCCCTTTTTACCACTGCCTCTCCCTGAGTGACTACATGCTCCAGAATTTTCTTTCCAACTACTAATTTCAAAAGATAAACTCATTTGAAAACTGAATAGGAGCACATAATGAATTCCTTGGCCTACTGCTCAAAGATGAAGGGTTTCAGACTTTTTTGTAGTTGACACTGAGAATTAGTTTAAGTGAATGATAATCAGACTCTAAATAAAAAAGAAGTGAAATAAATGGGAGCAGGCAATATGACTGTGGAATCCTCACTACCTACAGCCCTTCTTTATCAGAATAGGGGAATTTCCATTACAAGATTTGTCTTCTTTGCATTAATTACTCTGAAACCTCTAAAAGGGGCAAGAGTGGTAGAAACATCAGCAATTGATAATGAAGTTTTCTCAGTGTTCAGATACTGCATCGCTCCCACATGCTACAACTGCTGTCTTAAATTCTATCAGACAAAATTAAGAAGTCTACCAATAGGCTGGACAATCAGACTCTGAGCCTTAACTCTTTTTTATCCCTGGTGTCTCTCAACAGAGAAGCAACATATTTGCTAAAATCCAATCTCTTACAGAACCAGCAAAATGGAACTGACTAGCTGACCAAGAGGATGATTGTGCTCAGAGAGTGCAGGTTAATATTTGAGGCTTTTCCTATGCAATAAAATCTTTCCCTACCCACTCTCCATGTATCTTGCCTGTACAATGTTGCAGTTTTATGTGTATTGGCAAACTTGCCCCATGTTATCATTAATTTTTCTGTGAGATACTGCATACATACAACCCCCTCCACCAAAATCCAGACTGAAAGAGTACCTTAATAAAATCTAGCTGTACACTAAGACCAGAAGATGTATACACCAATATCTTCTTTGTCTTCACTGTTACATAAAACTTGAGAAAAGACAATATTATTATTAAAACAAGATCTTCTCTAGGTGACAGTGTTTTTTTGATAATACAGCTTTCATCACATCAAAATTGCCATGTTGTAATTTCACATAGTCCAAACTGTCCAACATGCACAGCACTGGAGGTACAAGCAGTGGGAAGTCAAAATTTGGGGTACACAAATGCAGGGAGTGGAGTCCTGCAGGGCAAGGAAACTCCCAGGGTTGGCTTCCTCTCACAACACCTTCACTGCTATTCCCACTGCTGCTGAATGGTTGTATTTAACAGCTAACCTGGGGTAATATGTGTGTGCAAGCACACTGCTAATTATTCTCAGCTTTTTCATTCCTTAAACAAAATCTTCACATCCAAAAGAGAGATCCTTGAGGTAACAACTTCATTCAAAATTAGTATGACCCTCAAGCTTTCGAGAGTTCACTTTGAATGTTCTGTACCCACAGACAATTTAACACAGAGAGTTTGGGCACAGAGAATGGTTTCTCTTTAGTGATGAGAGGGTTTATTATTTCCATTTTAACTTGCGAGGTACTTAAAATATCTCTTTTAGCAAGGTAAAAGAAAAACTACAAAAACAACTTAAAACCAAAAGCCCAATTAATCTTGCTTCAGATGAAGGGTCCTGTAAAATAAGATATTCAGACAACCTTAATGGGTTTTGAAAGAACTGAGCTTCAGAGATAAAAACCCCAAACCATATTTTAGTCCTAATTTTTCCAGCGGAGTGGTCATTTTTTCAATGCAGAGACCCAAAAATTTAGGGGATAGTTTTTAAGGACACATCAAGGGATTTTGGAATGCCATTTTGTCAGGGCTAAATCTCCCAGAACCTGCTGCCTAGCTGAGGGGATCAGCTAATGTATGCCATCATTTTATACAGACAGCCCTGGAGTCTCTTGCTGCTGAATTATTTATTAGTGAGACTAGTTGTTTGTCAAGACAGATAATGGGGAAAACGTTCCCTGGGAAAAGATAGGTTATAGTCATGCTTTTAGTTTAAAAGTGTATCTCACTTCATACATTCAATGATATTTTTACACTCTGAACTTGAAAAATATTTAATAGCAGTCCTTAATAGGTTAAAGAACACTTTAAAGATTGAAATATCTCAAAAGATGTATTTAAACTGAGGAGTAGTCTGCTTTGGTAAAGAATTCTGTAATTATATGCTTTTAGAAACCTACCTAAGCACACAATTTTACAGAAGAAGCAATGATTTTTGACAAAGAAATGCCTTCATGCCAGAAAGATTTCAGCTTTTGTTACTGATAGTGATAAAAAAAGAAAAAAAAAAAAAGTACATGAGACAGATCAGTGAACTAGGTGGCCTTAAATATAAGGAAGAGAAACTCTAGTAGATGTGCCAGTTCATGGCCAGGCAATTCTGAAGCAGCCACCTTACCCTGCAGTACTTTCACAAGGTCTCAACATATGCTACAAATAAATCCTCAGCTGGACAGTTAAATCCAGTGCCACTTTAGAAACACACCTTTCACTGTACCTCAGAGGGCATCCTGATGTCACTGAGGGAAGAACACTGAACTGCAAACCCTGCCTAAGCAGAAATTTGTGTCTGTATTGACCAGAGCCTGTGGTAACATCCAGCTTATGAATGTAATTTATCATTTGCTCTCTAGTGGCCTGATCTGGTTTTGGATGAAGCTAGTGGAAAAACTCCTGCCAACTCCACTGGCAGCTAAATCAGGTCATAGATGGAAAGATACAGAATTTCTAACAAATTTCGAAAGCATCAGGAAACAAGGAGGCAAAGACAAGATTATTTCTCATGGCCAGTTACAAGAATCAGAAATACCCTTAAAAGTTACCTTTTTAATCAAAATATGTTAAGTCAAAACTAAACTTCAAGCATTGGTAGCATATTTATTATATTAGGTCACACATCAGGAATAGGGTTTAGCTACATAAACTTTTCATTATGTGAAATATACACATAGGCTAGAGCTGGATCTGCACTGCACAACAGAGTTAGCAAGTATATTTTTAGTATTTTACTTCTGTCTGTCAGTGTCAGGAAAACAACAGTTACAATAAGGTTGAAAGTGGAAACCATCTATAACTTTCAGCTGGGGTCAGGAACTAGAGAGTGAGGTCCCCTGGGAAAATGCTTTTGAAGCTGTTGGGTCCATCAGTGCTGGTTACTTTTTAAGTACCACCTCCTAAGGGCACAAGAGCAGGCAATTCCGAAATGTCAGTAGGCCAGTAGACAAGGCAGAAGGTCTTGGCTGACTGGGAATCTTCTTTAGAGGTAAAACAAAAAAGAAATGTGTATGCTCAATGGAAGCAAGATCAGGTGGTGTGGGAGGGATACAGCTTGTCGCTGTAGAGAGAAAATTCGTGGGGCCAAAGCTCAGCTGGAGTTGAAGACGGTGAGTACTGCGTGGGGCAATAAAAAGGGTTTATTTAAATACACTAATGGCAAAAGGCGACACTGTCACCTCATAAATAGGGACACAGACAAGGCAGAGATTTTTAATGCTTTCTTTGTCTCCATCTTCAATACTCATGATGGACTAAGAAGGTCCCAGTGCTCTGACTTGGAGGACCATGGCTGCAAGAGTAATAAACTCCCAGTTGACGCCGAAGTTGTGAGAGATCTGCGGCTCCAGCTGGATCCCTGTAAGTCTATGGGCACTGATGGGATTCACCCAAGAATATTTACAGAGCTGGCTGATGTCATGCAAAGCCTCTCTGATGATTTTTAAATGATCCTGGGAATCTGGAGAGGTCTGAATTGACTGGAAGCTAGCTAACATGGTCCCAACTTTCAGAAAGGGCAAGAAGGATGCCCCTGGAAACTACAGGTCTGTTAACCCCACTTCAGTGCCTGGTAAAGTTATGGAGATGATTATTCTGAAAGGTATTGAAAAATAGCTGACAGACAATGCAGTCATTGGTCACAGCCAGCACGACTTCATGAGAGGAAAGTCTTGCTTGTCAATTTGAATTTCCTTCTATGACAAGGTAACCCACCTAGCTGATGAGGGGTAGCAAGTGAATGTAATTATTTTGGATTTCAGCAAAGCTTTTTATATTGTCTCTCATAGTATCATCCTGGGGAAAACATCGAGTACACAGCTAAGTAAGCACATCATGTAGTGTGGGTGCAATTGGCACATGAGTTGAACACAGAGAGTTATAGTGAATGGAGTGACATCAGTCTGGTGACCTCTGTCACTAGTGGAGCTCCGTCTTAGGCCCAGTGCTCTTGAACATCTTAATTAACTACCTAGGCACAGGACTCAAAAGGGTACTAAGTTTGCAGATGATACAAAATTGGGAGGAGCTGTTGACTCGAAGGCAGGGAGGGAGGCCCTGAAGAGAGACCTGGACAAGTTAGAGGGCTGTGTAATCACCAACTGTATGAAGTTTAATAACGTAAGTGTTGAGTTGGGCACCTGGGATGGGGCAGCCCTGGAAGTGCATACAAACTGGAGAATGAGATGCTGGAAAGCAGCACCACATGAAGGGACTTGGGAGACCCAGTAGATGGCAAGTTGAAGGTGAGTCAGCAGCGCCCTGGATCCAGGAGGGACAGCCCTGTCCTGGGGGGCATCAGGCACAGCATCCCCAGCCGGACAAGGGAGGGGATTGTCCTGCTCTGCTCTGAGGCAGCCTCACCTGCAATGTTGTGGCAGTTTTGGGCAGCAGAATGTAAGAAAGACATTGAGTCGCTAGACGGTGTGCAAAGGAGGGCAACAAAGATGATGAAGGTCCTTGAGGGGAAGCCTTATGAGAAGAGGCTGAGGTCACTTGGTCTGTTCAGTTTGGAGAAGAGGAGACTGGAAGAGGCTCCCCAGGGAAGTAGTCAGAGCACCAAGCCTGACAGAATTCAAGAAGCATTTGAATCATACCGTCAGGCTCATGGGGTGATTCTTGGAGCTGTCCTGTGCAGAGCCAGGAGCTGGATTTGATCTTTGTAGATCCCTTCCAACTCAGGATATTCTGTCGTTCTGTTTTAAATTCTGTGATTCTGTGACATACAAAAGGAGCTCTAATGTTATAATGCTGATTCAGAAGAAAACAATGTCTCCAGAGAAAAAATGGAGCAGGGGGTTTATGGAAAGTGGATGTCATCATCCTACATCTACTCAATAGTTATCTCTCAGGCATAGGGAAATTTACCAGTTGCCTGAGACAGGAGACTGCCAGAAGCCAACAAAAAAATATTGGGAAATATGAGATGGTGAATAATTGCAATATTGCCAGAGCAATTGCCAGAGAAATGATGGAAAATATTAGGTGGTGGTTCATGCTATGGGAGACAGGACACCCTGGTAGAGATAAGGATCTCAGGCAGGAAGAGTAACCCTGACTCCCTCTAGACACCACTTCTATTTCCTACCCCAAACTACTGAGAGACTTCAGCAGCCTCTGATGTATGCTTCACCCAGTGGCTAAGAAGTGCCATTTTCAACTGGAAAAAATTTTGAATACGTACTGATCTTTAAACTGAGCAGCAGCCTTTGAAAATACACTCAATACAACACCTAGAGTGTAATAGCTGGAGACAGAGTATAGCTGTTTAAGAAGGCTATAGCAGAACAACCAATTTAGTTATTAATCTGTTCTCAGAAACAGAGAAGTACCATCATACCTTGTGCTTTCCAGATGACTGCTCTAATCAGACCCCGTAAGTCACAAAGAGCTCGGTTTTTCCCTGTGATCCTTACATTCTTCATTAAGCTGACAATCAGCATGAATTAATCAACACTTCTTTCTAGGAGAAAAAAATATTTCATATAAAAGATTTTTCTGTTTTCTCTAGAGTCTCTTAATTCATCCATATTAGGTCTTGAGACATAGGGATGCTTCACAGAATGCTCTTTTCTCCCATTCAGGCAAACTCTTGCCTAACCCAACACCTACTTGCAGTACCAGACAAAGCCACATTCAGCAAGGTCCTTGGTATGTGCTTCACTTCCAGCATATGACCTATCATATTAAATTCTTCACCATAATCTCAGACACAGAGAATCCCCACTTGGCTTTTTTTTTCTTGTTGCCCAGAAATCAAAACATGCTGATTTAAGCAAGGAAGTCCCCGACCACAGCTGGGAGAGAGAATACTCTCGGAGAAAGGAAAAGAAACAGGGCAGGCATAGAGCTCCTCTCTCCCTCACATGATCTCCAAGCGTCCAGCAATCAGGAATTTGGGGTTTTCTTAAAACAGATGTTGCATCCAGATCACCATGTTTAATAGCAACTGATAAAAATATGAACAAGTCTGCAAGTCCCCTCTTGTACACATCACAATAAGCTATAATATAAACTATGTACTCTAATTCAGAGTACCACTTCTAGTATTAACTACATATCTTGATACTTTAGGATTGAGTTTGCTCCCTTTTGATTGCACTAGCATAACCTACAAACATTTGAAAGCAACAGCCTTTTGGATTTGAAAGATTCTACATGTCCCCAATATCTGAAACAGATATCAAAAATCATAAAAAGTATTATGACCACAGATACTGCCTCAACTCTTATTTTGCCCAAAAAACTACCACCAATGGCATTTCACAAGACTTTCAAACAGAGAAAACTTAAAAACTTTGTGTAGCCTCCTAGAGTATGCTCAGTGCAGCTACAAAATTCAGGTTTTGTGGGTTTTTTAAGCTTTTAGGAAATTACACAGTAGAATAAACATGTAAATCATTTGCAGAAGAGCACTGTGGATACCAGTGCATACATCAAATTCCTGCCTTCCTACAGCCTGACACCATTTGCATTTAGATGATGGCATGGGGGAGATGTCATACCTGAAGGACAGTATGCCACCCAGAGTCACCTGAAGAACTCAAGTGAGCCCATAGGAATCTCATGAGGTTAACAAAACCAAGAGCAAGGTGCTGCACCTGGGTTGGTGCCACTCCCAGTATCAGTACAGCCTGGGGGATGAACAGATCAAGAGCAGCCCTGATGAGAAGGACTTAGGGGTGCTGGTGAATGAGAGGCTGGACATGACCCAGCAACGTGTGTTCACAGCACAAAAAAGCCAGTTGTGTCCTGGGCTGCATAAGAAGCAGTGTGATCAGCAGGTCAAGGGAGGGGATCTGCCCCTCTACACTACTCTGGTGAGACCCCATCCAGCTTCAGGATTCTCAGTACAAGGTCAGCAACCTGTTGAACAAGTCCAGAGAAGGGTCACCAAGATGATTAGTGGGATGGAGCACCTCTTCTACAAGAAAAGGTGGAGAGAATTGGGATTGTTCAGCCTGAAGAAGGGAAAGCTTAGGGGTGACCGAATTGTAGCCTTCCAGTACTTGAAGGGACCATATAAGAAAGATGGAAAGGGACTTTTTGCAGGACCACTAGTGACAGGACAAGGGTTTCAACTGAAAGAGAGATATTTCTATCATTTTACAGTAGATATTAGGAAAAAATTCTTTTTTGTGAGGGTTGTGAGACTCTGGAACAGGTTATCTAGAGAAGTTGTGGACGCCCCATCCCTGGAAATGCTCAAGGCCAGGCTGGATGGGCCTCTGAGCAACCTGGTCTAGTGAAAAATGTCTTTGCTCACAGCAGGAGGATTGAAATTAGATGATCTTTAATGTCCCTTCCAACACAAGGCATTCTATGATTAACTCTCTCTCACCTCTAAAACAAACTCCAGTAATTCAAGAGAAACTGTTTCCAATAATGTTTTCTATTTTGCCAATAAGGCCAGCTTTTCTTATCTGGCAAAAAGCTAAGGCATCACAGGCAGATTGCATGTGTTTCTCTCAGATATATAGCATGCCATGCATATGCTGGGTGTTGGGTGAACATTCCTCAGCATTTAACTTGCACAGGCTGCTTTCATTAACACAGTTTCATTAACCCACTTTGTTAACTGCCTAAAAATAGCAATTTGGTGTAATTGTCAGATTTTTCAAAACAGAAGCACAGAGCAATCCTCCTATTTGAGCCAACTATTTTTCTTTTACTTACCTTTCAGAAGGGTGTTGACTGCCTCTGACTCCAGCCTGTATAAACATTTTTATGAACAAATTTTATATGGAAACAATCTAAATGTTAGAAGAGGCTTTTTTTAGGTTTTTGGGGAGTTGGCATTTCAGCCACTAGCAACCCTGCATGCAAAACACCTTTGAATCACTGAATTTGTGATTACATCTTTCTATGGCCTTCCGCTAATGGGAAATCAGAGTTCCATTTACAGCAGAAGGGCTAAAATGGTTTAAAATGTAAAGAGCTATCATGATTTACCCTACAATAACACAAATGAAACACAAAAGCTATTTTCCAGCACCTTCTTCATCTACAGTGCTAACGTACCAAAAAATTACCTGTCCGAAAATTTTCAAGGGAAGGTGTTCTACCAAGATCTTTTGAAGATACATGTGAAAAATAAAGGTAATTTTCAGCAATAACAGGATTGTAACAGGTGTGGGCAAGCAAACAACCATGCACACAGGTGGGTGGAGGAGGAGGAAAGGAGGAGGTAGGGAGTAAGCATTGAAACCCTGCCACTTGTCCTTCATCATGTACAGCTGCAAAATGACCTTTTGTAATTCAACTTTCAGCACATGTATGGAGGGACAAAGGAGAAGATTAAAGGAAAAAAGGAGACTTTTAAATATTATGGTACTTAAAAGACTTTGTATGAAGGAACAAGTACCATCTGTCCCCAACTTTGTAGAATTTGAAGTAAAACCTGTGCAGAAAACCCTTTTTTTTCCGAACAAAAGCACTTAAATTTTCAAGGGCAGTCCTCGATCATTTTAATTTCTTTAGCAAAGATACAGGTGACACAGCTACAGAGATGTCCTTGGGCTGGAATGTTCTACCACAGAAAGCATCTGAAATGCTGCCAGTAAGAGGGACAAAAGAAGAGCTGCTGCAGATCCTTCCTCCCATTTAATTCTTTCCATCAAAACCAGCACCACCTGTGCTGTATTGTTTATTTTGACAGACCTCAACTTGGTTTTCTCTTCTGTACCCTCATTCATAGTGCCACACACACACACTGTGATTCAACTTTCACTTTTTGCTTGGCCCAAAACTAAGATAGTTGAGCTGAAACCAAGCCACTCTACATGGTATTTGAAAAGTCATGGAAGTCAGGTGAAGACCTGGGTGACTGGACAAAGGGAATCATTGCACATATTTTTATAAAGGGTGGAAAGACGGATCCTAGGAACTACTAACCCATCAACCTCACCTCTGTGCCAGGGAAGGTCATGGAACAGATCCTCCTAGAAGCTGTGCTAAGGCTCATGGAGGACAGTGGAGGGATTGAAGAGAGCCAGCATGGCTTCACCAAGGGCATCTAGTGGCCTTCTACAATGGAGTGACTGCATTAGTGGAGAAGTGAAGAGCTACAGACGTTGTCTATCTAGACTTTTGTATGGCCTCTGACATTGCTCCCCACATCATCAAAGGATGAGGAAAAGCTGTAGAAGAGAAGGCTCTGGGGAGACCTTAATGTGACCTTTCAGTACTCAAAGGGGGCTTACAAGAAAGATGGGAACACATTTTTTGCTGGGGCCTGTAGCGATAGGACAAGGGATAATGGCATTAAACTGAAGGAGGGTTGATTCAGACGAGACATAAGGAAGAATTTTTTTATAGTGAGGGTGGTGAAACACTGGAACAGGTTACCGAGAGAGGTGGTAGATGCCCCATCTCTCAGAACACTCAAGGTCAGGCTGGACAGGGCGTGTGCCACCCAGTCTAGTTGAAGTCGTCCTTGCTCATTGCAGGAGGATTGAACCAGATGACCTTTAAAGTCCCTTCCAACACAAACCATTGCATGATTCTATGTAACAGAGGACAATAAACTCTCGAAGCATTACTCTATTTTTCCTGTTTTGATAA
Organism: Hafferia zeledoni; assembly: GCA_035583235.1. Taxonomy (NCBI): domain Eukaryota; kingdom Metazoa; phylum Chordata; class Aves; order Passeriformes; family Thamnophilidae; genus Hafferia; species Hafferia zeledoni. Next base: position 47,268,986 of record JAWWEV010000083.1, read on the forward strand.
CCAAATTAATTAGGTAGAAATATGAGATATATTAAAGTACACACACAAAAAATAAACAACAAAAGAGCACAAGCAAACACAAACTATCTATGAATGTAAATGGACTCCCTACCCTCCCTGTACATTTGGATTTTACTTCTTTTAGCTTTGCTTGAAGTTAGGATTGCTCTATCAGCTGTTTACTTCACACTTGGAGACCATATTCCCTTTTAGCTGTCTGATGTAATTCAGAGATCCTGCCGTATTTCTTCTATCTGACTGAGGTTCCCTATCACTAGAAAGCTGTCAGTGTACCTGGTCTTTAAAAGGAGAGGATACCACAACTTTCTCTCGCAGCCCCTCCCACCTCTTAATATTTTTGCAAGAGTGGTATAGGGTAGAGGGGCATAATTAGCTATTGATGGTTTTCAACAAGAGAATGATAATGGGGAGAAGTGCTGAGTTGAAATATTAGCTGTTTATGGCTGAAGTCTAGGTCCAAAACACAAAAGCCACATTTGCTTGTGCAGAGTAATTCTCATGAATATATGTGAATGCCTGCAGTGCCTGGTGAAACTGGGCTTTACTTGAAAGCAAACTCTTCACCACCACAATCTGTAAAATGTAACAGCTCTCTTAACAGTTTGTCTTTGCTTGGGAAGGAAACAAATCCATGTTCTCTAGTAAAGGACTGCTACTTTGATTAGCCTCGGAGATCTATTTCTCATATAGCAATGGATCTATTTGGCTTACTCTCCACTCTTACACCAGATCTATGATACTACAGCACAGCCATTTCACACCCAGAACAGAAACTGGGAAACAGGTATTTTCCATAAAGCTCAACGGAAGCTTTTGTTTTTACTGTTATACAGGCTTGTAATGCTGGTGATCCCATTTAGGTGAAAAGTTTTTCTCTCCAAAACCAATTTAACCTATGTTGTCGTCTTCAGAAATGTACACAGTAGGTGTCAGCTAGTGCAGATTCTCCCACACTTTTTATCACTAAATAGTTCCCACTGTCATTATAAGAATGTATTATTCTCCTATTTCCCTCAATCCTGCAGTACACTTTTGGTTTTCCAGCTTAAAGGCTGTAACACTGCTAGAAACCTGAAGAAAATCAGAAATTCCTCAAATCAGCTTTGATGGAACTAAATATTAAAGAAACACAGTGAACATATGCCTAAGACCCACCTATACTTCTGTGTAGAACAGCACTACAGATACAGAATGTGTTTTTCAACTGTCTTTCAACATAGGAGATGCAGTTATGTTACAAATGTAGCATTACAAATCTCAAAAGCAAAAAAAATAATAAAATACAAGATGTAAAAGGAGGAAAAAATGGTTATTCAACATACAGTTCACCAAATCTCTTCAGAAACATAGTAGAGAGAAAATACACAGCAAACCAACCACTAGCATAATTTCTTAAAAAATCCTTACTATGTTCATGTAAAGACTAGATTATTTTCAATGAAAATTAACTGTAGTTCTCACATAGCGTTTTATATTTCAAGTATTCGTTCTAGATGAATGAAAAAGAGAAACATTAGAATAATTATTAGGTGTTGCCAACTTCCACCTTCCCCCATAAGTATCTCTTTTGTCACAGAGATGTTTCACAGAGCATAGAGCAGACCATTAATGTGATGGTTGATATGAGGAAAAGACTTGAATAGTAAAGAATAAAGAATAGTAATCTTAACTTACATTGGGAACTAAATGTTTTGAGATAGCCTATTACTTTTTAGCCTCCACTTGCTGTTACCGGTCACTAAGCTATGACAAATATGAGGAACAGCTGTGACATTTGCCCAATCATGGGATGGTTTGGAACAAGCAAACCCAGGAGACATATAAAATTACACAGGTGATGAAAGGTTTAAACAGAGTGAGTTATTTCAGTTGACTCTGCTTCCAGGAAATTCACATAATTAAATTTGTTTCCAGGAAATGGAAATAAAGGACACAGCCCAGCTTTGTTTTAAGCTATGGACATCTCTCCTCCCAGCCTCCAAAGAGTATTGCATGAGTTTCTTTGGTCTCTGAACTAACCCGCAACTCACACAGCACAAAGAAATAAAATACCAAGTTAATTATGTAGCCCAGAGACATCCCTTTTTCACAGACCCTTGGCTCCTCTATAAACTATCAGTCTTTTTCTCCAGATGGTGTTGCCTCCATTCAGTTGCTCCATTGTTTCCTTTGTTATGCAAGTGGTTTCTTGATTAAAATTTGTCAACTGCCCTTCCCCTAAGCATTCTTCAAATTCAAATAATATCTGCAGTCATTAAATATTAAAAAAAAAAACCCCAAATACACACTCACAAAACAAACCCAAAAAACTCCCCCAAACCAATCTCAAACAAAGTCACTAAAAATATTAAATATTTTCTCTCTATGTTCTCCCAGAAGACAGATGCAGAAGAGCTTATCAGTAATATGCCAAAGGCCAGATGCTTATCTGGCTGTCCTTTCTATGTGTCTCTATGCTGTCTGCTCTCTGCTGTTAGCAAAGCAGATAATTGAGCTATCTTTATTTTCCAGCTTTCACACATATGCATACAAGTTTAATCCTTAGATATCCCTGAAACAAGGTATTTTCAAATAAGGCATTTCAATCTACATTGTCCCCCTGGTAACAGGAGACTATTTTCACCACTGTGTAACTCACAGTAGTTCTCATCAAAATGTACTGGCAAACAGTAAAAGGTGAACTTTAGATTTGTAGTTTCAAGTATTAGAAAGAAAACCCTTGAAATACAGAGGGCTCTCCAACTTGTATTGAGATTTTCAGCATCTAAAATGCTAGAATGAAACCCTCTCAATAAAAAGTTTTATAGGAAGTGGCTCTGCTTAAGGAAGAAGTGCCAGGAGGACAGCTCTAACATATTGGGTCAGTACTGCCTCTAGTCTTGGCCAGATCATACCAAGAAACACAACCATGCAGAGACCAAGAGCAAATGAAAAAAAGAACACATTTTGAACATTTTAGGATTTGAGAAAATACACAGTTGGATGGCTGGGAAAAGTTCAGTAATTTTTTTATTTATCTCCTTCAGACCTCCTTTCTGAGTGCCTATTTTTACATTCCACTCTGAAGTGAAGAAGACATGTCACTGTAACTTGCCTCTAAAATTGAGAGCTCTAGGAAAACTAAAGTAAAAATGATGCAAATATTTGCTTCAAGACACATTTCAGATATATTTCACAAGATCTGCATTTCTAAAATTGGATGAATGAATATTTTTCGCTGAGGTTCTCTACTTGAAGTTAAAGGAATGGTAATCATTTCCTTTTTGTTAGTCACTGGGCATAAAATAGAAATATGGAAGTCTCTCAAGATTTTGTTATTACTCTACATATCATGGAATTATAACTTTTTAAGCAGACTTACTAAATTTACTTATCTTTTCCTGTCTATATGATTTGTATATAATGCTGCATAACTGTCAAAAATAGAGCTTGGCAGAAAGGTAAAATATTTTACTTTCATACGGCAGGTTTATGGGGGTTTTTGTTTTAAATGCAGCTCCCATAGTTTGACAAACATGTAAGTGTGAAATTTTCAGTCCTTAAAATCAGTGGTAAAAACCTGATTGACTTATTTCAGTGAGAAGCTCTCTTTTCTCTTCAATACCTCTGTCAAACACTTTACCTTCAATGTCTTTAAGGTGATCCTAAATTCACCAAATCAAAACCACTTGTTCATTCAGGTAAGCTCTTCTCATATTCCAGGATTCACCTGTACAACAGTCATAGAGGCCGGAGCCAGGAATTTGACTTTTCACAGGTGGCTGCAGACTCAAATTTGGCTTCTGATCAAAGAACATCAAAACTTTTGACTGTATTTGGAAGTGAGGAAACAGAACTGAAAGTCCTAAATTGTTTACGTATTTCCAAAGTCTTAATTTGGCTCTTCTCTGTTGACTGAAACTTGTGGAAAACACAACCGGATGTTTTATTAATGCTTCACTTTCAAACATGGCACTATAAGTGCACTGGTACGCCATGACATATGTTGATGCATCAGCCATGAACAGTGAGGAGACTGGAGGTCACAGGAGCTCTGTGACCCTGAAGGGCATGATGCTGTGTGTGCTGCAGTACAGCTGGGAGCTTCTCTTGGAAGTCTGCTTCTTTGGTACTGCTTCAGAAAAAGAGATGCAGCCATTTATTTCTTGCAACCCAGTTCAGACATATTTCTAGAACTATAGGTCATAATCTACTGTCCTTTTAAAACAATTTCCTTTTACAGTGTTCCCAGTTTTTCAGGGTTTCACTATCAAGTTAATCTTTTCCCAGAAAGTACCTATAGTATTTCATGATGTGATTTATTTTGACAGTCAATATGTAACCACAGCATTTGC
>JAWWEV010000083.1:47281394-47301740 GCA_035583235.1 Hafferia zeledoni
ACACAATGGACAGGGTAACAGAACTAAGCAGGGTAACAGAACCAGAAAAACTGCCCTCCAAAACTCCCAACTGCCAGACCCCGAGCCGTCCAAGGTATTTGTCCAGTGCTGGTCCTGGTCTTCATTTTAGCATCTTCCTACAAGTAACAATGATCAGCCACATTCTTTTAGTCTCTGAGTGGCTCGAACTGAACAAAAATAAAGCAACCCATGCTCAAGGAGAGAGCTTACACGTGCATCAATCCTGTTAAGTAAACCCACATATTTGTGCAAACAGTCATTACTGAAATATCCCTAGGAAATGAAATTGCTCACCCAAGCCACTAATAATGGTGAATGAGCAGCAAAGGGCACCCTAATCAACTATTGAATATGGGACTATGTGGAGTGGTCATTATCTGGCATGAGATAAAGCTGATGGAGCTACCTAGAGCTAACTCTCAGAGAGCACCAGTCTAACCACTCCATTCTGCAGTGCTACCTCAACTTCTGCTCTGACATTCTTCTCTAAAACCTAGTAGTGGTCCATGACCCAGATAATTAAGCCTGCCTGAGAACAAATGTATGGTCTCTTTTCCTGGTTCTGCTGCATACTTCACTTGTTATAGCCCATTTTAACAGCCCTTTCAGCTGCATTTAGTCTTTTGAGAAGTCAGATTGATTTTTATTCTGCCTACTAGACAGTGGCTCAAGATCATTCATTATGGACAGTACCTCACTGTCATCTAAGCCACTGCTGTAGTGGTGGCTGCTTTGTAATGTAAAAGCCCAGCTGTCTGCTGCTATGTGATAAGTGCTAAAAATGGGACATTGCAATCCAAGCTGCTGTAGCGTTAGAGCCAAAAGAGGATTACAAATGGCATGGCTGCTGTAAGGAAAGGCTATATACAGTTGCACATATGCACTCCCTGTGATTCTTATCGTGGGAGTGGAGAACGGCATTTTCACTTGTAAGAAATATTTTTCTCCAGAATGTACTACTCTACCTTGCTGCCAGTTACTGTTTCCTGGCAATGAACAGAGACCATATGCTTTTAGACCATGACATTTGTTTAATGCTGTAATACAGAGTCACCTGAGGAAAGAGTGGTGTCATTAACATGAGCAAAAAGGAGTCAATAGATGTAGTGTTGTCTCTCCACAATATTTTGTGAAAGTGAGGGAAGTAAGTGAAATAAAATAGAAAGGAATTAGAGCAGGAGAATAACGATCATACCTGTCTTTAGATAGCTCCCTAGAGGGAAGGCATTTGACAGCTTTTGCATGGGTAGGGCTATTCCCTTCCCCTTTGCAACAGCCTCCATCTGGCTATATATCACTGAAGTAGACTTGAATTGCTGCAAAGAGGAAGATGACATTCACAGGCAGACCTGAACAGAAACATTTGTAACCTTATACCTTGAACCTCAGACAAGGCCATAAATGCAATTCTACTCATGGGAGACATTAAGAACATCATGATAGTCTTGGAGGGGTTGGTGCTGATGCATAGCCCTGCCATGAGCTCATGACCTAATCTTTCTGGTAGTTTTAACAACCCAGCTTTAACAACCCAACAAGTTAAAGAAGTAAATAGGAGCAAGAAAATTATCAGCATCATTATGTAGCAGACTTACTTAAAGTATGTAAAGTAAGAAACATACAAGCATGAATGTGGAAGTTTAAATTGATGAGTTTAATAAATACAGACCAAAAGTCACTTGCTCTGTTCAGTCTGGAGAACAGGAGACTAAGGGGAGACCTCATCACAGTCTTTGAATTCCTCATGAGAAGAGAAGGGACAGACACTGGTCTTTTCTCTGTAGTGAGTGACAAGACCCGAGGGAACGGACTGAAGTTGTGTCAGGGGAGGTTTAGGCTGGATATTAGAAAGAAGTTTTTCACCCAGAGGGTGGTTGGGCACTGGAACAGGCATCCCAGGGAAGTGGTCACAGCCCTAAGTGACAGAGTTCAAGAAACATTTGGATGATACTCTCAAGCACATGGTGTGACTCTTGAGGATGGTCCTGTGCAGAGCAAAGAGCTGGATGCAATGATCCTTGTGGGTCTCTTCCCACTCAGCATATTCTGTTATTCTGTAATTTTACTAACATTTGTTCATCCAGCTTCCAGTGAAGCCAAAGAGGAGACAGAAAAAAGGCACTACCCAAAGTCAGAATGAATCTGCAGAACTACAGAAAAGCTGGTTTTTTTGTTTTGTTTTATCCAGCATTTTCCCATTTACTATGGAGTACAGCTTGCACAAATATTTGGATTGATGTATCACATCTCAGCCCCAATACTATCTTATTTTCTGCAAGACACGAGAAGCTTGTGTGAAGTTTACAACCTGAGTCATGACAGATTCCTGAGGGCCAAGTTTTATCTCTAAGATTTGTTTATTTCCTTGTTGGTATAAATATTACAAGTCTTTGATTTAAACTCAGATCTTCCATTTGAACATGCTGTGCCTTTTGACCCCAAATTGCTTATCACTTCAGAAAGTAAATGACCAAGGAAGAAGAGGAAAGTACACAGAATCATTTTTTTAATTCTCAACTTTTCACTCTCACAGCTCCATTTCATAGACAAGCTATGAATAGCAAATCATCAACCTGAACATTTCATGCTTCCCAAACATAAAAATGCCATAGACAATCATTAAAGGGCACATAAAAGACCGAGGAACCTCACAAAAGGCCTGACCAACAGCAATAACCAACATCAAATTGTTCAACTGAGAAAGAAAAAGTCTTCAGAGGAGCATAACCCAGATATCGTAACAGACATGAGCCCAGAACAAAACTCAAGGTTTGCATTTTTGCCCTCCTAACTTGCATGACATTTTGAAAAAGGTGGCTCTAAGGCAACAAAGATTTAGGACCACAATGCACAGGAACAACAGTCAATCCTTCTCCTCCCTGAACATTGCCCAAGGACTTGCTGGTCAAAACATTCATGTCCCAGTTGTACCCAATTCTAGAGGCCAAAAAACATCTGATGGCACAATTTGATTGTGACAATATGATCTTCTTGGAAATACAATAAAATGCAATAAAATAATTACGGATTACAAAACAAATGTCAGCTGGTTAGTATGACACAAGGGGATTTAAGAAGTAGCTCCAGCTGCCCAGGTTCTGTTATTGCCTTACAAGTTAAAAATTAATTGAAGCAAAAAACAGGAATGAAAATCATAGGGTTTGTATTCTGGTTATGAAATGTGTGCGAGGGCAACAGAAGTTTAAGGACAGAGTTGTAGCACTGACCTGAATTTAGGAGAAAGTAAAGCAAGAGAAGCAGAATAACATTAAAACTCCCTTGATGCAGTCCTTCAAAACAAAATCTGTTGAAGCCAGAAAGCAGAACTGAGGAAGACAACTTGTGGGGAAGCCCTGCAAAGGTACTCTTGGAGGTAATTAAAGGCAGGAGGATTAGGCACTGGGCGCACTATAAACTGGAGAATTTTAAACTATGGGTTTTTTTGAAGATACACATGCTACCATCAAGTCCTTTAAATTAGTCAGTCAAACAATAACACAGAAAATATTCCAGAAGGATGACAGCAGGGAGAACTCAAGTGCAAGGACTTGATCTGCCCCCGCGCATTATCTCCTAAGGGTATATTGGACAAGATTCTTGGTGCAGTATCTCTATGGCTGTGTAAACCCCACTAAACAGTAAAAAAAGAGAAAAAAATCCATTCTTTTATAGATGTCCCCATGCAGAAAAATATGTGTAACTGCAGGATCTTCTCATAAGCAACATAATGCACGTCTCACCTCACTTTCACTGACATGCAGTTATGAGGGGATCTCAGACAGACCATCCGCTAGAATATCATAATGATAGGAATTTTGTAAAATGTCATAGACTCTCAAGTACAGCCAGGAAGAAAAACTATTTTTTGCCATGCTTTGTTATACCAAGTGATGTGTTTATTTCCACAAGCTACACAGCGTAGCTGTCCATGTGTGCTAACAGCGAAGCAATCCTCTCAGGCATTCAGGCAGTGCATGGAGATTTTAACTGTCAAGGAAAAGTACTTTTCATGCTACATAACGCATCAAAGTTTGGTGCTCTCTTTGTTTCACTCAAGGATAACATAATGGGATTTTTTTTTTCAAAGCCCACACTGAGGTCAGTGGTTGATATGTAAACCAGACCCCGTAAATATTGACAACATTTAGCCCTTTAAAATGAGATCCAGCTAATGATATGTTCTGAGGCATAAAGTTAATTGTTTTCACTACCTAGAAGTGCAGAAACTGCCACTATTTGCTGAAAATGGCTTTTAAACTCCAGATATTATACACAGTGCCAAATAGACTATGATTTATGTCAGACACGCTGTACATTCACCTCAATGCTCTCCTCTTGCAAAACAAAGCCCTCACGCAGGAAAAGAAAGTAACTAGAAAGGATGTGTACAGCTGCCTTCCTGCCCTTGACAGAGGGACATATAGGTAACAATACTTGCCAAAAAAGTGATTGGCATTACAGGGTAATGGAAAAAAAATTGGTTAAAGCAATTTTCCAGCTATACTGTCTCCTTCACAAACTGCAAAGCCTCATTTACCCTTTTTCCATTTTTTGTGAGAGAACATTCACGAGGCTAATGAGACTTTATTAATATGTTAATTAAGGTGAAAAATAAGACTGAAAATCTTTGCAGTCTTGGTTCAGACTGTCTATCTCTAATTTATCTAACCACCTTTGTCCACGGAACTCGACTAAAATATTCTTTGGATCAGTTATTTTACTCTCTGGGTCAAAAGACACAGCAATTACTGTTTTATTGTTTCCCTTCCTCCTCCTCTATTCACTTCCAGTTCCATACTCTGGAACAATAAAAAATCAAAACAAAATCCATTCAATGTTTTTTGAACCCAGGACTGAAGTCTCATGGAACTTCAAAGCCAATTCATGTGAAAGTAAGATAAAACTACAGCGCTTAAAGCTGGAGCAAAATACCAAACTCACTGAAGTCTGAGTGTTTATAGAGCCCAGTGAAGCAGGCTCAGTTTCCATACAAGGTCTCCAACTTCATATTTCTGGGAGGGCAGATTGGAAGCCTTCAGGTCTAGTGGAGGCTCACCAGAGTCAGAGAAGCAATTGAGCTCTGATGGAAGTGAAACAAATTATTAGTGGCAAAACAAAAGCAAACACAAAACCCCCAAAGCACTGCTTTGTAAAACACTCTGAACCATGTAGTGGTATAAAGAAAAACTGAACTTTACAATCCAAACTGGACATCAGGATTCTGGGCTCTATTCAGACAAAGGACAAAAAACTGGAAAGCAAAACTTCTTTTCCTTGTAGGAAACACATGTATACCTGATAAAGAGATGGTGAATACTATTCTCAAGAAAGATTGCCAGTATTTAAACTCATATGAAGATGAATTTCTGTGAAACTCAGTTATCAAATTTCACCCTCTTGTAGTTTATGCTGACACCTTTCTCCTGGTCCTCCCTGACTTCCTACAAAACTTACTTAGAGCCAGTGTGGATTCTGGCCTGTAAGATGTTTAATTTTATCCTAACCAGACAGTCCATCTCACAATACATTTAAAATAATAAGTAAATTACAGTAATAGTCATTTGGAAGTTGCAACATGCCAAGAGTCATTACATAGAAGATCTTGATATTGTACAGTTTTCTCATTTTAAGAGTCATAGGAAATAACTGACTCTGTGTAGTATGGGCTGAGATATTTGAGACATTGACTGTCATCAACTAGTTTTAGTGGTGATTAGATTCATGAGTTACCCATGCTGTGACTATTCTTTTCTTTGGCATCTGAGAAAATCTGACTCCAGCTTCATATTGATAAGTCTTTAGTAAACTTTGCTAAAGTTTTATCAATATAGAGTTAGATCCAGTACTTCATAACAAATATTTTGACAGACTATTATAACTTAGAGGTCTTCCACATGTTTCTGCTGTCATTTTTACCACTGGACGTGAAATGAGAGCCCTTGGGGATGTGAGAAAAGCCCATTATCAGTTGTGTTTCTCTCCCACTGTACATTAGCCTAAATACAGCTTACATTATCATGACAAGTCAGTGAGACAAATCTAACTCAATCTCCTGGCCTTGGCTGGGTGATCACTGCAGAACTGGATTAGCCAGGTTACATTTAGATACAACTTTCTCACCCCATACTCTTTTATCATCTTTCCTTTTGCTAAAGTTTGACATCCTTATATAGAAGATAAATAACATAAGCATCCTTCACCAACCTCAATTCCAAGCTTGATTGAAACTACCACAGACAACTGTGTTTTTGCAAGTTAAAGGAGCACAGACCCTGAAAATAAAGCAAAACCAAACCAAACCAGGAAACAAACAACCCTTTCCTGAAGAAAAAAACAATTACTTTGAACCACTTTATCCACATTTACTGTGTATTTGTTTTGAAAATATTCCAAAAGGGACATCGTTACTTATGCCAACATTGCCAAATGCTTAATTGCACAAATGCTTCCATCTGGAGGAAGGAAAGATTTAGAGGCTGTTTAGCCAAAACAAATTATATTTTAACTCTGAGATATGAACGCATGTGCCTGGGAGGTCTCAGCTGGAGAGTCCGATGAGCTTTTAAAATGTGGGAGTTCCCACAGCTTCTGAAGCTGACTGATGGGTTGACTGCTGCAGCAATTACCAGAAACACTGGGCCAAACCTTCCTCAGTTCATTTGCTCTGAAACGTGGCTGGATTCCTGGCACAAGAGCTTCCACTCCCTTGTGAGTGGCTCTGATAGTCTCCAAGGAGTTCTGAGTCCACAAAGAGAAAACATTTTCATCTTCCCAACCAGCCATTGCCATGTAGTGCATTGTATTTTACAGAACCTCTACTTACTTTAGATAGTATCACACTCTACACAGCCAAACATTTGCTGTAAGAGCCTGATATGTATTATGTAGGCGGAATGCTTCTTAGTTTAGATATTTCTAGCACCAAGTTTAGGGAAAATGCTAAGCATTTCTTCTGAAATATTTCAAAACAAGTATGAGAGTTCACAGAATTAACAACAGAAAGAAAATCGGCTGCAGAATGTTACAATATTTAGGCATCAGGCATATTGCAGTTAACTATATATTTCTGATGCAAAACAGACTTAACCGAGGGAAAAGATTGCCAACATTGTTCATCTTGAAACAACCTCCTCTCAAAAGCAGTATACAGTGGAGATGTATCCCACTTCCCTTTGTACATGTAGGGAAGTCAGGGCACAAACACATAGATGACCTAAAATATAAAATATATACCAGTAGCAGATTGAAAATAAGAGTGGATGTTTCCCAATAAGCATTCCTGTGATCTTTAGTGTTAAACACATTCCAAACAACAAAACCTAAAGTAACCAATGCAAAAATACACATCTAGTTAGAGATCAGAGTAAATAATCTCTAGCTGGCATAAATCAGTATCCCTGAAAAAAGCAACACTACTTTGTCCAGAAGATCCCTCATTTGGATTAAACTGCTTTTAGGGGCAGCACTGCAAGGATGACACCCAAGCTGACATCTCCAGCTAAGGATCTGATCGGCATGTGTGTTTAAGCAATAAAGAATCAGAGCCGGAGGAGAGAAAATGAGTCAATGAATACAAATGCTATTGTAATATAGACTGCTAGGAAGAGAGTATTTTAATGAATTGAAGATGAACTCATATCCTCACTCTCACATTAGCCTGGGTCATTGCAAAGAAGCCACAAAACCTTGAGACTTCAGCTACTGTGTCTTTGTCAATCATTTTTATTTTGTTTACAACCTGATTTTATTTATTTATATTTTTAATCCCCAACTCATTCCATCTTTTTAAGTCCTTGTTGCCATGGAAACAGTTACAGAGTTATTCTACTCATAGCTACTCATAGCCTAGTGATACCTTAGAGCAGAAAAAAAAAAAATAAGGGAAGAGTTTGGGTCAAAAGTTTCTTAGATTTGAAATTGTAGATGAGTATAGGAGAGTTTACTGTCTTCCCTTTAGCTCCCCAATTGACTGCTGATAAAATCAGAAAGGGTAGCTTACCCAGTTTAAATAGGTGGGGTTTCTGAAGTGAATTGGGGGAGTACTCACACAAACATTTAAACACAAACACAGAAAACAGGGTTGTGCCACCTCAGCAGCTGGAAATGACCAGCAGCTGGGCACAGCAAAGCCTTCTGCTAGAATAGGACCTTCATGGACTTTTTTCAGAAAATTTACTCTGGACTATTCTTTGGGATACACACCAGCAAGAAAGGAATAGCTCACATCCACCTCAACCTTCACAATAAGGTGGCTGCACCCTTACTGCTTATTGAGGGTGGTGCCCAGACCATGTGACTTTCAAAATCAATGCACTTGCCCTTTTGGAGTAGCACCAGTAGACTCAGGATTAAGTCAAGCAGGGCCATGCTAACACTTCAATTAAACAGTTTTATACCTCAGAACAAAGCATTGCTTATTCTTTTTTTGTTAGTATCATAGCCATTTGACGCATAGCCATACAGCACAACTATCCTGATAAGCATCCTTAAAAGGACCAAGGACCACACTGAAGAACTGGCCCCTAATTGTCTGCACCACTTCACTGCTAGCTTGCTCATCAGCTCAGTCCCAAATTGCTCCAGCCACCTCCCCCTAAAACTGAGACATTACAGAAAGAGCTAGCACCAAATTCTGCATATATGATCCAGCCAATGCATATGATTTTGGGGCCAGAGATTTATTTGTGGCCTTCCTTCCTCCAGTGAAGTAGATATATCCATGCCTTTTATATCACAGGAGCCATCAGAACATCTGTGTATACAAATCACTTAGCTCTTCCCCAGGACACAAAAAACCAGCTGCTTACATCCTGAAGAATAGCAATCATTGAAAAGCCTGGGCACTGACAGAAATTCAAAGCCATCTCCCTAGGGAGCCACAGGCTTAAAGAGAAAATTGGAAGGGTATTTGCAAGAGAAGCTGGTTTTGCCCAGCAGCAGCAAGATCCTGGAGCAGCTATGGAGAACAAAAGGGTAAGTTCAACAGATGAAATCCTGTGGTAATATTGCAGTACATCTAATATATAGTAGGTTTACTTCAATGCAAAGATATTACTGGATGCTGGATGGCTATAAAATAAGATCCTTTTGATAAGAACAGGAAAGACAAATTATTCACTGTCAGTTGATTATTTTTTAGATGTGCTGTCTGTACTTGTTTATTTGTAATATACGAAATGACTCAAGACGATGAATGTAACAAATTCCCTTTTCTCTCCATCCTCATATTTTTCTTCACTAAGATTTCTCTTGGTTCAGCATTAAAACAATTTTTTCAAAGATGCCTTTCTGCACAAAAACACTTTCTTACTGCATTTCGGACTTGGCTGTTCAAGGGCAATGGATTTTCAAGTGTATTTATTATCTTCCACTATATACCACTTTTGTTAAAGTTTTATTCACTGTTACTAACTTCTAGTCAGGAGGAAATCCCTTGAGCTTTCCTGCAATACTCTAATATACTGAATTTTATTAACCAGTGATACTTCTTTCTCCCAGAAAAGAACTGATTCATTAAATTCCCTTTGACTTCACTGTGAATTTTGACTGAAGAAGAAATAGATATAAGTGCTGGTAAAATCTGGAAACACTGCAGAAGTCAGTTCCTCTGTGACTTTGAGACTTAAGTGAAGTTCTCCATCAGGAGGGAGTAACTTTTTGTTTGGTTGTTTATATTTGGTGTTTCACTGTCCAAATATGGGAATGATGCCTTGGACAGCAGGCAGGAGCAATTCCAGCATGCCTCTCAAAAATGAAAACATGCACTGAAGGAGATGGGTACTCGTCATATAATTCCTTTTTTTTGCACTGACAGAGGGAAGAGCAACTCCGGAAAAAAGTTTAAAGAGTCAGCTTGAGATTCAAGCTGAATTTCTCGCTGCTTGTAAGGATCCAATCATAGCACAAAAAAAAGTAGAGCCGTATACCCTTTCCTCACTGGAGAGCCACAGCAAAGAACAATTGCTTTGGAGATAATTCTAATAGTAACAGATCCTTCTTGCTGAGTGTGAGGTATCAGTGTCAATATTTTAAAGAGAATACAACTCATAAAGATCCAGAAAGCTCCATTACTCTCAATAAAGTCAGCCCTGGGAGAGGAGGAGAGCATCTTTCAGTATCAGTTTCATAGTTATTGAAAAAACTTTCTGTGATTAGATTCCATATAAAAATGGATGATCCTGATTTTACTTCACAGTTAATGAAAATGTAACAATCATGAAAAAAGTAAAATTTACACATTTACATATTTTATGTAATCAGGAGGAGTAAAGGCATATACAGAAGCAGTGAGTGATATCACAGACTCTGTATCCCTTGTGTTGTTCTTGTGTGACTTTTCAGTTCACTTTCTCTGAATTAAAATAAAGGCCATGAGCTCAATAATTTCATATATAGGAAACACACTTGTGTATGGAAACATTTCATTTGAGAAGTGATCCTGATCTTTATAAGTAACACTTTGGATATAGGGTATGTCCTCTGACAGCATCTGTCCTCTCCTCCCAGGCTACACCAGCAGGTGCCTGGTTGACCATGCTAGGTTAGATACCAAGTCTTTAGTGGCTAAAATTGAGATTAATTTCACTTAAGAGGTAGCAGGTATGAAAAATTTTAGGTTCAATTTAGGAACCTAAAGTTGGCAACAAGGAGACTGAAAGCCTGAGTAATTTTAAATGCTGAAAAAAACAAAACCCAGACCCTCCTTGAGAAACAAACTGATTTGGAAACTGAGTTATTGTGTAAAAATAAACAAAAGCCTCCCTCCAGCCTTCTTACTAAATTAGGTTTTCTGGACACAAATGCTGACACGAGCAAGTTTATAGTCTAAGAAAAAGAGGAAGCATGGAAAATAGCACTTGGAGAGTCCTTGAGAGGACAGCTAATTCATCTGTTTCAGAAAAGAACCATGTTCTATCATAAACTGAGATAGTGTTTTGTTGGACACTGGTTCTGCTTTTAACACCTTCAGTCTGAAACTCCCATAGCCTTCCCTAGGGAAGCTGTCTCTGCGCTTCATGGGCTGTCTTTAATACTAGGAACATTTTCACACTGTCAAATCTGAACCCTGCTTACGGAAATTTACTTCTCATCTCTTCGATCATCTGAATATTGTATTCTCTTCTCTTTTGCAACATCCTTGTATGTATTTAAGGAGTTCTGTCACATGTAGCTTTAATCATTCCTCCTCTGGAAGAGGCAATCCTAGTTCTGTCAATCAATTCTTGTCAAGACTAGACAACAGGGCTCTCCCCTTGGAGCTCTCCAGTATTTGTTGGAGTCTGCTGCAAATGCATGTTCTTCCAATTAAGAAAATTTCATCTAAACCAAATTGCTATTCAAATAACCTATTAAGATTATTTTGTGCTATCAACTCTGAAGTATTCACTACTGATTAAAATGACCTTTTCCATGAAGAGGAATAGAAATGCAGAGTGCTTCAAAGTCAGTGAAACAATAACGGGTCTCATTCATCTCTTTGTCTGGCTTGAAATTCTGTTAACGTAGAAATACTAAGAAAGCAAAAAGCTCAACATGATCATATGGGGACACAGAACAAAGAGCAGGGGTAAAGTTCACATGATGACACAGTCACGTTCATCAACTCTTACTTGAAAATTTTAACAACTATGTAAAAGATTGGTGTTATTGGACAAATTGACAGTGGTCTATAGAATTGTGAGAACAAAAATAATGATAACAGGTTTTCAAAAGCCAGAGGGAACTGGTTTTCAATGTCTAATTCTTAGCAGGGAGAAAATACCTGAAACAATTCTGCCATCTTTGCTGTCTTGGTTCATTCCACCTATGAGCAGGAGGAAATATAACTGTATGTTTAATCTGATTATACCTAATCTAAACAAAAGGAAAATATGAAATTAGCTACTTGATTCAGATATATAGCAGGGAAAAAAATGGTTTATTCGATCAATTTGAAGTAAGAAAATAGTAAGTGATCACATGTTTTAAAATAAGGAAAAGAACGGACACAACACATTTCAATGGAAAGAGATGATTTCAAAATTCATACAACCAAAGTTCAAAACATTGTGCTAAGCCCCAGAAACTGGGAAAAGGGAAAAAAAAACAAATGAAGACAACATATATTTCCAGTCTGATTGAAACCGAGCCAATTAGAGTAGATTTGCTTTAGTAGAGCTATTCACCTTTTTTTTTTTTCAAGAAACAAATAATGAAAGCAATAAAGACCTGAAAAAGGAATTATTCTAAATAAATTCAGTAGCAATGAGATAATGATTTCCCTGAAGAAGCAAGCAATAGGAAAACACATATCCTATTTCCTTGACAAGTTAAATTTGTTTATCATTTAATGAATCATTGCATTTCCAAAATTAATTAAAGTAGTTACAGCTAACTAATATGCACAACAAGCTTATTTGACTGAAAAAAGAATGGATACATAGATCCAACTAAAAAAACCCATCCACTGTATTTTCTCCAAGTCTAGAACATGGTTCAGTTTTGTATCTGGAAAGCAAATACTTTCCTATTTCATTTCCCATAAGATATATTGAAATTTCAGAAATTTTTCATTTTCATATTCCACTTATTCAGGGATCAAGTTCTAGGCCTTGCTTTAGAGAGTTATCTTCCTCCCTCAAACTGACACCATCTCTTTGAATATCTAAATTAAACTTATATATTCTCCAAAGAAAGTTTTTCTTATTCTACAAATCAGCATCTATGTATTAAAAAATCCAACGTTTTCAGAAACTGTCAATATTGTCTCTAGCAGGCGAACTCCAGATCCTGATTCTACTATTGCAATCTCTTTGATGCATTTACTTGAGCTCCTATAGAGGTCCACATCAAGAAGTTTGTTACTGAAATGCTGGATCAGGACTCCAGTTATTAGCAAAAAAATAAAAACAAGTAAAACATTTCAACTAAACTTTTAATTGACATTCCAAAGCTTTGCATTTGTATCTAATTTGTATCAACTAATATTGATTTTGGTATCAACTTAAATTGAGTTTCACCAGCAATATGAATGCCCAGCATAGAACAACAGGTAAGTGGTTTGGAGGGGACTTCTGATGACTGTCTAGTCCAGTCCCCTGCTATAAGTGGTAGTACTACCAACACCGAACCAGGTCAGCTGTGGGTTTTCCCTGCCAAGTTGTGAAATCCTTCAAGGATGGAGATTTCACTGCACGTGAGCCACAGGTTCCTGCATTCTACCAAACTCCTAGTAGAAAGCTTTCCTTAATATCCACTCTGAACTTGCCAATTTTCAGCTACTGCCTCGTGCTACAGCACGACCTTACAGAGCTGTTTGGCTTTCCAACAGAAGTTGTGGCTGCTGTAAGACTACTCCTACCCTCCTCTTTTCCAGTCTAAACCAGCCCAGCTGCCTCCCTCACCCACTCTCTTCAGTGTTTTTATCCTGGCAGCTCTCTGCTGGATCCACTCTCGTTTCTCAGCAGACACTCTGAAATAAGGAACATTGAAACAGGGCACAGTAATCCTGGGGTGGCCTCACCAACTCTGAGGTTGATAATTCCTCTTGTTCTGATGCCCATGCTGCTCCTAATTCAGCCAAACATCTTGTTTGCCTGATTCATGTTGAGAGCACAGCGCTGTCTCCTGTCTACTGGGCATCCACTGCAACACATAGGGGGTTTTATTAAGCAGCTTTTTTAGCCCATCAGTTCTTTGCCTGTATGCATGATAGGATTTTTTTTTTTAACCCAGTCATTTTAACTGGGCCCTGTAAGAGCCATCACCTGAACAAAAAAGGCACCAAATTGCCAGTGTCTTTATGATCCATATAACGTTAATGGAAAAAGAGAAGTAAGCAGATTACATCTCTGATATGTTGATACCATACTGACACACACTGATTACAACACACTGCTATTCTAAAGGTACATAATTCCTCCCCAGAGCATGAACATTATGAGACCAGATAAGACCCTGGAAACTTTTAGTTTTCAGGCTACCAGTTAAGACATTGTCTTCAGCAGCCACAGATGAAAAATTAAAAGTACTTAATTAAAATGTATTCAGTACAAGAAAGTGCAAGAGAAGTTGAAATTCCAGCAATTCCATATGATGTTTTCCATTATTCCCACATTTTCCTTTAAAGTGTGCACAGATACGTCTAGGCTACAGCCTACACATCAGCTTTCCAATGTTACTGTGAGAGAACGCCCTGGATAAATGTCCTCCATATCCTGTCTTTGTCCCACAAGTCATTCAAGTGGAAAAAAATATTTTTTTCCAAGGAAAAAAATTAATCTTCTTAGCAAGAATATATTTCAAATATTGACCTGTTCTCTCTTCTGCCCACAGAGAGAATGTAAAGCTTCTTAATCACGTTCTATGCATGTGAAGCCAAGCTTTCCAAATAAATGAAACGTGTGGAGAGCTAGTAGTGTTATTCCTTAATAAGCAGTAAAAGACCAGGATCAAAAAAGAAGGTCTATATTGATAAAAATCTATCTCCTGTATAAGTGATCAAGTTTTAAAAAAGCAATAGGATACAACTTTTTGAAAAACAGTTTTAGACAACTATAATTTTTTAATTCATGTTATCAATTTCACTTTGGAAGAATGGAAATTTCCTTCAACTATGTTGGTTAAAAATAAAACCAAAATATTTGTGTGGAAAAAAAATGATGTCATGGTTTAACCCCAGCCAGCAAATGAGCCCTGTGCAGCCACTCACTCCCCCACCAGCAGGAACAGGGAGAGAATCATAAAGGTAAAAGCTTGAAAACTCCTGAATTGAGACAAAGACAGTTCAACAGCAAAAGCAAAGGGTGTGTACACAAGCAAAGCAAGATAAGGAATTAATTCACTGCTTCCCATGGCTGGGCAGGCAGTGTTCAACCTCTTCAGGAGAGCAGGGGCCCATCATGTGCAACAGTGACTTGGGAAGACAAACACCATCATCCCAAACATTCCCCTCTTCCTTTTTCTTCCCCCCACTCTATATACCGAGCATCATGTCATACGGTTTGGAATATCCCTTTAATCAGTTTGTGTAACCTGTCCCAGCTGTGTCTCCTCCCATTCTCCAATGCACCTCCCACTTCCTTGCCAGAGTGGCAGGCAGTATGGAAAGCAGAAAATGCCTTGGCTCCATGTAAGCCCTGTCCACTAATAACAAAAACATCACCATATTATCAACCCTCTGTTCAGCACAAATCCAAAACACAGCCCCATTCTAGCCACTTGGAAGAAAATTAACCCTACTCCAGCCAAGCCAGTACAAATAAAAAAGGAAACTAACCTACATTGCATATCTTGCAGTGAAAACAAAGGGAAAATTTTACATCATTCATCAAACAGCTTTGTGCTTTCTATAAGCACTAATGAGAAACAAAGCAAGAATATATAAAATTCTCTTTAAAATATTTTACATACTAGTGGAGAAGGACCAGTAGGAGATATAGGGGTTAACTTTAATTTTCTTTAGCATAATGAAATTATCAGATGTCTGACAATAAAAGTCTTGGAACCTGGAATATATGGTAGTGTGGTATTTGTTTGGCTGACACTAGAAAGTCTTGCATATGATTAGACTAGATAATAAAAGTATGCTATAAAGACAATTGCAAAGACTTATGTAGCATTTTCATTTGGAAAAAAATTTATAGATCTGGCAAGGAGTGCTAATTATAATTTTTTATTAAGGACTTAACAATGCTTAACAGTGCACTGTATTATTGATTGTTGAACATTCCGCTATTCAGAAAGGATTCCTCACTCCTGCCACAGAAGTTGAGTGCTGGAAAAAGGACATATTACACAATGCAAAGAGACTGAAATTATCCTTAGTTTTTAATATAGCCCGAGTGAGACAAAAACCACTCTCTTGAAATGAGATTCTGAAACCTTTTTCAAGAAGGTAATGTCAGGAAGTGTATGACATTGGCTGAAGAACGACCCAGTTCTAACAGCATAAGACAAGTAGCTCAACACAAGCCCAAAAGCAGAGGGGTAACTAATACGTGGGCATGGAAATATACCCTAAAACCTGAATTAATTTCTAGGGCTTTGCTTTCTGCCTGGATGGGTAAAGCTGGAGTGAACACAAAGGTTTATCATTTCCACCAGACTAAAATATCAATTTATCCATGAGGAGGGCATAGTGCCCTGCATTTCCTGTCCAAAGGGCAAAACAAAAGCTTGCACCAACAGAGGTCCTCCCCTTGTTGTACCTCAGACATCTGGCATGATGGTGGAGATATTTTATATGTCAGTGATCAAGAAATTCATCACAAGCCAATTTTTACTGCAGAAAAAATAAGTGTCACAATGTTTTACTTCCTTCCAACAATTAACTCATTAATGAATAGAGACACTTGAACTGAAAACAAAAATTAGCATTTGTCAAGACATGAACAAATAACTAAAGTAAAACGTTTAATTTTAAATTAATAGTGGCACCTTCCTAGGTAGTAGTCAAAAGCTGAGGAAAACTGGTTTCCCAGTAAATAAAAAGCTCAGGAAGGGATTTAATGAAAAAGAGGACTTAAAAGAATATTACCCATCAGAACAGCTGAAGATATGAAAACTAATACTCTTAGTAAAGCGATGCTAGAGCATTCCAGCTGTATGCAGAGAGAACAGATTGTTGCAAGGCACATTAATGCCATAAAAAGTTGAGTTCCTAGCACTGAAAAATGATGAGTCATTAATGCTTCTTAGGTAAAAATAAAATATGAGTGCTAACAGAAAATGCCAATCAGCTTAGAGGGTTCTTTTAATGAGTGATAAAAAGTGCAGGTGAACAACACTTGAATCATAGTGTGTGAATACATGTATTTTAATGCTTTAGAAGATGTCTAGTGAAGATGAAGGTAATTACAGCAACTGAATGTGAAGTCTCATTGTATTATATGAGCATAAGAAGAAGAAACCTGAAGAGCCATACACATGAACAGTCATTTTTCTAGCCTCAGCCATGTCACATGATGGCTGCTAATTCCAGTCTCCAATTAACCACAACACTTTAAACTCTGCTACTACAGCTGTTGATAAATTACAGACCTTCAAATCCCATTAATTATATACTTGAAATTGTGGTAAAATTCAGGCTGAACAGAAGCTGGTGTATTATATGAAAAATGCCAAAAAACACATTACAAAAATAATTAAAAATTAGTTGCTTTCATCTGCTGGAAAAGAGAATACTGTTCAGTTTTAGTGTTCTAAAACCAAAATTAGTTGTCCATTTTCCATCAAAAATGGAGCATTTCAGAACAAAGCAGCAACCCACAGAAACTTCAGTTAAAGAGGCTGTTTTCAGGGAAAATAATTGTCATATGAAAATACTAACTCACATGCAAAATATACCCTCAGAAATATTTAAACATGGTTTTGAAAAGGATACGTAAGCAAGAGAGATTAAAGAGGCCTTTAATATCAAATATTGTCACCCTGTACAGGTGCCTAAAAATTTTTGACCAGTAGCTTTTTACTTTTTTTTAAAGCTGAGAAGCTTGAGCTCATGTGATTCTTCATGGTTAAATAAGCAGGAAATCATTCTTACTGCTTTTCTATTTAATCCTTTCCCATTTTTTTTTCCTGTAAGCTTTCAATTGTAGAGGCACAAGACCCAGCTGCATGAAGTCAGGAGCAAATTCCCTGCTTAACGTCAAAGCTCACATCCATTGCAGGAAAGTACAAGAACTGACATTAACCAATCCCCAAGGTGAAAATATTTAGTCTCAATTAACAGAACTCCCATTTATTCAAATTCATAATAGCATTATTCTTTGCCAATATATAAGATTTTATTACTGCTTTATAATTTTTAAGCTTTCTTCCCTTGTCAATGCCTACACCTTACAATTAAGAAACCTACAACAGCAACACTTTATTTCACATTCAAGCTTCTCAAATGGTCCTTGTTGGTGATTAAAAACACCCCAAACAAACAAGGGGAAGAAAGGAAAAAAATATCCCCCTTGGCTTCTGACACTGATGAAAACAGAACCAGCATTGCAGGAACAGTCTGTAAAGCTGATTAAACCCTGAGAAATGAGTTCCTTTCCAAAACAAATGAAAAAAAAATGGGTACCATCAGTCTGCTGTTTGCACAGAGAGTCATCATAGGAGAGAGTAAGGCAGAGAGATGCTGTCTTGCAGCTATGAGTTCAAAAAGCAAGCTTTATGGGAACAAAAGTCCTACCCTAGGTATTTCTCAAAAATGGGGTGATGGAAAGGAGTGTAAAAATTAATGAGTGGAAGAACAACAAAAAAGATTGATAAGAAAAAGTATTTCCCTCTGTGGCAAATCTGTCTCTCAACTTGTATGGCTTTACTGCATTCTACCATATTGAAGGGGGCATGCATGGCTTACTGGGTTTTAGCATTCAGCTGAACAGATGTGACAACTCAAAAAGTTGCATAGAAACTAAAAGGGAAATGTCTTACCTTCTTCCCACATACTGCAGAAAATATTAGAATGCATATTTGACAGACTGAAACCCCAAGGTTAAAAGAAAAAGGTATTTCCCTCCTGAAATGTCAGGAGGCTCTCCAAAGGCCTGTATAACCACAAAGGATCCAGACTGCATTAAAGCATAGTAAGGAGCTGGGCTCCCAGCTGTCATTTGGATTTGAAATCTCCCATGTGATCAGAAGGCTCTATTCAAATATGCATCTACATATTTACTTCACAAAGTCCAAAGATGCTCAGTCTAACTCCCAGAGTAGCTCTGCAACACACAAATTCATGAGCATGCTCTGATGTTTAGAAGAACAACTGCAACAGACTGGAGTTCTTGTCATTGTGTGCGGGAGCAGATCCATGGGCTGCTGAATGATTAGTGTGGAAAAAAGGTGGAAAGAATACATTTAGAGAACACTGAAGAAAAACTTGTCTTTTGAGGAGCAATCTGGGATTCAACTCCTGAAGACTTACTCTCAGGTGAAAACACACATCTTGTGAGTTTCCAGAACTGCCAAGTAAATGTGATTTGTTCAAATGTGCTTTTCCCACTAGTGTCTCAGTAATATTCTCTTTTAGAAATTTCTGTGGTGACACCTGAACTTCAATCACCCATTAAAATTGGGGTAATGCATTTCTATAGATCTTTAGAGAGAGAGAAAAAAAAAATATTCCAGACAAACCCCTATCGCTCTCCCAAGCCTCAGGGCACAACTGGACCACCTTTACTAAAGAATAATATTGATAAAATCCATGAAGTTCCTGATGACTTATTTATTTAGGCTAATTTATGTTTTAATTTCTGTTGTCCTTAGAGGAGAAATGCTGGCTTTTTTTCTGTTACAGTTGCTGTTATTAAAAGTATTCTGGTAGGCCATTATATTTTTCCTAGGAGTGCAGTACATTAAAGTATATAGGACTTGCAAAGAAAGTCATCCTTGTAAAGGGTAAGGCCTTGTTTTCTTTCAGGAGCTTGCCTAAGATCAATATTTCATTTACCATAACAACAACAAAACAGGGAAAGCAACTGAGAATAACATGAAGTGAGGGTGAAGAGGAGAGAGCTCTCCCAAAGAGGAAGAAGGGAGAGCAAAGCTACCCTGGGAACCAGCAGAGCAGAGGAGCCGGGTCTCCAAGCTACAAGAGCTGCAGAAAGCAAAGGTCTCTAAGCTTGAACACCATTGAGAAGGTATATTGTGCACACAGCAGACTCTGATGATCCATAAAAGATTTAAATACAGAATCTTGCTGAGAGATCTCCTGGGCTGAGCAGTCAGACTGTGCAGTGAAGAGTTCTTTTATGTTCTCTGTCCCTGCAAGCACAGAACAGCCATGGGATCATGCTCTATACACAACTTCAAGCAGAAGGTGATGTGCTTCAATTTTACCTATACACATTTTTCAGACATTTCATCAAAACAAATGGAAACAAAGATGTGTGCAGAACATATTCTCTGATCTGCAATGTCCCTGCAAAGAGAAGAGATATGTGAACTAGTCTGGCTCTGGCTATTCCTGAAGTCAAACCTTATTTCTGCTCAAGAATATGATTTTCTTTCATTTCACAAATGCTCCCTCAGAACAGAATTGGATTTTGCTTCATTGTAAATGACTGTGTTCTGAAGCACATATAGTTGTCTCCTATGAATATCCCACAGATCTATTATGCTGTAATAAATAAGCCCAGGTCAGGACTTGACATCAAGAGCCATTTTTGGAAAATATTTTCCCTTTATTCATATTTCTATGTAGTTTCCCCCTTTTTAAGAGAACTTGCATGAGCACTGGAGTCTTGGGAAATACCTGACACGATTAAGAAGAGGGAAGCTCTGCCAGGGGAAATTTAAGTTGGATATCAGAAAAAAATTCTTTCCAGAGAGAGTAATCAGGCATTGGAATGG
>JAWWEV010000083.1:47302008-47322384 GCA_035583235.1 Hafferia zeledoni
GGCCGTGGCACTGAGTGCCATGATCTGGTAAAGGGACTGGAGTTGGCCCAAGGGTTGGACTTGATGATCTTGGAGGTATTTTCCAACCCAATCGATTCTATGATTCTGTAATTAAGTTTATTGTACTTGTGCATGACAAGACTTAATTCTGCGCAAATCTCATTTCATTTGTAAGTAAACACAAGATTAATAATTAAGAACTAAGAACACAGCAACAAAACAAGCAATTTGATACAAATCTAGCTGAAATATTTTCATAGAAGGTATTGCATAGATTTACAAATTAGGAAATAAAGAGCTGGCAAACAGAAATAAGCAACTATTTCTCATTTCATTCCACCTTCAAGTCCTCCTAGAGTAAGATCCACAGAGAAACAGCTGACTGCCTAGAGGGGGGAAATTACTATTTTGCATCTATGACTTTTCTTTACTACCAGGTACTTCATTAAATATTAAGATTTTACTGCCTAAGAGCACTGGAAACAGCAGACTCTGTAGGAGTGAACACATTATTTGAATACTTTTCCTGTTACATTGAGAGGTTTTGGGGGAGAAAAGAAAAAGAATTTGCCACACTAAGATTTGTATGCAGAAAATACTAAAAGAAAAATCAGACAATTTTCCACTTCTATGAATCTATCTCCAAGAGACCAAGGAAGAAGGGAGGATACACTTTTCATTAGTGTAGTCTTGCATTCTTCATCACATTCCATTAAAAATTAAGATGAGGAAATAACAGCTTCATAAAAAAATAATGAGGTTATGGTCATCCATATGCATTCTCATGATCACTAAGGGTTCAGTTTGTTAAAAATAAGGTAAAAAGAGTTGATTTTTAATGCTAGCAGTGCCAGCCATCTAACTGTTTCAAAGCAAAACTTTCAAAAGTATGCATCTTTGTAAGAAGATGAAGGGAAAACTGGAGGAGAGCTAAGCAAAAAAAACCCCAAAACTAGTTTGAATTGCTTTTTAGGAAGGGGGGTGGGGAGAGGGAGAACGGGAAAGGAACAGCTTAATGTTTCTAACCTTTCCGTAAGTACAGAGGAGAAAGGGCTGTCCGGGTGAGTCAGCGTGTGGGTGAGTGGCAGAGCTGCCAGCGCAGGAACAGCGGGGGTGGAGGGACACAACGCGAGCTCATTGATGACTCCTTACATAAAGGGGCATTACTACACAGCAAGCGCTCTCGCAGTGCTACTACTGTCTTTCCGGAAAGTTACACAAAGGCAGCTCTACATGATGAGTTTTATGCTCTTTAAATGTGTCTGCCATTGGGGTCTACCGAGCAAATGTCACACAGAGGTTTCTGTGAGCAAAACCAAAGAAACTCTTGCACACTGTTCTCTCACTATCCTATATCTGTGCCATATCCATCAGTAGAAGTGTTCTAGAAAAATGAAGCCATTGCCCATATTATGACCAACTTTCTAGTAACAATTTTGAAATACACTGCTTTTCAGTGGTAAAATAGCCTTGTTTACTCTTCTTTTAAAGCTTCAGTGCATTTTGGAACTATTTCGCTTTTTACAAATCTCTATTCTCCATTAAGGTTTCTTTAATTCTTTTTTACCCCTGCAGACTAAAAAAATCAGTACTCTTTTTTGGAGAAAGTTCCAGTAAAATAACATATGACAGTTTGCTGGTTCTTTTCATCCTTCCTCTTCTATCCCAGACAACTACGTGGCAATGTGATGTGAATTCAAAAGGCACTTCTTTTTTTTGTGTGTGTTTGGTTTTTTGGTGTTTTTTTACTTTTTTTTTTTTCATTTTCCAACTTATTGGTGTGGTAAAATTCAGCAAAAATGGGAATTACAGTACCTTACTCTGTATCTATGAAGATGTTCCTCAGTGTATATTACAAAAAGCATGTAATTAACTCACAAGATACAGGATTATTAGAACATTTCTTGTTTTATGCCCATAAATAAATTCTAACAATTTCCAGGGTTAAACAGGAACTGCAGGATTTATCTCTATATAAGCCAAGCTCTAAGGAAAATATGGACTTTAAATATATCAGCATAAATCCTAAAGCCATGAAAGTATCTCCATTTTTCCCACACTTTCTTGGTGAATTTAGCCCTTGCTATTAGGAGAAAAGAACCATAAAATTAACAGAAAATTAAATACTCCACCAACTCTAGATACTCAGGCAAAATAGATTCATAATTCTTAAATTAAGTAGTACCTGGAGAAGCCACACTAAATTTTGGAAATAGTGCCATCTGGCACTACTCTTGTAGTTCTAACTGGTCTGCTACTTCCTTGGAGTTTGCAGCTTCCTGTGATGGGGGAAGGTCCCAAGAACTATGCCAAAGGCTGGGCAGGAAGGCAGGTCAAATGAAATGACAGCTCTTTCCTGTGTGCTGGTGGAAGTTAAGTAAAACTGAAGCAGTCCTTGTCGAGAGAAAGCAAAAAATATCTGCTTAAAAACCTTGATGAAAATCATTAGGAATTTTGAGCTCTAGGAAAATTCTTACTGAAGATCCAACAAATACTGAAACAAAGTTCCTAGAAAATTAGAACAGCATCTGCATTAAGTCAACGAAATAAACAGGATAAATACAATTTCAAAGTCTGGGGAATATGTAGAGCTGTTCTTGGTGCCAAAATCTCCAAGCTGCTCTGAATCTGCCACTGAAAGTCCCTGCCCAGTTCTCTCCAAACTCCACCCACAAAGTCTTAAATGCCTTCATATTTCGTCTAATTATTTTGGTCTTGGAGAACTCTGAAATCCTTCTGACTCACATCTGCAGTAATAGATGGAGTACAAACTTAAGGGGGAAAAGCCCATACTTCATATTACAGAGAAGAGTTCTTCCATGGACACACCTCTAAAAGCCAATGAATAAGGCATAGAGGGCTGGGCCCTGAATTATATCATTAGCATTGTTTAACAATAAAGGTAATTTAATTCTTACAGCCAAGCTTAATCCCACAATTTAATTCACTAAAGAACTAATACTATTACTGTGAAAGCATCACTTCCAGTTAATAGACCTTTTTTTTCCAATTAACTTGAATCATCTCATGTAAATATATGAACTTCACATCTTCCTCATGTTGCTGTGTTTATAGCTCTTTAAATGCCAGAAAGTTAGTCAAACATTCTTATTTCCATAACTGTTTCCTTTGTAAATCTCAAAGCACTATTCACTGGCTCAAAAGCTTCATTATTTGTTTTACATATGAACAAGCTTAAATACTCAGAAATTAAATGATCTGGCTCAAAATTACACAGAAAGTTGATGGCAGAGTCACGTTTCCTGATCCTCAGTTGATGAGGTACCTGTTTGAATATAAGGCATTTGATAAGACAAGTCATATTGATTAGCTATTACACTCAAAATGTGAATGTCTGCTGTACCAGATGGCAGCCTCACAAATCTGTTCAAACATATCTCAGGAGAGAAAAATGTTTGCCAGTGCTCTCTATTCCATTACTTTGCTAACAGAACTATAAACCCAAAAGCTTTTCTTCTCTTTAAGAAACATCATCATAGCCACGTGTCATAGAAGAGTAAGTTTGCAATAGGTTACATCTTCACTGTGTACTACACTGAGTAGTGTGGAAATTGGGGTCTGTGGAGGAATGTTGGGTGTTTGCTGGTAGCTTGTAAGGGAAAGTAATTAATAAAACCTGGTGTGTACCTGTTGTACTGGGACCTGAATTGCCAATCCAAAAATATTAAGAGTCTGAAAAATGAAGAAAACTATTTACCCAAGAAATATTAAATTCAACCCTCAGAAAAGTAGAGACCTCCCAAGTTTTTTTATAATATGTTTGAAAGATGAAAAATATCTAAAAGCCTTGCAAAAAACATTACAGAGGGCCTGGTCCAATACATAAAACCACTACATACAGAAGTTGCTGTCCATGATACCATAGTGCATAAAGTTTTTGCTTGCTGCCTGTGAAGAAGATCTGACTTTCTGGCTGGACAAATTTAAGCCACAGTACACTACTCCACAGTCTAGACTGGGCTGTGGAAGAGAATTGTCATTTCTTTACTGCAGTTCATCCTGATAAGGGAGGAGGATTGATAATGGAGTTGGCAGAAGAGAAGGCCCAGCACCTTCTGTGAGCAGCCTATATAACACAAGTTAGTGCTATAACTAAAAGCAGTGCAGGACAGAGATGAGTTTCAGAAGGTTTCATAGACTCTATTTCATTGCTGACCTATTCAGATGGGATCCAGTTCTGGAGTTACATATACTATCCCCAGAATTTCCCCAAAGATTTGTGCCTCAGGACATCTTTGCCCTTTCTGACTCTGGACTTCCAGAACCTTCCCCCAATGTGCTTGGCCTAAGAAGGATGAGGGTTTCTCTTCTCTACCGTGAGGAAGGGCAAGACCTTTCCCTTCCTTCCCCTGCCAATCTGGCAGCAGCAGCTTCGATTGGGTTATCCTTTGGAAACCTAGGACAGTTCCTTATCAAAGGTCGTCCATGGCAGTCCTAGTATGTTTACCTGATCTGTAAAACATGACCTTGCAAACGTGCTCAGAAAACAGGAATGAAATGAGCTCATTTGATAAGGCACTATATAGGTTAGAGACGAACCTGACAGCCTGCCCAGGTCACTGTACAGGAAGGCAGCCACAGATCTAGCTGGCTGGTGGAGGTGCTGACCTGCCAGAGAGATTTCTCATTTTCTACATCATAAAAGGCAGCTTGAGCTGAGATTTTCACATCAACAATCAGGTCAGCTCCCCAGCACTCAGGGCAAAAAACGCCTTGTGGGCACACTGCCCATTCTAACTTGTCTGAGCTCTGTGAAAGAGTGAAAGAGTCTATCTCTAATCATGCCTTTCACTTATGTTGCAAATGGAGTTTTCTGAAAAACAAAAAACTTGAAACTTTGGGTCTCATACATGGAGCAGGCATAGAGAAATGGAATGAAGAAGTACACTGGGATAGAGAAGAAAGAAGTAAAATATGAAAAGATTAAAGACAAAAGAGACATTCCATTAGAAGGCACCAAGACATCACCAAATATTAGGGAAGTTAATTGGTAAGAAAAAGAATGATGATTTTCAAAATACAAGGCTGTTTTCAATAAATTCAGTAAATTAGAAACATCTCTAACAATAATTACCAATTTAACTTGCTTAGGTTACTCAAGGAAAGTAACCGTAGGATAATTGAAATAATATCTTAACAAGGTCACAACATCAAACACTCTATGCATGCTAACAGCCTGTCACTACTTTCTAATACACTGTTATTATTAAACTAAAGAATATTCAATTTTAGCTGCAGGATATAAAAGTCCTTTCATACATGTTTTTTCCTCCAACAATAAGCTTAAAGATTTTACATTAGCCTTTAAAGTTGTTTCTATAATCTCTTAAGGTTTTTTCGCAAAATGACAATGGATCACTCAACTGTGTGTTTTTACTTTTCAGTGTTTACAGCATCTTCAATTTGAAGAAAGAGCACACAGTAAAAACACAGACTAAAACCATTCAGATCATTATTCACACAGCAAACCATCACAATGCATTCTGTGAGATGCTACTGCCAAAACTGAATCATGTAAGTAAATTATTTTAACAAATTATTCATAAGAGAAAACTAAAGATGGAGAACAACCTGTTATCAATCACAGGATGACTATTGAGCCAGTGATTGGATTTACTGTGGAAAATGACAGATATGTTCCTTGATGTAACTGGAAAGGTATTTTCAGCTGAAGGAGAGAAAAATTAGCCAGGATCCTGAGACATCCGGCATATCAAATGTAATGTGGGGCATTAATATTCAATTAAAAAACAAAAGGGAATTTACACTGGAGAAGTAGCAGAGAAGGGTAATCAGAAATTAAAAAAAAAAATGACAAGTTTGCTCTGCAAGAGGAGACTGCAAATGCTCAATTTCATCACTTGGGAACTCAGATGATATATTACTGCTTTCTCTGTATGTCTATGAAATTACCAGATAAAATATAATAGAATTATCAGTCAGGTGCATAAATGAGTGGTAAAATTGAGTAACTATCAATGTCTGACTTTCAGACTAGTGGGTTACATCAAGGAGATTCTGGGCTACTCTGGGCCTGAGGCTGCTCAGATTTACCGCAATGGTGTGGAAAGGATGAGCAAAAAGTGCTCATTTAATGTGCAAATCCAGCAAGTTAAAGGGGTGACAAGCATATTGCAGAAGAGGAAGAAAGTTCAAAGCTATCTTGAAAACAGAAGAATTGGCCTGGGGTAAGGGGACTGTAATTCAGTAAGGGAAATACAAAGCTCTGCACACCGGCAGGGATAATCAGCTGTTTAAGCACCACAGAGTGGCAGTGCCATGACTAGAATTGATATTGCAGGAAGGAATTAAGAAATCATTGTCAATCACAACCTAAACATAAGACTAAAATTTGCTTTAAAAGTCCATATGGGAATGTAGCAGAAGTATTGCCAGTGAAATGAAGTAGTTCTTTATCAGTAAGGCCTCAGCTGGCATGCAGTTTATATGACTGAAAAAAGACACAATTCAATTAAAGGGAGTCTGAAAGACTAAAGGGAATTTTTATACACCTGAAAAAAAATATTGTATAAAGAACAGCTGAAGAACTTAGTTAAGAGAAAAGACAATTTAGGAGAGATGTGATAATATTCCTTAATATTTGAAATGTAGCTCTACTCAGAAAAGGATAAATATTTTCCAACATTCACTAAATGCAGAAAAAGAAGTAGGGAATTTAAGAAAAAATATATTTAGCAGAGATATAGAGACAAACATCTACCAATAGGATGAGGAAGAATAGCGACAAAAGGAATTTATGGGTGCTTATACTCTGTTGCTGGACTGTGAATTTGAGAATCATCTGTCATGAATGATATAGATAATGTTGCCAATTCCAGGTATTGGGATGAATTCCCCCCTCCTTCCTTGCTGCATTTAGCCTCTTGTCTCAGCAGACTGCAGCTCTGCACCCTTCAGCACTGACTAATTGACAGCCAAAGTCAGTCAGTGTGGAGTAGAAACATGTGAAAGCCATGCATGGGTTTGTATAATTGTATGAATTTTACAAACTGCTGACAGGTAGAGAAAAAATATTTTCTCTGGACTCTTGAACAGCATCTTTGTTAGATTTGGCTTTTCCCTCACCTACCAACATCTGCCAGAGTACTACAAAGAAAAGCTGTTCTTGAGAGCCCAGAAGCACTGCTCCCCCTGGCATTAGTGCTTGCTGCCCTCTGCCTCTCTGAGCCACCGATTCCCCAGGTGACAAATCCTGCCACGCCAGCTGTGTCAGCACGGGAGTCTTACTGCCTGGCACCATCAGGAACTTCTCTGCAAGCACCGACAGGGTGCAACGACACAGCAAACACTCTTCCCAAACAAAGAGGCTGGTTGGCACTCCAGAAAGCCACCTGAAATGACAGTGCCTGGGCATGCTCATGGCTGTAATTAGCCTTCTTTTTAAAATCTTCATTATGGCTGTAGGGACAAGCTCCAATTCTGTCAGCAAGAGGTTTTTTTGTTTTTCTTCAGTTCTTGCTGTGGTTGCTGGTCTAACAGATCAGTGTGTCTTGATCTTTCTGTCTGCCAAAACAGTCCTGCCATCACCCTGGGGGAGCAGAATCCTCTCCTACATCAACAAACCTGGCTATTAGAAGGGATTTGAGCAACCGTTTTGGTTTTCCTGTCCTCCTGCTAAAGACTCCCTTCCAGTCTATCTCATTTGCACGTAACCCTTTATGAAAACACCCACGCAGTGGAATGTCTCACAGTCATCCAAACAATATTGATGTTTCTTAATTCTCCACGCACCCATTTTCTGAGGTGATTGTGCCAGGCACCACGGACAAGGATCAGAAGAAGAAAATTAGAAGCATTTTCCAGGTTCTTGCAATGAATACTTTACTTCTTCAACACCTTTGGTTTCAATATGCAGGGAAAAATTTCCAGCTGGGAAAAACAGTGGTAGTGTGTTGTCCTCAGAGGAACAATAGTGATTTATATCAACTGAGGACCAGGCAGAATTAATAGAAGAAATAGAGTCAAAATCTAGTTAGTCTATACACTGAACTCTAAACCTAGGCAAATTTAACACTGGCTAGTTACAACAGTACCAGACTTCTTTCTCTACAAATCCAGCCAACTGTTGTTCACCCTGGATGGGCCATCTGCTGTAGGTGCCTGTGCTGAGAGAGAGCTCAGGTGGAAGGCAATGCCTCCCCAGCACACAGGTTAGCACTACCCTAGTCCAGAAAACAGGAACACAATGAAGGCATCCTACAAGAGCCATCCTTTTTTTCCAGGCACCTGTCAACAAACACTGTTACAGCTTTGTTAGCATGGACAGATCCAATGGTCTCTTATATCCCCTTTTGCATCCCCTATTCTTTCAGCTAAAAGTCCTGAAGGGCTTCTTTGTTCAAGATTCAAAGAATTTGTGCAGGAGACTCATAATCCATAGGAGGTGGAGGCAGAGACTTCATTTAGAAGACAGCTCCCTTACAATGAAGCAGTTAAATGGTCTGCAAATCTCTGATTTTCTCCAGAAAGGCTGATACACTGCTTATGTCTTTTCCCTATGCCTTCAGGATTCTCTTTATTTTACCACACAGCTTATAATTATTTGCAGAGGTATCTCATCTCCAAACTAGTAATGTTAGTTTTGTGGCTAATAGCACCCACCTTCCAGAGCAAGCAAGTTTACCTTGACAAATGCTCTATTTAAATGCACTCTTTGTCACTGTTTGATCTACTTTGAACTGAATTTACAAACTAGATCACCATTACAATCAGTGCTAAGGAAATATTCTCATGAATATGAACTTTCTACCCATCTGGCTGAATTAGGTTTTGTCTGAAGGACAATGCATCTTAGAGCAGCATGGAGTTGCTAGAAAATATTTTAGCAGGTCACAGATTTCCAGTAAAGCTCCCAGTGTTTGAAATCACTGATAGTAGCCTGGGGAAGCACTTGCATCAATATTTTTTGTCAGACAGATAAGTATTTAAAAAATGAACTCATAAAAACATTCCTGCAAGGTTAATTACAGCATAATTAAGCTAGTGAAACATATCAATCTGCTTAGCTGGTGTGAAAATGAACTACACTTGACTGACACATATTGTGCAAACGAAATTGAAATAGGAAAAGGGAGGCATTGCCACTTTAGCTGCAGTGAATGAGAGTAAGGCCTGTTGACATAGCTATATGGAAAACTCAGAATTCAGGACTTCTAATTTGAGAGCAGAGAAAATAATGAATTAATGGAAAAGGCATTGTAGGATGTCCAAAAGAACACAAAGCAAAGTGGTGCACTTAGGCTGTCATGTCTATTTAGCTACAGATGTAAGACTAACCACTGAATATGTATAATATAATATTTAATAATATAATACATAAAGGAGACTTCTATACTGTTTTCTGTTCTGCAGGCTGATGGAGAGATATAGCTTATGCATCAGAAGTGTCAATTAAAAGAACCATCCTCCAGTATAATAATCATTTGACAGACAAAAGAGAATGTAATCCACATTCACTTAAGCAAAGCTTTTTTTTTTTTTTTTTTTTTTTTTTTCTTTCCTGGAGTAAGGACAGACACAGAGATCACTGTTCTCCTAATCTTTTCCTTTGAACGAATGGTGAGAAGTTCTTCCTATTGTTCCCATCCCTGTAGGACTGCAGCACCTGGCTGGCTGTTAGGTGAAAAAAAAAAAAAAAAAGGTGGGTATGATGGGTGGTCTACCAAGGAACAGTGCTGTGCAGCTGACAAAGAAATAGGTCCATGGCTGAGGAACCTTAGGCTTGGTTAAAGGCCAGAACTGCTTTTTGGGCCTGACACACCCTTGCCACATTGCTTTTGTTGTGGAACACATTTTGTACAGGCACCTCAGTGTACAGCTCCAGTGCCAGCTGCAGGTTGAACTTTGGGTGAGGTAAGAGATCATGAACTGGATCAGCCCCTTTGCACAGCAAAGGGGACCTGTGGCAGCAGCCATGTGACCAGACACAGCAAGAGCCAGGAACTCAAGAGAATGATCCCAGGAATTAGCATGCATAGACTGAGAGGGTATAAAAGGCCAGGATTTCCTTAATTCAAGGTCCCTCCTCAGAGGAACCAGCTCAAGCAGTTATTCTGTTGTTGCCCCAAGATAATATTACTTGAAAGAATCAGAGATCTGAGGCTCTGCTATGGGAAACCTGGGGTCAAGCCACTAAGAAAACATTATCTGACAGTGTGAGAGTGGTGTCTGTAGGGAGTCAAACAGAGCACTCACTGAAGTCACTCACTGCAAGGGGTTTCAGTCATGGCAGTGAAAGTCTCAGGTGGTGGGAGTGTGACTGCCAGAGTGAATGGACAGACAGGAAAGTTACCTTAAAAGCTTTGCTTGGTGGAAAATGCAGAAATAATTTATTGGGAATGTGTAAAACCAAGAAGCACCATGCAGTCAGGCAGTGATTGATACTGTGCTCTGCAATGCTTTTGCATTTACGTCTAGACACCTGAGACCATTAGTCTTTCCCTAGTGATAGTTTTCCTTATACTAACTTAGGCTAGGGAGCAAGGATTGGTCAAAAGGCAGATCTATTAGTGTAATAAATTGCTGTCCCACAACATGTCTTCTCAATTCCAAGTTAAACTCTCTGTAAGTAAAATTTGGGAGGTGGAAATTTTTGAGGCAAATCTCTATTTCTAGCCCTTTTAGTAGGAGGTTGGCTGCACAGGACTCATTTAATTGGGGGAATAAATTCTCCCTTGCTCTCCTGTCCTTCATCCAAATTTCTCATCTACAGCCTCTGACCTTGAAACACAGCTTACTATCTCCCCTTTGCACAAATGAGCCCTTGATGGAGGCAGTCTACTTTCTGTTGAAGGCACCTCTTCCCCTCTCATGGAGTTTGCTTGCAGGTTTTAAAAGCAAAATAGGACAAAATATTTTTACCTTGAAGCTCTGAGACAAACTTCTGCTACTGAATAATCAATTGTACTCAGTCAGAGAATGTTATCTTGCTTCATAATGATTCTGTTCTCCGGAAGAGCACTACCCAGGAAGACATCCTGAAAGTCTGGCAGTAACTAATATGATGAGAATTATGTGTTAATCATCAGCTTTAGCACTTTGCCATGTATCTGTTTGTTCTGTATGCATTTAGTAAGTTTTTCTTTTTTTTCCCCCTCCCTTGGAATCACAGTATAGTCCTCAATTTCGTTGAAGATGCTGCACTCTTTTTTCTTTCACCCTGTGGCAGTAGCATTCAAATTGCAGCTGGGAAAGGAGAGTATGTAAAAATAGTTATTATCGAAAAAGTTCTGCCAGTACCCTCAGCTAACTCTAACAGTAACTAGATAATACATTGTTTTTGAAACAAAAAGTAGCACAGGAGTCTAAAAAGTGTAGAGATGGGTTTAACAGCTCACTAGATGGCAAGTGTTTTATCAGTCTGACTTGTCAAACACTGCAAAATAGTTAACTGCCACAAAATCATAGAATTATGCTGCTTTACAAAGGTTGGCCTGCCTACATCCAGAGAAATGTAATTTATTTTTTTCATACAGGTGAGGAGTGTAAGTCTAAAATTTAAAAAAAAAAAAAAAGGAACCAAATACAGATGCCACTATTCTGCTTTCATATCCTCAGTATCTGCAGATTTCTTTAATAACAACAGTTAGCAATCAAGAAAAGATGAGGAATTGCCCACTCAATGGGCAATCAAAACCAAATAAAATGCAAGTCAGACTTATAGTTTATCTAAAGGATCATTGATAACAACTTCTGAGATTCATGACCAGAGGAAAAACCCATGGCAGAATCTTTTGGACTTGTTGCAAAAGTTGAGATAGAAATGCTGCAGAAGACAAGACACTGTGTAGTAGAGAACGAGCCACTGCATTCTGCAGAGGCTGGTTAGATTTCTACACTTACTGTATGCTACCATTTCAGCAATCCTTGCTATTATTAGCTGAACAAACATAAATCCTTATTTAGATTTATAAATCAGTATTTTTTTTAGTTAAGATGTCTGTCATTTATAATCAGTTCTTTGTAACAAAGAATAAACTGGCTGATATTCATGCCACTGGAGTCATACACTTTGGTCACATTTGGATACAAAGGTGACTTCCAGCTCACAAAAGGTTATTTATTTATGACTGAGCTCCCCTCACAGCAGCAGAGGTCCAGACTACATGTTCAATAAATGCTGTTCATAACTTTGCCTAGTAACTATCCTCCTGGCCTATGCCATGAAGTAATAGAAGAGACTCAATAGCCAACCCTCTGACTCCCTCTGGCAGCTTATATGACAACCAAGACATATTTTTTAAGCAAATAGTTTTCCATTTTCTTGCTTCTCTTCCCATATACCAACTGTCTATAAAATGAAAATATGATTATTTCTCCCTTCAGGATCTCCTACATACACCAAGATTAAGTACAACTCTGTTCCCTCACTGGCTACTTGAGACAGATCTGCTTAAGGAAATGTTGCATCTGTGAATTGTGTGTAGGTCACAGCTATTGGTACATGCTTTTAAGATCCTTCACTCAGATTTGGGAAGCAAGGAAATCACTGCTGTCCTCAGCAGAAGTCTCTTTATAGCCAATGCCAGCACTTTGGAATTGAATTGGTTGCTGAACAATGGGTAAAGAATTTACTTTTCAGACTTTTCATCAAATTGCATGGTATCCATTGGAATTCTTTTCTGGATGTCAGTAGCACTTTTTTTTCCCATTTTTGTGGGTTTTGCATTCAGGTATTCGTCATGTTCCCATTTTGTGGGAACTTCAAGCATACTTAGGTGCCTTCACACTTACTCAGCCAGCCATCAAGACCTCACATCCTCCTCCCTTCAGGAAGTACCGTCTGCCCACATTACACGCAGGTTCCACCTGTCCATACTGCCAAGGCAGCTGTGTCAGTCCAGTAATTGAGAGTCACTGCACAAAGGAAAAGGGGAAGCCCAGTGTTTCACTGCCCCTTGTGTTTTCCTGTGGTGCATAGCAAAGTGCAGACCTGGCCAGGCTAGGAATGGACACCCACCTCTTCCCAGAGCTGTAGGATGGTCTGGGAAGGAAAACCTCACTTAAAGCATTAAACACTCCATGTTGCATTGCCATCTATGCACAGAACAGTTCAAGAGTTCTGGAACCAGAAAGAGCAAATAATGAGAAGCAATATGGAGTGTGAATTCACTGGCTATTTCTCTGTATTCAGCTGACATCCTGTGAGATCAAGGACTCTCCTGCATACCAAGTACTAACACTCAAAAGTCACAGCACAAGCACATCCTTAGCAGCTCTTGTTCCTGGATTCCACATAGCCAAAAACCACTGCTGGACTCAACAGTCTATTTTATTCCTTCATCCTAAAGCAGAATAAATTTATTTTTATTCATGACAGAGGTTTATATAACTTGTACCTAAAAATAAAAAAAAGTCCAGTGAAGGATGCTTTCCTGAGATTTACTATTAAGAGTAAAAAATTATTCCTGAAGTTTATTATTAGTAGTTTTTAATAACTACTGAACCTAGAGCCTGAGACTTTTGTCCCTCCATTATGACCAAAAATTTACAAATTTTTTTTATCTTTTGCTTAGAAAGTTGGGGGGGGAAATGTCAAATGTCTCATCTTGGCTTCACACTTTTTTTTTCACCATTTATTCAGTGGCATTTTCCTCTTTCATATCCACATTTCATAAACATTATTTTAAGGAGTTATCTGCCATTAAGATCAAGAGTAGAGGTGAATACAGTTTCTAATTAATGTATTTAGACACTAGAAAATTATCTTTGCTGCCACTCCTTATTGTTGCCATGATTTCCAAACACAACGGTATTGATAATGTTCAGTTTAACATTTCTAATAAGTACCTGCTGTTCCCTGTTGGTCAGTGTTTTCTGGATTTATTTTCTTCCCTAACAAAACATTACCTGAACCACAGATTGCAATTAGTGTTAAGAACAATTTAAAATGCTGCCTACCTTTTACCCTTCATTTAACATTTAATTTTATTTTCAAGGAAAAAACCACTAATGGTAGATAAAAATCAAAACAATCCCTCATGCAAAGGTTCTGAGTGTACATATTTCTCAGGAGGGAGACAAACCAGTAAGAAGATAAAAAATAACAACCCCCCCCAACAACAACAACCCCAAACCTATACTGGAAAAACAAATTGAAAGCAAAACAGGCAGTTATTATTTCTTAACAATGAAGTGAGACAAATTTCTCAGAGCATGAAGAGAAACATTCTCTTCTCCATGGAAACAATAGGAATTGGAGAGGGAGAATATAAGGATATGAGAGCAATTTTCAACTCCTGCCTCGATGCATTTAAGACTGCTAGATTTACTAATTTCTTCCTTCATGACAGCACTGCCAACTTAAGGCAAGCAGTGTTTATGAAAAGAATCTTCGACCACCCTTCTCTAAATCAATGTCATCTTACCCTGTTGGAAAATATTATAAGGATCAAAACTGGACATACTTTTTCACTGGAAAATGCTGATTCAGCAACAGTGAACTGTTCTGAAGGAAAAGATTTGTTTAATTGACAATTTTGTGTAAGAAACAACTGAAATGCCCTATTTAAACCAAATCATTCCAGCAAACACATGGAAACCCAATTTTTTTTCCTGCTCTAGAAAACTCTGATTTCTTTTGGGATCACTCCACCCCTCACAATGAAATATTTGTACTCACTAAAGCCACAATTTCCAATCATATAATAATTGGGTAATTTTAGCCAGTTCTGGTCTTTGTACTAGTTTCAATTTTGAAGGCCTTCTTTAAATGACACTTGTGCCATGCTTATATAATGAATGGCTTTGTTACAAGCATTGCTTCTAGTGGTAGCTATTCTCAAATAAAATACCCTCACTGCTTCCACACTGAATTACCCATCCCGTGAAAAATGAAAGCTGCTAAATCCTGGATAAGAAAAGCATTTATTAAAAAAAACAAAACAAAACAAAAAACAACAACTTGGTGGGACTTGTTTTCTCTTCCTTTTTTTTTTTTTTTTTTTTTTTTTTTTTGTACTTTATCTGTCTTATTCTTTCCTATCAACTTTTGAACCTATTGCAAAATTCAAAAAAACTTGAGCAAGGAGAATAAATCAACTCTACTGAATTCTACCATCTTTCATATAAACAAATATGCAGATTGAAAAGGGGTTCCTTTACTGCTACAATCAAGGAAATTATTGGAGTGTGGGGGTGCAACATTAGGCAACAGAGAATCCTTAGGGCATCCTCACATGTATTTTAACCATGGGGAAAACATAAGTCTGAGCTTCTACCCTCTTGGTTGACACCTCAACTCAGTGAGATTTAGGAACAATCTGCAGGATTCTACTTCTATAATCCCACTGTTCATGAGAGAATTCATAAGAGCTATTGATCTCTTTGCTTTTAGTTATTAGAAAACAGTGCTGGAAGTTACTGGTAAACAAGATCTTCCTATCCTGAAAAGCATTCTGCTTTGACAAACAGGTAAATGGGGAAGGGGAAAAACACAGCATAATGCTGAGGTGAATAACTTCTGGTGACTTTTAAAGCTACAATGACACTTCCTTTTTTGTCTCCCAGAAATAGAAGGAAATTGCTGCTTTAGAGCTGTAGAAAACCAAGCAACGGATGAAATCGGTTAGAAACAGTAACAAGCTGAGCTGTTCCTGTGTGGGGACTGGAGAGCAGATTCAGATTGCTGATGTGTGTCATAAAGTGAGCAATGGGGGGACTCTGGTACACTCCTACCCATGAAACAAGCCCTAGCCACATCATCGGGACAGGAAGGAGCAGGTGCTGTAGCTGACTTACAGACACCAAAGCTGAAGAGTTGGAGTATGGCTTCTACTGGCAGCAAAAGCAAAGATAGAGTTGGGTACTTATTAAAGAAAAAAAAAAAAAAAAAAAAAAAGGTAGTGGCAGTCAATTTATTACTCCACTGAAGAAATCTACTCCCACATCACCAAGAGACCAGGTATCAGGATATCAGGATGTATGTTATGGACTTGTTACAGACTTCAGGACAGGCTGTTCCAGTCTAATGAGATTTTGTGAACTCTGATTACTGGTTTCCATTTTCTGAGATGTATCTGTCTATATATTTTACATTAAAACATGCATATTTGAAAAACTTACACATGATATATATTATACACATATAGAAAAATATATACATGCTTGTACATATATATATGTATATAAATAAAATGACTTGTTAAAAATATTTTTCTGCTTGCCCCTTTGACAGTGCACTTTCAAAACACAGAAAACTTAGTTGTCACAAGTTAAAAATCATAACTTCCTCTGGCCCAGTATACTATTGCAGCTAAATACAACACCTTTGTATGGGAAAGCATCCAAGTGGCACAAGAATTGTCCTCACTAGAAACTTTGTGTTTATCTCAAGTCTCTGAATCAGATTGTTCTGTTGATCAACTTGAGAACTGTTCGGAGCTAGACACGTGGATTACTTTTGTCGGGTTTTTTAGTCTCTTTGAGAGAACCAACTATGTTTCTTCCCTTTCATAATTCTCAGGAGTAGAATAGTTCACAGAAGGCAAACTAAGTTACAACTGTGCAATCCTGTTGTATTCTAGTTACATCCTGTAGAGCATTTGTCCTGGCACATTTTCTTCAAAAGTATTCTACAAAAATTAAATCACTAATCAAATTTTATAAAGTGCTTAGATGATATTTCATGACATGAAGTGGAATTCAGCTTAGTCTCTTGTCTGAACTGTTCCATAAAGCTGAACAAACTGAAAATCAGTAAGCATTATTTTCTTTGCTAACTAGCAGAGCTGACAGTGCATTGTGTAAGCTTGTCTTCCCAGCAAGAATTTGCCAATTTTCCAAAGTTTCTAAATGGACTGTGATATAAAAGAGTACTCTCACAGATTCAAACACAAGTAAATAAAAAGGGTTCACTAGTTGACCTTTTTCTCAATTTTTGCAGTTGTCTTTTGTAAATAGTTGTGTTATACACAGATGAAGATGTACACTCTGACCGTAATATCCTTCTTTTAGAGTGCATCTCCACTTGTCCTGATTACATGAAATATGTAAATGTATGTTGATTATGTTTCACTGTGAAAGAGAACACAACTATTACGAGGAAAAAAAACCCCATGTCTAGGCTTTTTCAAAAGAGAACACTGGCATTTAGCTTTCAATACAGGCTATTACTGCTGCAAGTTGATAAAACTGATGACTATAGCCCTGATCCTGAGAAATACTTAGTCATCTCAACACTGAGGGGAGCTACACCCCACAGCAGCTCATCTTTAGTGATTTTTGAATAGTGACAGTCCAATTCCCTCCTTGACAAGAAGGATCTGTTTCTCCCCATTAAAGCTATAGTCAACAGAAATATTTGTAGCTGAGTCTGTTTTGATAATGAAAGCTTGCACGACTCTATAGATGATGCATGTGTTTCTGTAAATCCATCAGGGGCTACAATGGAGAGCCATAAAGTACAGCCTCTGATAGAGCAGTGTAATCAGGATTTTGAAGAAAGTGATAAGTTCAGTTTGTATCTCAAGCTTCAATTCTTTCAACTTTTTTCCAGATTTGTTGATTCTTCTCTTACCACAATAAAGGTAAGAGAATAATCTGAAAAGCAGACATCTATGTTTGTGTGTAGGCACACTTGACAGACCTAGTTAAAATAGCTCTGCCTGCTTGTTCTTGAGCATTAGGCAATAATTTCTGTAGTCGAGCTAACACCTAATATAAGCAGTTCAACCACGAGTTTCTCCCTTCTGATGGACAATTTCAGTTAGATCTCAAAGTCACAGAAAAATCTTCTTTGGTGTGTTCAGATTTTACAGGTATCTTGTGCCCAGCTATGTGTTTCTAACTTAATACAAACCCTCACTCCCAGAGAAGATAAATGTGGTCTGGTTATACAGACTATATCAAGTTGAAACTTATTCTGAGAAGAAATGTGACACTGGCTAAGTAACCTTGAATCTATGTGAAATCTTAATTTGTTTTGCTTCTTCTATTACTGAATGAATGAGAAATATTCCAGTTAACTTCTGAGGTACAAAGAAAAGTTTAGGGGATATTACAAACCTGAATTACTACAGCAAGACTTTACAAACATACTGGAAAATAATAAATACAACTTGTTCTTGAACAAACAGTTGAAAGCAGGTGAGATAGCAGTGCCATGCTGTATTTCTAGACAAATAATAACAAATTACAGGAAAAAAAAAATTAGAACAGAAAACCCCCCCACATTTTAACAGAAAGCACTACATACCATCATTGCGGGGAAAAAATTGACCAGAAAACTATATTATCTCACAGACAATTAAGGAGCACCAAACACATTTGGCAACCCTAAACTTTCTGAAAGGCATTGATAATTTTGTCATCACATAATTTCTTTCCACTTCTCCAAATTACAACATAATAAAGTAATATGGAGGTAGAAAGCATTGTATCCCTTAGAGTTGGCTCCTGTGTTAAACTTTCCTCCTTTAAGACTACATTTTGAGCCAAGACCACACCAGAACTGCCTAAAGCCAAAGGCTGCTTACAGTAGTTCTAAGAGAGGAAGATTCTATACGTAGTTAGTGTGTGAAGTACTTTTAAACAGTTTGGCTTAGAATGTGACTCAAGAGAGAACTGAAATCACAGAACATTCTGATTTGGAAGGGACTCACAAGGATCATTGAGTCCAAAGTCTGGCCCTGCACAGGACCCATCCCCAAGAGTCACACCACTTGCTTGAAAGCATTGCTAAAATACTTCTTGAACTCTGCTAGGCTTGGTGGTGTGACCCCTTCCCTGGGGAGCCTGTTCCAGTGCCCAAACAATCTCTGGGTGAAAAACCTTTTCCTGACATCCAATCTAAATCTTCCCTGATACAACTTCATGCCATTCCCTTGGGTCCTGTCACTAGTGACTGCAGACTGTCTAGTTGCAGCTCACACCAGCTAGCAATTCAAGAGCAAGCATACCCAGACCTCACTAGTGGTGGAAGGAAGAAGAGAGGAAACGTAGAGTCTTGTTCAGTGAAACATGTCTAAATGAGATCTGGCCAGTCCTTCACACCTCTAAAAATGCAGTCACACAACAACATCTTCAGTACTGTTCTCTGCACTGGACCAATACAATTAGTTTGGGATCCAAAGACAGAAGGAAAATAGTAAGATTAGATATTATAAAAAACTTATCAAAAGTCCTCTATGTCTAACCACAACCTCCCAAATTATCAGTAAATTAAAACTTTCTGGAAAACTAAACCCAAGAGCATATTCCTGAGATGGAATATGATGAAAAGTCAAAATCCAAATGACATTTCACTCCAGCTCATCAAAGTGTAACAATTCCTCAGGATTATTTCAAGTAACTTAA
This sequence comes from Hafferia zeledoni, assembly GCA_035583235.1. Lineage (NCBI taxonomy): Eukaryota > Metazoa > Chordata > Aves > Passeriformes > Thamnophilidae > Hafferia > Hafferia zeledoni. Next base: position 47,321,344 of record JAWWEV010000083.1, read on the forward strand.
TTTCACATGGAAACATTTCAGGTTCTTTTAAATTCTGACATTTAATAAATTAAGGTTTTACTTGTAAACTAGAAATTAAGCAACATGTGTTACATCTCTATAACTGATATCTAAGCAGTCATTTCTGATCTTTGTGAGTCCAGCTGTAAGACACAAGAAAGAAAATACCTAGTCTTTACCAAACTCTTTATGTTAAGCAGGAAATAATGTTGTCACACAGGCACTTTGCATTGTTTTAAAATTAGGCAATACATGCAGTAAAAACGCAATATGTTTGACAAAAATATTTTAACATTTTGTTGCAGCTATTTTCCCCTCAGTGTGATTTCTCACACATGGTATTTTGGAGGAAACAGGAGGAAGTGTTTTTTCATTCTACTTGCTGCTGCAATTCAGCAGCCCAGACCTTTGCCAAGATTACACTTGTGAGCAAGTCTGTGCAAAATGCCCTCAAAATAGAACTCTTCTCTTCCCTATTTTACAAGCAGTTTTCAAAATTACAAATTACTGCACTGCTCATAAAGGAAAGGATTGAATCAAATGCCTCATCAATGGATTTGGAAAGCCCAGGCTCCAATAAGATTGTCTTGCCTTGTCTCTGCTAAACCAACAGTAAAAACCACTGCCAGCTCTTGCCTGCACAAAATGTAGGTACAACAAAACTCTAGTTGCTTATGAGAAATGGTAGAACTTCACTGGTCATAAAACCTTCATGCCGCTCAAGAAATCTGTAGTACAGTACAGATTGTCACTACATGTTCTATACATGACCCATTGGTTCTCAACACATTTGCCAGGTATTTGCAATCATTTCTCACCTAACTTGGACCTCTTCTCCGGGGACACCCCCTTGTCGCGGAGGAGAAGCTTGCGTGCCCTCATGAGGTTGAGAGCTATGCTGGCGGTGGTTTTTGCCGCCGGTAGGGTCTCCCATGCCAGACAGGTCTCAGCTGAAGGGTCAGAAAAAGTGTGTCCACGGGCAGGATGGGCTCGCCAGCCCTCTGGCAACCATCCTAGGAGAAGGACAACTCCAACCCCAAA
>JAWWEV010000083.1:47322650-47358192 GCA_035583235.1 Hafferia zeledoni
TCAGTGAAGTTCGTCTTCATGAGGAAGGCAGCCTTAAAGAACATGGTGCCGGCTACACACTCTACTGGTCAGGCAAATGCCTTTTGTGACCGGACCTGCCTATCCCGTATCGGCCTTTTTAGCCACCAGCACACTTGCAGCAAGCTTGGGTAGTGCCCTTCCCAAATCTTCGTTCGCGAAGCCTAGCCATGATGATGATGAACTTGGACCTAATTCACAGCTACACTCGTTGCATAATCATATACTGTGATAAGAGCACTTCTTTCTCAGGAACCCTCCCCCAAAGTGCAAGAAACAATTAGTTTGTGTATTCTCCACATTAAATCTATTGTTTCATGTCATACTCTCAGGAAATTCATTTGAATCTCTTACTGAGCGTTTCTTCTTTTGAATTATCCAACAGATAATTGTGAAAGTACTGTTTCATAAATACTGTTTAACATATATATGTAATTTTAGACAGTGCAAGATACTATTTTAAATTTCTATGTTAAAAGTAGGATCTGAGAGGGAAAAATAAAAGTCCTGGTTTGTCAGGAATACAAGACAATGAGATACTAAATATCCAGGTATTATTATTTAAAAAGGCAAAAGGAAACTACAACATTTTTTACAATTGCAATCAAACTGATTGCTACAAGAGAAACACTTAGGAACATGCAAATCTACAAAATCAAACATTTTTTAATGCTTGGTTTTATCTTGATGTGTTTATTAGAGAAATGTTCTCTATTAAGATTTAAAGCCATTTGTCTTACTGTTCAAAAATCTACTCTCCTTCATTTCCTTGATTGTCAAAATCTGTAAGAGCATAGGCATTTAGCTATCCTGTGTACTAAAGACAATCACACTCTGATGGTATTTTTAGTTTGCATTTGAATGAACATTAATCCAGTGGTTTTGATTATGCAAACATATTTTTAGATGTGTTTATAGTTATCTTAAATTGAATTTTGTTTCCTAAGACTGTAACAATAGTTTAAGATATCTGATCTTGACAGGATCATGCCAGCTCCTTTGAAGACGGAAGAGGATACTTTTCTAGATTCCAATTAGAGGATTGACTGACTGTAATAAGGTTTCCTAGTGAGATTTATACACAATGGTAAACAAGAATTGATTACTCTGCCATATTAGCATGGTGATATAACTAATCAAGCACTGAAACTAATTTGCTTACTTTGTTGATTTTGACACAGATAGTATTTCACTATTAGTTATTACAAATCTTGCTAGTTCAGTTAAATAATGTGAACTACTTAGTTTTACTGACAAGTTTTCTTGTTTTAGTGAAGATTTATAACCTGGAAGTTACAAACAGAAGCTGATGTTCACCTGTTTTTTGGAAGGCAGCTTGCATCCACATCATCTGCCTATAAATACTCAGGATAGATAGTGAGCTGTTGGCCTGACAGCCTGAGCTCTGCTAACAAGTTTGTTTCTCACTCCACGCTAACAGGAAAGCATCCAGCACACTAATCACACTGGTTTTTTCAGTAGCAGCTATTTTTTCCACAATCCTGCCTCTGGCTTTTATTTGAGTGCTTCTATAGGAAAGAGTAAGGAAAGAAATAACACAAAGAACATTTTCTCCTCAGAAAGCCCATCCAAGTTACTCTGCGGAGCAGCAATATTTTTGAAGGGGAAAAAAAAGCCTCCATAAACAAAACATGAGCTACAGCACACAACATCACAGTTCCCCACTGGTTTTTTCTGCCATAACTATCACAGAACTGACCAATACTAGTAGAACATAAATTCAGTTGAAAGAACAACATCAATAACATTTACCCCTACGTGATGTCATTTGTGGAATACAGCTCTAACAATACTTATGTGTATGCATGCACACAAAGATGTTTTAATTTCTGTGTAAGAGTTCCATTGTCTTCTTTAACACCATAGGACACCATCCAGCTAAAAGTTGTGTTTTCAAGGAGTACCACTAATATCTGGGCTACACCAGTGCCACAGCTCTGCCAGTGATCCTTGGTACAGTTACCTTGTTGGGAGGGGTGTAGAGGAGAAATCAAACCTCCGAACAATAAAACTGCAGCCCTGGAACTGCGTTTTGCTTCATTCAAGGTGATGGTGCACAATGACCCTTTTTCTATACGGCACTTGTACACTCAAGCGATTCCACTGCACAAGATGTGTGTGCTTACTGTCTGAAATATTGGGCATTTTTTGTGCACTATTTTCGTGTGACATTTCCTGCTCAGACCCTCACCCTTCAAGCTTCCTTGGCAGAATCTGATGTATGCTGCTTCCCAGAGCTCCATTAGCCTTTCAGGCAGTCTAGAAATCAAGTTTGTTTCACGAAAAGCTCTAAGAGAAACCATCTGTCTCTGCACAAGGGTTACCTCTCAGGTGGAAATGTTCTCTATAACTGTAAGAAGCTGACCAAGGAAATAGATTTAATCTCATACTGTTAGCAAAGGCATATCAAGAATGATAAAAAGGAATTTAGCTGTTGTTAAAAACCCCAAAATATCATCTGCTACATGGTATCCACATAATGCAAAGAGGATTATCATTGCCTCCTTCAATTGTGAGGACAGCAGTGCAAGGAATGCTCTGGGAACTTACTTTGAAATCTCTCACAGAGCATAACCTAATTAAGGATCTTTTTATAGAAAAAGCCTTAAAATTTTCATTCAAGCCTTAAGAACACAGGAAAACACAAAAAAGCAACACTAATATGTCCTTTAAAAATAAATATGAACTAATTAGCAACTTACTGAGGCAGCCAATCTGCTATTAGGATAACTCTAGTTAGAAAAATTGTGACAGAGAAATGTCTGGAGGCAGCGCAAGTTCTTTAAGACATAATGTTGCATTCACTACCAAAACAGTTAGGACTTGATTCTTAACATGTATTTAGGGATAGATTGGGTCCTTATTAGCAGAGGAAACATAACAATTTACAACGGAAAGTATGGCAGACTTGTTCTATTTCAGGAAAAATCCTACAGTGTTTCCTTTGCTCTGTGTCTGCAGGTACAGAGAGAAGAGCATGAAGTCAACCAGATCTCTGGCACTTGATGGGAGAGCTGGACAGAGACCAAAGGAGTCTCTTACCTCACCTATCACACACTGCACATTGCTACTTAACAGGTTAAAATCATGGTGTTTTGAGTCTCAGGTACTTTCTGTGGTTATTAATCCCTAAAATTCTCACTTGAGTGGGAAAGAGGAAAGATCGCTGAGATGAATATTAAGACTGAGTAGTTTTCATGTGCCTTCTCTCCTACACATTCATGCATCTCGCCCTCTGAATATGCCACTCTTCTTTCATGACCAGCATCTTTCAAGAGCAAGAGAGCAAAAATTAAGAAATGAAAGAGGTGGGAAACATGGTTTAACATATATGTTTTAGCTGCCTCTGGAGTATGAATACTCGGTAGAAGTCTTAAAAATAAACACCTACTGGTTTAATGAAAATAGCTAGTCCTTAGCAAGTCAGAGATCCTACCGATGTATCCACAGTGGGGAAGACCTCTACATATGCCCCTACCACACACACACACACTGATAAGACAGAGAATAAACTCTTAGGGTTTTGCAGGAGGTGGCAAGGCAAAATGAAATTTGAAGTACTGTTAATAAAACAGTGCATTGAAAAAAAGATAATTACAGAATATTGCACTAATGAAGACAAATTATCTCAAATGCATTCACAGCTCACAAATGCATTGTCCCATGTTTTACCTCAAACTGATTTTCCACAGTGTCAGAGGAAAATAAGATTGCTTCCCTAAAGAACACCCATGTAAGGATGGTGTGCTGCAATATTCAGATGCAGCCCCTAGTAAAGAATGGTTACACACCACAATCCACACTGGAAGTGAAAACCTTTAAATTCAAAGCTAATTACTGTTACCTGTCTTTGATATGCTGTTGTATTACAGAAAATAATCTAGTCAGCTTTTCAGAGGCAGATTGACTCAGTATCTGAAGAAATCTTTCAAATATTGAGTGGATTCATTTTTGCTCAACAGAGAGCTTCAAAAGATTCCCTCCTGACCCAGATATCTCCTCCCAGAGCCTTTCTTGTGGACTTCTAACTTCCTTTCAGTTGCAGAGCCACAAAGCCACTCAGATTAAATCATAGCACCAGGCAGTAAATGGTCCTTCAGTGAAAAGCCCTCCTAGGCTAGTCATAGGAATAAAGAAGGCTTGAGAATACTACATGGTATTTGTTGGGTTTTTTAACAGTACTAGATGTAGATGAGGAAATTATAGTGCTGAATTATATGAGAAGGCACTGTGGATTTCCTGCAGCATTCATTTGCTCCATGACTGACAGTACCTATATAACCAGGAGGGCCAGAGAGCAGGTGGGAGGTGAGGAAACCACTTCCTAATGAAATATTTGTGGCTGTGACAGGTATCAGGAAAAGCCATGAAATAACTATCAGTCAGACAACAGTGCTACCTATACTAACAGCTATTTTACTACCAAATGAGACAGTAATTATAAAACAGACATTGTAAAAAACTTGGAGGGTAGAAACCCAGACATGATCATAAGCATAAAAGACAGTTCATCTGAAAAGGAGAGGGAGTTTAATTAATAACAAGAGGAAGCACAGTTTAATTTAATTTGTGAGTAGGTGGAAGTAGTACAGAAGTGTGCAGAGGAAGTAGCTTAATTCAAGTGGCAGAGACTTAAGATGTATGTCATATTTGAATGTGGAGGTATTATTTGGAAACAAGCCTCTGCCTTCAATGTAACAGTTTGTGAAAAATAATCTGAAATATTGTATCAGAACACGAGAAAATAGATATTAGTTCAAGCTTAAACTCTGCTTGGGAGAACTAAATGCTACTCTACTAGCAAATACAACGAAATAGCAAAAACCACTATAATAAACTACAAAGGTTGGAAACATACAGAGAAAACCTCTGTTGATCTCTCTTTGAGGAAAGAAACATCAAGTCACAGTAAAATTTTTTGAAATAACAATTAAGTAACAACTGTTTTAAGAATCAGAATCTACAGTTCCTAAATAAAATAACATTGCCTATTATTTGTATATGGAGCCAGTAATAAACCCCATTCAGCACTACTGGGATTCTCAGAGGCCACTAGGGAACATACTTGAACTTTTTATAGCAACAAATTTTGCTATTAAAAGTGAAATTTGCATTTAAACATGTTGGGTTTATTTGTTGCTCCTCCTCCTTTGCTGTATCTTTGCACTGATCTTTTTTAGAGGAACTTAGTTTCTATATACCTTGTTTTTTAAACAGAATATTTATCCTAAATAGCATGGCTCGAAAACACAAACTAAAAACCAATACCATCTATTGATCTTTATCTCACACTATCAATAAAGTAAATGGTTTGCTTAAGTACACAGATTATTCTGGTTTGGTGTACAGACTGGAGAAGACAATGGAAATATGAAAGAGAGCAAAAGAGGACTGCAGAAATGCTAATTTGTGATTAAGAAGCTTAATCTATTCAGTGTATCAAAGTGAAGACAGAGAAGTAACTTGATCACTGTGTGCCAGTGCTTTCAGATGGGGAAAGTGATAAATGGCAGGGGGCTGGCTGACTGTATTGATGAGAAGGTAAGAAAATTAGATTTGCTCTATGCTAGAGCTAGGTACATTGAAACTTGAAAAATGGTGCAAATTCCCCTCAGCAGCCAGGGCAATCTAACAAGTTTTGAGCTCAGCTACAGCACAGCTGTGAAATTTTCGTATTTTGTCCCATTTGAGTTCAAGACTTAAAATATTAGTTTGATGCCAGAAATTACTCAAATCTATTTTAGTTTTGAGCTGTAGTAACATCACTGATTAAAGGCTACGTGTCTGTCAATAGGGCAGATTTACCATCACAGTGGGACAAAGGTTATTCTGTTTTAAGGAATGAAGAAAACCTACCAGAACCAAGCTTTTGTGGGAATCTAGGCTGAGATCATGAGGTGAGGAAATCTGCATCATCTCACTCATATTCTTGTGCCCACATTAGGACCATAACTCTGATAAAACATTAAGCTTCTGTGCTTTAGCCTGACAACTCTGAGATTCAGGGGAAAAAACTACCTCGGGGAAGATGGGTAACCTCTTGGAGAGACATGTGATCTCTCTTATTTTGAGCTTATTTATGCTTTCTTCACATAAGTAGACCTCTGTCTGTCATCAACTCTTGTGTCATAAAGTTTAGCTGTCCCAAGAAATAAAGTACTTGCCAAAACAAAAATCTCTGATCAAAAAGAGGACCAGGGGGAGGGGAAATAAGGGTTTAAGACAGTACAGTTCAAATTTGACTGTTTCCACATCTTCCAGCTTTCATGACCTCCTTCCCCAGCAACAATACAATCCTCCTGGCAGTATTTTCTGTCCTACATTTCCAGAACTTGTGAACACCTGGCATCTCCCTCTCTCCTGTGCCTACTGCAGGAGTTCAGATTGTTTCTAATGTATATCAGCTCTTACACAGTATAGTAACAACAGGAAGAGCTCTGCTCTAAGTCAGACATTTTCTTGCATTCATAGAGCAGTCAAGTTGGAGACCTTTACTCTTGGTAATGTGGATGAACAACAAGGTCTTGGCTAGTTGAGATACTCTTTCTGCCTACAATCTGAAAATAGGAACAGGCGACCTCAAAATATTCTGAAAGTACATGTTCTATCTCTTACTTAAGGATACATGTTCTATCCTTACATGTAAGGATTTAATGTGCCATAGTATGTTGAAGTACTTGGTGAATAATTCTGAAATATAAGTGCATTTGTCAGCATTTTTACTGGTAGAAGCAAGGATAGAAAATATTGTTCTGAGAGAAAAGTAAGACATATTCTTTTTCCTGTTTGTTCTTATTATGTAATATTCACTGAGTTTGCAAGAAAACATGTATTCATCATCTCTTCAAATATTCTTTGCAGTTAACTGAACTAACTCTAATGAATAATGCTGAAACTGTGCTTGTTCTGCTACTCAAATTTGTTTCAGGTGGCTTTTTTTAAAATTACCCACATGCTGAGGACTGCATCCGAAGTTAATGCCTCATTACCTCAAGGCATAAAAACCCCAACAAAACAACTCCCAAACTCATGGCAAAACACAAGATCCATAATTGCATAGATTTCATACACTGCATTTAACTGATGTTTGAGAAAATACAGCCTTAGAAGTGCCAGGAACCTGGATCCAGTAGTGGTCCCAGGCAGTAAGCTTGCTCTGCACTCCTCAGCTAAGCCTTGCACAGCAAGGCTGGGAGCAGCGAGCAGTGTGTTCAGGGCGTGGGCAAGCTGAGAGCCCCAGGTGATGGTGACAGAGCAGGGCAACGTCCCCACATCTGCATCAATGGTGAGTGTGGAGCTAATTCAGGTCCAGCCATGCTGACTTGCATTGCCATAGCATGAGAGGATGGGTCAGCAATTTGTGCACTCCCTGTTGGAACAGTGAATTCCCGTAAGCAAAGGCAACTCTACAGCAATTCACTTGAACTAGGGTAGCACAGAAACAGAACAGTAAGTAACACCAGTTCCTTTATAAACCAGACAATTTGCACACAGTCCAACCACAAAAAAATCTGCTGTATAAATGTATAAGCAAGATGAGGAAGCCAGTCAAAGGCCCTCCCAAAATCTGGTGGCGATATGGACTACAACCCAAACAAAGACTTTTCTCAAGCCCAGCAATGTTTTCCTGGACTATCCATTCCCTCTGTCCTTTCCCCTAGCTGTTCTTTATAAATGTGCATTTTTGGTTAAATCCTTTTTGAATAGATATGAACATTTAAAAAGGTAGTTACCTGGCTTCAGGATAAGCAAACATTGGTCTAGTTATATCATGTTGGTATTTTAGACAAATCCTGCATAATGCCAAAATCCATATAAAAATATCTCATTTGTCTCCACCACAAATTGAATAAGAAAGCCTCCAGTAATTTTAGTAGACTGGTCATTAGTTTGATGACATTGAAGTTTATAGGATATGAAAGGACTGCTTCTTAGTAGGTTAAATGAGATGTGAACTACTCTTGTTGCATTTGTCAAATGTTTGGAGTGTTGTAGCCAGAATCAATTAATGGCAGAAAATAGATTTGAGAATGGTGCTGAACAGACACAATGGTGGGTGAGGCAACCTGTGGGAAATATCAAGGGCTGGGACATGTCTCTGCATTAATAGGCAAGGATGAAACACATATCCAAAGAAACAGAACATTTCCTAACTTCACAGATGAGGCGACCACATGGCAAGTGCAAAAAAGAGCAACCAAACAATACATTTCACAATGGAAAATAAATTACATCGAACTGCTTGGCATTTTCTTCTTTCTATTCTGCCACACATGCACATGAAGTAAACACCTCCTTTCTTATCTCTTAGCTGAGCTCCCCAGGGAGCTCTCCAAGGATCCTTTCTTGCTTAACAAGGCTGATCTTTCCTAGCAGATGCAGAAACCTACCTACCTGGAGCACTTCCTTTGGCAATATCTCAAATTCCTCGAACCCACAGGTCTTTGCATTACTGAGCAAAAGCATGGCAGGGCAGGCACCAGTACTGTGCTATTCACAGCATGACTTGGGGTGGCACTTACAAGGACAGTAGTGATGCCAAGAGGCATCTCCATGTCTGACAAGAACAATGAGTACCCTGCAGTAAAACACAGAGACAGCAAGAAAAGAAAAATAAACTCATGCTAGACATTGCTGCTCTTTTGTTCATAGATAAGTTAGGGGCTTTGGAAGAAGAGAGAAAGATAACCTAAGAAATTATTCAGGATCTGTGCGTCTGTTCCCAGGAATATCAGAGATGGAATAGGATAGGTATATGTTAACAGATTCTCTTACTTCTTAGGCTTTTCTGCTTCCAGGCAATCTGGAAATTATGTTCTTTACACTACTCTATTTCCATTTCCTGCCAGAATCAGGAAGTGAAGAGCATGATTCATTTCTTTGGCACATCTTCCAAGCAAACAAACAAAAAACCAAACCCCCAAATTAACTATTGCTTCTGTTTCAGCTTCTCCCAGAACAGCCTTAAAACTCTTAGCATAACAAAAATAAATAAAATATTTATTTCACTTGTTTTTATATGCCTTGAGTGAAAATAAACAAACAGAAAGCATTCCAGGAGGAGCAAAACCAAAGTCAGTATTCCAAGAGATGCGTATTTCTGAGTGGATTTTCTGATGTTTGATAACAGATGAATGCTGACTTTCTCCTCCATAAGATGTTAACAGGGTTTTTCTCCGTCACTCAGCTGTCAATTTCTGTGCCACTTGCAGGAATGTAATTGTTTTTAAGACCTCTGACCCTGTGCCAAATGCCACTAGAACTGACCAGTGGTTCAAAAGTTAATTGCAACAGTCTGACAGACACACACATATAACATGACTCCAAAAGCCTCATTTCCTTAGGAAACCAAACAAAAAAATTAGTTACATTTAATTTGGATTCCGGAGAATAAATACATGACCTTGTGAAAGAGAAGAGTAGAAAATAAACAGGAACAGATTTGGAGACTAATTCATGTTTTGCCTGGTGGCTGAAATGGTCACACAACTGTGACCCTTGCAAATAACCTCTTTCACCACAAAAGAAGCAGTTGACACCTCTGAGAGCTGCTTACCCCAGTGACACCATCAAAGGATTGCTGGCTATTGATTCCATTAATCACAAATCACGATTGCGAATAAAATGTCATCTTGATGTCCTCACAGCTACCACTGAGCTTTAAAACACACGGATTAGAGGGGAACTGCAATCATGACAGTGTAAGAACTGTATCAAGGACGACATGCAACTATTGCCAGTGCTTAACTAAACTGCAAAATGTTTCATGCTAGGAAATAGCTCCATCTCCTGTTCTGCAGATAGAAATTCTCAAAATTCTAATTTTAAATAATAAGTAAGAAAAACACACCCCACAGCTGCTGTTGTAGAGTCTGCAAAGAGAAAATAAAATTCAACTTTATGTCTACAAAATTAAATCCCTCTCATTTGCACATTTAAATACCCCTTTTATGTGCTGGGATGGAGCATTAGGAAAAAATATTCAGGTAGTTGCTAAGAGAAAGATATTCCTATTTGTCAAAGTATTATATGAAATGATGATGTGGGATGTTCTCAGCTCCCCCTAAAAAGCGTCATATGTTTGGAACATAAATCTGTTCTATGTACTGTGGCACAGGCTTTGTTCACAATTTTGGAAAGTGCTTTAAAGCTTTTGCCCCATAATGTGGCTAATCCTGTGTGTTTTTCCAGTCTCCCCTGTGACACAATTATCCCACTGGAGAAGCACACTACACAACTTCTTGTGAATCATTACTGTGAAGACTGAAATCACCTGTGAGACTACCAAGGGGCAAAAGCACAGTAAAAATCCGCTCTGACACTAGGATGAAAGTAATAAAAATAATCTGATTTTATCAGGTTGCAGGACATTTTCTTTTAAAGTAGTAAGTAGGATCAGCTCTGCTGCCCATCAGCAGCAGCCTGTGCTGTATGAGTAACTAGACTGACATAGAAGCCTTCCAGGGCAGCATCATTTCATGCATCCACCAATTCACTTGCAAGAGAGGACTTGTTCTATCACTGAAAGCAGTGGAGAAATTCTTTTCCCCATCCAGGAGGGCAGAAAGGAGCCTCTATCCACAGCTCTGGCAGGGAAGACAAAGTAAGCATTTGCAGATAAGACTAATTGACAGTCTATTTCCATGAGTGGGAAGGTGAGAGCTAAACCACATGCAGAATTCAAGACATTGATAGGAAAGTGAGATTGTACTAGAGCAACAAATGGAGTCAAGTGTGTATTATGGAATGGTACTTTCACTGAATTGGCTCAGAAGGATTCAGGTAACCCCTTTCAAACTCCAAGAAATTTTAAAGCTACACCCTTCCACTTGAACAAGTTAGTTTGTTGGTCTGTTAAGCTGTGCTGCAAATACTAAAAGAGAAAGAAAACTCACTCTTTCCCATGTTGCTGTGCTGTGAAGCCACCAGATTCATCATGCTATGTAGTGCAGGGGAATTGGGACCCCATTTCCATTCAGTACAAACTCTGCATTCCTCTGGTGCCTGTAAGACATCTGTACTTCCAGAGCATAAGATACCAACTAAGATGTATATTTCAAATATTGACAGAGGTAAATTTACACAAATAGGTTTTCATTGGACCTATTAATAAAGAAATAGCTATTTTGTGTCTGTACCTCACCACTTTTGTCTAGTTATTGAAAAAAATGTAAGAGTAAATATAACTTCCTCTCAGTGAGTGGGACCAAGTTAACACCTCCCCACAGAGGAACAAAACCCCCAGCAGATACTTGACTTCTAAGATCACAGGGAAAGGTTTCACAGCTTTGGAGTAGTTCCTTTTTCTACTTATGTGTTAACTACCTTTATCATTTGCCTTTTACAGCCTCCATGGATGTCTTCATATCTGCTTTTAACCTATACCAGAATAACACAGTATTCAAATAGAAGGCACCTGACTTATGAATGGGAGAAGCTGGACTACTACAAAGGATAGCAGTAAGAAAAAGGACCCTAAAGGCTTAATATATTTGTCCAAAAATTTCAATGGAGATGGAGGCATGCCAGTCATTCTATACCACTCCATCAGCCTTCAGGCAAAGGGAAGAACTTCTGCTGAGCATCTTAAATCTTTCAAGAAGGGCAAGTGGGGCACTACTTGCACTTGTATGCTGTAAACCAAGTACTCCCCTGCTGGGAGTTCATATCCTCTTGAGGAACTGTATCTCAAGCTTACTGGACAAGAGGTAGACTTCTCAACTGCTCCTGGGAGTAACGTGAGCTGAAATCCTGCTTGTATCCTTGCAACACCCCTATTAAAGTTCTGTATATGTGGGATGCAACATGAGTCTGTTCTATACTTCTTTTGTCCAACAACTGGAGCTCAGTGAGGTTGTGGGTCTATTATTTCACATGAGTTTGCATGAGAAAAATTTAACTCTGCAGAGCCAGGAGGTATGCAATTCTGATGTCACACAATGCATTCAAACTTTGACTAAAAATAGCTAAGACTATGCCATAGCCTGGCAAGGTAAGAAACACTATCATCTACTTTTTAAATGTCCAGCACATAGCATGCAGCTGCTGGATCTGTAGGGAGCATGTCAAGTAGATGCCATCTGAAAACGAATGAAAACCCAGCAGCTTTGATCACCCACTTGTAAAACTGTAGTACTGGTTGATTGTATTCCACTGCAAAAAAGAAAGCAAAATTTCTCCTTGCTTTCTTTTCACTTTAAGTATCAGTCTTGTCAGCTAAAAGCCCCTCAGCAAGGAAGTCTAAGCAGCACAACAGCAATTTATGAGCAATTACCTATTACTATAGGCCTGTGAAGGAGTGCCTTGATACATGTTGCTCACCTTTGCCTGTGCCATTTCAGATGTTACAGGGCAGGCAGGAAGGCTCTGCAATGGGAGTAGTCTCAATCCAACTACCACTGCCCAAGGTCTCTGCAAGCAAATCAGTTTAGAGGGCTGGTTCTATAGTGGATTAAAGGAGAGGGAAAATGATTTTGCAGCTCCTGAAAACCTTCTCTAAGAGTAAGTGCTACAATAAAACAAACAGTTGTCTGAGAATTTCCTCCAAGCAAAAACTATTGCAGCACATAAAACAAAAGAATATATAAAATTAAGCCTGTTTAGGATAGCAGCATCAGCTGTCTGGACTCCTTTCTGTTCAGGCATTGGGTTTTAATGTCTCTTTAAAGAAAGGATTTACAAAGGCCAGTCCAAGGTAAATCCAGAGAGATGGGAAAGAGAAGGGCTCCAGTTGCATTGTCTACTAGTATTTCCCAAAGGAACACATGTTCTGCAGAAGAAAGAAGTCTGTCTACTGTGTGGCACACTTATGTCAAGGCTGAACAGGTAGATGTCAGGCTGAGCATTTCACTCTTACATCACCACACCTGAGGTCAAACCAGCTTTCTTCTAGTGTCTCCAGAGTGTACTGGATTCAGGGTCTGATCCCAGGGGCTTACCCCACCTCTCCCATGTTGACTGTACTGCAGTGTATTTTGCTGTTCCCAAAGGAATTATGAGCTTTTGTCTGAGACAGCTTGAGCTATAATACCTAGCTCACATGCTTCCTAAGAGATTTTGGGTAAATCACTTTATGCCTTTAGTTTAATCCTCTGCTGCAATCATTTGCACTTACTTTCTCTGCCCAAAAGGTGGCCAAGCAGCATGCTGCCTCAGAGCATGCACAACACCAAAGTGACAGTCCAGAAACTCCCCCAAAATGACAGTGCCCTCCTTAGATCAGTCCTATAACAATACCCTTACTGATTATCTATACTTCCCCCTGGGCAGACCACTCGATTCCACCAGATCACACCTACACTATATAACATTTATTCCTCTGCAGGTGAGATTTTGAAGAAGCTGCTATTAAGTGATGGTGCATGGAACAGAACAAGAGAGCTTTGAATGACAGATAAGAATACACATGGGTATGGCCCTATCCTGTAAGTGTGGTAAAAACATTCTCACCTACAGAAATAACAATTCTTGCAGCTTCAGGTTTTTAAATTTGAAAAGTAGATCTCAGAAGGAGAGTTGCTTGAGCAGTTCAAACAGCTAAACTCTCCAGTGTACAAGACTATCATTTTAGATAATGAGACATTTTTCCATTTTCCAAAAGGTTAAAGGCAGACTCTATAAATTCTGCATCTAGCAGCCCAGGGAGGTTTCTCCTAAAAGCCCCAACAGCCAACATTTCATTGTCTGGAATACATCAGGATCGGTAAATCCTGAAGTGCAAAGCTTTGTGTTCAGAATAAAGATAGGAGCAGGTAAGACTTCATGACATGAAACTGCAAAACAGCTTTTCTGCAAAGAAGCTACAGGAGAAGAGAAAACAAAAAGAAATTAACTGCCACCAACCACAATGAGACCCAGCAAACAACTACTGTTACAAAACAGTCACAGAGAGGAATGTGCAAGGTCATTTTCATACTATACACTGCATAAAAGTTCACCTCTGCAAACCAGACTCTATGGGCCAACCTGTGTTTCTCAGAGCAGGTGGCAATGCTGCCCTTTAGGTACCAGTAAGCCAGAGGGCATGTGCCTCAGCCATCTGGAGCTCCATCAGCATGCACTCATGCTGGAAAAAATATGCACAAAGATTTGCATGGCTGATTTTCTGCTCCATGCTTTGGCAAGGACAGCAGAGATGAGCAGCCTTGCCCTGCTGACCATTTGTGACAAGAACTTACTTGGAAATAGAGACCCTCAAGTGGCCAGATGAAACCAGCCATCTGTCAGCTGTGAGTCTGCAGCCAGCCACTGCATGAAAAGGTGAAAATCAAAATGAAGAAAAAATCCTAGGAAACACAGAAGAAAAAAAAAAAAAGTCAAAGAAAGGACAGAGAAAGAACAATACTAGCTGTGCTGCAGAAGTTTATTTTTCCTTACAACAACAGAGGGCGGCAATCCTCCATGCTGTCCACAGTCCTAACCCACTGCACACCCAGCGTGACACTCTGGAGGTTCTTGGCTCCCCCCTCAACAAGAAGCAGCAATTTTATTACTAGGGAGCAACACGGTTTTATGTGTACTACCTTACCAGAAGCAAAACAGGCAAGAGGACTAATGGTGGCTTCAGGCAGTTAAACAGACATCACTTCTCCCTTTTTAAATGACGAATTTTTTCAGGTGGAAATGCAAAACTACTATTACACAGGCATATATTCCCAGAAAAGCCATTAAAAAATAGACCAACACTCTAAGCAAACTTTGAAGCTGCTGGAGTAGCAATCTTCCACCATGGGACACAAAGGCTCTTTCTGCTCCCCTCCCTCTAAGGCTTTGAGCCCACTAAGAGGGCTCTGCCTGTTACCTGACTGAGGGACCATGCTGCTGCCCAGAGCACCAGGCAGATTGTCAGCTGTGGAACTTGAATTTAGTTGGGCTCCCTGGGGGGAACCCAAGCATTGGACACAAAATGCCATCAGGATGGAATTAGGGCAAGGACACTCTGCCCTCTCAAAGGCTTTAGGCTTTATCAAAGGAGGCAGAGGTAGAACTCGCCCATTCATGATGTAGCCTTTGACACATATCTCACCTTGAAGAAAGCCTCTCAAGTGTTTAATTTCTTGATCTGGAGACAAAAGCAGCATCATGTTTTGTGCTAGAAGTTCTGTCTACTGTTAATGCAAAAAAACCAAAACAAACCCAGAACTGAGGAAGGGCAGTAATCCAGGCAGATCTGCTGCAGCCCCTCTGTTGAGAGGCACCCTGTCACCAGTGTCAGTGCCTCCTACACTGCAGGTCAAGCTATCGACCCTTTGTAAGATGCACCCAGTGCCAGGGAGCAGGCAAGCAAAACCCTGTGAAGTGCAGAAGGGGAGTTTATATTCCCACATCTGCCATGGAAAGGTAAGCAAGAGTCAAACATTCAGTGCATAAAAATCACCATGTTGGACAGGCTGTACTTGAGAGAGGAGTCTATATTAGTTACTTAAAGGATCCCAGGGCTGTAGAGATGATGTGCCTTATCCAAGGCTACAAACTAAGTCCAGGATGACACTAGGAACAAAACCTGCACCTCCAGAGTCCCTGGTACTTATGCCGTACTGCCACATCCACAGGTACTCTGTCCAAGAATTTCATCTCTGAGCCATGACAGGATAATCAAACATTTACTGCTCAAAGCATAGGCCATATTTCAGAGAATTTTTGTGGCTCATTTTGTGGCATGGCAATTTCTGCCCCAAGCTCTGATATTCAGGAAAACGTTAAGTGATGCAGTGTGGGTCTCAGTTTCAGCAACATTAATGTTTTCCTTGTGAGCTCCAGAAAGAAGTCACAAAGGCAGTCAAGCCCTGTTGCTGTCTAGCTCAAGTTCTAGCTCAAGGGAAACAGGTAAAATGCATAGACCTTGGAAAAGAAGAAATTTTGATTCAAAGTGGCAGTAGGACTGAGGCTCACAATGAGCTCAGAACACAAAAACATAACTCACAGTCCTGTGTTGCATAAAGAGATCTGTTGCTACTACATTCCTAATTTATGCTGCTGAATCCATCATGTCCCAAATTTGCAGTTTTAACTAATAATGCAAATTGAAAGACACTCACATTGAAACAAATCACATATATCTAGAAACAGTACTAGTCACGGAGTAAACAGATCATTTGGGCAAAGCTCTGAAGTTGTCAAAATTATTAGGTCCTATATTTTTAACAGGCAGGACTTGTATTTAAAATCATCCAGTTTTGTTGAAATAACTGATGTAGCTCTTTTCAGTTGTCAATTAGCATGCTAGTTATGAATAAATAATGAAGGTGCCATTCATTTAAAAACATATTCAACACCTTTCCCTTGGAAGTCCCATAGATTAAGCACGCAGCTCTACTTGTCTGTTTGCTTCACACTCAAAAACCTTGTGCCAAAGTACAAAGATTAGAGTGGTGACCAAAGTATATCTATACCCTCCATTCCTACTTTCCCCCTGCCAAAGAGTTACCAGGCCAATAGAAACCATAATTTATTTATGCTTTCTTCAAAAGATTAAAAACGTGCTGAAAAGTTCTTATGTTGAAATCAAGTAACTACACTGAAAACATGACTTTTTCCCCTGTCAAGTCTACACTTTCAGATTTTGTTGACTAGATTTTCAGTGAAAGCCCTTTTGTAACGAAAGAGTATGCATTTGCTATGGAATTTTATTTATATTAATAGTTTGAAGAGAATTCTGACTATGTCTGCCAGACAAGGGGTGCTCACCCAGTACAGTGTGTTCACATTTGCAGCTGGGCAACCTGGTTGCACAGTATGGCAACCATGCCCAAAACACTTCCTTTCTTGCTATTTCAAGACATTAGAAGAAAACAATCATTATGGTTGCTCATAAGCAAGGGCTGATCTGTATATGAAGGGAGTGGAACAGATAGGTGCAGGAGAGTGCCAGCTGTTTTCCTATAACCCATATAAGGACCTATGCAAGTAGTCTGACACATCTGCAGAGTCAGATATGGGAACCTTTTGTTCTGCTCCCCCTATCATCTGGTGATAAAGCTTAATTTGACCACTTGTATTGGGTTTGGCCAAGGAGGAGTTAATTTCCCCATAGCAACCCTCACAGTGCACTGGTAGCTAGAAAAGTGTTGATAACACACTAGTGTTTTGGCTACTGCTGAGCAGAGCTGGCACAGCATCAGCACTGTAACATTTCTTCCCTAATCTAGAGCAAGATTCTAGGAGGTGACACAAGTAGGTCAGCTGACCCAAACGGTCCAAAGGGATGTTCCATACCATATGACGTCAGCTCAGATATAAAAGCTAAGGAAAGAAGCAGAAAGGGGGGAACTTTGCTGTTTCCAATGGCTGCCTAAGAAACCATCACACAGGCTAAACCCCAGATCTCGGGAAGTGGATGGACATCAGTGCTGTTGGGATGTACAGAATAAACCTTTTTAGTTTTTTATTTACTTTTGCCTTAATCAACTGCCTTATCACAACCCACAACTTGTTTTCCATCTTATTCTCTCTCCTCTTTACAGCTGGGAAGGAGTGATACAGCACCTGGTGTCCAGCCAAGGTCAACCCACCACACTGTTGCATCTTTACAGAAATGACAATTCTTGAGTCTTCACGTTCAACCTCACTTTCTACCACGACTTACCATACAGCATTGATTAGAACAACAAAATACTATTTCCAAAAATTATGCCCATATTTCATATAGACAGAAAAATATTTTTAAATATTTTTAATTTTATTCTCATCTAGAGGACATAAGCTGATAATTAAGGTTGAAATTTTCCCTTGTAAACAAAGTTTAAAACCAACTACTTGAAGATGTTGCATCATTTAGTTCTGGAGACCAGAGTCTGACCCTCTTATGGCAAGTCCAGGGCAGTTTTGCAAGCTGGCTGTCACTTCTGTGCACCTCACAAGTCAGTTTAGGGGAGACCTCAGCATTCAGTTTCCACAACCCACAGGCTTTGGAGATCTTGCTATGATAGTCTGTCAAAACTCTACAGCAGCTATTCTGATCAGAAGGTAGACTGAGACTGATTGAATGCAACGAAATTGAGTCCTAGATCTTTATGTCAAGGAAAGATATTTACATATTACAAAAGAAGTAGGAGGGGCCATGAAAGGCTACCTGGTGATGTCACCAGATAGAAGGACTAAAAGTTTAACTTAAGATAATACTAGAATCATTATTATTGTCACAATATCAAGCTAATTTGTGAGCTTTTCACGTACAATGAAGAGTGCCAAAACAAACGTATCAGGAACAGGCACATCCATAGCTTTTAAAGTAAAACTGGTGGAATTGAAAGAGAAAATCTCCTCGGTGCATGAGCAGCAGTCAGAACAATCCTGACAGCAGAGGGACCACTAGACTTGCCCTGTACAGAACACACAATGGTTGCTGTCAGTGTTGCCTAAAATCAAAGGAAAGTTCTCTGGACAATTTCAGTATAGTTAAGGTAGCAGGTCTTTAAAGTGCTTTAAGGTGCACAAAATACATTAGCACACACACAAAGAATAGCTTTTATAATTTTATAATACTAACTAATCATATCTAATGGGATACACCCATCCCAAAAATCATCTGTCCTCAGGGCTGCTCTTAGGCCCATCTCCCTAAATTGGGCGGGTGGGCTCCACAACCCTCTTTTTCTTCCACTTTCCATCTACCTCAGGTCTTCTGTCCTGCTTGGAGGACATTCAAGGATTCAGGACCTTCTAAATAGCTTTGACTAAAGTTATATCAGAATGTGCTGAATATATCTTGTTCCAGTACACTCTCTGCAGACTAGATGCCTCTTAGCTTGCTAAAAAATCTGTATATACTGAAATCCTTGAAAGGAACATAAGCAACAATTTGGAATTTGGTACAAAAGTGTTTAGCTAAAACTTCTATCCCAAAATTACTAAAGAAAAGTGCTAAAAGCTCCATTAAAAACCTATATACTTATGAACTTAAAGGCAGCACTAGAAGCAGGAGAACAGGTTGAATGTATCCACAGTAATGTAACCTCAGACAGCAGCACTAAGGGCCTTTCACTCCACAATATCGTAGGCAGGAGCTGCTCTGGCTGCAGTAGAGATCTTTACACTGGTTGCCATCCATGACCTTTGCACAACCATCATTCCTGCAGCATTCATCCTGAGGATCAACAATGGAGGAGGGGATGGCTGTTAGTGACACAGCAACGCCTGGCCAGAGTGCCTGTTACCTGCAGGGACAACGACAGATGAGCAAAAGCCTTGACCCATCCTATTTATGGGAAATGTTCATTCCTCTAAACAAACAGCTGTGTGAAATTGATGAAAGCCTCTTTTTAAGAGAGAAAAGATGAGACATTTCATGTCAGGGTACAATACCAAACATATCTTTACACACTGAAATCTTTGCTTCTGTCTGATTTATCAATGGTTTTTCATTTATTTATTTTAAATTTGAGATAGATTTTGTTTCTTAAGGTCAAAAGCACTCAGTTTACCCAGCTATTTTTAGCCATGCTGAGCAGATTCATTGAATTATTCCATGAATTATTCATAGCAGCAAGAAACAGCTTGGGCATTCCTATGATATTTGAAGACAATGACAGCTTCTCACATTTTTGCTGTGCAACTGCAAATCCAGGCTCCAGCAAGAGTCTCCCAGGTCTGTCAAGGGATGCCAGAAATGAGCCTGCTTTTTCCCTCTGTGTTCAAGTGTTCTAAACAGTAAAAATCAGAAAGACCTACTACAGTGAAGACAAAATATCCTGTTGCAGGAGCTTTTTTATTTTATTGTGATTTATTATGTCACTCGTATCTGACAGAAGTTTTTATGTTTGTGTTTCCTGGGCTTAAAATAAAACCACAGCTACCAATGCAGACAAAAGGTCCTCAGAGCAGAGAAAGGAACAGCAGAAAGGAAATTGCTGCTGATTGTTCTGGAAATATCCTTCACCCAACTTACTAATTACACACTCCGTTGATCACGTATAATTATGATCTGAAAGGAAATTCTACACCCTAGCAATTTAGCTGGTGTTTCTTTTTTAAAGTCAACCATTTCCACCCTAATGAACCTCAGTATGAAGCAGCAAAACCTTGGAGGGAAAGGCTACAGACATGAAAATGAGTGCTTGCTGTCTCATTAACATTTTACTTGCTTGGCTAGGAGTCCTTTTGTTACAGGAAGCTAAGTGGTTTTATGGCCAACTCTCCTGAATCTGTAATAATATCCAATATGAGTGTAAGTGATTTCTGCTTTTAAGCCACTGAGCCTCTAAATAATCTCCACTAAAGCTAATTTATCCACAGTCAATGTGCAGCACTAGCTAAAATACAAGTAATTGCTGCCTTGGCCAGCTCCAGAGCACAGGTCTAAACCTGACATTTGTCAGCTGTTAATATTTAAACTGGATAGATTCAACCTGTCAGATACAGTCTCCCTGAAAGCAAGTGTATGTCTGGAGCTAAAGTTTTCTTCCCAGTCAGTAAGAGGGTAATGCCAGGCTGAGATGCCCAACAGAGTTCTAAGCCCATAGGAAACAAAAAGAGTTCCCCTGCACTGACAGAACAAAACATACTCATGACACATAGGTGTTCCTGGTCTTTTTTTTAAGAAACCTGAAGCCTAGGACCAGCACAATGTTTAAAAGAAAAGTTTTAGGGAACCACAAGGACTACAAAGCACTAAAACCTACACTTAAGACAACTCTAAGAAATTAATATAGCAGATATTTAAGTGAAATAAATTACAATTACAACTCCTCGTATAGTGGGATTCTTCATGGCTATAACCAGCTAAAACTGCTGCCTCATGGCTCCAGAAAAAATTCATGATATACAGCTAGGTCATATATGAAAATAAAAAGGGAACTACCTCTCAGTGAACAAATCTGTGTGAGAAATGTGCTTCCCCTGAACCCTGCTCTCACCTTCTCAGTGGGCAATTAGTTCTAAACAAGAACAGATCAGATGAAGGTGAAGTGTCAAATTAAAAATGGGGCTGTCAATCCTCTTTCACTGGTAATGTAGGCTCTAGAGGAGGAGGATGAATTAAACACAGCAGTAGCAGGGTGTAAATGGAGAGGACTAGGATGCAAAGACAAGCACAGAAGGTAAAATTATACAAGTCATTAATTAATATTCCTAAATAGGGCTGTTAGCTGTTCTCTTCATCCTTCCACAGAAACCAAAGCCAGTTTGGTTTTTATAAACTCTCTCAGATATGCATTATTTCAATTCGAAGACAAAACTAACATGGGACACAAGCCAAGAAACCAGGAGCCTAACACAGGTGAGGCATCAGTGCTCTTCAAAGACCTAAGGACCAAGGAGAGAACTCTCCTGCACCCAAGGAAAATTCCTCTATGCTCAGAAAGCTCCTCTCAGGAAAATGTGCCTCCTGCTCAGGACTTTATTTAACCCATCTCTACAATGGATGCCTTCAGGTCACTTCCTTAGAGGGCAGGGCCAGTCATGCGCAAAGCTCCTAAGGGGTTCAGTGCTACTCACTACAAGAACCTCTTAAAAATTCCTTACTATCTTCATTGGTACTGCAAGTTAACCTTTCCTTAGATGATTTTGTTTCTGTGAGCTGACTTATGCTAATACAGGAGAAAAAAGATTTGCAGTAGAGAACAGTTTCTGCTCACACTAGTGTACGTTAGTTTATCTCATTTTCACTATTCCTTATGTTGCTATCCCTTGGAGATCTTATTTCCTTTTCAGCTGTATTTATACTTTGTGGTCTCAAGGCTCTTCTGTTTGAAAGTGTGAAGTTTTGTGGGAAAACAGCAGAAGACTGCCTGTCATCATGGATTTTTAACAGACTTGCCTTATGAGCTTTGGGTTGAAGTGAATATTGATAGGCTACTAGCAGAAAAGTATTGTCACTGTGGAAACTTATTTTACTCAATAAATCATTATTCAAACAGCAGAGACTAGATGCCAGCTTGGTCCCATGTGCCTTTCCTATCAATCACACAGGCCAGAAATCTGAAACATTGAATGACCTCGTGTGTGTTAGTTCCAACAGCTGGGAAAACAGTCTCAGAGACCAAAGAAAAATCTGACTAGTAGCCTGAGATTGTTTCCAGCAGTAACAAGTAGCAAAAGTTGGGAGAAAAGGTAGAAGACTAGCAAGCTTCTTTCTTAAATTGGCTCCATTTCACCAACCTGTGACAGGATTTTGAGAGCTGTGGTGCTCAGGAGGGTTGAAAGATTTAGAATAGAAAGGAAATTCAATCTTGACTGTTTGAAAATTGTGTCAAAGTCAAGCTTTGTTTATTATCAAATTTTCACTTTATGTTGTTTTATAAAAGCAGAAAAATAACGAAAAGCAGTTTTCAAGATAGTCAGACATGCATGGGAACCTTGGCATTGTGGGTAAAGTCATGATGAGTCAAAGCTATAAGTGATGCAAACATCAGCTACTGAACAGAAGCTTTTCTATAAAAGTTAGTGCATCTCTTTTCCAGTTTTAAACTGAGCCAAACTCCCTTTTATCATCAAGATGATTTTCTAAAGTCTCCTGGTCTTCAAAAACAACTCTTAGAAAAGATAATTCTTCAAGACAGACTGAGTCAGGCTCTCCTCCTGCATCTTGACCATCTGAAGAGTGAGATGAGATCTCAAGAGTGAGACTTGCCTTGTTGCTAGAATGGGACAAGGGTCTCTCTTTATACACACCTGCCATAGCTAGAGTTGGGTGGGGTTTTTTGTTTGTTTGTTTTTTGGGTCCCCTCCCCCGCCGCCGATTATCCAGACCTTGTATTGCAATTCAGGCAACAAGTCAGAAGTCCTTAAAGAGTCCAACACTAGAGAAAAAGAATGAAAAACAGATTGAAAGTGTAGAATTTAATCTTTGTTATTTGGTTTCAGGTGTTTCCCTGACACAATAAGCAGCATCACATGAATAGGACCTTTCAAAACACTGCATGAGAATACAATTCTGATTCACTCTTTGTCTACTGAGGGCCAGAAACCTCAATTTCAAAGCCTTACCACATAAAACTGTGCAGAAACCAATAAACACGTCTATAACAGTTCTGATATGAGGTTTTAGAGGCCAAAGTTTGTCACCCATAGCTTATCATCTACAATAGATCACTTAGGAAGACTTTCAATGATTAATTTAAAGACTTTCTATCACAGACATCCTACTGCAGCATCCCAAATTATTCTACCATTGCTCTCACAGAAACAGTTGTGACATTATTTTCTACTTATATTGACTAATTTCAGATTTCAGTCTTTGGCTTTTCTTTCAGAAAACTTTTCCTTATTTAACTTGTTGCTGATCAAACCACAAAAAGGTTGCAAAAATCTTTCACAGAGTGAAATCCATAACTGGGAGCAAAATGCATTGGTTTCCCTACACAACAAAGGTAGTCTCTTGACTAAAAAGGATACATACTTCTGGTGTACAACAGAAAACTAGTCAGGAGGAAATATCTAGAAGAGAGTCACATCTGCATCTCTGAGAGCTGGGAGTTAACTTTTGAGGATCCATCACCCCACATATACCAGGAGAGAATCCTCTCCCTAAAGGTAAAATTGAGTCTTTTCTGTGGAAGAGCTATGCAGGGCTCAGCCTATTCACAGAATGTATGAAAGAGTGGTGGTGATTGGCTTTTATATCAGCCCACTGACCAAGTGCTTACATAGTAATCTGAAAACTCAAGTTTAAATCCATCCTCAGAGCAAAGAACAGGTAAAGTTCACATTTGCAACACCATTTTCACTTTCAAAAAATGTGCCCAGCACTGGTATATATGGAGATATGTATTCCATTTTGTTTTCTCACTCCCTGGCCTCTCAATTTGTGAATCATTCCCTGCAGAATGGCACAATTTCAGGAACTGGATAACAAGTGCTTCCCACCTCCAGATAGCCTTGCAGTTATGGCACTGTCCTAAGAAATTAAATCACAGTGAACTTCAGTCCTGTACTTGAAAAGCAAGTGCACAACTCAGTGACAAGTTACACTAACACGAACCTCCCTGCATTTAATGTGAAGCCCAGTGCTCATCAATCATTCTTACGGCTCTCACCAGTGATACCTCTGGGGTACAGATACAGAGGGGTTCATATGTTGAGGATGTTAGTCAGGCCAAGACACAGGCTTGGCACTCTCTTGCCAAGACAGACAATTCGGCTGCTTCTCCTGAGAAGAGCTTAGAAGATGAACAGGGAAATATCTGTGAAACATAGGCATCTCCGGGCACTGCAGCAGATAAGAGGAGGTTTTAGAAGAGTGCAGGTTTAGATGTAGAGATCTGAACTCCACAAGCATGCTTTTTCAGGCATTTTAGTAGCTAGAGACTTCATAGGTCCATGATCAAGTCATCCGTTAACTTTCCTTGGATTACATAAACAGGCTGACTTTAGGCTGAGTCTTCTTTCCTATGCTCTGTTCTTGCAGCTGTCTTTGAAAAATTAGAATGTGTGAACTTACTTGAGAAAGAGGCACACTGGTGCCCCTGTAAAATACATAGCAACAAAATCCCTAGTGGACACAGTGACATCCTCTTTTTAAAAATATTGCTTATAGCAGGATTTTCAGGAGGCTAAAAAGGCGAATTGCATGAATTTTTGTGACCTTTGTCCTCCCTTTGTATGTACCTTTTTTCTTTTTTTTTTGTCAGAGACAAAGCAACCCACAAAGGAATAGATATCACTTCCTCTCAAAGTGTGTGAAAGAACATATCTGGAGTTTTCTAGTCAAAAACCAAATGGGAGCTCCTAAACACATCTAGTGATGAGAAATTCATTTAATGTGTTATGTCCTCTGAAGTATTTTTAGCATTAACTTTGGTAAGCTTTGCTACTTCTACCTCTTTTGTGGCATATGCAAATAAAATGTGATGATTCACAAGAGAAGCCAAGCCTACTTTTCTAGAATCAACTTAATGAATAATTAATGGTTAGTAATATTAATGCTTAATGAGTTAAATTTTCTTTGTATCATACCCTCTACTGTCCCCAGCTTGCTAAATAAGAATTTATTTATTGTCTTAAATTAAAGGACATTTCTGAAATGAAATATAATAAGATTGCAAAGAAGGAAATGCTAATCAAGATAATTAAAATGAAAAATTGTTAGAATCATTCACTTTCACCTGCATTTGCAGTATAGTTGAACTAAGTTTCTAATTAAATGAGAAAGTATGTGAAGTGCAGTTCAGCTGATTTGCATTTATGGAACTGGAAGAAAATATTACCTTATTAAAACGAGTTTCAGAGGAAATGTCATAGCACAGAGGTTAGCCTGACTTGACTTTCTAGTAGATTATGCAGTCATTTATAAATTTGACTGCTTCACAGAGCCAGATCCTCTGTGGCTCTAAATCAGTATGGTCTCACTGAAGTTAATGAAGCCACATTCGTTTATACCAGGTAAGCATCTGCCCACTAACCCTTTGAATGTATATATTGCTGCACATAGCAAAATTCAACTACATCTGCCACTGTGTGTACCTGAGAAAGATGCCAATGAAAGATGGTGTAATGCTGCTGTGCCCAAATAATCAATGTAACAAAATTCTATTGCTTGAAGGGCTGTAGCACAGTCTGCCTCCAGTGATATATTTCTGCAAACCCATACATGAAAACAAGTTAGGTGATATTTGCTAGCCATGAATACCACTGCCCACAGTGCTGTACACAGCACTTGTTAAAACTACCACAGTTACCTCAATTCATGACACACCTGAATCTCAGTTGACCTCATATGTTCACAGCTGGGAAGGAGAAGGGCTCTTGCTGCCAATGCCTGGTGTGATGCACATTTCCCTTCATGGTCAGATCTCTGTGCTTTCCTACTTGCACCCTCAGCAATGAGGTTAACACAACTACACGGTTGCACTAAAACCAGGGAAACCAAACAATCTTTCACTGTCAGGAAGCAGCTTCTTGTTATTCCTTTATAAACATGGAATAGCCAATGGCTAACCCTGCATTGCCCTACTGCCTGTGTACATATTCCTAGTACAGTATGATTGAGGGTATTTAATTCTGATTAGGTTAACCTCAGACAACTCTTGTATTTTAAGCTCCTGAGGCAGGAGGAACGATTTTAAGATTCAAATAACGTAGTTCATCTCAGAGATGGAGTCAAGCAGAACTCTATGGACTTCTGCTGCAACATCATTACTACATGTAGATTATAAAAATGTAATACTTGATATTGACAGAGTATTCAATATGTGTCTTTAAAAAAGCAGGATTCAGTCTTTAGAAGAAGCAGCAAATGCTGTTGCAGCTATTTACTCTTATATTGTCTACAAAAGAAAATGATCACTTCTATCATGCCTATGCTAGGAAAACCACAGATGGTTTGGGGATGCATTCTGTGGTCAATGATTCAGCTGTCAAAGTTGTGTTACATCAGAGGTAAAAACAACCTGCAGGCAGAGATAACAAGTCACTCCAACAGAAGACAACCTTCAGAGAGAAGGCTCATTTACAGCACTGCTTCACTCATTGCAGCCACAGGCCTTGCAAAACTATCAGGAAAACTTTTCAAAACAAGTATAAAATCTACTCTACAACTCGCTATCAGTGACGATCACTAACAGTGAT
This sequence comes from Hafferia zeledoni, assembly GCA_035583235.1. Classification (NCBI taxonomy): domain Eukaryota; kingdom Metazoa; phylum Chordata; class Aves; order Passeriformes; family Thamnophilidae; genus Hafferia; species Hafferia zeledoni. The sequence goes on from JAWWEV010000083.1 coordinate 47,349,192, forward strand.
GACAAATGTATGTATGTATGTATGGCCAGACTTCAGGAACGCAGATTTGGGCAGGGCTCTCCCCACGCGCCCTTCCAGCCTGTGCAGTGGATTTTTAGGTGAGGCTCAGCGTGCACAGAACTGGCCCCACCGTTTAAGTCCTAAGGTCCATCTGCCATGGCCAAGTGAGCTTGGACAGTGACAGTGAAGTCCTCATGACTGTCACAGCACCTGATACTAACCAGGGCTGGCCCTGCTGAGCATCTGAGATCTGACAGGATCAGACTGCAGGGAGGCATTTAACTGCCACGGGAAGGTTAGCACTGAGACTCGAACTCAGAACCTTGGGATTTGCAGTCCAGAGTGCTATCCATTACACCACGGGACTACCCTCTGATGACAAATATATTCATGACATTCCGTTTGCCATCAAGTTGATCACTCAGGCCAGATAAAGAGCAACAGTTTTGTGGTGCTGTTTCAGCTGGCAAACACAAATCACAGCCTCATCATATCAATGTAGTCACACTCATTAAGGGACTGTTTAGCCCAATCTTTTTCTCATCTGCCAGAAGTCAGCAGATAGTTAAATGATTCAGAGCAGCTTTACTGTTAAACACACATATCACCAGGGCAAGTGACCTTCTGGCCCTATTTGTTTCCAAGTGCATGAGGCTGGCTTCCCTTCATTTGTATTTTGTATCCTTCCAGTTTATTGTTAACTACAGAATTACAAAGGTATTTGGAAAATTCATTTTACAAAAAGTAAGTTTCTCTAATATTAAGTATACAAGAGTTATGTTGATTTTCTGTGCTACTTGCCACAGAAACTCTTCTACATGCTTTAAGCAATCTTTGTTAAGATTAAATATAATATTCAATGTTACCAAACAGATTAATTACAAAGAACATGCAGCCACTATCACAATGATTATTTATTTGAGGAAGGCAAGGGAATTGTGAGGCAGGTCACTTAAAAACCATCCCCCCAAAGAAAATTGAGGAAGTGGTGCAGGTTTCTCCTCCTTTTATCTGCCCAGCTGTGTCACTGTCATTCAGCAGTGCTGCAGGAGTGTGGAGAGGAGGGATGATAGATAAACAAGGAGAAGCAAGAAAAAGAGGACAAGGAAGAGAGAGCAGCAGTCTTCCTGCCTGCGCTGGGAACACACATCTTGTTGATTACTTTCTTTAGTCTGTCATGGTGTTACACAGACTGCAGATGACACAGGCCAGTGTACCAGCATGAGGAGATCAGTATAGGGCACTTCTGGATCCCTGTACTGGATCTCGGTGATGAGGCATCTGGCAGAGGAAGGAGGGGAAAAGTGAGAGAAAACAGCCTTGTGAGCCTGGAGGAAGTGCTCCAGACCCATAGCTTGCTGAGGACTTGTCACCTGGCTAACACAGGCTTGACCACATCCGTGGATGCCAGAGGTACACAAAAAGTCTCCAGATACTGCAATGGTTGCTTGAAGATGAAGGTCATGAAAAACATTTGTCATCTGGTCTAGAGAAGCTTTTTTGTCCAGTGGCAGATTTCTTAAGTGTGTAGGTTTTCATGGGTGGCCATTAAATCTGTGATTACAGTACTTGGACAGCACCTTTACATTCACCCTTAGTGTTTAACAAAGCCATAAGGAAGGATTGGTACTACCACTGCTAAAAAAAAGGAAAAACACAAAAACCCCAGCTGCCCAAAGCTCCTGGTACCTGAGGTTCTCAAGTATCTTACTTCTCATGGAAAGCAGACACTGCCTCAAAATCACTTGAAACCTAGAAAGCACACTGAAAATTGCTATTACTATAAATAGGTATGTGTACACTGAAATGAAATTATGCCCACTGGAAGATGTTGAAGGAAGAGAATGCTTTCAAGAGAAAAAAAATATTAAAAAGAAGCAAAAATACATAGAAATGCACAGAAACAGGTACAGCTGGGAAAAGGATGCCATTCTTTGCCAAAGATTGAGGTCACCTGTTTAAATTTACAATACATTGTCCTTCTCTAGTTTCAAAGGAGATGGTAAAAGAAAAGACATCTTGAGACTCTTTTCTAGCATCATTCTCTGTGGAGCAAAGAGCCAATCTCCAAAAATCTGCATTATGTGGGATGTGTGTTCAGTCTGTGGAGATGCTGGAAGCTTGTAAGCTTGGTCTGGGTGCACGTTGATTGCATGTGGCCTTGGAGAGTAGGAAGGCATACAGAGAAGTCAAGATGGCCAAGTTCAGCCTGTGCTGTCTCATTCCATTTGTCATCACCTGACAAGACATACTGCTCCAACCCCTTGATCATATCTGTTTACCCTCTAGCTGCGCCTCTATTAGTTTTGTAATGGCTTCACACAGCAGCACGATTCTTTAAAACTTATATCTCGTTCCCACATGGCCTCCCACGAAATGGAGGAGGTGGAAGAGAGAGGAGATATAAATATAAACTTATTATCCCTTTGGATTTTATGTACTCCTATAATCTATGATGATGGCAAAACATTACAGTAATCTCTAAAAAAGACTTACTACTGAAACACCATCATGTTAAAATGGGTGTTATATTCACAGCTGTGAGCTCATGAGTTTAATTTTTTTTTTTTTTTAAATCTCTTAAAGCATCAAACTGTACAGTAGAACAGATTTAATGAACTTCTAATTTTGTATTGGAAATGTTTACTATGTAGTTTAATGTTAAATGCAAGATTAAGGAAATCTGCAGTGAATTACTTAGTGTCAGGATTATACATGAATCAATAGAGTGCTGCAGAACTTAAATAACTGCACTTGTTTTGTTCTTCTCGTACAGACTCTACTTTGGTTTCTCAGCGAGCGTATCTAACTGTGCATGGACTACAATGAATTTCCCTTTTCCAGAGACATCAGATGTTGATTCTCATTCCTATCCCTTTTCAATAGTTCAGCTTTATGGGCTTGATCTTTTTTATTTTTTTTCTGATCCAAATACAATAGCAATGAAGGTAAACTTTAAATTCAAATAGGAAGTACCTTGCTCTACTTTTAGTGCCTGAAGTCTCAGCATGATTCCTTTGCAAGTGCTCTTGTCAGTCAAAGAAAAGTTTTGTGGACAGTGTGATATCTCTGGTCTTTTTTGAGCATTATATTTGTTCAGCTTCAGTTTCAGCAGGACAAAAAAAGAGACTTGATTCTATATCTACAAATACAAGGAATAAGAAAGCAAGAATAGTGGATTAATTATCTACACAAGGGAAATGCTATTAAAAGAACTTCCTGTTGGAAAGAGATGTGGATATAAAATAGAGAGGTGGTTAAAAAAAATATCATTATAATGGAAAGTCTAGATACAAACACATTATCAAAAGCTGTTTTTAAAAGCCTTGCCTGGGATAATGCTGCACTGATCTGATCAAGGTAACTAGAAGGTTAGACATTTCTAATCTTTATTTAAAAGGGTCTGTGCTCTCTTGCTACTAAAAGTAACAGAACCACCTGCAGTCATGTCTTCCACGTGAGTCAGGGTGGCCCACTCTGAAAGGTAGGGATGGAGGAGAGAAAAAATTCCAGATGTAACAAAACATTGGCATTTGCAAAGTCCAAGCCTTTGTACTGTAGTTCCCTGACCCCCTCAGCTCTGCTGATGCCACTGTTTATGGGGTCCTGCTGTGAAATCAGGTGAGGAAACCAGACTGTTCCTGGAGAGGAAAGAAACTACATCTTGCTGGCTGTCCAGTTGTTACATCAGGGATTGAGAACTGCAGGGCGAAAAACTGCAATGATTGGTGAGGCAAAAGAAAAACAAAACAGCAGGGAAAGATGAAAACTGTGAAAGATGGCTCTGCCACCAAAGGCAGCCACATGGAAAGAAGTAGAAAAATGGGATGAGAACAGAGAGAAAAGAAGCCTTTAGAGGGGTTAAGATGGATATGTGAATGGATGTTTAAAGGAGACAAAGATAGAAAGATAACTGGAAAAAAAACTTTTTAAAAAGGAACATGAAACCATAGTGAGTTGATGTGAAGGCCATGAGTGGACGAAAGAATGTCCATGGACCTAGAAAAATGATGATCAGAGCTGAAATGAAGCAGCAAAATTAAATTTTGGAAGTGGTTGGAGTAAATTATACGTTATATATCTGTGTGTTTTTGCACTAGGACATATCTTAAATGTGCTGCTAGCTATGAACATGAAGGTGTTAGAAGTCATTCTTCTAACTGGTACTTCTGATTCCCTCTTTCCCTTCTGATTAGCTCTAACACTATCTGTTCTTTGTACTGCTCCAAGTCTTACATTAAATTCCACTCTTAGCCCTAAAAATTCATCTGTGAAATTCTGACTTGTGGCTTTAAGGTTTTAATAGCCAGCTATTTTGTGAAATACATTCTCCCTATATATCAAATCTATCAAGGCTTTAAGAAATTCTGCAAACTCTACTGTTTGTGACTATTTACTCGTGGAAAAAGTAGTGGCTAGCACTTCCCTCTCCATGTATCTGGTATCTCATACTCCCTGGTGGATTTCATCTTTAGGAATGTCCATGGATAAAGTATCATAACTGTCTGGGCAAAAGGGAGATTACACTGAATCAGGCATAATGCATCCTGTTGGATAATGCTGTAATCAGGAAATTGAATCAGGATGTGACCTCTTGCTCACCATGAAAATGTCACTGCAAATGCAGTAGCAAAAACACCTAAGAGGTTTACATATGCTCACATAAACCTGTTAAATAACTTTGAATACTAGTATCTTCAAACTAGAAGTAGTTGCATCATCCAGACAAAAAAATCCCCAAAACCAACAAAACAAAACGAACAAAAAACCCCTTATTGAACTAAAGGTTCCTTGAATTTTTCATGTAAGTAATATATGTTTCAGCTATGGCTTCAGCACCAATATTGTTGTCATCAAGACATCAGTGCTCTAGCTCAGGAAGACTTCCTTATGCTGCAGAGTTCACAGTCTTACAGATGTGGAAAGATGCTAAAACTTCTCAAAGCAATGCCTTGTTCTTTCTATATGTCCAAAAACCCTAAAGGAGAGGCATGAGACAAACTTGGAAATCTGACTATAACATGCCAATTACAATAAAATGTTGGAGGGAGGTTAGCTCCAGAAGTTTTTGTTTCATTCATAACTTTGCTTCCAGCTCTGCACTCAGGAGCACATTTTCTTTAATAAAAATAACTTGCATTGTTCTGAAGAACTACAGGAGTTTAGGTAAGGCTGCCGGATACTTTCTCAGAGATAAGGAGTTTGGTAGACATAACATGTGGGTACACTACTCCTGCAAGTTCAGGTGAATTTTTAAGGTGTCAGGAATTAGCTTGTGCAACTTCAGTAGTTGAAAATTTGCAGGGAGGCTTGATGCTGCAAATTCCAAGTTCTGAGGAAAAGCCCATTGCAGACCCAGCTAGGAAGGAACAGGCAGCTAAGAAACAGTTCAAAACTTATCTCCCAGATCCCTGCTCCAGTGCCTAATATTTACTTCGGTTTTAGAAAGAAACCTATCACTTCAAATATACTGCAAACACCTAGAATTAAAAGATCACCTGTCCTAAAAATCAAATGTTATTACTAGCACACAGTCTAGGATCACAGGTAGGAATGAATTTATGGAAGCCTGACAGCTGAACTAATGCTTTACCTGATTTACTTTTTTAAATAAAAATTTTGTCAAGTTGAACAAAAACATTTACATTTCACCTAAGTAAGCCCCTTCTACAGTGGCTGATACTCCATGAGACACCAGACCTTACCTACAATTAACACTATCCCTACATGACTTCATAACCTAGGAAATTTGGTTGATTTCAACTCCCTCGTCCAAATTACTTTACTCATTCTCAAGTTTCATACCTATTGGGGTAGTGTTATCAACTGGAATTGCAGGGAAACATAAATAGCCAGGCTTTTCATAGCAATGTTTTATTGCCTTTTGAGGTAGTGTTTCATTCTATTTATGCCTATGAACACAACAAATCTTACAGAATTGCTCTGTTTTGATAATTATTGGAGCACATTGATTTCTTACTACCAATATTGCTCAAATGATGCAGTTCTGAAGGACACTAAACACCAAAACCAATCACGGCAGTTATTACAGCAGCAGTGTAATTTACTTGCTGTTCTCACTTCCCCAGTAAAAATAACATTCTTTTTGTTGCAGACGAGTATGACTGTGGAAGTTAAGTGATTTTATATCGCCATCAATTAATTCCATTTCTTCATACCAAAGTAAATGCAGAATAAAAGCTTTTGTTATAAATACAGATCACGAACAGAATGTATTTCACAGTATAAGAGGGGTCATACATGACAAAAGGTGCCAGATAACTGACACAACTTAAGTTCCAGTTTACTGAACAAGGAAAAAGCTGTTAGCATATTCCACAATAAACAGTAAGCAAAAGTACAAGGGCATCTACACTGAAAAACAAGGTCACACTTGAGGTAAAAGAATTCAATTAATTCTCAGTTTTTAAATATCGAGACAATCCCCAAAGACCTCAAAACTGGTTAATTCAGTTGGCTTTGTGGTGCCTGAATCATACAACCTTGCACACTATCTCTAGCATACAACTCCAAATGTTTCAAGTGAATAATTCCAGAAACCACTTTTGAGAACAAATGCATTTCTTCACCACTGAGCTGGTGCAAATACATTGGAGAAGTCTGGACAGTGTCTTGAATGTTTCAGAATCTGTATTTTTTGTGAAAGATATAGTTTCCTAGGCAATCACTCAGGGACTTACCAATGTACCACCCAATGAGCCATATAAATCAAGGAAAGTTTAAGATCTAAAACCATGGAAATAAAATAGAGTTCAAGTCATAAGAAGTGGCAGGACACCATTCAAGTACCAATACATCGTGTCTCAATTGTACTGAAGGATGATAACACATAATGGTGCAGAAATAACATAATTCATTAGCATGAATACACAGTAGTAGGTAATGAAATTATTCAGAGCTTCAGTGTCATTAATCTCTGCCAAGTGACATAAATGAAACTGAATATCTGAAGACATTTTTGAAGGAAACATCTAAAAGGAGAACATTCTAAAGAATATGGGCTGTGTGCAAAGTACATTGTCGTTAATCTCCTCAGCCAAGTAAATACTGTCATTTTAATCACAGTACAACATAGGTTTGTAAACTGGTTTTATGCAGGACAGGGTATAATACCACTGTAGTGGCCATGTAACCTCTTTCCATTCGAATTCCATGAAAGGAAGGCAGGCTCAAGGGTGGTCAGATGAGCAGAGAGAAAAGGGTCACATTTCTTAGGTACACTGATCCAGTATTTGGAGATGCAGTGGGTCCTGGCCAAAATACTGCTTAGGGAGTGTGTGCTGGAACAAGAGCTGGGGTATGGGGCAGATTTTGTCATGGAAAGGTAGACCCATAAAGAAACAGGGACCAGGAAACAACAAAACAAGCTGGAAACTGGGAGGTGGAAAGCTGAAGCAGATCCACAGCTATTTGCTATGTCAAAGAGGCAGCAAGGGAACAAAAGTTGTGGGAAAATGGCATAAAAAGCAAAAAACCCCACCATAGTAAGGTTTGGCTTAAGGTACCCAGCAAAGTAAAAGTGTGAGCAGAACCAACATTCCAGCTGTACAGTGTTGGGACCCCAAAGGGTGAATGGGGTTCTATTTCAACACACTGAAAATTAATCTGCTGGCAGCAGAGAGGAGATTAACAACACAAGATAAATGTTAGACTGTCATTAGACTTTTGGAACTCATTGCACACATTCCTGCTGTCATATTTCAGCATCCCATTAGAAATTGCTGGTATTAAAGGCCATTTCAAAGTGAGACCTTCCTGAAAGTGTTTCAGAGCAGCACTGATTTTTCATGATGACAGGGGAAAAACCTCAATTCGCTCATGAGACTGTTCCTGCTTCAGCTTCTAAATTAATCTGGGACCAAATGCCCAGACAGATACACACTGCTAATGACAGAAGCCTTTTGCTTGTAAGAAACAGCTTTTTTTTCTAATTAAAAAGAAACCTTCCACATGATATAACGGAGAGTCTGATTACCTAAGAGACAGGTTCAATAGCTAGAGTTGTTGTTGTAGCAGCCGTGGGATTCCCAGAAGTGATGCTGCAAAGAACACCAGTTCAGCATTGATTACTACACAGAGAAATACCAGATACTACCATCTCTCCCAGAAACAGGAACCTGGCTCCTAAATCAAGGAGAACTCAGAAAGATGATTATCACTCTTAGTTTTAGGAAAAAAAGGAAATGCTGGACTCTGACTCTCTCCCCAGCTAGTTTTGAAGAGAACATTTTGCTTTAGTAGGAAAAAAGTTATTAAAGACTTCCTACATCTTGACGATTTATGAACTCAAAAGAGATGGTCCAAGGTCAGAGTGTTATATGTTTTTCTTCAGTGTTTAACATATAAATGCACCACCCTTCCTATGAAAATCATAAGGGAGCTTTGATTTGACACAGAGTATGATCCAGTGGCTTCAAGAATCAGACTGGTTGTGCCTTTTAGACCTCACCATCCAAAGTTCCTGAACCCTATGTGGCTGTAGATCTGCCTTGTGCTCTTGTTTACTTCATAGCAGAGATAGTAAAGGAGCCTCTATGCATGTGAACAATGCATGAAGCCATTTCTGATGGAATAATCACACTTGAACGTTCTTGTAAGTCTCCCCAATGTGGGGAAGGGAAAAAAAATCATAATGAATGGAGACTGAAAGACACTTCCAATTGTTGATTCAGAACTGGAGGCTGATTTAGCTAAACTATGTGACTTTGTTACTTTTGTTGGATGTTGTCCCACTAAACCTTCTATTTTATTTCCAAGAACGCTGACTTAGCCTGGAATTGAAATTCCTACCAAAAGCAGCACCTAAAGGGGCACATAAAACATGTGACAGTAAGCAATGTACAGAACTAGCACCAGCTCAGTGTGCCCAGGTGGCCAAGAAGGCCAATGGGATCCTGGCCTGCATCAAAAATAGTGTGGCCAGCAGGACCAGGGCAGTGATCCTTCCCCTGTACTCTGCATTGGTGAGGCCACACCTTGA
>JAWWEV010000083.1:47367943-47382805 GCA_035583235.1 Hafferia zeledoni
ACCCCCTTTGTTAACTGCTGGCCTTGGCTGTTAATGGCAGGGCAGAGAATTTACATAATAATTCCAAACTACAACATCATGCCTGCATTTTTTATGTAACAGAATATAGAAGAAACTACAGTCAGCAATGGGTTCCTAAAATTTACATTTGCTGGTCACATGAACACAACACATCTAGGGACATTCTAACTCCTATCTCCACCATTTTCCTATTCTTTATGAGCTGCTAGAAAGAGTACTTTTCAAACTTAAAGGCAACATTTCTTGTAGCAGTCAGAAAGAGAGGAGACAGGAGAGCTCATATATTTCATGAAAGATCATAACAAGAGGGAATAAAAAAATCCTTCAGTCCCATTAAATACATAGCTTATAAAAAATATCTGTCTGGAAATGTCTGCCAATTACATGGCCAAATTAAATACACAGATGATTGGTACAAGATAATTAGTACTACATTAAACTCCCATCTAAAGGATTGTGAAATTGCAGGTGGGAGAAGTGAAATGAGGAGGAGCTGTAAAGTTAGCCCTGATTACACCTTGTTTGACTTGACCATTTAAACAGCTAATCCTTTGCTAACATATCCGTTCTCAGAGATATCTCATTTTTATAAGGCTGAATCACTTTTTTCCTAATGTCATATGCAGGGTGGTTTTGATTTGATCTCAGGTTTGGGAGGTGGTGGCAGATTGTTTTACTCTGCTACAGTTTAATGAATCTTTAATCACATTGATGGGGAAAAGTTAATAGAAAAATTAATGAAAACACAACATCAGTGGCTGTGATGTGTAATGAATAATAATAAGGAGAACAACAGATGCAGTCTGGTTGATGGCCCAATTTAAAATACTTCATGCCCAATTACAGACACACTCATTTTCTATAAGGCAGACAGTTGGATAAGAAACAGACTATAATTTTATGCTTTATGACCGCTATATAGAATACCTAAGGTCATAACATGGATGATTTACAGACAAGAATAGTTCTCAGAGGACAGATGCAGCCTAGTTCTCATCTGGCATGAAAAGCAACACCCCAGGTAGCCTTGTAAAGAAAAAACACCACAGGTAAGTCTACTTTTCTGAAAGTCATCATCACCAGAAGAGTTAGTCCTTGAATTGCATCACCCAGATGCTGGTTTCCTGGTTAAGAAAGATTGGGATACAAACATGCACTGCACAGCTACATATTCCCCCTTTTCCACTCTTTCTTCCATGTAGACTATGTCAGTCCCTGCTTCACCTTCACTGCTTTGTTTGCACAAGACAAATTTATGACTAGAAAAGAGCCAGCTGAAGGCCCTTCATTTTGATGACATCCTCTCTTGGGCATCCTAGATAGTTATCCCTCTTACCTGGGCAGAAATACATTTCTGTTTTACTCAAGGAACCCCATGATCTCCCAGAATCTTTCACAAACCCCCTTGATTTAAATCAAATAAAATAAAAAAATCCCAGTAGAAGTAGAAAAACTAAAAATGCCATGAGAAACAACCAAAAAACCCAAACATCCTCATAATAAAATCCAGACCAAACTATTCAGTTCAAAATAGCAAAGTACAACATTGTGATTTCAACTTCCTCAATTATAATCCACAATCTGAAAATTTTAGGCCAATTGTATCTGAAGCCAAGTGCATTGAAAAACAAAACTCAGATCGGGTTCTTGACTCTTCTCACATTTTGGAATTATTGTTGTGGTGTTTGTATTGAGAGTTTTATTGATCCAGCTGAAACTAGGGCTTAGTTCAACCTCTGAATAATTGGTATTTTTGAATGAGCGAACAGTCTGTTGGGAAATCTCTGACTGGATATACTTCATAGAATTAGTTACATTGGAAAGGCCTTTAAAGGTCATCAAGGTCAACTACTATTCTAACACTGTTAAGTCCACCACTAAACCATATACCTAAGTGCCACTTCTACACATCTTTTACATGAGACCTTTACACAGCAAAGTTCAATATTACTTTTGGAGGTGGTTTATGACAGGCTTAGTGCTATAAAACAAACCTGCAAAATGACAGAGATCCTCCCTATTAGTTTCATCCAGTACCAATTAGTATAAAGGTGACTTCTCAGATTGTTCCTGGTATGTATTGCATCGCCTGTTGCCTGCACAGGTCAAAACATCTCAGAGAAACAATTGTTTGACTTATTAAACCCATATGAATAGCACTGCAGTGCAAGGTCACAGTTATAACAAGATCTTGTTTAGAGACTCTCCCTCTTATTGATTTGAGAAGAATATAAGGCCTGGGAGTGAAGTTAAAAAAAAAAAGGCAATATGATTTAAACTAAATTACTTTTGCTTGCTACCCAGGGCAAAAAATTTAATGAAGTCTGAAATAAGTCAAGTCCTGTTTTATCAGCTGCCGCCTTAATCGGTCTGGATGTGTGAAGTTATTAACTATCTATATGGTTATTTTATCTAAACTAAATAGTCTTTATTATTGGGAGAATAATTTTCAGATTCACAGACTTGCAAATAAAGTTTTTGGAGAGGCCTAGTCAGAAATGAGGTTTAATATGTTTCTCACTAGGTGCCCTACAGGCACAGAAGATATCATTAATAAAGTCTTCAAATTATACATTATCAAAAAAGTGAACATACCAAGGTTCATATCACATTATCACACCTAGAATAAAGATCTTACTGCCAGTTAAACAATAACCTGGCCCCTTCAGAGAGCAAAGGAGAAAACTGTCTGTACTAAGCCACAGCAAAGTCAATCCAGCACTTAGTGTCATCTCTGACTGAGCCCAAAAAGAAACATTTTAGGAGGACGAGGAAAACATATTTTGTTCCTTTCCCATGATACTCTTTGAGCTTCTCAGGTTCTAAGGCTCAGGGGACTTTTCAAACCAGAGACAATGTCTTTGGTTAAATAATATAAATTTTTTCTTTCAGAGTTTGCCTGTAAATTGTGGTCATCATTGGCAGCATGTGGCAAAGAATCCCAGAGTTGCAGTTCATATGATTAAAAAAAAAACAAAAAAACAAAAAACCAACAACCAAAAAACAAACAACAATCCTTCTGGACTACACCAGAAATAAACCAAGGGAGGAACCAGTTTTGGGTTGAGCTGGCAAAATGCCAACTACCTAAAACAGAGTCAGAGCCTCCCTCCGCATGCCAAGAAAAAAAAAAGGAAAAAAACTAAAACATGTTTATATATTTATACAGAAAAGAGAAAATTAAAAGTTAACTGCAATATAACACACACACACACAAAAGTTAGAAATAACAAACAATAACTCCCCACTCTCCATCGAACATAAATCCCACCATTCTAGCTACAAATCACCCAAGAGAACTCAATCCCCCAAGGGATAGACCCAAGCAGAGAGAAAGACTAATAATGAACATCTTCTGTAGATAACATAGCAGTGAGGTAGTGAATCCACTTAGTACCACAACAATCAGGAACTGAGAGAACTCCTCCTACTCTACTGTATTTATATTTGAGATGACATCGGAATATGGTATGGAGCACCAGTGGCCAGTCAGCTGTCAGCTAGCCTGACCCAGCTCAAGGCAGCTGATAATCCGAGTCCTATTCTAAAACTAAAGCCTAAATCTAGGCCTGGCTAAACCCATAACAAACCTCCAAAAATTATTCTTGGAGAGAAAACTGGAAAACCACCAACCTCCCACTGCAGAATAGAGCCATTCCGCTGAAATTACTAGCTGCTATCTTAGAAAGAAAAGACAATATTATCAGAAACATTGCCAGAATACCTACTATTTATGGGTACTTGATGATTCAGGTTGCCTGTAAGACACAGTGAAACATACAGGACTTACATAATCAATCCATAAACACATGGCAGCAGAGCATGCAAACCCATGCCACAATAGCACATGTACAAGAAATAAGTGAATCCAGCTTTGTAGTCCCAATCCTGTAACTGTTCATGCAATCTGATATGCACAGCAAGCAGCCAGTTATCTCAAGCAACACTATTTCTGCTGTTTCTGGTTGAATTGTCATCTTTGACATTATCTTCACACTACTTCAATGCAGACATTTGTATGTATTAGAAAAAGCTGAGATTCTCCAACAGCAAAGGCACATGAGCTAGCAAGGCATGGGTGATAGGATGGCACTTGGTAGGCCAAAGAGCATAATTACTGTGAGGTTTCCACCCATGACAGAAGAGGGGGCTGATAAAGAAGGTCCTGCTTTCCAGTGGAAGCAAAGTGTTTGGTCAAGGACAATACTGAAGATAGAAAACAAACCCAAGGTTTATTTGACCAAGACAATCTTTCCAATGTTCTCCTATCAGACTGTCATGTGCAGGTTGTACAACATGATGCATACAGCCACTGTGGCACTCACTAAGCCATCTCTAGTAAGGAGTGAAAGCACCACAATTGTACTTTCCTACACTTCAAAGAAAGCATTGCTTCCTTCTCATGCTGCCCTTAAGGAAAGCAATATAAATTCTCCAAAATCTCACACCAACTTTCTCCTTTCTAGAAAAAAATGCAAGCTGCAACATTACCACCTTCTACCTTTCCTCCAACACGGGTCAGCCTAAACTATGGGACTTATCAGTCTCTTTTGATGAGATAATTGGGGACTCACTAGTTTTTGTACAATACAGGAACAGAATACCACACTCTCCTAAACTCAAAAAAGCAGCAAGTTTGGAAAACACTGTCTGAGACTGATAGCCTGGAGAATGGCTCTACTACTGGGTGGCAGCATTTTTGAGCCCCTTTTTTTTTCAATACAGTCTGACACATCATAATGAAGGACAAAAATCATACAACTTTGGCAGAGCATAGTTGTATCTATTGTTATGGTTTGTGTTTGGTTTGTTGGGGGCAGGGGGTGAGGGCTTTTTGCTCCTTTGTGTGTTTTTTTCGGTGGGGTTGGGTTTTTGCTTGTTTAAAAAGCAGCTTTAAGGTATTCTTTACATCCTTTACTCATCTCATGTCTTCTAAGCAGGAAGTAAAAATTACAGAAAGAGCCAAAACTATTTCTGCTTAAAAATGAAAACTCTGTTTCTCCTTTGGCCACTCCTTTTAGTGAAAAGCTTTGGATACCTAGCATTCACATGTCAAAAAAAAAAAAAAAAAAAAAAAAAAAGGCAAACAAACAAAAATCCCATGTATGTCCTCAGGGAGCCAGCAAGTAGGAAGAAATTTCAGATCACTGCAAGTAAGCAGCAAATATTGCTCACAAAAGAAAGCATAGCTTTTTTTACTGATCACCAAAAATAAGAGTTTTCTGGAAATGGCAACTTGCATATTTATGTTAAGTACATATATTGTTGATGCAGTCACAAGTCCTATATAGCAGCCACCCTTCAGAACTACTTGCACAGTCACTTCTGTGTTGCCAAGTCCCCCAGTCCATCACAGCTGCAGTGCATTTACTGTCTGTGCAGACATCAGCAACCCCTTGCAATGCCTTGCTCTGCTCAGTACCTGGAAAAAAGGCAAAATAAAACGGAAAAGCAGGTAGGGTGTGTATAAGGGAACACCTGCAGTGTGTCACAGCTCAAGGATTTAGGAAAGGGGTTGATCAGGCTACACAGCAGTAGGATTAGAGCTCTGTATTCAGGTCTCATAACAGCTGTAACAGGAGAACTGGGGACCTAGAAGAAAAGGCAGGGACACACCTTTGGAGAGGTGCGGGAAAGAGCTTTTTAATATGCAGGGACTTTGTACTACCACTGCTCACAGTTCGGTCTCATCAGCATTCACATCATCCCCTTCAAAGCATTTCATAATACTAACAAATTGATTGATGTACTTGCCCTGTTCATTACAGTAGGAAAGGTTTAGCTCTGTTTATCAACATGAAAACCAATCCAAAACAATCACAACTTCTCAGATACCAGAACTACAGAATACAGTAACAACTAGAATGAGTACTCACCCGTACTAGCTCCCAGCACTCTTTTCCGACCATCCTGTTTCTTCCTTCTAGAGGAAAGAGGACAACTCATCAGGAAGATCAATTATACTCAGCTGTGCCATCACCACCACCAATAGCTGTAAGTAATGCACAGCTGATTTCTATCAAAGTCAGGACTTAATCAGAGTGTGTCAAGACCAAGCCCTTTGAAATAATAGCAAAACTCTTAAGAATATTTATGGAATACAGACTTTGTGCTTATTAGAGTTTTTCTGTGAGGTATAGCTGATCAAGTTTTTAGTTAATGAGCAAAAGCTGGACAATAGAATAAAAAGTTTGTTCATTTCTCTTATTTTGATGCATTCCTGTAAGACTGGCGTGACAGTGTACAGGGACAGTGACACATTTGCTGCTAGCTAAATCTTCATTCACTTTCTCAGCACACTGTAGAAGTGCCTGTGGAGCAGAAACCAATCAGGAATCTACAGAATCCTGCATACAGGTCAACTCTCAGCTTGGGAAAGTGGTTGTGACTTGTGGAAAGACATAAAAAAAATGGGTTTGGACAAACAAACCCACATGAAGTGGGTGTACAGGTTCCTGACATAGATTTCAAGCCTCAAACTTCCCAGCGCAGTTACCTCAAATTGTTTCCTCATGGTAACTGAAACACCAGCTATGAAACAGTCAGAAAAACAGAGATTTGGGTCAATCCTTGTTGGTACAGGGCCCCCTCCACCTGTGTTTAATACACGCTCAGATCTCTCTATGCTACAGTCACCTCAAAAAATCTTGCCAGATGTTTGGAGAGCAGGAGGTCTCAAAGCACTGGATGGGCACAGCTCCAAGCCACACACACAGGGGCATGGGGACAAAATGTCTCCATAGCTTTATAGTCATTGATGAATGAAAGCAACAGTCTGGCACAGTGCTTTGTACAGATTTCCTCTGTTTTCATGCTTAGGTTAGTCTTTACACGAGAGAACACTAACCCATCATGATGCTTAGCTATTCCACATGCTTAAAACATACCCACCAGGACACTGAATTTGGTCACACATTGAATGTCTGTGTCCATGCAGGAGGACCATGGAAAGGTGAGATGAACAAGCTATCAAAGAGTGATGTTAGCATACAGGAAATCCTGATGAGCCCACTCTCATGTTGTTAAACTACAGTAAAATAAGGACACAATTTTCAAATATGGCCTCCTCAGGAGACTTCATGTGCTTTATGTTTTTCAAAACTTGCCCTGTGGAGGAAATATAATTTCACAGTAGGCCTGCTGAGATGGGGTTTGGGAGAGAACCTGATGTTTTCCAACCCTTCCTTAGGAGTGTATATTCATGTCATATCTTTGTTGGTCCTTTCTATCCAGAGGACCTTGGAGTGCATTACCTCTGAGTTCACAAAACACAGACTTATTCTGCTATGTCTTGCAAGAACCTGGCCCAAAATTGTCCCATTTATGTGCGGGAAGGTGTTTGTTATTCACAAAATGGCCACCACTTCGGATCATGGGAATTGAAGTCCAGAGGAAGCCACTAAATGGACACCCCATTCCCAGACCATGGATTTTAAACCTATTGGCCGGGATACCATGTGCGCCACACCCATGTGCCGCCCCTTCCCCAGGGTTTATGAGCGTGAATTTGACTGTTATTAAACAATTCACTTGTATGTGTCCTATGGAGCGTGAGTCCATGTCTTCACTGTCACAAATGGTGCTCTGCAACAGAGATATATCAGAAGATGCTGGAAACTAGGAGGTTAGAAGCTCCTGGAGTGTCCTACCGGTGACAGCCCCTCGACTACACGGGAAGGAGCCCCGAAAAAAGGGGGATTAGCACACATTCATCACTTCTCCAGCAACAGAACTCACCCAAGAAAAAAGAAGACAAATCATGAGGTGAGAGTCAAGGGAGATGAGAGGTAGAATTTCCCAAGGGCAGAGGCAAACTGCAGAAGTTTTTTACTGTCTATTGTACAGGCAGGGCGGAGATGTTGCTGAAGGCAAGATAATAGAACTTCCTAGTTGGATTTGTAAGCACACCCCTGGTTTTCCATGAGCCGGAACCTCTCAAGTGACTACGTGGCAAAAGGTACCTCAGAAACTTCACGACAGAGCACGACATGGGGATGTGGAAGTATCCAACCACCTGGCCATTTACAAAGAAATCATAATCACTTTAAAAAGACTGCAGGAGAGACGTCCATCTGCTCCAGCCACAGATCTTACTCCCCCGATATCACCTGAAGTCCCCCCCGGAGATGGAGGACAGAGATCCGGGCACGGGAGGACTTTCAAGCCTGAGGGATGGGGGAGAACGAGAGGGACACTGCGCGCTGTACCAGCTAACACCATCTTCCTATTGTTGCATGGTCACGATAGAGTCGCTGGCATTTCAGGCTTGCCACATGACTGCGGAGGTGGAGCCGCCATTTTGGGCTTGCCATGCGACTGCGGAGGTGGAGCCACAATTTTGGGCTCACTACACAACCATGGAGGTGGAGCCGCCCTTTTGCGCTCCCTGCTCAACCACGAAGGAGGGGCCGCCACCATTTTGTGGTCACCATGCAGTTCTGGAGGCTCTGCTCTTGCCACCGCCACTGTGCTCCTTTGTGTCCCAGCCTGAGGACTTGTATGGCTATAAGAATCTGGGAGGCAAATAGTTAGAAGAGGGCACAGGGAGGGAAAGTGATTTTCCTCCTGTTGAGGCATGGGGAGCGTGCGGTGGTGCCAGCACGGCCACTTGGGAGAAATGGAGGGAGGAGGAGTTGCATGTAGGAGACTGGAGGGTGGTTAATGCACATCCTGTAATTTCTCGCCCCCAGCACTCCCCCCAGAACCAAAGTTTACGTTATGATGTCGTGAAGGAATTTAGACATATTGTCAAGGAGAGAAGTGTTTCCTTGCCTCATATTTTTTTTGTTTCTGGAGACATTGAGTAGCTCATCTGTCTTTGCTCCCTCTCATTGGAAATCATTATTGAAAATGGTTTGGTCAGTTACACAAGTCAGTGTTTGGTAAATGGGTTTTTGAGAGAGCTGTATGGTTTATGTTCTTGCAAATCCAGTTGGCCCTAATAAAAAATGTTTAAGAATAGGCCCTGAATCACAGCACCTGGTTCACAGTGAGGTTGTTCTCACACAGGTTGAGTTCTTGCTTGCACTATTCATCTTGTTTGCACTGTTCTTGTTTCTCCTGTTTATGGAAGTTTAATACAGTTTTTGCCTTGTTAATTAACAATAAAAAGAAGGGGGAGGTGTTGGGGGAGGGGTTTATTACTCACAAAATGGCCACCACTTGGTATGATGGGAATTGAAGTCCAGAGGAAGCCACGAAATGGACACCCCATTGTGCATTCCCAGGTGACAGATTTTAAACCTGTTGGCTGAGGTACCGCATGCTCCACACCCATGTACCGCCCCTTCCCCAGGGTTTATGAGCACGGGTTTGACTGTTATTAAATGAGTCACTTGTATGTCTCCTGTGGAGGTGTGAGTCCATGTCTTCACTGTTATGTATTTATGGTACACTTCTTAAAATCTCGGCATACAATATAGGTAAAGTAGGAAGCCATGCTTCATTTTCCATCCTGTAAATGACTACACCACAAATCTAGGAAACCACGCGGCTCCTACTGCTGAGATGAACACTGAGGCATACAGAGAAAAAGTTACTGAGTCATGGGCTTGGATCCACCGGCTCTGCTTATCCCAACCCCCAGCAGCCATACAAGGGGCAGCAAGCCCAGCTTTGGAAATCTGTCTTACCCCTTTACTGTCTCTTGTCCATACTCAATCTTTTCTTTTATCAAGCAAACTCTGGATCTGATGTTCCTTTCATCACACATTTTGCCTTACTCTGCAAGGGAACTTGCAGAAGAACCTGAGTAATGTTTAAGATTTTTGTAGAGGGAACAGCTGCACTGGTGTTAAATGGAGTCACATGCCCATCTAGGCCGGATTATCTCCTCTGCCAACATTAGTACCTCTTTCCTCACTGCCCAGGATATCTCCTGTGCTCTAGCCATACCTGTCCAAAATGAACAGTCCTGCTACTCTTAAAATTATCACCAGCTGATAATATTACAATATTTCCCTACAGGAACATTTCTTTCTCTGTCTCTGTTTGTCTTACATGAAGGGAAGGGAGTGCAGCAGAACTCACAACATGTATCATGCTGCTTTTAAGCTGAAATATAAGCACAAACCCTCAGGAGGTTTCCAATTAAAGGCACTTCCATTCTTCTTTCTGCATACTGCATCTCAACCTACCTGTAGAGCCATGCACACCCCAAATGTATTTGAGAATTCCACGAATTCAGAATTCCCATGATTTCATGGGAGTCAGGAGACCAGAAATCCGTTCCTATCCCTACAGCTGAAATATGGCCTTAGTTGGGTCATTTCTCTTCTCTTTCTTCTCCTCTTTCCACTTCTTTCTGAGATTAAAATCCTTTCTGGGGACAATTTCACAAACCAGCTCTGCCACTGAATGGAACCATCATTCTCCCTTGCCTTACCCACAAAGTCTGCATAGCTATGAGCGAATGATGGTATTGACCATTGCTAAAAGAATGTGAGGCTTTTTTCTGTTTTGGGGACTGCTGAGGGATAGTGCTGGGAGAAGGACAAGAACAGGGGACAGAAAAAATATTCTGCCTCTTGACTGACAGGAGCTTGTGAAAAGACAGCTCACATATATGGTCTGCAGCAAGAAGCAGCCTCCTAACCTGCCTGCTCCAAGCTGCTCTCAAACTGGAGCTCACAGCCAACATGCCTGGACTACATGATTTATATATGATGCACTCTTAGAAAAAGTATGGAACCACATCTGGGTTCAGATAACCCTCTTCATGGACCTTTAAAACATACTCAGACCCAATACATTGTGGTGTCTTAAAAAGTAGAGGCAGCAGCTGGAGAAGGCTGACAGGTTGCTGAGTTGCAGAGCCCCCTCCCCGTCCTCTCTGTCCGCTGAAGCACCACTGAAGAGGGAGGAAAATGAGCAAGCACAGGGGAAACATGCTTGAAATTGGACAAACCCAAGATGTACTTCAGAGCCTTGACAATACCAGTGAGAAGCAGTGCAGTTCAGATGTATTTAACATTATGTTAAAACTCAGCCTTGTATCTTTATGAAAAGCAGTGTGACATCATTTATTCATTCTAAAATAATTTATTTCTGTGAGAAATCAAGTCTCTGGTGAGACTGAACTATATGTTTAGAAGAATCTTATTTTTCTTACTAGCTGTAATGAAGTTGGTTTCACAGGAGCACTCTCCCAGTTGTAATGAGCTGCCTGTCTCCTGCCACTACAATCCAGTGAGAGAAATAAGACCAGCTGAGAAATACTTTATACTTTGATCTGTCTCAACAAATCAGTTCAAGAGCTCTAAAACAGAAACCCCAGGGAGAGGGAAGGGGAAGAGGAGAAGTTCAAGCAGGGAAGTTTTAAAGCTGTATTTGATTTGTTTCACTAGAGCTGTGGTAGTTAAAAAAAAAAAAAAAAAATCAGATCTGTCCATCTTTGAGACTTGCCAGTTCTCTCAGGCCCAGAACTTTGGACAACTTTGTTCCAGCGATAACCACAAGAGGGTTTATACATATATATGTACACACACACACACACACACCCCCCTCTGACACCTTGAGAAGTCAGGTTCTATAATTCTATAATCTGCCTGAGTTGGATTGCTCCTGTTGCCAATATAGCAACAACCCTGTTACCCACCTCTTAGGAGAAAAAAAAAAAAATTGAGCAAGAAAGTATGGTACAAGAAGGCAGGAGTGGAACCACACAGGTTTGGATCCTTGCCTTTGAAGTTAAGCTGCTCTGAATGAGCAAGGCATGAATCCTACCTCTGGGATTCATCCTGCACCTTCCTTTGCAACACCGGGGATGAGGAATTCATTACAGCCTTGAGCATTACCATGCTGATGTCTCCTAGTTTTAACATCAGCTACATGGAGGAAGTTTGTGTTTTGAACTCTCGCACTCTTTGTTTTCTGGGCGTTTTATTTTGCTGCCTGCTAACTTTCTGCATGACCTTGGTCAAACCCCTTCACCCAAGTGGTTCCACCTGCTAAGAAATGATGAGGCTAGGCTCTTTAGACAGGGAATATACAATGAAACATCTGGGGAAAATTGTGAAG
This sequence comes from Hafferia zeledoni, assembly GCA_035583235.1. Taxonomy (NCBI): domain Eukaryota; kingdom Metazoa; phylum Chordata; class Aves; order Passeriformes; family Thamnophilidae; genus Hafferia; species Hafferia zeledoni. The sequence continues at coordinate 47,379,983 of JAWWEV010000083.1, forward strand.
AGTTTGATACTAATGGAGAGGGTTTCCTACAGGATCAGCACTTCCCCTGAAAGTGGGCAGAAATTTTAAGACTTTTAATAAAAGAGAACAGGAAAAAGCATATTTCGGTCAAGAAGCTCCACACTAGCAACATCTGAAACTATCATCATTTTCCTGTATATCAATGCCACTACTGCTATTTCTAGACACCAGCAGACACTCTAAGTTGTATCTGTGCACATAGATGGACACAGATGTGCAAACCAGTGACACCTCAATGTGAGTTCATGGCTCTGGCTTACATTACTATTTCCTTGCATAAAACAGGGAATTGTAAGGACTTTGCAAATCCAATCCCTGAGATGGCAGTTTTCCTGTCCATCTGTGTTTTATAATGGACAAATCTACTGCACACATTCAACTAGAAAGCTCTTTCAAAGAGACATGCCAATTAAAGTCACATTTAATATCTCATGTATTGCAGCCAAAATCGAGCTTGAGTGTCAACAGCATGTAAGATAACTTATTTTATGAGGAAATTATATTTTCCGGTGTATTGGCTGTTTTTATGTTTTTAAGACCACATCCTGTTTCCAAGACCATATTGTAGTTACGAAGATTGCTTCAAAGAAAAAAATAATTAAATTAAGTTTAGGAAATTGTGAATTTCAAATATTAAAAATTCAGAGATGGTGCCTGTGCTTGAAAAAAAAAAACAAACCAACAAAACTCCTCCCTTTTCTTCTAGTTGATGTTCAATGGTGAATGGCATTTTAAGAAAAATACACAACTGTGGAAGTACTCAGAATAAGAAGAAAATGAGTGAATAAATAAAAAGCATTGAACTATACCACTAAATTAGCTAATTATTTACACTTGTCCATGTTGCTTTTGGTGTTTGTCACTATCTCAGGTGCACTGACAGCAGAGACATGACAAAACTGGAACATAACACAATTTTAATTAGCTAGGTTTTCAGAAGGATTAATGTCAGTGTAAAACAACTTCCATACATGTCCTACCTCTTTCTATAGAATAATGACGTAAATGACAAGGATTAAAAAAAAAATGCTGCCTTATATAGTAGCATCCAGTGCATTAAACACCAGTGTGTACCAGTGCCACTCTTATCCCCCTAACTTGCAGGCTAACATTTCTGAGGGGAGCTAAAGTTAGTGTTCTCTGAATGGTGGACTGAGCTTATGTTTAAAAGCAAAGTGAGGCATGACTGGAGCCCAGCAGAGTGCCTCTGCAGGAGAACATCAGGCCTGCCTTGCTACCAATCCATGAGGACACTGCTCCAGTTTGCAGGAGAGCACACACCTTTGGGGAGAATTACTGAGACTGGAAAAATAGTGCTGGCGAAGTTGTTCTGTCCATTCCCTGGAGCGCTCTGCCTCTCCTAAAAGCTGAGCAAGTGCAATATTTATACTGGTTGTATCTGCTCAGTTCAGTGCTGGACCTCTCCCAGCAGTTTTGAGTGCTGGCTGGGGGGAGGCAACACCAGTGGCTGCTGAACTGACACAGGGTGCTCTTAATGCCGCTTTGGCTGCTGTAAGTAAGCAAGAAACAAATGCAGGATTAAGTGTCACAGCAGATTACTGAGCAGGATGCCTGCTTTATCGTGACTCTGAGCTTCACAGATGCCAGGGTGACTTGGTCCACACAAGTGACCAGAAGGTCGCATAGCTGCATGTCTGGGGCCATCGGCATTAGGCGTTATTTGTGAGCTAAATGTGGATGTGAACCAAAGCTGACTGACAGGAATGTGCATGTGTTGAGGCAGTTGGGCTGGCAGATGATATTTCTTGCCATCTGAAAGCCACTGACAATGTCGGTCTCTGCTGTCAGGGTCTTAAATCCTGCATAGGCTGGTGCAGGACCCAAATTCTCTTACAAGCTGACAGCCACCATTTTACTTTGAAACGGTCCAGCTGAGAAGCCAGACACAGATAAATGACTGTTATGAAGAAATACAGTGGGTAATAGGCTGAGAAACAGAATGATTGTGACCCTTGGTTTTATGGGACTCACAGACAGCGCACTGAATCGAAAGTCCTTGTTTCATTATCTGTCAGCAGCAAAGATCACAACCCAGCACTTCCCCTTGGTCTTCCCCTAGCTCAAGATGTTACTAATTCCAAAGATATAAGTCATTCTGTGACAGAACATCACAGACCTTCAGGCCTTTTCTCCAACTATTACCCATCACAAGCACCACAGTGATTCATTTAAAAGGGCTGTGCTTCACTTGGTGGTGGAAGTGTGTATTCTAATGATAGTTGGCACAGGGCATAGGCAATCCAGTTGTCACTGGCGTACCTGGAATGATTTCTGTGCCCTGGGTATCATTTTTCCCACATCTAACTGTATAGAAGTTGGCTGTCAAGCTACACTAATTATCTTGGCTCCCCCAGTGTCAATAGAGAGAGGAGTGAGGACTTTCATAGAGTGATTCATGCCACCTGGAATATTGCATCCTCACAAATACTGTAAAGGATATGTCTTTATCATTAAAAACTAAGGATAATGGCTTTTCTTCTAACTGAAACAGCAGCAGCAAAAGGGAGTATTCTCTGTTGTTAGCACAGGTTGAGAATATCAAATGGTGCCTTTTCTGCCTGTGTTTCTCTTGTGAGCTCAAAAGATTGGTCCTCTCCCACACAACCAGTCCTGTAGTGTGGTTGTTAGCATCTGTTTCATCTCTGTTCTGGATCTCAGATGTGCCAGAGCATCAGGCATCCTTTTCCTACTGATTTATACATATTGTCCCGTGGCGTAATGGTGAGCACTCCGGTCTCTGACTCCCAAGGTCACGAGTTCGAGTCTCAGTAGGGGACCGTC
>JAWWEV010000083.1:47384505-47408875 GCA_035583235.1 Hafferia zeledoni
CTTTGGACCCCTTTGTAGTTTCTGAAACACACCCTGATAATTTCAGCCTAGTGGAAGATGACAGTGAGGCCCATGATGTGGTTTTCTGATATCCATGCCAATAAAAGAGGCATCAAGCTGTGCATGGCCCATAGTCATGGGAATATGTTGCCCACCAGGCTCACGTACCCAGTAGGAAGCAGGACTGTGGATGCCTGAAGCATTTCTGAATTACAGCACACTGTCTGTCTCAGTGTTTCATCTGTACAGATGAAACAAAATGAAAGAGGGGCCTTTTATGCACACAGGAGCTCAGTTCAAGTGCCACATGTGAGCTCCATGCAAATGCAGTCCTGCTTGCTGCACATGGGAGCAACCTCACCTCAAACCGAAGTGTAGCCAAGACTTGACTATCACTGAAAATTTGGGTCACGCTGATTCTGGATGCTTGCTGGCCTCCATTTTACTTCCATTTTATTTACTGTTGATGAGATTAACTGAGAATCCATGTGAGAATTTATTACTCTAAACTGTTATTTATAGGAAGCTTACAAATATCCAGCATTTTGTTTTAAGGTCTGACCTCCTGACCTTTACAATGGGCATCACAGTTTGAGAGTTTAAAGTAATTTTTTTTTCCCTTGTGAAAATACTCTCTAAGATATTTTAGAAGTTTTTATCTCAAAGGCAGAATTTGTCCAGATTTACTAATTAAGGTTTGATCTCAATGTCAGTTTGTTCCCTCTTTGGGAGAACAAGATCATTTGTTGAGCAAATAACTGCATGAAATTTTGCACAGCAAAGGACTGTACTGTGATCACCATCTCCTGACATCTTGTCCCATGTCTAAATCATGCCCTCACAATGTGTCAGCAATACTTAGCTTGGGATACAGGAGCACAGTTAGGAGGAATTTTTTAAAATCTTTGTTTCAATTGAAAGGCTTTAGAAAAATCCCAACAAGCCATTTTTCTTAATAACAAAAATTTTTACTCACATGCATAGAATGACTTTTCCCCCAAGAGCTCCAGCTGGCATAGGATTTGATCTTGCTGAGATTAAAGTTAATGGGAACTAAGTAGAAAATTTCCAGTCTTGTCTACTACCAATTCACTTGTTCTTCCTATCACACTCAGAAGCCACTGACTAAAAAAATAAAGAATTACAGGAGTTCATGTTCATCTGTTTTCTATGCAGATACAAGTGATGTTTCCTTATGGCGAAGAGGATCTGGCACAGATTTGCAAGAAAAACCTGGCTATGGCAACTGCCTTGATTCCCCCCCATATGACTTACCCTTAGGGTTAAAAAACCCATGTAGCCTTGGGTTCTGAGAAGCCTTCTTTTTATCTGAAGATTCACAGTACTTTTTGAGGGGACCTTTTTAAAATATTTCTTTTGGGATGTATTTAGTAGAGTTCAATGAATATAATTTCTGTACTGGGCTATATATTACCTTCATCTTATATTAATTTTGCAAATGCCTTTTGTAAAACTGTACCTGCAGCACAAAATGCAATTGTTTTGGACTTATTTTTCCAAAGCTATTCTTTAAAAACACAAGGATAAACTGAGATACTCCATAAAATGTAGGTTTGCAGCTGATCTCTCCAAATGAAAACCAAGGAAGAATTCAATACTGCTTTTCAACAATCCATCTGTAAGTTTAGCCAGAACACCTGTTATTCTTTAGCTTGAAAGCTAATCTCAGGTCCTCTGTTGCAGTTTTTTCCTGTAATTCCTACATCCATTAACCCCTCTTAAGTCAACGAAAAAATACTGTAAAACACACTCTGAGTAGCAATTACACCTGATGCTCAGCAAAGCCAGGACGTTTGACATGAAATGAGAGATTATATACCAAAAGCCACCAGAAAAAAATTCAATTATTATCAAATGAAGCAAACCACTCTTAGCACAAAAGCATTGCTTGTGCCTAATTAACCTTTACAACAATAATGAACAATTATATGCTACAAAGAAGAAATGAAAGATGATGAAAAGATCATGAAGCATTTCCCACTGGAAGGTTTATTTCATTTTCAATATGGTATTACGTCCTACTCTGAATAGCAGAACAAGCAGCTGTGTAAGGCCAGTCATAGTTACTCAAGCTGTCAGGGGCATCTGACACCAAACAAACTGAAGAATATTAAACCAAGGTTAGACTCACCTCCTCCATCTGATCCTTAGAGGTTTTGTTTTGCTACAGGATGGACTCTTTCAGGTGACACCAACTTATACTATGATTTATTGTTATTATTAGATTATTAAGTATTGGGTAGCAAATACTGCTTTATGAAACCTCGTACTATGTCAGGTCAAATGTTCATTCCCAGTCCAATACTCATGTCTAGTAGTTTCTGGGGAAGGACTTTATAGATGGGGAAATGATATGGCATCATTTCTTCAGGCTGTTTTCTTGCCTCTGTGGACTAAACACTGGCTGGCTTTATTTAGCAGCCTTCAGTACAACATTCTTCTCTGACCATGTCCACTTATTCCAGAAATTGCACCTACATCCTGCAGCAAGGAATGCCACAGCTTGCCCATATACTCAATGGAGACAAAAAGAGCTCTTACGTTTCCTTTGTTTGGAGACTACTGGTTTAATAGGCAAAATTTCTCATATGTCCCCTTGTCCTTATATCAGGAGAGATAATGAGGAGTCATCACTTCCACAGTTTGTGGGATACTTTAAAAAGAGTGAGAAGTTTGGGGTTTGATTCCCTCCTGTGATGTGCACTGAAAAGCTGTAATTTCAGCAGCGTGTAAGCCAAGCTCTGCAAACAGAGCAGTACAGCAATAGTTCATGCTACTTATTGAATGCAGGGCCAACCATCCCCAGAAACACTGTGTGGCATTAAATATTTAACCACTGCCTCAAAGGCTTATTATAGATATCTTCTCAAGAATGAAAGGAAACAGCAAGGACAACAGTCAACTCTTAAAACAAACCAGGGGCAGAAATTCAATTAGAAATGGCCATCTCTTGCCCTGTTTTGGGGAGCAGGCATCCCCCAAACAGCTGCATCAACTCTACTGTGGTAGGCACAGACAATGTGAACGCAGTGAGGCTTCTTCTCCAAAACACTCAAGGTTTTTTTGTATCCTGCTACACAGATATGTATCACAGAATCATTAAGGCTGGAAATGACCTCTAAGATCATTGAGTCTAACCATTACTCTAGCAGCACTGTGTTCACCACTAAACCATATCCCCAAGTGTCACATCCACATGCCTTTTAAACACACTAAGGCATGGTGATTCCCCAGCTTCCCAGGGCAGCCTGGTCTGACCTGACCCTGACCACCCTTTCAGTGAAGAAGTTTTTCCTGATTTCCAATCTAAACCCTCCCTGGTGCAGTTTGAGACCATTTCCACTTGTCCTATAACTATTACTTTGGAAAAGAGACCTCACCTTGCTACAACCCCCTTTATGCTCACAGGATTGCAATTGAAATACCAGTCAGAGATTTCCTCAATGTTTGCTCTAAATTGGCCACTGCCAATGACTAGGTGGCGATGCCCTACACCAGAAATGTGATTTTGGACACGAGCTAAGCAGGTGTGGAAGCTGTGAGCATTTCTGAAGCACAGTCCCTGGGCTAAGCATGAGTAGTATATTTCTGAAGACTGAGGGAATGAGTCTCCCTCTCTCTTACCTATCAAGAGGAGCTGTGAGAGACAACACTCCAAAACTCCAAGCCCTGACTGGGCATCACCCTCCATCAGAACCTCTCCACTGAACATTAAGAGAGGGAAACTGGTTTCTCCATAGTTAGCCCAAAGGGGCAACACAGGCCACAGCTCAATGGAGGGGCTGAAAAGACACTGTCCTGTGCACATTTTAGGAACATGAGTGAAACAGTTGTATAGCAGCAATCAATAGTCATGTCAGGGAGGGCCCCCACATGACAGAGCAGCTAAGGGGACAGAGAACAAGATGCTCTGGGAATTCTACTGCCTCCCTGAATTCTTCCATTCATTGCTGCTGGGATAATTTGTGCAGTCTTCCTTCAGAACAAGAAGTTTTTCACACAGAGTTAAACAGAAACATAAGGGAATACAATTTTAGAAGGAAATCATTGACTTTTTGGGCAGCACAAAGGGAAGAACAATAGAAAATGGCATCTGGCTTCTGTTAGGATGCAGAACCTCTGCAAATTACAGCCCAAATGAGTAAGACCCATCCAAAAGGCTTCTCAGTGTCATCTAGCTTGATTCAGGATATGCCTCTTCGGTTTTTCAGTGCAATATAAACTAAAAAAAAAAAAAAAAAAAGTGGCAAATTAAATATGTATGGAGCCTTGGGAGAGCATAAAACCATAAAAAAGAACATAAAAAAAAAAAGGAGAAAGCAATATACAATTAACTGGGCAAGTATTCAGTAGGCAAAGTAGGCAAAGTTCCTAGCACCACAACAGGGGTGCTGCAGAGCAGCTGTCTGAGTCTGCTGAATTCCAAGGGAATACTGGACAAAAACAAGCCCACAGTGAGAGAGCATCCCCACAGGAGAGGTGCACGCCCTGTGAATCATTTCACTATTATGAGCTGGACTCTGAACTCATGGTGGCCAATTGTGGAATTGCTAAGTTTGGCCAGGTGAATCTAACAGCACTACTTTTATGGAGATTACCTACAAATACTTCCAAGGACTGAGGAAAAAAAAGTAAATTGAGCTTCACCTATCCATTTTTGTCACATGTATTTGCAGGTCACTTCTTTTTGTCTCCCCCTCCCTTTCTGACTATGCTGAAACATCTCTGGTTTAATAGCAGAAGGGTGCTAAGCAGTCCAGCTCAAAATAATATTCTTAATGAATAAAAAGGTGTAGGAGAAAGACTTAAAAATATCATATGATTAAAAAAAAATTAGAGGATATTTTTTGTGCTTCACTTTATGCAGAATAAAAATTACTTAATAATCTTCCAATGCAAATTCTTCCAGCATAAAACAAATATGTGCACCACCATGTGAGATATGTCCCCCATGTATATGATACTGTAATAATTAGGGCATTCTCCATAGCTGAGGGAGAACAGATTCAGTTTCCTCATATGCCTAAGGAGATTTGAACTCTTTAGAGAGTGAGGCAATCAGAGAATGTAGACCATTTTTGAGTGGGTGGCCGTGACCTCTTTCAGAAACTGGTCAATTTTACATAAAAAGTTAAAGTCTCACTCCAGCAGGAAGGTGCACTAATGCTCAGGTAGGTGCTGCTGTCACAGGGCTGAGAGATGTTGGTCAGCAGGACCCCTGCTCCCAGAGGGAGCTGGTACATGTCCTATACCAGCTGGTCACTGTACTAGCAGAGACAGGTAAATCATGGGAAAGCTCAGCCATGGTCAGGCAGATGATATGCTGTTTGCTAAGGGGACATGACCAAGAGTGACATAAAGACATGAGGAAATTCTGTCTTACAGAAGCAAGATTCCCATGCTTTCCTTTTTGTCTCCCTTCCCCATCTCTACTGAGAGCATCTAGAGCCAAGCTTGCCATCAATCTGTGAGAGTGGATTTCTTTTACCAGGCAATTCATTCATTGTTCCCTGACAAGAGGGAAGATTAATAAGGTAATAGGTATGTTTTAGAGAAGAGAAGAAATAGGGCTTAAATATAGTGATAACCAAAACACCTCTTCTCTCCAGACACTGGGTGCACAGAGATTCCCCCTCCCTCTGCCCTCCTTCAGCCTGGACACACACCAACCTGTCCTGCACAAGGTCACCAGCAGGCAGGTCCTTCCTGCTGGACTGTGGAGCCTTGGCAGAGAAGGACACCCATTCATTCAGCTGTCAGTTGTTCTGCAGCGGCAAATCCAATTACATGTAATTATAGCAATGCTAGGAGAGAAACCTCTGTAGTATATAAAAGACTAAAAGGAAATAAGCCATACAATGCAGGGCATCTGAAATGAGAGTTCAGGGTTACAGGCAAAATTCAAATGCAGTATCTTGATTTAAAAAAAAAGGAAAAGAAAAAAAAAATCAATCAGCAGGCTCTCCCAAGGCATTTCACCTCTAATTGAAGAGTGAATTGTGTTTACTTAACTGCTCATGCTCTTGACTGTCTCTCAGCAAATGATTCGTGATTACACTACATAAAATTCAGTATTTGGCTTTCTTGTGATCCCGCAGGACTGGATTCCACATTTTAAGACATATATGTAAAAAAAGACGGAAGTCTAAAAGATATCTGTTCATTGTATAGAAAACAAAAAGGGCTGGGGAGGCTGCAGCCCCTCCAGTGCCTGTTTCCACACCAGATGCAGAAAGTAAAAGAAAAGCCATCTATCTTTAAGGTAAAATAAAAGCTGTTTCACATTCAGATTAACAATGGTCAAGGGCCTTGTAGGCTGCTGTAATCTTGGGTATACCTAAAATCGTATTATGACACATACAGATTTTACACACAAAAGAATCCTGGCTTTTTTCATAATGCCTATGCCTAATTCTGGAGTGCTCAACTCCTACCTGTTGTAAAGGTGATCAAAACTGATCAAAAATGCAATTTAAGTGAAAAATGTCACAAACTTTGGCCTGATAAATGTATTGGTGTCTCAAATGTTGTCATCACTGAATCAAAAGGAGGAACTCTGGCAGCATTTATGAATCAAAACCAATTCATCAGAACAAGCTAGGAATTTAAGTGAAGATGGACACAATAATGAGAAACACCACAGGAACTGAAATAAGTTCTTAAAATTGCTGGCAAATGACTGTGTTTTAAAAGCCTGATCCCCAAATATATTGTTCATCCCCACTTACTTGAAGACGATGGACCAGATTCTTGGATCATCTTGTGTCAAAATGGCTTTACAGCTGGAATACCAACAACTGGGTATCTATTGCTGGGTACTGTGGTTGCTACATCAGTAGCAACTGATCTTCCATCCAGTGGATGCGATATCATGGGACAACTGTGTCTTCTAATGCACAGCTGTTGTATGGCCTCTCAAAGAGGTACTTAGTAGAGGCTTGCAGCAGTGAAGAATTGTGTTTGTGACATTACTGGTCCTAGAGATTGGAAAAGTTCAAACTTAGTTTAACATGAACTGGTACATCATTCCCTGAACACTTCTTGGGTGGCTGTGCTACAATTTCTAAGTGGTCTTAGCTGTTATGGTACTAAGGTACTGCATGCTGAGACACAGGTATGTTGTCTGCTCATCAGACTCCTGTAAGCCCATTAAGAACCATTATTCCATTAGCTTCATGTGACACAAGGCATTGCAGAAACAAAGGGAAGTTCACTCACTCAGAAACAGAGGAGACCAAGCAAGTGGTAGAAACATGACCTTCCTCCATGAGGTCAAATAGCTTTATTGTGATTAAGCACTACAATACAGTATATATCCATAAAAAACTCTATAGTGTATATAAATTATTCCTTCCATTCAGTAATTTTCTTTTTGTTTTCTTTTTTTTTTTTTCATTTCCGTTACAGCTTTGGTACAATGTGATTTTATTATATTTTTAAATACTTTTAGCTTCACAAACTCAACACAAAGTACAAAACTAATCCGAATCGGGGATATTACAATCTACACAGTGGTGTTCAGTGGTAGGAAAAAATCTTACCTCAATGAATTCATGTCACTAGCTAAGCTATAAAGGCATACCTAGCAGACATGACAAAAATATGCACCATTAACCAGCAAACATTTTTTTTTCCAAAATTTATTTTACTTTTTTTTTTTTTTTACAGATTTTTCCAGCAGCAAATCACTTGATCATAGTCAGTACTTATGTCCTCAACTGATTATCCTGTTGTGTTCCTCTTCATTTGAAGGCCATGATTTATCTGTCAAATAATGCACCTCTATCCTCATATCTCCACTCTAAGCCACAGTGTCAGTACTTGACCTGCCACCCTGCATTGTTGATGCTCGCACAGTTTGTCCTGCAGCTGGCAGAAAGAACTGGAACGTTATTGGAGGGGCAGTGTGGGGCAATCAGCCGTAGGTTGTTCTGTGGGGCAGGAGGTATGACATTACAGTAGACAGGCATTCCAGTGGCTGTAAGTGTTCCTTGACCTGATTGATTAGGTAGCATGATTGGTTGTTGATATGATTGTTGTGGCAATCCTTGAGAACCCTGGGTCATTGGCACCTAGGTAGGAACATGGAAAGACGAAGGAAAAAAAAAAAAAAGATAGCAATTACTAAGGAAGTTAAAGTAGGTTGCCAGTATCCCTATGTTCCTTCCTGCTGAATTTGAGTATATTACATGTTCTGGCAAAATGTGCCTTTTTGTGCTGCTCAGAACTGTTCTCATCTCTTGAGGCTTTTTTTGTTAGAGAAGAGTAAAAGAGAATTCCCTCTGTTCTCAGGTCTATAAAGTGTCTTTGTTACAACCTAGTGGAATAAGAATTTCTGGGATCAGTGCAAACAAAAGTCTTGACCCTGGTATATCTAGGCCATCTTAAAGGTCTAAACCTCTAATGTGATCATTAACTTTTAAACCACGTTTTCAATACAATAATTCTGAAGACGTAAGGGGAAAAATTTACCCATAAGCAATTCCCCCATTTCCATCTGGGTTGCTGTAGTGTTTTCAGAGAAGCCAAGGGAAAAGGGGAATGGCTGCTTGATCAGTGCAATCTATTAAAATGAATTAGATGTCATTTAGTTTCTTAACTTTCAAGAGGGACGAGTAGGAAACGTAAGCACAAACCACCTCTCACATGCTCTTGGCATATCTCACAGAAACGAGGTATTAAGGTGGGGAAAGAAGTCTGGGAACTTCCAGACTTGGTAAAAATCGAGTCACTGACTTCCCTCTCCCAAGAACCCAGTAAACAATAATCCATCTGGCTACAACTTGTTATACAAGACATGGTGGGATCCTTGGGAGAAGTCTCCACAGATGAGGAATTTTTAACAGGGTCAGGCAAAACCCGTAACTTGATTACAGGAAACAGTACTGCACTGGCAAAAAACCAAAAAACAACAACAAAAAAAACCCAACCAAAAACAAACAAACCAAAAAAAAAACAACAAACCAAAAAAAACAATGTTCTTGTATTTTTTAATTAATTTTTTTCACAGAAAGAAGCTTAATTCATTCAAACTTTGTGATATTTTACCTTACTGTAGGCTGTAATAAATAGTTCATTTGAAGTATTCCCAATTCAGAATGAAAATCAGGAGTACTAAGACTATACAAACAGGAAGCAAAGAAACCAATCTGACAGGAGTGCATTCATCAGGAGGCCTCCTGCCACACGGCGTCCAAATGAAGTTATAACAACATTGTGTTACACAAAACCTTAATTCGATTAAGCACTCGCCAAGAAAAACAGCCTTTCCATAGGGCTCCCAAGTACCTGATAAGACGACATGGCTGGATACTGCACCATCATGCCTTGCACCTGATTTCCCTGTTGATTATTCATCAGGTTCTGGCTTTGGGGCGGCTGCTGCATTCCCATGAGACCCTGGAACCCCTGCTGCTGGTTCGGCAGGACAGGCTGATAACCTGCAAGAAGAAAGACATCTTCAAATAAATACCCTGTTGCTTTAAAGGGCAAAATTACAACTGTTCTAAGGAACAGCAAATGAGCCCATCATCTCTCCCTGCATTAGTCACAAAGTTGTTCATTTCTAGAGAAGCATTACTGGAAAGGGAAAATTGAAGTGCAATAAACAAATGCTGTGAGCTGACAGCTCTGGCAGGGTGACATGAACAGGCAGCACACTTTTGTTATGCTCTTTAACCCTGTAGCAGAGACCTCCTTGAGCAATGTCTGACCGCAGTGCAGGACTGAAATCCTTAAAGAAACACAGGCTGCTAACATCTTTTGGCTACTTCTTCGGAGGCAAAACTCCCATCAGCTTCAAGGACACCAGTATTTGGCCTTCACAGATTAATCTGATAGGGTGTTTTAGGTCACATTTCTTATCCTACCCTCTTACCTTTCTTGTAATGCAGCTTCCTAGCATGAGACAAACAGAAGGCTTTATTTTAATCAAGAAGAACATCTGTATATACACTGACTCCTACTTGTGAGCTCTTTTATATAATTATAGTATATTAAGGGTCATATTCAACCCTACTAGTTTCATGTTCATCAAAGGAGGAAAATCATAACTTGGAGTGTCCTTACCATTGCTCTGTAGGAACACTGCTGACATACAAGTGCCTGCACAAGTATGAGAAGCTGATGCTTCTGTTTTAACCTGTGATTAATTGTGTGCTCAAAGTCACCACAACATTGCAAGTTTTCTGCTAGGATGGCTCCTCTAAGACTAACTGAGAAACAGGCAAAGACTGGATGATCTGGATCAAGCTGCTAAGGAGGCAGAAGCGTGGATGGGAAGTGAAGCACGAATGGTGCAGTGCTTGCCAGCAGCACGATCTAGCCTGGGAATGAGCCTAGACAGATGGAAGTGGGCTGGCTGGGTGACACTAATATTTAGAGATGAAGTATTTTGCAGAAAAAGTGGGAAAGAAAGATGCAGAAAGATCCTGTCCTTGAAAAATATGGCAAGCCACGAGTATTATACATCCATAAGCAATTTCTCATTAAGACGTTCTGTGTTCTTTAGCACTTATATTTTTAACACGCAGTTATGCAGTGCACTATTAACTCTGTAGTGATGTCCTTAGCATAAGCACATTTCAGACAAAGGAGAACTACCAGAGGGAGCAACTCTGTGTCATCTGCATATGAAAAATGTGTGTCACGTCTGCTCAATTTATATTCATGAATACAATACATGGTCCAATATACTTCACGAACTGAAAATCATCATCTGGATATTTCTTCATTATATAAGAAAAATAAAGTAAAAATGTCTCTGTTTCTGCTGGTCTAGTCAGCTGATAACTTTCCTTCAGAGTCTTTTCTGATGCCAAAGAAATGTTGGGTATTTCTGATCAAGTTTTTGGCATTAATGATGCCTTTCCACAGATATGAGATTAATGTCTCCAGTCAACTGAGCAAAATAAAAATAATAAAAAAAATAAATTCCATGAGTGATTAACTTGGCTGGGATATATCAAACAGCTCCCAAATTCACTAAATTATTATATATTCAGATTTACTTTTTTCCTATATCCAAACACAGCATCAGCATATTTTTTAGTCATAAAAATTACCACCATCAGAACTTCTGTAACTGAGTTTACAGAAGGCTTATACAGCAATAATAAAATTGCAAGTCTTCTTCTGCTCCAGTATACCAATTATGGCATGGGCAGGGGAGGGGGGATAAAGGACAGAAATAAAATAAATTAGCACTACTATTCTGGTATTTGCAAGACTGGAAGTTTAAGTAGAGAGGTGTCAACTGAAAGCAGAAGCAGCAACAGATAATTCATCTCATGTCACTTGTAATTGTTAAAGTAAGTCCCAGATGTGTTAGGAATGATAGAGGGATTGCGGACCACGGATCAAGTGACACATTTGGGGAGTGTAATCAAACAATGGGATTTGGACTCATGGAATTGGATTGTACTGCACTGGCACGGGGTGGTGGGACTGGTGCTCTGCAGAGGCAGACAGCACTCAGGTCAAGCAGGAAGCAGCCCTTCTGTTATATCTAGTGAACACGATTGCATTACCATTACTTTACTCAGACTACTGCTAATGCCCTGCTGCATTTTTGAGTACACAGTGCCCTCTTCACCTCAGCTTTGTGTTTCATATTCTCCAAATAAGACAAACATGATACATGAGTATCAAACTGAAACGAAAACTTATGGAAATGCTGAAGTAGCTACACTTATGACAAACATGTAGGCATGATCTCATAGGGATATTACAAAACAGTCATAGAATGGCTTTGGCTGGAAGGGACCTTAGAGATCATCTTGTTCCAATGATACAAGCACACACAAAACACTCTCACCCCAAAAATCTTTGTATTAAAAAACACTGCTTACTATATGACATAACCACTCCATGTTTGTGCAGGAACATGAAAAGGAGACAGGCTTGAGATATGAGGTCTACCAGGCTATGGATTATTCTAACAACCTTATTGCTCTTCAAGGACTTCAGCAATTTTCCTACCCATAGGACACGTGCACCCCTCACCCCTGTCCCAACCTGCAGAGTACTGCTTACACTCTGAAAGTAAAAGACCTTTTTCCTACTCCCTCTGTGAACCCTTTGCAATGCTCTGACCACAGAGAAAATCATCAATACAAGCAGGAAAAAACCTCACATGCACTCTAACATACTTCCAGTTTGATTAGATGGGAGTAAAGAGGTTGTATCCTGAAGCTGCCTAGACTTTAAAGGAAATAAGTCATTTCTTTTGTCCAGAAGGATGTACTCCTGACTATTTACTACCTTGACTTGTGGGTGGAAACAGGGAGGTTTACCAAGGTTAGTGGCCTGCATGTATCCTTGCAAAAATGCTGGCTGTCATCTCCTCCTTCCTTAATATTCATGGGACTTCTTTTCTCTGATCAGTACCCTTTGGAATTGAATGAAGTTACAGATGTCAGACCATGCTGAAGAACCCCAGAATGGCATTTGATCAAAATCCACTGTCCTCTTCAAGGTTCTACAACTCAAGTAAAGCCCCTTCATTTCACCTGATAGCAAAGCTCGACCCTTTACTATGTTAAAAATACAAAGAAAAATGCAAGTTCATCCATTCTATTGAACATAAAAAAATCTGACAAGGTATAAAAACATGTTCCAACAGTACAGAGGAGGTACAGAGTATTAAAAGGTGAATTAATTTTTTTATCTACAAAAAGCTCTACAAGCAAGAGAAAAAACACTGTGACAAAACAAAGAAGCCAATGTCTATTCTGCTAAATGGCTTCTGTTTCAGCACAAATGCAAGTGGAACAATTGGCATTTTACATGGCAATCCATTTGGACAAAAAGATGTTAATATCAGAAACCAACTGCTCTGGATTTCCTAGCACCACAGTCCAAATTCTCCATGTAACATTTGACACAGGTCCTGCAGTATTTACTGTGTGTTTGTGTCTTTGTAGGTTTCTGAACACTGGCCAAGGAAAAGAATGGAGATGGGAGAATTGAGACTAATACCAACCTTTCAGCATTATCATTCTAGCAAAATCTTCTTTTTGTTTTTTTAGGGCATAGGCCATCAGAGAGTGCTATATCACCAAAATTATTTATTTTGTATACACATAGCAGTTTCAATCCTCAACTCAGCTCTGCCATGCTTTTCACATGCTATTTAATTTTCTGCAAAATGAAAATAATATAGTCTTCTTAAAAGTCTGCAAAAGCCTCCAACTGACTGCAGTGCATGAAAAACCACACATTACTGGGCAGAGATGGATGTTTTGGAGCTACAGAGGTGTAAGGAAACAAGTCAGAACTGGAAGAGGCACCATGCTTATGCAGCAATAGTTTTCTTCGCACTTGCTCTTTTACTCATTAGCTTTCATACTACATAAAGAGTAATCCTTAAAAGCCTCTTTACTGTCCCCTGAGAACATACATACGTGGGTTATTTTCTAATGGCAGTACACATCAGATGAACCATCCTATTACTGCAAGCTCCAGGGCCTCTTTACTGCAATTATATCATCCTGCTCTATGTTATCTCTGCTACAAAGGAGGATTTTTTAAATCAGGGCAAACATGGGAGACATTGTTAAACAACCAGAGGAACAAATTGTGCACAGAATTTCAATGAATGCCTCAGAGGAAAGATGAACCTTGGATTGCAGTTGAAATGGAAGAGGCTGTCATACCAGCAAGGTAATTCTCTGAACCTTTACAGCCTGGATCACCATACTGGAAGTCATCTAACTTAAACATCCCATGGGGGAAAGACTGCATGAAAGACCCACAAATGTTTTAACATCCCAGCAGCTCAAAACACAAAATGCAGTGGTCTTACACCTCTGCCAGTAGTGTCACCTAGAGCTGTAATTAAAGCATGTTTGGTGCTCTGCTGGCCTCAGCAAACATACTTCATGAATGGCACATCCATGTTGGGAGAGAATGTTTCATTGCTCATTTTAGATTTGAGGCTTGTATTAGCAAGACAGCTTTGTAACACATGTATCAGCACTGCTGGTAAAGAGTAATCAGAACTTTGTCTGAGGAGTGCAGCAGTCTGGCACTGAGTGCCTGAACTGTAAATCTTATTTTACTCTTATCACTTGAACAGAGTCCTTGTATCCAAACCCATCTGATGCAAATACATAAAATCACAGTGGTTTTGATGTGACACGATTTGAGAGCTCACCTGCTTCCTTTCCACTTCGCTCAGTGTAGTGCCACCTGAACTGCAGGTACCTTGGCAACACACTACAGTGGCTCAGGCAAGCAAAGTCCAAAAAAAAACAATCAAAAGGGAAATCTCAGGCAGTGGTAACTGGGCTGGGTGAAATGCTACCCAGATCCGGTCATGCTCCTGCCTGCTCTGCAACTACTACTGTGCCTTTATGGTTCCCTACGCTCTCTCTCAGTATCGACCAGCTCAGCCTCTGCTGCAGCTGCCAGGAGTACTGGGAAAAGATTGAATTTGGGCTTCCATGAAAAAGCCAAGGGGAGCAAGCACCACTTCTTGGTGTGGACACAAAGGAGTACCCTGCAATGTCCTGACAACAGTTTAACAGCAAATTCTGCACACAGAAGGTTCTTACATTTCCAGAAGTCTCCCCAAAACTGATAAGGGCCAAGAAGAAAGCTAAAAAACATGATCCAAACTCAGAAACTGCACCTCTTCTTCCCGGAGGACCTAATGAGCTCACTCTGCTCAACATATTCAAAAGGCATAGAGGCACCTGCAAGAAGATAGTTGTGCTGGTTTTGGCCAGAGCAAAGTTAATTTTCTTTCTAGTAGCTGGTATGGCACTAAATTTAGGTTTCATGCTGAAAACAGCATGATAATTTGGGATGTTTTAGTTACCTCTGAGGAGTGCTTATGCACAGTCAAGGCCTTTTCTGCGTCTCACACCACCCCAACAGTGAGGCGTTTGGGGGTGCCCAAAGATGCTGGGAGGTGACAAAGCTGGGGCAGCTGATCCCAACTGACTAAAGGGATAAACCAGACCATATGACATCATGCTCAGCATATAAAGCTAAGGGAAGAAGATGGAAGAGGTGGGGAATGTTCAGAGTGATGGTGTTTGTCTTCCCAAGTAACTGTTACACGGGATGGAGCTCTGCCTTCCTAGGGATGGCTGAATACCTGCTGGCCCTTGGGAAGTGTTAAATGGATTCCTCCCTTTGCTTTGCTTGCACACATGGCTTTTGCTTTACCTCTTAAATTGTCTTCACCTCAGCCCATGAAGTTTCTGATTTTTTGTTTCCAATTCTCTCCTCCATGAGAGTGAGTGAGCAGCTGTGTGGGGTTGAGTTGCCACTGGGGTTAAACCACACAACCATAGTTCTTGAACAGAACAGAAAATGGTACAATAAAATTACATGGCTGGAAGATAAACCTAGAACTGTTCAGATTAGAAATAAAACTTAAAGTTTCAACAGACCCTGTGATTAACAAGGAGGCAATTTACCCAGAAAGGAAGCACATTTGTATTACTCAAAACCTCTAAAATGAGGATGGACATTTTGCAAGAAGATACTCATCAGTTTAATAAGAAGTTCTGTGAACAAAGATAGGATTAGAATATGGTCTTTGTCCAGTATTATTTAGACCATTAAATTATATGTTCTAGACTTGACATACTTAGGAAAATGTTAGTCAGTTAGCTCTTACTGCTTTTCCTGTCTTCCAAGGAAAAGGATTAAACTTTTGCAAGCGAGACAGGATCCTCTTCCCAGTCTCTCCTCCCTTTGATCACATACTGGCAACACCACCCAGTTGGCTCCACAAGCAGAGTTTGCCTGTGTATGGTGGATATTCTAAGGGCTATTTCTGGCCTATTTTAGTTCACTTTGCCCTGGATGAAGTAGTGCTCAGTAGACTTTGTAGACTGAAGAGTATGATTGGTATCTATCTCCACAATTTTATGAGGCAACATTTTCTCTTACATTTTAAAATAAGCAATGGGCAAAGTATTAAAGTGCCTGGATGCAGCTTTTATGTTATAATAATAGACATTTAAAATACCCATGATAAATTACTAATCAGAGAAGAAGAAATACCATAGTAAAATTTCAATCCAGTCATACACATCAGTACATTTGGTAAAGTTTTTGACAACTCACTTTTGTACCAAAAGCTCTGAGCTGGTCCATACCAAAGTATTTGCAACACTGAAAGGAAGAAAAAAACCTGATACAAGCTGTTTAGAAAGACCAAACATTGTCTTAGAATCACAGAACTGAATCATAGAATTGTTTAGACTGGAAAAGACCTCTAAGCTCATCAAGTTCAACCATTGCCCTAACATTGCCTAATAAACTACATCCCTACGCAACACAAAGAACCTTTTGATTCTCAAAAAGACCCTAAAAGCTACCTGTAAACAGAAGGAAAGGCAACCTAGTTGGACAACCTTGCATAGGACAGTTGGCTGTGGAAGCTGAATGTTGAGATTCCTTCCCAGCACAAGCAAGAGCAGGACTTCAAGGCAAGGGTTTTCTGGCAGGCAGAACAAAGCCCTTTGATACAAAGATCTGTCAGTCCCTCCTGAGGACACCTCTTACCTTGCATGAGATACTCAAGTACAGGATTGCAACCAGTTATTTCTTCTCCTACGTGGACATCATAATACCATCCCTATACACTGCTCCCTTCTAGGGAAGTGCTGCTCAAGGGCACTATGTTCAGACTGGTTTCTCATGTTCAGGTGTTACACATTTGAATTGGGTGCCCAATTGCCTGAAGAAAATGTTCAGGTTTTTTCATTATGCAGTTGACCATTACCTAGCAAGTTTCACTGCAAATAATGGACTACAGTCTCACGGAAAACATAAAATTATAAGTTTAAGCCAATTTTGATTCCAGTCCACCCCAAAGTGTCTGCAGTTTGGAAATCTATCACAGGAGGCACATTAATGAATGTCTCTCTCCTGGTGTTATTTTCTGTGTGAGTCTGGAGATTTAAACTTGTACTTGCACCTTGTACAGCTGGAATCTGAAACACTTTGTAAACAATTTTGTAGTTTAAGCTTGGCTCTAAAATCCAAGGCACGCCACAAAGCAAATCTGCTGCAGTCGATCAATCCACTCCTATTCTGCCTGCTTTCTCTCTCCAATACACATAAAAATGTCTTGACCTAGTAAGATATTTGAGCTTTATATTCTACTTGAAGACATCACAGATGATTTATTGGTGTGAGCTAGAAGGCCAAATACATAATAGCTTAATGCTAAAAATCCATCCCTTTCCCCTCAAAACATAAGACCATATGATTATTTAGTTTTCACATAGATACAATGAAAAAAAAAAAGGCATGAGAATACCTATGCCTGAAATAAAGTAGTCCCTAAGAAGCAACAGAAATCTTACGAGGTATGAGTAGGTTATAACACATGTAAAATAGCACGTGTCAAAACCCACAGTAGCACACAGGCTCATTTCTTCACAGCACTCTGCAAGTTCAGACCCTCAAAAACAAGAGAAGCCTTTTCACAGAAGTGACTCACAGTTTGTCTGCTTTCATTTCAGGTGAAAGCACATCCCACTCCAGCAGTACAGCTTGCAGGGGAAATCATGGGGTATTAGGTTAGTTTCGTTATCAAAATTTAAAACTAATGACATCAATTCATTCAAGTTATGCAAGATCAAATCAATTTTTAGCTAATGGCACTCCAGTTACATTCACTGAAAACACATAACCCCGTAAATGTATTCCTAAAGTGATTACAATGACAGTGACTCCAATAATTCTCTGCAGACCTGGGGTTATAAAACTGCAGGAAGTTGAACTTTGAGTCTTGAAACATAATTGCTGCCAGAATCATAGCTCCTGGTGCCTAAATTGGTCATAGCTTTGCTAAAAGCACATTCTTGCTTCCAGGCCCGGTAACAGATCAACAGCCAGACTTATTGTCAGACTCACAGAGCAAGAGCCATATTAAGCTGCATTAAGAAACTCAGTAAGATGTGTATGCATTAGAGATATGAGCCAATAAGATTTATTATTGAAAGAGAAAGAATTAAAATACTGGATAAAAGACTGTCCTTATTTCCCATCCCTCCCTCTCTCTCTGGTTTACAAAGCTACAAATCTCACTAAAGCAATAGTGCAAAAAATATCTTCACCCAGCTTCAGAAGAAGAAAAAAATTGGGAAATTTCCTGCAATTTTGCATTATTTCAGAGCAACCTATTTGCTGGATTTGGTAAAAGCTGCTGAAAAATACTCTGACACATGAGAATTTTTTGTTTTGGATAACAGCTCTGAAATCCTCCATGTGGTCAGTTCTGCTCAGTGTTAGAATAGGATCTGTCTTACCTAGCTGACCTGCCTTCCTTGTCCTCTTACTTTATTCTTCCTCAAAAAGCTATATGAAATCCTGGGTTTACTTGTTTTGCAACCCCGGGGGCTGGAAGGAACCCAAAGCACAGAGCATTTGAAGCACGGATGGTTTCATGTGCTACTTGAGACATTGCTGCCAACTGGGGGCACTTCTCAGCTGCTAACAAAATGGAAAAAAAAAAAAATAGGGGAATAACACAACTCCCCTAGCAAAGCAAACCCTCCCATTTCCAAAGATGGGCAGGATCAGAGCCTCACAAATATTTCTTTTAGCACTGCTTTTCCTATATAAACCAGAATAAGGTATATCTTTCCAAAAGCTAAGATAGGATGTTTTGTGCACACTTTTCCTGGAGAATAGTCATTCCATAAAACAAATGGGTTCATCTGGGAGGTAGAAAGCCCCCTGTTGTGGTGATTTAGATTATGGCAATGAGAAATGATGAAAGTAACACCACATACCACACATAAGATTTAGAGCTTCTTACATGCCATAGATATAACCATTATATTTTCCTTTACCTTTTTCTATGATTACACGTTCCAGTTGCTTGAAGTGAGGAATAGCATTATCTTTAAAAAAACCCAAACATTTATATGTATGCTCACTGTCCCAGAGGGGGAAAATGTTTTGCAGAGACTGCTGAACTCTTATTTAGTGTCTTCTACTTCATCATCCAAGCAACTATCTTTAGGGCAAACATGAAAAATCCTGGATACAATGAATTTATAAATCACTTGAAGATGCATACTCATCCCACAGTTACTTTTCCACACCTGAAAAGAGTTAGTTTAAAACTCAGTGACCTCACTACCAAGTAAAAAGGCCCAGACGAGTAAGAGGTATGATTAAATACTTTCATTATATACCTAATGAAATCACATACTGTAACATCTTCTGAGACTAAAATTTTAATTAAGGCAGGCTGGCATTTTGGCTTTTCTCCCCCACCCCTTATGTTCCCAGGGAACAGCAGGTAAGGTCAAACAAAAAGCTTATGTGATAAAATTGCGTGAGAGTGCTCCTGGGAGACCTGGCATTATTAACAAGAACAGGAAGAAGGGCACAGTTGAACAGTTCAAAGATAAATTATTGCATTTGGTTTACTTTCTGCTATCAATTGGAGAACCTGAGAGAGCTGTTATTTGACAAGAAACGTATATAAATTGGCATCAAAAAGAGCTTGAATGGATACAAATACAGGAGATTCAAGGTTGGGGAAATGTTTTTCTTCAGTTTAACTCTGGATCCATTCTTTTACTTTTCCACACAAAGGACTTCCAAATCATAGGGACAGCTTTAATAAGAACTTGCTACTAGTAAGTGGCTTGATGCTGAAAATAAACCTGTTCTTGCTGAGAACCTAAACCCACATAATTATATGACACTTTAATCACTTACTTTATTCCCTTTTCAATACACTTTCATGTTTCGAGACCTTCTAGCATTGCTCCCACTCTTCAAAAACTCTGACAAATATTACTTGCTCTTCTCCTTGAAGATAAATCTCAAGATAAACAGAAGGGCACCTCTTACAGACATGATATGTCAAAGCTTCTGTAAGATTCTGAAAAGAAATTTCTATTTTTAAGACAAAATCCTTTTATCTTACTTCAGTAAAAAAATAGAGTGAACAGCCAGCTGCAAGCCAAAATAATTGCAACACAATAATGCAGGGCTCCATTACAGCAGCCTAATTCCAGTAAAGCAGCTGATCCAGGATCTTGGCGCTTGCCCAGACCCTGGAGCCTGACTTAAATGCATTAACCCAGAGCATGTGCAGCTGTTTTGGTAATCTGAGGCTTCTGTATTTTATTGGAGACCAAAAAAAAAAAAAAAAAAAAAAGTCACTCAGCCAGCAAATGCCACAGGTGAAATAGAGAGAGAGGAGAAAGTATTTTATGCTTTTGAATTAAGTTGATCCATGGAGCCACATGAACAGGCTCAACAGCTTGGGGGATTTGGCATTTCCCTTTGGCCAATATGATAAGCAAGGGTCTCCACTCAAGTGTAGTAGATGCCCAAAGCCAGCTGAGGTGCCCCCAGGGAGGGTACTACAAGTCCTGGAAAACATTATTCTGAGAGGGGTGAAGCCTTCTCAACCCGACAGAGCTAAACTGCTGAAGGCATGTATCTCCAGCATGACAGCAGGGAGGTCCCAGACAGCTCCAGGGGACAGCCAAATATAATCCTTCTGCTCTCAGCCCCTGCCCACCAATCCTGATGATGTTAAGGAGACTTAACACAGACCCATAGGCAGGCCAGTAGCTAATTTTGGAGAATTTTTGAGTTGCTCTTAAGAGAGCTTTACTGCTTAAACACCAAAACAGATGCAAATGTACCAGTAGCCCTTACCACAGCCGTGGACTGTTATACTGCTGTAGTCTGCTGCAATTCCTCTTTAGGAGGTTTTGAATAGCTAATATACAACTAAACACTGAGGTAAGAATACATTACTGTTGATAGTAAGAGTCCTTTGGCATATGGTATGTCATAGGTCATGCTTCACATTGAAAGTGGCATCTGGAGAGATGCCCTCGCCAGCAAAACATTAGAGTGTTCTCATTTCACTATGTAAAATTATCTTCAGGATTTTGCTGAAGACAGTGCCCATACATTCTTGCAGTCAAACACAGTTTTTTGAAAGCTAAGATCTGCAGAACTGTGAAGAAACAGCACATATAATTGACTATTTTATTACTATTATTTTCAGGGGAAAAAATCCAAAACAATAGCTTTGGCTGAAGACTGCAAAAACAAGCTTCTGTTTTCTCACGTCTCTACCCAGAAAGATGTACTTTGCAAAATTGCAAAGTGCAATATTTGTTACAAACATACTCATTTTCACATAGGAATACTTTTCATGCAAAAATGGTAGATTTCTTTAATTTAGGTACAAATTTACACCTGGTATAAATTCAAACCCTTATTAAAAAAGATTGGCTAACTTACCTCTTGCTATGCATACATGCACATACATGAATCTATTTCAATGATCCAGACAGGATGATGCAGCAGTCTGGCACTGGCACTGCTCAGAAGAGTTCGTATCAATAATGAAAACACTCAGTAACATCAACTCAATATAGTCCACTAGAGAGACTTTTCTTTGTGATTGCATCAGAATTTCACTGAATTCCAACAGGTTCATCTCTACTAGTTTGATTTTCTGGATTGCCCCAAATAAATAATGGCAGGTTTGAGCAGACAAATAGTTGAGTACCTGTGCATTGAGCTATCTTTTATAACTTTGCTCTTGATATCAGACTGATATCTTGGTATCAGACCTTGATACCAGCTCTTGATACTGCTGAAATATCCATAAGCACATGCCAAACCTCCATGCCAGATACTTTCTAATTTTGAGGAATAGTTGCAGTCCCTACACTGGAGATGATGCATTTGAACCGACAAGAGAAGTGGAGATGGAAAAATAGCACCCAAGAGAAATAATTTGCACAGAGAAAAGAAGCAGAACTGCGTAACACTTTTCTGGAAAGTACACCAAAATCTGTGTGCTGAGTGCTTACAGCCCTGCTCTGAGCAGGGACTGCTCAGGCAGGTGGCTGCTCACCAGCACAGTCACAGAGTTCATGGTCCCTGTGCTCTTACTGCTTCTACCACACTATTTTTTTCCATGCAGCTCCATGTATAGGGTCCTGTCCACATCCTGCCTATTGGAGGAAGGCTGCAGTGTGCCGGTGATGCACAGTTCACTGCACTGTGTTGCATTTTACTGTGAGCAGATTGGGGTAGATGGCTGCTAGCACCGTATTACTAATGATCCCAGTATTTCACCCTTGCAAGCTGGGCTTTGTTCTGTGGCTCAGTCTCACAGAGTTTTCATAAACACCTCATCAGCTGTAAATACTGCCTGCAACAAAGGCACAGCCACTGCCCGGTGGCACTCTTCCTCCCCACTGCTTCTGCTACACCTAGAGGTATCCAATCACCGAGCAAAAGGACTTGTGTTTGTTTACCTATAACATAAGGACACAAGTTACGTTCTACATCCCCCAGCTAGAGACAAACAGACGCGAGGATGATACTGAAGCCAACAGGACTTTGATGGAGCATATGTCTGCCCATATGGGTCCAACTGCAAAAATTTCATCTTTTCCAAGTGCACCCATGCAGAACGCAATCCAAAGACTATTGGGGTTAGCAATCAACCTTAACCAGCTTTGTACCATATTAGAAGCACTCACCCGTGACATAGTGATTACTGCAGCCCCCATACAGCAGAGCCCTTGAGCATTTGCTTAACTTTTAAGCATGCGAGCTAATTTCTGATTCAGAACAATGATTTCCAGGCTTGAATACACCTCTGGACTGAGGCCAGGGAACTCAGCCCCTTGGAGGGGATCTCAAATGGGAGATTTGATTATTCCAATAAAATTCAGTTCTACAATATGTGCAACCAATTCATTTCTCAGCTCTCCTTCTGCACAGCCACTGCTTAACACGCAAGAGGAAAAATGGGGCAAGATGGGACTGAACCTGCATTCATGCAGGGCCCAATGCACATATATGTACCCATATGAAAGAGCCACCAGACTGAGCAGTGGCTACATACCAGGAGATACTGGCAAACAATCAACCACACAGCAATGAGGGACGAGTCTAACCTAATTTGTTTTTGTGGCACAGGGTGTTACCAGTCCTGTTTGCCTTGCAATTACCAAACCTTCTAGTTTACAGTAGACTCTACTTTACATCTCTTGTCTTTCTTAATTAAGAAGTGCTTTAAAGAAATTGCGGTCAGCCTTTACTAAAGCAATCCTTATCTTTAAGACCCTCCCTTTCCCTTACCCCTTGAAGTACAAAGCAAAAGACCAGTAAAGTATCTACAAGTACTTTGCATCAGTCTCTATTTGAGGCAGCCACTCCATTCCACAATCACTGCAGAAAGGTAAACACTAATTGCAATTCTGTCGGAGGTATAAAAGCAATACATTCTATTACTGCACTACAGCTGGGCTGTATGTTCCCAGCTAAATTTGTAGCTATATCTGCAAAGCCTGCCTATCTCCACATCACAGCAAAAGCATTTTCAACTCTTACACTGGGTGGGGAGAAAAATATGAACATTAAAAAAACCTCCCAAAAACACAAAAAAAAAGGGGAATGCACTGTGGATGTAAACTTTCATCTTTGCCTTTTCTAACGAGGGTTTCATCTCACTTTTGAAAACATGAGAATTAACATCTGAGTCACACATTCTTTTTGTATTCTCAAAAGAAATTAATAGAAATTACACTCAGCAGCAAGCTTTCCTGTATAGCTTTGCCAAGAAATCTTGGCCCAAAGAGAGCAGAAGAAAGAGAACAGGGAGATGGGGGATGATGAGAAGAGACTGCTTAGTTTTGCACTTATTCCCAAGTTTCTGCCAAGCTGGACAACAGTGTGACAGCAGTGCTTGGGAACTGGGCAGACATCAGCCCCTCAAGTCCCTGCCTCACCTGTGCTAGGGGCAGGCATTCTGTGGGTTTCAGGAGCCCTGGAATCAGGCCTATGGTCAACAGATGTCAAAATGTTTAGCCAGACCATGGTTTAAAATTCAGTTACATGAAAGAAAACCTCTCTATGTCCTTGCTCATCCCCAGCTTTCGCTGCACAGCACATGAGCTGGAAATCTCCTGCTATAGCTATTCCAGTGCTATTGCTGCAAAAGGGTACCTTGGTTAACTCAACCAGTGCCAACAGCCTGAAAAGGCTGATCTGCCAAGCTAAAGCATTTTATGCAGACTTGTTCTGCAAAACCCATAGGATCAGTCCTGATCCTCTTATCTCCCCTCAAAGTATCTGAAACTGTGCAACTGTAAATGATGCAAAATTTACCTTCATTAGCAAAAAAATCTGAAGCATAGCACAAATTTAAACATAGGAAAGTCTTCTGAATATTCGTGCTTTGTCTGCCATGGGTCTGCTCTCAGAAACCACTGGGGCAGAGCTGCCACAGAGCATTTGCTGTCACACAGAACACTTAATACTTTGCAACCCCAGCAAAGCTGTGTTTACAATCTTCATGGCCAAAAATATTTGC
>JAWWEV010000083.1:47408975-47470868 GCA_035583235.1 Hafferia zeledoni
CTGATGGATGCCAGCTAAGCATTCAGAGCTATGGAAAATGCACAATAAAGACCATAAACATATAGAGTCTTCAACTCAGCATAAATACTGAAGATCAGCCTGGGTGTCAAGGTAGGTTTGCATGCCAGCAGTAGAACTTTTTCCTTGCACACATCATGAATTTTGATAGCTTTTTACTTGTCTGGACTTAGTACACTCTAAGTGCTTCTTTCTGCTTATTGATTTTCTCATCTGTAAAATAAGGTTTCGAGGGGTGACATCTTCAAAAGACATTTTGAAATCTAGCAGTTCTGAGAAGTGCTATATACTCAATTGATAAAGTTATTGGGAAAATATCTGATCTTCAATATAATCTGGATTTGCTAACAGTTACACACAGGGCTTTGCAAAATTTTTAGTTGAGTGGAGACCCCTACTTTGATTCAAAAAAAAGTCTGAGGTTTTTCTCTGCCAGTGCCTGCAAGGGTATGGCAAATTCCCAGAGCCCAAAGCCTGTCACTACTGCCAGGAAGGTGAGGAAGAGGGCATAGTAAGAGACATCTGCCAGAGCAAAATCTTAACTACAGTCTCTGATTTATCAAATCTCTGATTTGTCAGCAAACCAATACAAATGGACATTTTCAAATGAAATTGGAAGGGTTTTCAGTGGCTTTGCAATGCTTGCTAAAAGGCAATTGCCAGCTCCCCAAGATTAGCTGAGGTGGGAGAGGTGTCTTTTGTGGGAAGACCAGGTTTCTTAGAGGGTTTTTTTCACAGAATCAGGAGTATTTTCCATCCTTAGCCCCTTTGATCCTATGAAATCATCAATGTATGTGGGCAGGAGTATATATGCATCCCTGTACATGCAATCACTGAATTTAATGCAGTACCATCACCCAAGTCATCTTTAGGCTAAAATACTTGTTTCTTGCTTACACGATCTGGATGGGGGAACTGATTACATATACCCTTTCTGGGGTGGCTGAAAGTCAAGCCACAAAGCAGCTGCTAAAAATGTCTCTTCATGTAAAATTTACGACATGCATTTCTGAAGTGGTAGCTGATGTGCCCAGCCAATCTGCTGAAAATGGCTGTGTAGCTAAAATTTTTGAAAAGAGAAAATCACAGGATCTGCAAACACATCTGCAAAATGTTCTTTAGCAACTACTGCTCATTCTGAGTGCAAACTCTGAGAATAAACACTAACTTTTGTAAAAGGACAAACCTAAGTCATACCTTTAGACTATTCATGACAAGGAACTCAATCTACACCTAAATTTTCTTCCCTTCATTAGAGACACTATTCCATTTCAAACAATTAGCATAGCTTCTTCAAACTGAAAAACAGAAGAACACAAACTTTACATTTTAGCAAATATATATGCTGCAAGGAATTTTCTAATTATTAAACTGACTACTTTATAGACCTTGTTCTCATATTCTAGAATGAGCTAATGCATCAATTAAAAAAAACAAAAAGCACTTTTTTTTCCCCATCACAGGAGAAGCCATGGCAAAATGATACATAAATAGTCACTGGTATTTGAGGCATAGCCATAAAAGGGAGACATTTTATTGGGTGTTCTGGAAGCAGTGCATTCGATGTGAGAGCATCACTGAGAAAGAGCTGAGCAGAGTCTCTTGTTGCAGTGAAGTCCTAAACCAGTCCCAGGACACAAACATAAACAGATCCACCACCGTAAGGAGAAAAATGTGATGGATGAGCTTATGTCTGTGCAGATCTTTCAGTGATGCTACCAGGCCTCTCTGCCTATGGGGAGGCTGAGCTGGCAGATGGGAACAGTCCCACTCAGCACACCTGGGACAGGGACAGGGTGGGCAGGCAGTGTGAGAGCAGCTGGTCCTTGCCCAGGTGAGTGAGTCTGGCCGCTGAGACAGAACTGTCCCCCTCCCCAGCCCAAGCCTGAGCCAGGGCACCACAACACAGCTCTGAGCGCTGTTTGCGCTCCCAGCTGTCTCCTATGATTCAGGGGAAGGACTCCAAGATGAGGAGATTAATTATGCCTTAGGCACAATTAACTATTTGTGACTTTCCTGTTTATGCTATCCTAGAGGTCTGAGGTAGGAAGGCTCTAAGTCCTGTCAGGATTGACAAGGTTTTTTTATTTTAAATCCACACAATTGATTAGTTTGGTGTATATTCTGCACAGATAGTAAATAAAATCAATGAGGCAGGGAGGCTCCTCCTCCCCAATATCCAACTCCATGGCCTAGGATTGCCATGTAGCTGCTTTTCCTGACACACAGCGAGTGGGAGAGGACATGAGCTAAAACGATAAAGCTACCTCAGCTGCACGAACTTCTTAGAAGAATGAAAATTAACTATTAGAAAACAAAATGCAAGTGTTCTTAGAGCTAATTAATAATAAAAAAATAATAATTACAATTATAAAACATACCCCATAAAAATGCTCTTCTTTACAGAGGAAGGGAAATTTTCCATGTAAAAGTAAAATAATAAGAAAACCAGGGCTGCTTAAAATCATTTGATAAAATAAGTTATGATGCATTACAATTTACACAAATAAAAGTCTAGAATATTATCAAGACTATAAAGCATGAACATAACATATTGTTCTGGGCAAGTGATAAAACTGCTCACAGTGACAGCTGTGATTTATGGAAGCAATTCAAATACAGTTTGAAAGTATATTAGCTTCGCTTCTGCCCACAAAGGGCACATATTAGCAGGGTAGGCCACGCTGGTGATAAATTACATACCAGCAAGAAGTGAAGGCAATTGGCAACATCAGATGCCTAAAGGCCCTGAGTTACTGTGATAATGTGGTTTTCATGATAATACCTCACATGCAACAGCATCTGAGCACCAAAAGAAACACATCAAAGCTGTATTTTTGTTAGCTGTCTGGAAGATAATGTTATGATTGTGAGAGTGCTTGGGACTTCCCAGCCAAAGCTGACATACAAAGCATTCACAAATTGCCTCTGTAACAAAGTTTGGCACAGAGGATCACAGTTTAGATGCTACCTCTTAGGTGAAAGCTGGGAAATAACCGCCTTCTGCTTCCAGGTTACTGTAGGCACTGAAGCAAACTGTAGGCTGTGGACCCACAGGCTTCCAACCTACCACAGACCTTGCCTGCACCTGCCTCTGCACAGCTTCAACAGGACAGATGAAGTGACCCAGGTGCTGCTGGTGCTCAGCTGTGCTAATGTGATTGGGACTTGGCCACAGTGCAGTCACTGCAGCCATTCTGGCACCGGCATCACCACTTCTGAGAGGGAAGCAAGTTACCAGGCACAGTTGTTCGCTACCACACCAGTTCAACCTCAAAGAAAGAGCCAGGCTCTTCCCATGGCTCAGAGCACCACTGGAAAAGAAGCACAGAAAAAGCAAGATGACAAAGTCCAAGGTTTTAGTAACGTAAAGCATTGAAAAATTATTTTATGACAGTTTGGACTAACTTCTACCCTCTGATGTACTAGCAAAAATCAAGACTGACTTTCATAGTCAATCTGTACTTCAAAGGATGTCCTTGAGGGAACACATCCTTGGACAGAGCTATGGAGATCCACATGACAGGCTCTTCTCCTATTAATAAAGAAATTTTAGTATCTGCCTCCAGTTATCACAGTCCTCCTATTCTGATATGTTAGTAAGTACATCTTTGTGTGCAAGAGAAATTAACAACTAGGCCAAAACAGTTGCATCTTGCCATGGATTGAAATAACTTTGTCAGCAGTTACACTGTAATCAGCTCATATCCAAAAGATAAAGCACGTTTAATAAAGGCCCTGTTTCTGATGGGAATTTTTAACTTTATTTCATCCGAAATGCTCCTTGGGAAGTGATAATGAGTATCAAGCCTATTTCTACAATACCCATTACTGTACAACCTGAGGACCTCAGATGTATTGCATACTTAGGGAATGAATTTATTTAAATTTTAGAGGAAGTTGACCATTTCTGGAGTTTATTCCAGTAAATGTCCAAGAATTCTGTTTCTGTATTTACAGTCTCTAGATGAAAAATGCCCCAGTGACACCATAACTAAAATAATATAAAACACCTATATATTGCTTGATTCTTTAAAAGTAAGTGAGCTAAACACTTTCTCTGCAGATGGAGGCTTGGAGAAACTGCAAAAGCAACAAAACTAAGCAATTATTTTTCCTGATTTCCCTAAAGCATATAGGAAAGATGAGCTCTGTACCCTTTTTGAACCTGCCTCTTTGTAGTTCTAATCTAATGCGTAGAAGAAAGAACACGTTTTTTCTTGAATGGAAATTTGGGGTAGTACAGATACTAGAACAAATTTCTGGCAATTGCTTCCATTTATTTACAGCTCTGCAGCACCATGCTTCAGTAGAAACATTTGCAGGAATTGAATTGATTGTGTATTAGGACTTAGTCTTAATAGTTTTTTCATTGCTAGCTAATGAAAATATGGATTCAACATTATTTTAAGCTTAATGCAGTGTAGAAGAATTAGTTTAGTACACTGTAATGATGATTTTTTTTTTTTACAGCACTTAATAGAAATACAAGGCAGAAATAGATTTCTTCAAGCAAGGGAGAAGAATGAGAGCATTTTGTTTCTTTGGTAACGACAACATGGATATCGAAAATGGAACAAGGAATTCACTACTTGCCTTTGTTTTTCTTGTCTGTACCCTTCAGATTCACATTTGTCACTTAAATAAAGGAATATCTGCAGCATCCCTCAAATTCTACCTTACCATAACACCAGAAATGTTCTGCTAAACTTTACCTGTAAGCAGAGGAAGGATTCTCCCCCCTCTACTCCAAATCAGGTAGAAGGCAGCAGTAATTGCCACAGCCCTTGTCTTATTTCAATGACAGAAGAAACAAGAACACTCTTCTCTGTCCCATCACCTGCTTGTGGCTTGCTGACCTGAAGCAATAAAATAATCCTCACTGCATTCCAATAATCATGGTAAAAGTGACCAGAAAATACTTATTTGTATTTTTCCCACAACCTCTAACCCAGATATCTATCCCCTGTTCCCTGGAAAATTACACTTTTTAATAGGTTCCAAATCTCCCTCGTTCTTAAACACCCATTTCTATGTCACAGTCTTTGAAATGTCTTTCAGGATCCTTCCCTGGAAGGCTAACTTTTCCATGTGGGCACAGGTGTTATTGTTTAAGGAGCTCAGTTTACTGTAAAACTATTGCTCCATCTCCATCTCCTCTGACATGTTCCCAGCCTCTGTGGCCACAGCAGCCAGTCCAGCTGCTGCTGTTGCAGCTCATTTCTCTTCCAAACAGAGAAAAGGAATGGTGTCCTGCACATCTGAGACCTCACTACAGAACAAACCCCACCATCTTGTGTGTGGACTTATGATTTCATGATTCTTTTTGCAAGGAAAGATTAAACAGAAAACACCATCAAAAGGAAAGGAGAGAAGGTGGTCTCTGAAACTTGCTGAGGTACATAATCCACACCACTTCCCTTCTTTTTTACTAGGTATTCAGTAATACCTAGCCATGGTTCTACTCATGGGCTCTAGCAACTATAGCAACACAAGTTAATGTCAAAACTGGAAATGTTCCGTATGTGTCAGGTTCCTTAGGTCCTTAAGGAAAGCAGTAGCAGGTTTCCCAAGTCTACGACAGTGTTTCTGGAAAGCTGCCATAAAAGGTAAATGCAGTATAAAAGCTGAAAGTATTTTATCACCTGCTTTCATGCTTGCTAACTGTGCAGCATCTTTTTGCAGGGCTGCTCTTCAAGTAGAAGGAAAATTCCCCCCTATATTATGTTCAATTTTTCAGTTTCTGTTATGTCAATATTACAATCTTTTGTAACAAGAAGACAAAAGCTTCTTATTCTTGGGCTCAATATTACTTCTCAAGCAAGGGCAACTGGTATCCCCTTACTAAGGTTCTATTTTAATATATTGCCAAAATAAAAGTACAATTGTAACTCAGTAGATAAAAATCTGCTTTTCAAGACCAAAGGCTGAACTAGCCAGGATGGGAAACCTACATACACCTTAGTCATGTAGCATCATTCTCTCCCAAGTCCTGCACACACATAAGAATTTTGATGGTGCAGGATGGTCTGGGCAGATGCATCTGTCCAAATGTCAGTTCATGCCAGCAGGTGAAAGTCCAACGTAAAGAGAAGTCTCGTACTCCCCGAGGTTTCGGTTCCCTTCACGCCAGCCCTGCTCTTCCACAGTGTGATCACAGCAGTTTCCACTATTTAGGGACCCTTCATCAGGGAACTGCAGTTATTCCTGAGAAATAAATCTGCAGCAAACCACACACAGAGACAAGCAGATACCTGGAATGAAAATCAACCACTGCAAACTGAGAAATTTTTCATTGCTTGGGTATAGCTGCCTTGTCTTTAGGGGTCGTACTTCCAGCTTTCAAAAATGGGAACACAGTCAATGTATTTGTGTCTGTACAGCCTCAGAGAGCACCAGGGTGGCATGGTTAAATATTCAGAAATCAGGAAAAGACAATGCAAAAGTAGTCCCTACAATCTTAATTCCAATGTCTTAGGCACATACAAATGAGATGCAGCATTTAATTCCCTCATAACCAGCAACAGAATTTGCCCTACCAGTTGGTGAAGAATTTGAATGAATTTGAAAAATGCCACAGCAGAATTTCTGATCTTTATATTTCCTATGTTGCAAACCACAGGAGGACTTCAAAATGGTTTCCAACATGACAGCCTATGAAGACCTCACCTCACTCCTTACACAGGTCTAGATATTCAAGAGCACAGATGGATTGGTACACATTGCTTAGCAATTTTCTCCAGATGGAACCTTTGTGAGCTGTGGGAAAAATGCTGAGTAGGCAAAGTGAATTTCAAAAGATTAAGCCTCAGTGAAGTCTACATCTGCTTTTACTGGGACACTTCAAAAGGTCAGTCATCTTGTCAAATGTTAACTTCCTGCCCTGGGGAGAACTGGTTCTTGAAGCTACAAGTTTTCTTTCTTCCTTGTTTAACGGTATGGGGGAGAATGTACCTCCTTAAGCATGTTCTCCTCATACTCAGAAGGCACACATGTGGGGCTTTTGTTAATTGTATAAAGCATGTTCTTCTTTGGAAAGAAACATATGGACACAAGGCACACTGAAAAATAAATTGGAAAAAATGCTCCACACAAACTTATCTGGCCTTGGGGTCATCCCAAAGCAATGGTATTGATGGTATTAAAAATCAGCTGCTGGCCACTTGGGATCCAAATAGAATTCCCTGTTCCTCAGGAAGCAATATCACACAGTTCTGCTCTTGCTCTTGCCTCAGATACAAGGAAAAAAGTGCTTACGCAGGAAAGCATTTTAAACATATAAGGGAGTCCTACGGTGCGAGATGGGGCTCATACCCCTTAAATGATCACGTGAACAGGAATGGCAGCAAGTAGGCACTTCAGGGGCCCACAGCTCCACTGCAGGAGAAAAACAGGACAAGTCAAAAGACAAAGCTGGTTTTCACATGAAAGCATCAGAACTGGGGGAACCATTTAAATAAGTCTTGCCTGATCCGCTTTTCCTTCTATCATAGGGTGACTGCTTTTAACTTCATAAAATTGTTTTCAAGAAAGAATAAAATCTTAAGTTCTTTTTAAACAAGACTGAACTGCTGGTACTGGGAAGTCTCCAATATTCACATAATAAAGTGAAGATCTCAGGCCCAACATAATTCTTCCCAAGGACAACAGCAGACCAGAGGCTGTGTTTCTAGTATGACAGGTACAAAAAGTTCTACAAATTGAAGCTGTTTAGAAAAACAAGGTTTTAAAAAACAGATTCAGTATCTTCTTCATAGTTCTGTCCTTCTTTAGATACTAGAAAGCAATGGAAAATTCTTGGACAGCCACTTTTTGAGCAAAGGAAGAAGTTTAGCCTACATACTGAAATCCTGGAACAGTTGCTTTTACTGCCTTCAGTGCCCATCATGACTAAGGGATTTTCTTAACCAATTCATAGGCATTCTTGGAAAATGAATCTAAAGTTATCCCTAGTTTCAAAACCACTGGAAAGACATGACCCTTACCTAAGAGACTGGACAACAATTTGGAACATTACGGCTTTTGCTCATTTACAGCACAACCCAGCTATGACCCTTTACACATGACCCTCCCTAAGTGTTGCACTTCTGGGTTTCACTCCAGCAAGCTAGTTCTTCAGATTTCTGAAGTCAACTCTCGTAAATTAACCAAGTGGTTTTGGGAGGGCTGGTTCCTGTAATGGACACTCCAGCATTCCCCCCCATTTCCACGTCCAGAAGGTCCCACTTTACCTGCACCCTGCAAATATCTTTCTCTAACCACTAAGCCTTGCACTAACCAATGAACAGCTGGGAGTTCTTTGAAAAAGTAAATCTCATTCCCAATTTTCTGAACAAGAAAATAAAGGACATATTGTTGCATCTACTAAAGCAAAGTCTGAAATCAACAACTTGCACAGCAGATGCACCAATATCCACCCCTGCTCCATCACC
This sequence comes from Hafferia zeledoni, assembly GCA_035583235.1. Lineage (NCBI taxonomy): Eukaryota > Metazoa > Chordata > Aves > Passeriformes > Thamnophilidae > Hafferia > Hafferia zeledoni. The sequence goes on from JAWWEV010000083.1 coordinate 47,417,426, forward strand.
AGTAGTGTGCCCTGTGAAGTCCTACCTCTTGGCATCATAGATCTCTCACAAACACCATATCAACAAAAATAAGGAAAATCACATTTCTGGTTAACAAAACATACTGAGATTTTCAAATTACTACAACATAGTATAAAACATGAATTGTCACTTGTTTCATCTCCAGATTAAACATCAACAGACCTAAAACTTTTGAGAGCACTGTAACAATGCTGTTGTAAAATAGATATTCAACACAAGTATTTTACATTTGTGCTTAGTGAGCTCATCATGACAAGAGCTCAATAAGTAACTACGAATGTACTTGCACACCACAACATAATGAAAAGAAGATGAAAGACAAGGTGTGAGGCCATTTAAGGGTGTATCAGATAAAGGTTTTGGTTTAGCAGCCCATTTTTTTGTGCCATCGTTCACCTTGAACCACCTCAGTCACCTTCTTAGCATGCAGCAGCCACCAGAAATGTAATAAAAGTTTAAGAAATGTAAGAGAAATAAGAAAATCAGGATTTCTTTTCAAAGCCAACATTGCAATCACTCAACAAAGTGTCCTGCTGGTGTTGCTTCACAGAAATACAATCACTTTGCTAAGTGGAGACTCAGGCTTTTTTCCTCTCATTTTCTCAGGTTCTATTTGATGGATGTGCTGAGTCTGTTCACTTACAGGAGGAAACTCAGGAAAAGACTTCTTGCTGATTAATTATGGCCTACTTGGAAACAGCATTTTACTAGTCAATTAGAAACAATTCTCTAAGGCAAATTATATTTCTATGTGCCCACACCATTTTCTCCAATAAATCATATCATTCTACACACACAATGGGCCACATTATGGCAGAAATGGCTGCCTAATGCATTCCAAACACCACTGTGAAGTCATGCAATGCGTTAATTGGAACCAAGTAGAATGAGCAGACAGAAACTGAACTCACTGTGCCCTTCTTCAAATTGGCCAGAAAACTGATTTATTTGAGAGCTAAAGAGATTAAACGCAGCTTAACTGACTAAAAATCTTAATAAAAATAAGTAGCTCCACACTTCCACTTTTTTCCTTATAATGGAACAAGTTAATACATCAAAAGGGGGTTGGGGGGAAGGGGAAAGAACGTAAACAAGTTAGTTCTGTATCATGTGTCAATTGAAATACAGCATGTCAGCCTTTGTAGCCATTTGGTTAGTCTCAAATTTGCATAGAAGAAAAAAAGAGTGTATGGGCAATTATGTATTACGTTATTAAAATTTCATAAAAGAAAGAAATCTCTTCAGTTTAGTTTGCAAACACTCCATAGGTCACTATCAACACATAGACAAAATGGATAAAAGCAGATGAGACTTTATCACTGAGAGGTTTCCACCATGGAAGTACAAATATGGTTCACTGCAGATATATGTTAACTCTATGAAATTAGTGGGCTCAGTGTGCAGACTCAGCAATACCCTACAAAGCTACTGGCATTGCTAGTTAGGTTTCCTAGGCAAAAATTTCTTGTTCCTTACATTACAAGTCAAGATTTTGGAAAACAGAAGAACAATTCAAAGAAAAGCAGAATAATATTTGGCTTTACTTAGGAATGTTTTCTTCCTGAACAGGACCCTGACATAACAAACTCATGGCTTCCCATTTTTATAGAATGGTTCTGAAGGAGGAAAATACATCTCTTTTCACTCCTTATCAGAGTGTCCTGTGCACTGCTCCATGACATGAACTGATGACCCATATCATATATACTTCATTGAACCTTTCAGTGACCAGTTTCCACTGAGATGGCTGAAAAGCCCCAACGTGCAGCAAGGTTAACAGCACCACTTTGGGATCTGCAAGGCAGGCTTGAGAGCTGTAAGGAATGGCAGTGGGGCACTGAGGGGCAAGGCAGAAGTCCTGTGAAGCTGTGTGGGCAGGAGAAAAGCTCAGGATGAAGCAGGTCTCAGTTGTATCTTTAGTCTCCTCAGCAGCTCACCTCAATGGAACAGAAACTTTATACGATGGACATCACTGAAAATTCTGTGGAAGGCAGTACTGATGATATGGTGCCCTAACTGAGGAGCAGGAAATTATTCCAGATGTTAATACACCCAAGTGCCTTGGACATCACCTTCTCCTTCTGTAACATAAGTCTTGTCATTAGAGTCTCTATGTGAGCTATCGCTAAGAGAGCACAGGAGCATTTGCCTGCATCAGCACTGCAATAGAAACCATTTGGTGATAAGTTTGGGTATAAAATCTGCTTTGTCGAACCTGTCTTCACTCTTTCATGCACAAATCATAGGCAAATTCATACTTTTGTCAAAAAAAGAACAACAGGAAACCTAATTCAGATTTCTAATTCCTACATTAAATGATAATTCTATTTCACCAAATTACTTTTGCCTTGCGATGTAGATGCATTTATAATATTGCCCAGCTCAAGGTTAAGTGAAGGAACAGACTCACTGAGATCCTGTATAAGCCCTTATTTTTCACAATGTGCTACAGAAGATTAATTGCTTTCTATTTCTCTAATAGAGACAGAATTAAAATTGCCATTTGATACAAACTATTAATTCAGCAATCATTTTGAAGTAGTACATTGCTTGTTATAATATAATGCATTTCCCCTCTTTTTCTCATTCTATGAAGTAGTACTTTGCAACCTTAAAAATTCAATTTATGGAGGTTCCTTTGTAGGACCTGTAAAAATCCAGTCTTTTGCACTCCTGCAGACCCAGTACCTGATGAAAGATAGCTCTTAACAAAGAGCAAACTGGAAATGCAGCATTGTTGAGCAGATGTTATTGAAGATGTTCTGCTTTGCCAGCATGCTACTTGGGAACCCTGAGGACAGTGTTGAAGCCCATAATAAATTGTTTTGATAACACAGGCTGACAAAAAGAGCAAGGTTATATACATATATAAAGCCTAAATATTTGCTTGCTCAAAAATGGCTTCCCCTTTTTTTTTACATTTTTTTTCCTTAAGCAATGCCACAGGCTAAGATCCTTAGAAAGAAATTATTCACAACAAGAAAAAACACTGTTATTTACAGGCAAAGTCCACTACTCACTTCTTATGGTGGCTGTGGGGTTTCATTGTATAAGCAAACATAAGAAACACCAAGACTGAAAACAATGATAAATTCAAACAGTTGGAAACCCACAAACTATTCATAATAGTAATATTTAGGAAAATACACTTAGGAATCTTGCATGTACAATCCCAAAAGGTGCTTACTGTTTTCAGCACTCAGTGGCAACTTTGGGTACCCAACTTTTTACAGGTGTGAATGAATAAACAGCTGTCACAGTAAAAGCTTTTTCTTTCCCTTTCTGATTTACCTAAGCTGTCTAAAGACTGTTTTTAGAGATGGACAATGGCTCTGAATTGGACAGCCAATTGGCTTAACATTTTAGCACCAGATGCAAGCTCTCTGCTTGGTCCCAGGAGTGAAAAAGAAAATCCCTTCATATATAGTTATGGCTTGGCTTCGCGAAGGAAGATTTGGGAAGGGCTCTCCCCACATGGGTGTGTCCTTGGAGCCCACACAGTGGATTCTTTAGGCAAGGCACAGCATGCGTGGAACTGGCCCCACTGTTTAAGTCCTGAGGTCCATCTGCCACGGCCAAGTGAGCTTGGACAGTGACAGTGAAGTCCTCAGGACTGTCTACAGCACCCTGTATTCCCAGGAGGTCTCCCATCCAAGTACTGACCAGGGCTGACTCTGCTTAACTTCCGACATCTGATGAGATCGGGCATCAGGGTGGCATTTAACTGCCTCCTTCATATATAACTAATATCTATATATATACATGTACACACTTCTTAGCACAGAGGGCCCTCAAAACTGGCTGTAGCTCCTTGGTATGACTATGGTACAAAAATCATTACTGCACAGGTTGGCCTCTTTTCCTTTCCCTGTTCTGAAACCTTTACATGATGGCAGTCAAAAGACTAGTTGTAGTCAAAATGCCATATTTATTACCAAGACATTAGGATTTGGGAACTGCACTGAAAATAGAAATCAGTTAAATATGTAAAAATGCAGAAAGGAAATCTATGTTAAAGTACTTCTAATCTCAACTCTTTCCAGACAAACTGGGGTAAAAGTTTATCTAATTTCCCATTATTCAGGTACCATTGGGCTAGGGATTCAAACTTTTTAAAAAGGCACTATGCAAAAAGGAACTTCAGTTCAACAGATGAGTAGAGGGCTTGTTTGTCTCCCCATTCTGAAAATGACATTCCTGATGACAATACAGTCATGTCTTGCCACCAACACAAAAGCAGAAGCAGAAGCTCTATTAGTCAGTTCTGGAGTGAATTAACATGAAATTATTTGCATTTACAGTTAAGTCTTTAGACTGACAGCTAAGGCTGAGTAAAGAATCACCTCTTTCCTTTCTCAGTCTACATCCTATCAGGCGTAGAAGAACCCTGACCAGAGTCTGCTGCAAGAAAACCTGTGTTTATCCTTATCGTTCATAATGACAAATGCCAGAGATACCCACTGGAAGTGAAACCTCAGCAGGGACCATGTATCACTAGTAATAACTGAAATAATCAAGCTGTTAGAACCAGACACTCAGACAGCAAATTCAATTTTTTTTATTTTCTGTTCAATACCAATGACAGCTACCAGCCACCATGCATTACAATTAGCTCATGCTGCAGGAATGTGATCTGCTCTGGTGCATAATGAGTGAGCTGCAACAGCAAGCAGGACCTGGGGAAGAGGTGAAGAACAATTTGGAGAGGCATCATGCATCCTTGCCAGTTGCTAAGGAAACCATCTCCTTTCTTTGGGAAGACTCATGGACTGCCTCATTCACAGATCCATACTATCAGCCTTATTTCACTTGCAAAAAAACAGAAGAGAACTTTAAATAATTGCTCACTGTGATATAAATTCATACATTCTGAATAACTAACACTGGTGAATCAAAATAAAAATATCCTTGCTGTTCTAGGCAAACAATAACTGACTGTAACAAAGGCTGAACAAAATACAGGTAAAGACACTGGGACCTTTTAACATATCACTGCTTCAGTTACTGGCATGTCATTTTTGAGTTCCTCTGCCCTAACCACATGCTGTGGACCCTTCCTCCAGGCAGTTCATACTCACACACACCTCTTCTGCTGCATCCCAGTCTAAGTAAGTGTCCTGTTCTATTGAGTTTTACAACAGCAAATTGTGCTTCGATTCTTAAATCCTCAATCAATAGCAACTGTAAGGCAAAAGCTCCCTCCTCCTTCTCCTTCCCGCAGTGCAGACCTCTGGTGTACATTCAGAACATTTCTTCAATTATTAGCTGAGACCCAAAAGCCCTCCTGCAACTTGTCCTCTTCTCCATCTTGCTGCATGTTTTCATGTGCAGAAAAGTTACAGAAAACTGAGCCCCAAAGCCTACAGACCTACTGTGAACAGCATGCCTGAAGCAGAGCCAGAGATGGCCTCAGACAGGGTTACAGAGGCTGTTTTGAAGTTCTATCCACTGCACAATGCTGTTAGAAATATTTTCTCTCTGTGTTGTTCCTGTACTTATGAGACTAACATATACTAATTCTCTAAAACAAAATTAAAATGTAAAAAAAAAAATCTGTATTTTACTGTGAAACCCTAGGAACTCCTTCAGAAATGGCTTAGATTTTAATTAGTATTGGAGAAGTTGAACAAAATTTCAGAAGCTTTGAAATAAAACCACAATTAAGTGCCTCTCTTAAGACTCTTACAGCTTCTGAGCCTACCAGTGTTCTCTTCCCACAATATTTGTTCTCTCTTGGTGTGAATACTGAATAATTAAACAAGTCATTTGAGGAAGAACAAAGCTTTTTGACAAAAGTGATTTTGATTGTTAATTTTCAGAATCAAGTATGCTGCAGGGACTGTGATAGTATTAATTCTGCTATTAATTTAAATTACAGATATTCTATAAAACTGAATGCTGGCTCAGTACGGGTGCAGCACTATTGCTTAATGTCAGAAAGACAAAAAGATTTAGCATTTCTAAGAGCAGAAATTTAAAAACTTTTAAGCCCCAGTCCTGGGTCTTCCAGCAAGTTTCTCAAAAACTCTTCAATGCAATTCCTCCAGCAAGAGTGGAATGAAATCCAAAGTGCAAGACTTCAGGTAGCAAACTCCCGATGTGTAACTAATAGGTAACACTGAGGAGAGGCATGGGTCTTGTAGCTAATCTTAAACACACACAATATACAATGATGAAAGACTATAAAAGCGAGACCTTAAACTAGCAAGAAAAGAACACAAAATATATAAACAAAACTACATGAGTTTCTCGCTCTGTGTCCGTTTTTCCACACTCTTAATTCTCTGCCCCATTACATCTTTAAAGAAAGGACTGTAAGAAAAACAGAGAACAAACCTGAGCAGCAGAGATTCCAGTGAGGATCTTCCCTGCAATGCACAACATTGGTTAAAATCATCTCAGACCAAGGCATCTGCCTAAAGTTGGAACTAAATCACAAAGTTAAAGGGGAAGAAAACCCAAACCAACCAAAAACAACTACAAAAAAAGAAGGCTCCTTTCCTCCAGATGCTATTTAGGGGAAAAAAAAAACACAAAAACAAATCTGAGGAGCAGTCCCCTAGGTTTGCTCCAGGCACAGCCACGGCACAGCCATCACAAGTCCTTAAGGCAGCTGGTTGGAGAAGTGCTGAGCTCTGCCTTACAGATGCTCTTGGGCTGAGACACTCAGCCTAAACATAAGTGTGCTTATAGGCAGAGCTTTCAGTTTCTGAGCAACTTAAACCTAAAATACTTGGACAGAAACTAATAATATCGGTGTGGATCACTTCGAGACCACAATTTTAAACTTAGTCCTACTACAATTACTGCAAACCCTTCCTTGATTTGGCCCTACTATTTCATAAAATTCTTTCAAGTTTCAAAGCCTTACATCAGTATTAATGAGCACAGCACTATATTTAAGTATCTAAACCAGTAGGGCTCTGTCCCTCCGGTTCCTGTCAAGACTGTAAAAATGAGATGCACTCCCCTTTGCAATGCTTTCCAGAAGCAGCAGTATCTGCTGAAAAAAAATACAGCACTAAACACAGATGGACACCTTCTGTACAAATCTGTTTCAATAGCACAGTAAGCAATTACTGTTAGAGAAATAGTTTCTTCAGATAATCAGATACTTAAAAATTGAAGCTGTTTATGTTTATAGAAGAGAAATTATAGACGGAATTACACAAACAAATCTATCATGGACCATGAGCTCCTGTCAGATTGCTAATGAAGGTAGAAAGCAGCAATCTTTCTTTATAAGGTTCTCTAATGACCATGATAACAAACCAATTCTTTCTTTTTTAGTGCTGCATGTTCCCCTTCCCTCATTTTTTCTGGTGAGTATCAGTTTATAGTGATAAATGCTTTCAGAAGACAAAGAGGATGAAAGAGACTTGAAGATAACGCTCTTCAATTATGCTGACACTGAAATGATTAAATTAAGTTAAAATTCAGTATTTCATTGTCAATTTGACTCGGATTTCTACCCAAACAAATTTGTGGACTCTGTTAAGGTACATTTTGTCTCCACTTAAAATTTCCTTCAGAGATACATTAAAGAGACAATTACCTCTTTTACCTTAACTAGAAGCTGTAAAGGCTAATGATACAGTACTCCATCAGAAATATTACCTTTCCTTCAAGACAAACATTTGCTGGTTACAGAAGATCCATGAATACTGATTAAGAAAGGATTCTGCATCCAGGCAGTGTTCAGATACAAACTCTCCTCACATAAGGACTTTGTTTGCCTACTGTACTCAAACAACTATGTTACTTTTAGGAAAAAGCAAAGATTTCCTATGCTATCTGAGCTTTTCATGCTAACTGATCACTGAAACATGTAATAATGGCAGTATTTTTGAATCTTGAATGCATGAGAAATCCTAAAATCATTATATTAATTACAAGAATTACAGAACAATCAATTATGCTAAATAGAATCTTATTTTGTCTGGAAATATTACAGTGCAAACTTTCAGATGGTAGATTTACTATAGTAGTACTATAGATTTTAGCTTTTATCTCCTCAAAAGATCATTTTCATTGCTGATGCAAAACACTCACCACAGACTTTTACTTTACAATGCTGTGATAAATCAAGCTAAAATCCTTTTACAACTAGGCCCAAACAAGATAATAATAATATAAATATTATTTTAATAATAAAAATACTATTTTATCCTTAAAAGTTTTGCTGCAATCTGAAATTACCTGGTACATGACGCAAACATACAACAATGAACAAAAGTAGAAAAAAAACATGCAAAATTTTGCAGCTTGTTCATTTCTGAACAACAAGAAGAACAGTTGCATATCCCAAGGTAATAATATTCATGTATTTATCCAGCTCATGTTTATGAAGCACTTCAGAGATGGAAAATCCTCAAAGTGCACAGCATTTGCTATAATGAAAGAAAATAGAGATGCAATTATAAAATAACACATTGCTGATTTCTTTTATCATGATAAAATAAAAATAATTACTGATTTATCATCAATATATCTCTATTTTTCTATTCAAACACAATAACTAGGATTGAAAGCTTTTGAAACTATTAATATGGAGATAATTACTGAAGAATGAAAAACTGGTGATGCCAGATGTGCAATTTACAGAATACTGCTAGATATGAATAGAGAATAAAATAATATTTTCTTTTGTGTGGTTACAAAATGGGGCAATTCACAGTATCTCAAGGATCACTCCTTACAGAGCACAGAAATTAATAACAACAACATACCCAAATGGTTTGAACAATGAGAATACCTGCCTGAACACACCTTGAGAATCTACTTCTGATGTCCTACGCATGCCATGGTGTGACAGACACTGGCTCACCCCTGGCCCCACTTAATGGCAACACCTTGAAAAACTTTGCATTGTACAGGACTGAACACAAGAATGGTGTAGAAGTATGATGAAGAAGAGCAAGGATGGCATGTATCTGACTGAAGCAAAAGTATTTCTGTTTACAGACAATGACACCACCTGGTCAGATACCGCATTTTGGCTTGAACAGAAATGAATGTAATTCAAATGGCAAAGATTTTTATAAAATCTTCATGGATGACACTGTTTGTACTAGGCTTCTGCCAGAAATGAGTCACTTAGGTTCTCACATAAGCCAGCACTTCAGCAAATAAAAATAAAAATAAAAAAAGGTAAATAAACACACAAAATGTTTTCATCCTTCTCTCCAAATGATTTATTGTTGCCAGAGCTCTAATCTAATTTTAGGTGAGCTCATCTCTTTTTCTGCCCTGGAGCCATTTTAACTCAATATAGCTCTCCTTCCAGAGCCATGAGAGAGTAAAGGCTCCCCCAGCCACCACAGATGCTGTGCTGACATTTTACTTTAGCTGTTCACTGTAAAAGTCATCAATATCGCTTCACTCCTGAAGAGACCTTTTCTAGCAAAAACGAAAACAAATTGCTGGCATTAGATCAAACTTTGACCTCTGCATTCCAAGTGGGGAAAGTAAGATCTGAACTCTTTGCTGTAGCTTTGAAAGCTTCCAAAAGCTCCTCCAAGCAGGTAAAGATTTTTTAGTTTAGTAAACTATTTTCTGAGCTGCCAGGCTGAGGCTGCTTCCTTGCTCGTGTTGCCACATGAGCCAGCCAGCAGGTACAGGCAGCCAGCTGGGGATCCCATGGGCCTGGCTGCACCACAGCTGTCCTCTCTTCGAAGCAGCAGCAAGTGATGTGAGGTCTTTGGGGAAACCATTTCAGAAATCATCTTTTCATCTGCCTCCTTTCCATCTGTTCACCCTTCTCATCCTCAGTATTCCTGTCCTGCACGCTACTTCACTGGCACAATTGTCTTTCATATCTTCTTTTTCCTGCCCCTCCATGGCTCCTCACATGCTGATCTAAAGCTAAGTCTGTATGGAATGAAAAAAAAACACTTGCTAGTCATATACAAGTTTCTATGAAGATTTTAAGGAATTTTTGATGTGATTACTCTGCCAGGTTTCCTCAAATAACCCTCAGAATATTGTTTTCAGTTCATCTCATTTCTATCACATTTGATGGAGAGATGAAAACTTCAAAGATACGATGTTTCTCGCAGGTTTATAAAAATCAATATCCTGAAAGAAGAGAGACACAACACAGCTCACTTGCCCTACTGTCAAAAGGCTACAGCAGGAGCCAGAAGCTTTTTGCTGTTTAGGTACCACAATCAGCTCTGGTGGTGCAACATCCTCTCCTGCCCAGCAAGCAGCTCCTGGGCATCAAAGAGGAGTGAAGAGATGAGGATTTTGCAGGTCAGTGGAGGCACACAAGGAACAAAATGAATGTGTGTGTGGAGGCTGACAGTAAGAAAAGCAGATGCAATGATAGGCATGAAACCATCTGAAACTGTCACTGAATCATTTGGGGTTTTGATGTCTCAGTGCTCCAAGTGAACCTTCTGCAAGAAATACGTAGTATATGCTTTCCTATACTTTAACTTCTCCTAATATTTATTATGTGACATATTGGAAAGCTATTTATTTTCCAAATTCCAAGGGTTGCAGTAGAACATAAATCTGAATTATCCTTACACCATCTGTAGGAAACTGCATGCTGCATCCTGTCACATATATCACGTGCTTGGACAATGCCTACAGGAAAGGATGTACCTGAGGCCAAAGGGATGAACCGGCTTGCGGAATTGTTCTCAGCCAAGCCTCAAGATCTGAGAATAGCTAAATGCTTAAAATCATCACCACAGCAGGGAGTCTAAACAGTAGTCACAATGTTTTCATTTTTAAACATGAGATAAAAATAATGCTTCCAACTGAGTAGGCAGCTGAAAGAGCGAATTGCAGGGAAAGACTGATGCGCTAGAGATTTTACACAAACTCCTTGACTCATGTTTTCCAAACATGTAAGGAAAATGATGCAGTAAACATTGAAACAAAATTAGCATTTGCATCTCTGCATTGTCTGTACTCAAACATAACAGCTCCTGTGCTACAATATATCTTTAAAACTACAATTTCCTCAAGATCAAACAGCTGTATCTTCTCCAGAACATCACACACATGCATCAGACCATCTCCCGTGGACTTCATTTACCATAATTTCCACTGTCCTATGGATGTAGCATTAAACTGATAAATATGGTTTTATAACAACACAGTAGATAGAGATAATGTCATCTAAGATGATTTGCACTTAGGTTCAAAGACCCACTATATAGAGATAATAAATATCATACCAGACTGTCAGGCAGGAGCAGCTACAAGAGACAGATGACCTTTGTGCAATACTTCACCCTCTTCTCTCTCAGGAATGTATAACACGAAGGTATGAAAGCAGACACAGTCAGTCACCGCTGACACCAACCAAAATGTCACCAATTTTATTAGAACACAGAACAGCATAAAAAAAAAAAAATCAATTGCTTAGTTAGAGCTGTGTTTGCTGCGTCTTTGTCTCCCTGAGTGCCTGAGAGAGTGGAACAAAATTGCCAGCAGTCGCATTATGGAGACAGGCTGACAGGCTGGATGACCCCATAAGTCTTGTTCACATCTCATGTCTGGGCTCTTGACTTGCATCTTAAATGACTTTCATATCAATGCCTTTGCAAGGAATCTGCTTTGCCATTCAAGAAGGGTTTTGGCCAAACTGAGATAAAATTTGTTTTGCCCCTCTGTAATCGCAGGCCCTACTGTGAAAACAACACCCTCCCTGCCACCTCCCTTACCGCACACTTGGAGTTACTGTTTGAGACACCCTGTGAGAGGAGGTATGTGCTAAAGGAGCAGTCAATGACTTTAAAAAAAACAGTCACAGTTCCTGCTCTCCTCCAATACACGTTAGCCCAGATGTCCCCATGGTGCTCTTCCTCTGGAGTCATTCGGAGTGCCATGACACAGCAGGAAAAGAGACCGGTTCACTGTGAGACCTGCTACTCACTCTCTTACAGTGTAACGGCCCCCCTTCCAGCCGCACGTCGCTGCAGAGAGCCGGTCCCCATGGGCACCAACCACACAGACAACCTTCTGCTCCTCGGGCTCAGGGACAGCAGAAGGTGGTGGAGCACAACTGACCCTTTCTTTCTCCGTCACTATAGACCTGACCACTATGTAGAGTCATCCAAACATCTGAGGAGTTTCCAAGATGAAGGGCTACCACAGGGGTTGATGTGAACATGCAGTGTGACTGCTCACACCAGTTCCCTCTTAACTCTCTCTGCCCTGCTGCATGGAGCACAGAGAGAGGACACGGCTCTGCATGCAGGACAGCAAGGGTGGAGAATGCAATCTCTGCTCTTCGATTGCTTGGGATGTCAAAGCAAAACATTTCTTCATTTGCAATTTTCATTGTGTTTTCAAGCAGAACAGCAACCAGCTTCCTTCTCCACTGTTCAATTAAAGTACAACCAATACATGTTCCCAGCAAAGGTACTGTGAACAGCCAAAGAAATGAGTAGCAGATGTACATACCTGCTTGCTGTGCAGTCTGTGGGATCTGTTGACTCCGCTGTGCGTTGTACTGTACTGAGGCAATGGGTCTGTACTGCTGAGTTGTTGAGGTAGGGTACTGACCAGATGGGTAATAATACACTGGCATCTGCAAAGAAAGAGAACAGCAGCTAACTGTAAACTCTAAAGATCAAAGATTCATAAAATAGAACAAAACTGGAAGAGGAGCAAGAGTTCAAGTCAAGCATATTAGTGGTAACATGAATCAAGAGAAGCGGTTTGCATTGTGTCTCATCATCAAGAATTGCTGTTGCTTTCAGCTTTGCTAGGTAAAGAGCTGTCAGTGCCCACATTTCTTTTCATACACAGGAAAAAAAAAAAAAAAGAAATTTAATTGAAAGAGATAAACCCAGACAGGGTTCATAAAAAGCTGCATGTATATACCAAATGAAAAACATCACAGTAGTATTTTATCATAGTAAAATACCAAAAGCTGCAGAAAAATGGATGCAAAAAACACCTTTCAAATCAATATTACATATACAGACAGCAAGTTGGACCGTTAAATGAATCCTGGAGAAAATGGTCCACTGAAAGCAAAGAATGGCCTAGAATAAAAGTACTTAGAAGCAAGATAGCAAGATGGAGTGTGTGTGCCTTTAACACTTGAAAGAAACAAATTCACACTTCAGTTTAACATGAACATTTCCCTCTAAAGTCTCTCTGGGTGTGAAAACTTGGTGTGGGAAACAGTTATACAGTTCAAAACACAAACAGTTGTTTTCATGCAAGAGCTGAGAATAGGCAGTAAGTCAGTAAGTTCTGCTAGATGGGCTTCTTTTTTCTATTATTATTATTGAGATTAGAGCGACATGTACTACATCATCATATCATATAGGTGAACATATAAGTTTGAGGGTCATTGGAGTTAAATATTTGTCCTATACATGCTGTATCACTGTTACTGAGACATCTGAGCTAAACAGTTTTCAACTGATCCTTCACAAATTCAAAGCACTGAAATTTTTTTCATTTTTGGCTGCCATGCATGCTCTGGAGTTTGGCAGTGTATGGTATGAACAGACTGCAGAGGGATCCAGGCTCATGTGCTTATCTCACAACTTCAGCATTTCTTAATAAGTCATACAATTTTTTTCTCACTTTGAGTGTAGCATTTCTCCTACTCAGACACATGCACAGAGTCATATCAAACACTTTTATTTTTTCATACAAAACCAAGAAATATTTTTGCTACTTTTATTTGCATAGAAGAAATATTCCTGGACCAGCTCATTCAACTTGATCACCCATGAAGTGTTAGCAGAGTAAAGGTACCTACATCCTTTTGCATACTGCTAGGACATAATAAGAGAGATCAAAATCATTCTTCAAACAACATAGCAGTGTAAATTGTGGATCAGGCAAGTTTAGTGTGGTAAACTCATATTGTGGACAGCTGATTGTTCTCAGCAACACTCTACTCACAGCAGGCTTGAAAGCAATGAGAAGACTCACTCTAAGTCAAGTCAATGCAAATAGTTAATCCTGCCTTGGAGCAGGGGAACAGAATAGACACCCTTTCAAACAGTCTTTATTTTCCATTACCATATTCTACAAAATAAAGAATATTAAACCCCGATGGAAATACGCTCACTTTTCCTGCCAGTAGCATAATCTCACTTAAAGAATTTAAATTTATGTGATTTACCCTCAGCTTCCTCATTCTCCTTGTGCAGACAAGCCCCCAGATATTTGAAAATACATAAGCATTTGAGAACAATGGGAATTATCTCTTGGGGAATGATTCTGTAGGTATTAACTTTAAAATATAACCTGAAGAATATAGGTTTTGAAATTAGGTTTACAGTTGAACATTCTTAGTGCAAAACCAAATATGTACATTGAAGCACACACATATTTATTTCTACCACAAAGATAACACCTCAGAGTTAGTCAAAGGGTTTTCTCCCTTCCTCTCATTTTCTAAATTCAGTGGAATACATTTGTTATATAACCCACTTAGAAGCTTGTTAGAGTACAATCTATCAGCATGAAAAATGTTACTAGTAGAAGGATAAAAAAAAAAATTCACTTATAAAGATTAATGGATGAATTTGTCAGTAATCATACACACATGACTTTGATAGGTTTTGTTGTGGGTGTGGGTTTTTTTGGCTTTGAGTTTTTATTGTTGTTTGTGAGAGGTTTTTTGTTTTAAGAGCTCAGACATTAAAAGAAGGGCTTGGTGTAAAATATAAACATGGTCTAAAATAGGTCTTTTGTGCTTTTGAGGGGCTTGGAACGATCCATTTTCATTTATCTTGAGTATATCTCTGTGTCAGTAGTTGAAACATGCTATTTATCCTTTCTGATTCTACTTTAGTGACCAATGGAATTAGAGGGATCAGAGATAACAAGTATCACTTACATCATCTACTCTGATCCTCCTGAATTTTTCAGTTTCTCATTACATCAGTGTTACCAACACCTTTACTTATATGCTCTTCAACCAAAAAAAATTACATTTGGCAGCCTAACAACATGCCAAATTATATCTGAGTTCCTTTCCCATGTGAAATGCACAGTCTAACCCTGGACCTTTTGCTTGCAAAACATATTTCATTTACAAAACTAAGAAATTTCCATGGCACTAACAAACATGCCAACACAGCTATATGGTTATCCTAAAAATAAAATTAAATTACACACACACACACACAAAAAAAAAAAAAAAAAAAAAAAAAAAAAAAAAAAAAAAAAAAAGTGGTTCTAAGACCATAACCTAAGTAAGTGCTACCTTCTCTAGTTGAAAAGCATAGATTCTTGATCTTAATGCTTGACATTGTGAAAAATCCCTCCTTTTTAATAATTACCATGGCAAGAGTTGCATATCCAATACCTTGGATATTCTTATTTTGAAGGTGAACACCTTCCTTGCTTGTAGGCTGATTGTTCTACTGCATTCTACTTTTTCTCCCCTATACAGCACTTTATTTAGCTTAAATTTTAACAGGACTGGCCATGTCATTCCAGAGACACTCATAAAATGGCAGACAGACATGTTGCTGCTTCTAATGTGCTGTGTCTATAGATGACATGCATTGGCTTTCCTGTTGTGTCCACATACAGTTTGAAACCCATTATGAGGCTGTATGTCTCTTGGGCTGCTCTCAAGCAGCACCCCTGAAAGTCACAGGTATGTTTTTTATTTTCTCATGGTGGGATCAAGAGTCCACACATCCTTCAGGATAGTTTTCCTTTCATAAACTACCTCCCTACTCGCTTACATCTTGATTCAGCCATTAGACAGGTATTATACCTCCTCTTAACCTTGCTGATATCCAATAAGGTTTGGATTAACACCTTCATCCAGATGATGAATGATGATTACACTACTGCTAATGCAACAGCTACAGTCGCATAAATGGGAGTGAAGAAGGCAAGAGAAATCACAGTGATGTATGGACACATGGAGGTACCATTTCTTCCCAATTACTAACTGACCAGGATGAGTCATTCTTCAAGGGTTTTTCTCTTCCCCCCCACTCCTACCCTTCCACAATAATTACAATAACAGTAACAAAAATAATGGCTTCTTTACAACAACTGTAGGATGCCCTCCAATATAATTTTCTGAGATCATGAAAGGCCTGCTCATTTGCAGCGACTCCCCCACTTTCTTGATAAAAAGTTTCCTAGAGGGGACATGCTATGCATAAAGATTTTGTCTTAGGGTAGCTATGCACTCTCAAGGAGGGGGCTTGTGCAAAGAGACAGCTAAAATGAATGATGACATAAATTTAATTCAGCTGAAAAATCCCTCAGTTTGTATATTATTTCTCCAGTCCTCTCCACAAATTCGTGCCATCTCATTTTGGCCATCACTTTGCCAGTATATCTTCCACAGAGAATTAGACAGAGGTGAAAATTACTTTTAAGGAAGGATATCCTGTCCCACTGGCATAATACCTGCATTTTCCCCATTTCTTCTTTTGTTGAGGCAAAGACAAGAACCACTGTTAGAATACTGCAGAATGGAATGAGGACCACTGTTAAAGTGTCTGGGCCCATAAATGCTAAAAAAAGAACCATCAGAAGGAGAAGAAAATTAAAAACAGAGGAAGTAAAGATATATGCTCAATATTTGTGATATAAAGTAAACAGCCATTTGCTGCTAAAAGTCCCCTTCAGCAAAGGCAGCGTTTTGGGTTGGTTTTTTTTTTTCCAACTGGTTGACCAAAGATAGATCCTTATTTTCAGGTTACTAAATCATGACTGTTGTCCAGCTAGGGAACAGTTGTGATGAAAGAAGCAGCAAAAGAAACCTAAGGGGTTCTCTCACCACTTCTTAGGCATGTCAGTTCATACCCAGTCTGCTTCTGCTCTGATAAAGGAAGGGGGAGAAAGAACCTCAGGAGTAACTGTAGAGCCACATTTAACTGACCTTTAAAGGAAAAGATAATAATTTAAATGCAGTAGCACTGGGTTTGTTGGTTTGGAGAGCATCTCCTTCTCTTCCTTTCAGCTCCCCAAGAAAATGGTCATCCTCCACGCAAGTTTTCACTGCTGTTTTCCAACAGCATACAGGGCATCACAGACAGCCTTATCAGCAAAGCATTTACGGGAACTAATTAGCCATTAGAGTCAGGCTTCTTTTTCACTGGGATAAATTCAATAGCAACATTTAAGATATAAAAGTGCTTTTACATTGATTGCATTGCATTGATTAATGCATCATATAATGTTTTGCTTCCATTACCATCTTTATTGCTCTCTTTTTTTTTTTTTTTAAGCCTGCCCCAGACCACCTGCTTTGGTGTCTGAGAGCAGCCTCTACTATTGCATTTAAGCCCCAAAGAGTAACAACAGCTGATTCAGACTGACAATAGCCACTGCCACAGTGAAATTGTGCCATGGCAGAACAAGGAGTTGGGGTCTACCTTGCTCTGTATGGAGAGCTGAGCTTTCAGGGCCAAAGAACTATTTCCCAAAGACTCATTCATCTTTTTATAGGAGGGATCCCAAATTTTCAATACACATGTTACAAGTAGCATCCAAACCACTGTGCCCCATTTTAGGACTGAAGTGAATGAATTAAAACTTGAAATGTTGATCAGAATTTCCTATCTGCACATGCGGATGCAGAGAGTGGCTGCCCTCTTCTCCCTCCCAGCAGGCCAAGGCCACTGTGCTTTCACAGGACAGGGGCACAGGCAGCAGGGACTAAACACTCCCGTGCCCTTTTCCACAGGTATCTGACAAGGACTGTTTGGAAAAGCAGCAAGCTGGAGATGATTGGTGAGCACTGATGCAGAGGAAGCTCACAGAGCTGAATTTCTCACCTTTCTTCACCCTCCAAGGACAAATCATTCCCAAGTGAAAAAACAAGTTGTTACAAAGATATTCTTCTTGTTCTCAGTAACTTCCCACTTTGCTACAATGTAGGAGTAAAGCACCATGTAGGAGTAAAGTACCATGTTTGGAGTATGGACAGAGACACAGCGGCCATTAGACACACCAGTACTGTATGAAAAGGCACCTCCTCATCACTTGTCCTCTGAAGAAGTTAATCTCCCTTCCTTCAGAAGCACCAGAACAACCACTAATGAGGGAAAACAGCTTCAAGAAGTAACACTACACCATACTGCATATTAACAAATTAAGAAAAAACACTAGATTTGGCAAACTGTGAAATACTTTTTCTAGCAATATTTTCAATTATTATTTTCAGAATCACATTATATTGAGCTTCAGGTCCTTGAAACATGTTTTTGACAAGCCTTCTCTCAGAAAACACAGCTACTTATTTTCTAACCACGAAAACTACGTACATCACAGTCCCCTACAGGATGTCAGCATCCAGTAGTCCTCACATTTATTTTATTGATAATTAGTGATCTAGTTAACTAGATCTTTAACTCACTTAAGACACTGTAACAATAAAAAAATCTTCATTCCTGTGGCAATACAGAATTCCATTAATAAACACAATTGGAGATTTTCAGTAAGCAGCAGTAAACAAACACCCCCTCCCCAAACTAGTAGTGTTTACAATACATTTACATTAAAATAATATGGTAAAGTTTTTTACTTTATTTTTATATATTTTCCTCCAAAGAACAAAATGAAAACAGGAGAATTACCATTAATACCATTTAAAGTAGACTTTAAATGAAGTTATCTATAATTGGATAAAGAAATTTTTCTTTTTAATGTGTATGCTCTGAAAATTGGCCAGAAAGTCATCTGTGCATTTTACTTCTTGACAGTAATCACTTTCAATATTCTGTAAAGGTACCCAGGAGACAAGCAGAGATGTTTGGTAGTGAACAGTAAAACATAATCAGTCTTCAGGAAGACAGTTAAAATTACTGATCTGTGACATCTCACATGTTCAAGTCAATTAAATATGATTAACAACTACTAGGGCTGATGTGCATGTTGCTTTTTTGGTATATATACAGGGAAAAAGGACTATGGATATTTACTCATCCTCCTCCTTCATATTCATGTGCAGATGTGTCCTCAAGTACAAACATATGTTCCAGAAAATGTTTTGAGGATAGGGAAGGAACTGATGAAACCCAGGAAATTATAGAGGTTTTGCAAGTTTTCTGCTGCCTAAAAATCTACTAAGCTTTTATTAGGGAAAAAAAAAATTAGAATTTTTACATTCCCTTTTTGATGTTATGATGAGCACCACGCCAAAGCAGCAGGGAAGGTGGTACCTACCTGAGCAGGTGGCGGTGGTTGCTGCACAAAGCCCTGGGGCGGTGGCGGCTGCAGCACTTGCTGGGACACTGGTGGACCTGAACCCGTGAAGCCTCCTGGGGGAAGCTGTTGGCTTGGAGAAGCCATGATGTAACTTGTCTGCTGGGCAGGCTGCTGCAACAGAGGCGATGGGTACACAGGACCAGAGGGCGACTCGGGGTTGTCTCCTGATGACTGGCGACTTAAGCTCATCTGGTTAAACTGTGCTGTCATGTCATCTCGCTGCAGGGCAAAAGGCAGGAGAAAATGATGGAGACATGATGGCTGCAGTGGACATTTAAATTAGCAAAAAACCCCCAGGTTCAGAGCATGAGGGGGAAAAGGAATTGCTCAGCTCAAATTCATGCCAAATTTTGCATGTTTTTTTATAAAAATGGAGGCAATAAATAAATAAATATATATATGTATACACACACACACACACACACTGTAGATGCTTTGACAAAGATTTTTAGACTACAAGGTGAATGGCATCATTTGGCACAAAAGCCCGTTTTGGCTCTTACCCTGCCCACCCCCTCCCCTCCCCTTTATCACAAAATAACAAGTGAACTTTACAGTGTTAAAAATAAGACATTTTAAGTATAAAGGGCATGAAAATAACATTACGAATACCTCTATCCCCAAACACAGAATTTGTCAGCCAAGCACATGCTGGTAGTTTCACCTGGGTTTCAAATTGATCCCAAGAGGAATTCAGTAGTATTTAGGTGCAGACCTTTCCCTTTTTGGACTGTTTTGGAAATCCAAGGTTGTACACATATAAAAGACAAAAACAGCTAAGCCTTATGTTTCTATTTCTAGGTTTTTTATTCTCCATTGGAAAGAAATAAGTACTTTATTTGACTGGAGAGTGGGGGAAAAGAAACCTGTGGCAGGATGAATGTACCAAATAAAGTCAATGGACCTAAGTTTCATTACATGCTGCTAATAATACAGGCATTTCGAACAGTACCTGTTCAGTCTTGCAGAAAGATTCATACTACTAAATGCTCTCAAGTTTATTCTATGAAGGTCAAAGATTTACAAATGTGGTTCTGAGCCTCTTTGTTTGTGCCCATACCATAAAACTTTTAAATACTCAACATAAAGCTCTATCGTGTGCTAATATGCAGATTACAGACAGAAAATAAGCACTACAAAACTGCTTTTTGCTTAGAAAATTCATACTGTTTTTTAAAAGGAGCCTCTTCAGTATTGCTTGCAGCCTTATATTGCTTGTGGAAAGCAGTGCCAGGGACTGCAGAGACTCACCCTCCCAACTGTGAGAGCAGATACCATGGATTAATGTTTTGAACACTCCTGACAGCTCATCAGGTGGGATATGGAAGCAATACTATTAACTGTACCATCACCCTCCATTCTTTAGGCACATAAGTTGTCTGTCTGAAGTTTTTCCTTTAAAAACTTAGGTTATTTGTTATCTGAATGTAAAGGATTGCAAACAGATTCTACAAGAAACTTTATTGAGCCAGGAATGCCTCTGGATTTGCACAATAAAGAACAAGAGCTTCAAAACTCTATAATTTATACAGTGCTTGTATAATGTAATGTACATTGAAGACATTAATTCAGGTGAAGTTGCACTATTAAAATAGCCAATAAAAATATCAGCCTCCTTATGACTATCACCTTATTACTATCAATAGAACAACTTGATATTCCTGCAATACACTTTTCAAGAGAATTAGCACTGAGATCTACAATGTTTATTCAGCACAGGATACTTTTCATTGTCCTTTAAATATTACCACTCATCTACCAGGCATAAATAACATAATTTTATCTGCAAGGATCCACTCAGCTTTGTTTCCATCTCTTACTAGAACTACGTGACATCTCTACCTTGTGAAAAAAAAAAAAAAAAATCAGTCATAAACACAATTACTAAAGCAAGAGAGAAAAGCAACAGAAAAAAATCTTGTAGTGCCTCTTAAAATGTCAGCTTCATTTTAGAACAGTATAATCTTGGCCCTGTAAGCACCAGACCAGAATCATACTCCAGAAGAGCACTCTGTTTATTTTAATTATACATGTCCATTGGTGCATCGTTATAAGGTACCACACTTCTGCAGCTGGTTCACTGCCACTCTCTTTCCCAAGTGCTCTGGTATCACAAGGGAATAAATCCAGGCAGTGGATTTAGTACAGAGATAAAATAATATAAAATGAAAAATTAGGATTTCTAGAGGTCTCTTCTCCAGTCTTTGTGGACATAAAGGAGGGATAACCCAAATCTCAGCTACTCAAGTTGGGAATTTTAGGTCCCATGACATTAAACAATGAGACATAAGTGGTCATTACAGGCACAACAAAATATTTTTCTGAAGACCCTGCTAACCACGCTCCTAACAACATCCTTCAGACTAGCTAACCAGAATCAGTGGCAATGTTCTTAAAAAATGCTTGGCAGTATCAAAAGCATTAAGGCAAAAAGGTATTTAGACCAAGTTCTCATGTGGGACACTTGCTGCAGTGCTCCTCAGACCCCCAGCTTCAAGGAAAGAAAAAAAGAAATCTTAAGTACCACAGAAAACTGCTGCGTTGGAGAGACTGGCAGGAGATGCTGGGGAGGATAAGAAACTGCTGGATACTGGACTGACTGAGAAGATGGCTGCATTGTCTGAACAGGCTGAAAAATAAACACAGTGAAAGACAATAAATTCAATCATTTAGAGAGAGAGAGATACCCCCACCCTTCTTACTGAAAACAGAGGTATCAAATACAGCTTTGGAAATACAGGTGACTCATCACCAGCACAAGTACAACAGGTCAGGTACTGTGATTTCAGTCTTCATTTTAGCCTTATATCAAACAACTTTTTATTATAGATATTTCTGCCTCTTTTCACATATTTGATGGCTATTGGATTAAATAAATCCAAGCTATATCTTCTTATTACTAATGTGAGGTAAAACCAAATTATGATTCTACATTTAATTAATGGAAGAGCAGCACAGTGAAAGTGTACATTCTAATTTTGCTGTTAGTGACTCGTTTAACTCTGAGTGCATCACTGGCAAAGAAATAAAGATTTGTAAAGCTGCTTTGGCAGAATGCAAGAGTTTTAAAAAAATGATGAGGAACAGGCTGTGAATTACCAACACACAGGCCATCAGCTTGGAGCAGATGTTTATCTAAGTGAAAAAACAATTTTCCACAGCACTATTGCCTTGGAATACATTTAGTATTCCTTTCATTTAAACCTCTCATATCTTCTTACACAGGTTTGGTATTACCTCTGTCTTCTAAAACTGTGAAGACAAGATCAAGAAATGAGAGACATAACCACAAAAGTTCAAACCCACTAAAACCAAAGCAACTCCACTGAATTTAGACACTGTATTTCTGGGTAACCTGGGATGAAACTGTGCCAAATTATAAAGCCACACAAGAACTACAGTAGATCTTGGCTGCTCTGTGACTAAACAGGATATAGGATTCTTGCTTGAGTGGTTCCCTTCGTCTGCTCTGGTCTGGGAGAGCAGCCATGCAATCCACAAAATTAAGCTGGAAACAGACCCAAACCCTGCTGCCTATGCTCAGCCACACCTGGCCACATGCCACAGCCAGTCCAGGGACCAGAGCCATGGCTCTGTGCTCAAACCACTCTGCTCTTCCCCTCTCCTGCTGTAGCTCCAGAATTTCTAGCTCAGAGCAGGGTCATGGACAGAACATTGGGTATAGGCAGAAATTCACCAAGCTGGGGCAGAGGTGCTTGAAGAGCAAAATACCCATAGATTGGGCCCAATACAGCCAGACATGAAGGAGTTTGTAGAGTCCTTTGTTGTACTTGATTCTTTGACTCAAATACACTGTTGTCAAATGGGACAGAGAAAGGTCACTGTCTCTTTGGAGAGAAGTACAGACTGCACCAGTTTGAGAATGAATGCTTCAGCTTATACTTATGGGTGAATTTGGCAAAATAATTTTCTGTAAACATACACCAGCTTGCTTAACAGTAGTTTTGAAAATAAATCATCCCTTGGATAGAATTGAAAAAGTAATCTTTCCACTCCATCTGTTTCATCCATGTTGCAAAGCACATCCTGATATTTTTGTCTAGCTGCATTCCTCCTCCTACCTTAGGTCATTCTTCACACCCCTGAGAGCTCTGTGTTTCTGATGACCACCAGACCTACCTGTGTGACAAGGTGACTTGCCATTTGCTGCTGTGGCTGTTGAACCTGCTGAGGCTGCTGGGATGAAGGCTGCTGCTGAGACTGTCCCACCATCTGGCTCCTCATCGTCTGCTGGCCACTGGGAGGATTGTATATTGCCGGTGTCCCATCAGGATTTACAAATGGTTGACCTGAAACAAAACACCCTGCATTTGCTGAACACTTTTAAGATGATACTGTTTTCTGTATGAAACCATACAATCTTGCTTTAACTGATCACTCTTCAGTGCTACAACAGTAAAGTGCTCATCACACTCAATGCTTCATTGCAGTAATTACAGTATCAGCCATCTTTTTTCTTTAAACTAAACAGACAGATATTTGCTTTGCAAGGATGATTTTCCAAGGAATGGGTGGTAAGTTACCATGGCTATGAGATGATTCAGATGCTCTTGTTACTTGATAGTCATTCAATGATGAATCAATTAACACTAAAATTGAACTTTGGAACCAACACAGAAGGCAGGGAATATTCACTTACATTTTACTCTGCAACAATAGCAGTCAAATGTACACAACTACTTCTGACACTATAGTTCCTAGGAAATGAAAAAAAAACAACCTCCACTTGTTACTAATTTATTTACACACTCTATTAACACAGTGCTGTACTTCTGAGCCCTGTGCCCTATGTAATTAGAGGAGCCAGCACTGCAATTTTCAAGGAAGCAACACTTAGGACGTATTTCAGAATCTCTTATATACAAGAAAAAAATCTGTCCAAAGCTCTACAAAGATCTTGAATTCATTTTGCTTCAGATACTTGAGGTGGGGGAAATAACCTTTCAAAACAAATGTTTGTTTTAAATAACAAAAATGTTTACCCAAGTAAAAAAGAAATGGTATTTCTCTGTAGGAAAAAAATTTTCCATGACCTCAGTTCTCTTTTCACTTCTGTCATAAATCTGTAAATCAAATGAATTAAAAATGTTTCTGTGAGAAAAATTTCAGCAATGATGCCATAACCTTTGATGTAGGTAACTAAAGTATGAATATCTGAGACAAAAAGCAAGATCTGGAGGAGTTTGGTGTCTTAGAGCAGCAGTGAAACAATGAACTTCTGTTTCAGCTTCTCCCTCTTATGAATCATGGTCAGAAATGCCTGAGGAGCACTGGCTAAAGAACCTTACCTTCCCTCTCTCTAGAGCATCAGGACTTTCTGGACAAACTCGACATCACACTCATGGTGAGAAAGGTCATGACTGAGTGAAGAGAAGCACAGGGCAGTTCTGTCCACTGACTTCCTGATTCCTGCTGTGAACACACTCGGTGACTATGGCATGCACTCTGAAGATTTGGAACCTCAGGCTCCAGAAGTACTTAACAAGACTGGGTGAGTGGGATAACAGGCTCCCAAAGCCTGTGTCAAATACTCAAGGGAGCATTTCCTGTGGCTCAGCAAAGGATGACAGAACTGAGAAGAGAAAATGCTTTTAAAGATGAAAGAAAAAAAAAATATATTTATGAAGAAATCTTGAAATAAGAAATGAAAAGGAGAGATCAGATGGTAACAGGGAAGACATTTGTAAGTTATGAACTGTGGCCCTGATAGAAGGGCAAAGATTGCAATGTCATTTAAAGGAGTAAGAATGAAATGTAAATGCTCTTAACTTGTCAAAGGGATTAAGTCAGAACGTGTCAGGAGGAATCCTTTAAAGGGTAAAATAGACCAGGGAAGGAGGTGAAATGGAGAGCAAAACAGCACAGTCACATAAATGGTTCTTTGCCAAAGTAAGTAAGAAACTTGTACATTTGGGGATGGAGAAAGGTAAAGCAGAGGAGAGGAAGTAAAGGAAACTGCAGATATGGAAAACAAAGTGTGGATTGCCAACACCTGAGAAGGAGCCCAGAGGTATAATCAGAGCAGGAAGATATTGACAGCATCTGTGGATGCCATTAGAGGCTTGCACAGTCAGTGCTATGTAGTGTGAAAGGAAGCAAAGATTTTTAAAGGACACGGTGTCATGATCAAAAGAGAGAAAAATACTGGAAGTAGCCACTCTGCAAGAGGAGAAGAAAGAGCTGAAGAATGGTGTTACATAGGGAAAGAAAATCTATTCATTACACGAAACAAAGCTCCTTTTTCCTTTTCTTTAAACTGTCTTCTCTTCATCTATGTTTATGACAGCATCCATCACTTTGATAGCTGATCACAGCATCTAGCAATCTAAATCTCCTCCCTATGGAGCTTCTTTTGTAATGTTACCCTAATAGGATGCAAAAATTCTGAGCCCAAAGAGTGACAAATCTGCAGCATGTATTTTTCTGCATATGAAAAATACAGCAGATACTGAAGTATAGTCTGACTTCCAGCCCAGGAAGCAGCATGAGGCTGGAAGCATGAGACAAGAATTTTAGGCTTTTAAGAATCTGCTCCCTCCATTTTCTTTATTATGTATATATTTACACGGGAGACATGGAAACAAAACAAAGGGTTTGAAAGAAACACAAAATCATATATATACAAAAATACTTGCTCCCTGCATGTTAAATACACAAACACATATGGGGCTCCCAGTGATACCTCTGCAGACAATGAGGCACACTGGGAAGGAAGATGAGGTGCCCTGGTCTAGTGACAGTATTGAAGGGCATGACACCTATAGCAGAAAAAAAGCTTCCCCAGCTACCAAGGAAAAATCTAAACTAGCTGCTGCAAATTGCTAAATTGACAAAACAGATGTAGCAAATGTTCATCTTGAACCACTCCTTTGGCTTTCAGATATGGTGACCTCCAGTCTCTGTCCTTGCCATGGTCAGGAACAAGCACAATCTCTCAGCTGCTTGTGGGCTCCAAGCAGCAGCAATTCCCTTTCATTTGTTTCTCAGTCCTGTCACATGAATTATAGATGACTCCTGCCTAGGCCTGCTGAGTTTTGTATGAAGGAGGACCACATAGCACACAAAATGCTGTCCTCTGTATTGACCAAGAAATTTTGGTGTTGCAGACATAACTGAAAACTATGGAACAACATAAATGAGCAGATTAACATATTGATGGATTTTTTTTCTTGCTGACAGTATCAGGCTCTCATGACAATAATGCAATAGCTTGGAAAAAAGTACACTTAAATAGTAAAGGCTTTAGAAAAGTAAAGGGTTGTGCAGATTACTAAGTCATCTCTCTGGAGATAGCTTCTCACATTTGAATCTAAACAAACAAGAACTGCTCCCTGACTTTAAATATGCTGATATATACTGATGAGTCTCAGATCCTACCATCTCTAAATATCTGCAGAAAGATTAGCTTAATAGTTTGTCAAGGCTGTGTTTTTCTTAAATGCTGCAACTTTCTTCACTGAACTATGAACAAAGAAAGTATTCTTAGTAGTGGACTCACAAATAAGCTTGAAGCATTTGCACTGAAATACTGGAACACAGGGATGTAATACACATAAAATGCTAATAATAAAGAAAAACCCCCAAACACAAAGCTTCTGAATGCTCTATTAAGGACTTTGAAAAAATGTTTTGGAGCTCAACCCTCAGCATAATGGAAGATACATTTCACTGTAGGCTTAACTCAGCTAAGGTTGACAGCACAGCTAGTCATGGTCACTGAAATAGTCCAAATCACTGAAAAAGCATCAGAGTCTCAAACTCCCTGAACCTTTTTAATACTGACGGTACAATACTGTGGGGAGTAATATTGTAACATGATCTGGACTTCATCTAGACCAAGGAGGTAGCAAATTGCCTTAAACTTCCAGCAAGCACTCAAGTTCAACTGAGCAGTTTCTGAAGCAACTGCACTGCTTGGGTGCCTGCAAGAGCCTTGTTTGTGTGCTGCGGAGCTGCTAACGACCAGCAATTGAAGAGTTACAGCTTTCTCTTATCACAAAACTCACAACTTAAATACAATTGCTAATCATTTAGCTCACATAACCAAATTAATTCTGAAGTGCAAATTCAAGTGCAGCCTTTAAGCCTTTTGAAATTCTGCTGTTAAGCACAATCTCTAAGAATTTGACATTGCATTTCGATTACACTGTATCTCAGCATGCTTGATATAGAAGAGCATCTGTCCTTATTGATGCCAAGGGGATCTCAAAGGATTCACAGCCAAGGAGCATCAGGACTTTTGAATGATGAATATCCTGTCTGGGATGAAACAAGTGTATTTTGTATCACTTCCCACCAGCTATGCCACAATAGCCTCAGAAAGCCAATCTAACGTTGTCTGCAGATTTGAAAAAGACAACTTGCCAAATGTCATTTCGATGTATATTTGCTCATGAAGTGCCTCCAGGAAAATAAGTCTAGAAACAAGAAATTTGCTGATTCCCCAACTGACAAAAGAAACACCAAAGGGCAGCATCAGGCAGGAGAGAATCGTACTGACCTGTGTGCGGGTTGAGAAGGATACTGCCAGGCGGTATCCCTGCAGCTTCAAGTGGAAGAATGATATAGCTGGTGTTGCTGGGGGCCACCTGGCCACTCATCCCGTTCTCAGGGTAGGACACACCGCCTGAAGAGCTGGCTGTTACCCCAGGGACAAGAGATGCACTTTGGAGAGGCTGATGTATTCGTGACAGTGATCCTGAGGAGCCAGCACTGCTGGAAGACTCTGAGCCTAAGAGGGAGAAACAACCACAGCAGGAGAGGGGGTTACAAGGGACCCCAGACCCCATCAGATTGTGCACATATGTGAGGAGAGCCTGCACAGACTGCAAAGGCATGCACCACTCCATGCCCAGCTAGGAGCAGGGTTTTCACTCCCTGCTGAGCCCAGTATCCCATGGTAATTTTCACAATCCAAAAGATGGCTTTACTCCCACAACATCTGTTCCCTCTCAGCCAGTAAACCAAAGACAACACAAAATGCTCAGCATGTATTTATAATGCCAAAGTATTGGTTCATAAGGTGTAAAAACTAAACATAGAGTTTATAAATGAAAAAAAACAAAACCCAAAAACCAACAACAAAACAACCACCACCACAAAAAAAAAAAATCAAAAACCAAACAAACCAAAACCATAACACAACCCCCCCACCATTTTCTGTAAGAAAAAAGCAACAACTGCAGTATCAGTCAAATAACAAGGTAGCTGTGCAATATACATGTCAATTTAAAGCTGCCCAAGACAGTATCTAAGACTTTTGCCACTTTGAGTTTTCAGCACCTAACCTATTAAAACTGAGCTCTTAGAGAGCATCCAAAGGAGGACAATGAAGATGGTGAAGAGCCTTGAGGGGAAGCTGTATGAGGAGCAGCTGAGGGCACTTGGTCTGTTCAGCCTGGAGGAGACTGAGGGGAGACCTCACTGCAGTTTCAACTTCCTCGTGAGGGGAAGAGGAGGGGCAGGCAGTGATCTCTTCTCTCTGATGATCAGTGAGTGACAAGACCCAGGAGAATGGCCTGAAGTTGTGTCACTGGAGATTTAGGTTGGATATTAGAAAAAGATTCTTCACCCAGAGGGTGGCTGGGCACTGGAACAGGCTTCCCAGGGCAGTGGTCATAGCACCAAGCCTAGCAGAGTTCAGGCACAGGGTGTGACTCTTAGGGATGGTCCTGTGAAGAACCAGAAGCTGGACTCAATGATCCTTGTGGATCCCTTCCAACTCTGCATATTCTGTGAAATCAAATGTGCTAAATAACATCTGTGCCTTGAAGGATGGGAAGACTTATTATTTTAAAAACCAAATATTTCCAAACTTCTGAGATATTACTTGATTAGATTTCAATTTGCTTCACATAAGAAAAGACAAGAATCTCTGCGAGCTTAAGGCTTAGGTGATCAGCTTCCTGAAAGCAGGATGTTATGGATGCTTTGCCTCCAAAGCAAAGTATGTTTTAATTGCAACTTCTTTCATTTTACTTTTGTGCACTGTCTATGCATCTAACCTTCATAAGGCCCACCTGCAGGTATAGACTAAAAACAAAGACAGAACTCATACTTCAGTTTTAGCAAACTTCTTTGAGGAGAAATTATATCCTTTCAGATATGGGATACTGTAGGTGGACCCTGCAGGAGACTGCTTAGAGCCTCAAATTCATTTTCAGTCCAGGACTTATTTATCCATCTTCTTCAAACTTCCTATTCATACAGCAGCTACTACAGAGACAGTCCCCTTTGTAAGCTGTGCACTGCCATCAGCAGGACCCTAAATCTGCTTCTCCAGTATGTAATCAAGAAAGTTACAGAGATTTCAGAAGAATTTTTTAATTTCTATAAATACATTTCAAAGTTCTGTTAGCTGCTATATTTTTCCCCTCCTTGTAGACTGAGGTTGGAAATGTAGAAATATTCCTGTAGGAATAGTTTTATTTATTGGATAATTTCAGATTTCAGTGTTTCTACAAATTGCAGAATTATTCCTGGAGGTCATCCTCATCAAGCTGAAAATAGTATTTGGCTTCTACCTCGCAATTGTAAAAGCAACTGTGGAATCTAATTTTCCTTCTACATGAGCTATGACGCCTTTCCCTGCATTTCCCAAGCCTTTCTACGTGACCTTCATGTTGGTTCTTTGAGTTCTTGCTTTATTTTCTCCTCTTTTCCTTCACCTTTTGAATTCAGCAGGTCAGAAAGCTACCTGGAGATGGTAGGGATGAGGAGATTTCATGAACCTCCCATTATTTCTAAGTGTTTAAGTAATACCAAGGCCAAGTTCAGACTCTCTCTGCATTTTTTGGTATTCGGAAGAAATACCGTTAGCATAAAAGCACATTGTAGCTCTGACATTCAGTTGTTTTTTTTTCTTTCCCTCTTTTCAGCTATTTATACGCCAGAATCACTGATTGATCTATACCAGCTTCTGAATGATAAAAGCCAAAGGACTGCTATGAATTCAGATGTACTCATCAAATGATAGGCAGAGGCAGTGGAAAATCCTCTGAAGCTTTCACCTCAGATTGGTCAAGCTGATAGCTTTGAAATGTCTGCCTTAAAACACCTGAGATCTGCTCTCTCGTGGCAGTAGATCGAGCTAGTGATTTTGGCAGAGCAAAAAAAAAGTCACAAAATGATCATATCAAGAATTTTCTGAATATTTGAAAAAAAAAAAATCCCAGAAATCACTACTTTATCAATTTTGCCCCCATTTATCCTGTAAAAGAATAATCTAATTTTGGGTTTTTTTCCATCACTTTAACTTATTTCCTATCATTTAAAGTCTAGACCTATTAAGCCAAGCAAATGTAAATTCCAACATTAATGTTTGGAAATTAACACCAATTAATTTTGTCTTTGTAGCTCTGATTAGCTGTTTTCACGCTGTCTAAATTTGGAATAAAAAGTCACCACACAATGAATTCAGTACTGTAGAAAAGGGAGAAAAAATGAACTTTCTGACTTTATTCAGACGCACATTAAGAGATGTCTCGCTAAAGATTCTAGAAAGGAACTCAGACTAAATGAGATTTTTGCCCCCATTACACAATCCAACTTCTTTTTTTCCAGTATGTAATGATGGATACCTCTTCTAGATTATTCTATAATTTTCTTCCTGCTTCACAGTTGACATAATAATAACCTTCACATTCTCATCACTTTACATTAATATACTTTTAAGTATTCTGAGAGATACAGCAGTTCAGAGTTGTAAAAGAAAAGGAGACAGAAAAATCACCACAAATGCTTAATAGCTCAGAGGGTTTGCAGAGGAAGAGAAGCATGGCAGTACCATTAATTTTCCAATATTCTAAGCACTAGTGAGCGATGGAACATGTCTTGCTCTATTTTATTTCAGTCAGCATTCAGTATCTGATGACTTCTAACATCTCTGCTCATCCCACCTTCCAAGTCCAAGGCAAGTTTTAACTTTCCTATCAACTAGACTGTCAGGATGTATCTGCCACTTAGTCCAGACAGTCAGTTTTTCAGGACAGTGGAGTGCTGGAAGTATTTTGGTCTTGGATATAGTTACTTAGATTAAAAATATTTATTTGTTGCTTCTGTAAGTCACTTGCTTTTCTCTGTATACCCACATATTTAGGGAAT
Organism: Hafferia zeledoni; assembly: GCA_035583235.1. Taxonomy (NCBI): domain Eukaryota; kingdom Metazoa; phylum Chordata; class Aves; order Passeriformes; family Thamnophilidae; genus Hafferia; species Hafferia zeledoni. The sequence continues at coordinate 47,448,746 of JAWWEV010000083.1, forward strand.
TTTTTTTTAATTATAATGGTACATGCTCATGGAAACGTGATTATTTCTCTGTAAGCTGCACTTCTAAAAATAAAACTGATGTTTCAGCACAGTCAGTTGGTGGGAAGATTATGACTGGAAGCAGTTGGCTCGTGACTTACTGCACATACATCAATAGTCTGACAGTTTCTGTTGGACTTAGAAGATCCATCAGGCTACTGCCTGATTCAAGAAAAAATAACAAAGCAGAAATCCAGCTCCAAAACAGAGAGAAAAAAAAAATAATACATAGGACACTTCATTAAAACAAACAAACAAAACCAAAAAACAACCAACCAACCAAAGAGACGAAAAACAACAACCGAAAAAAACCAAAAAAAACCAAAAAAACCCTCCCAAAAAACCAAAAAAAACCCCCAAGCTCAAAAACCAAACCCAGGAAAGTTAATGTATTGAAATGCCTGCAGTATAATCATCTTTCCCCAACAGGAGTAGCAATGAACACCTAACAGGAGAGATTAGACTGTGTCTCCAATTACTTGGAGCTCTGCCAAGGAAGTTAATGATCCCTACAGACCTGTATCAACAGAGCTAATACCCCAGTACAGCCAGCTTTTTGTAAATGAGGGGGAAAGAAATACACTCCAACAGATGTGCATTCCACTGAGTGGAAAATGCATTAAGAGAAGCTAAAGGTGCAATAGTTACATCTTTTAAGCCTTCCAACAATTTTTTAAAAAGATATATAGATGGACAGAGAACATTTCTTTGAAACACATCTTGTCTTCCCTCAAATTAATCTATGTTAAAACCTGACAATGACGTGGTAGTTGATGTGCTATATTTTTTCTTATTGAGTGTTACAGACTGAATAGGTACATCTTGGTGTCCCTGAATGGACAACTATTTCACTTACCACTCCACATGCTTAGTCAACCCTGGAAAGTCCACTATATTTCTGGAAATCTATACCAACCAACATTTTGTATAATGTCCTAAGTAGTAGGAATACGGTCTGATTGCAATTTGTTAAATTATTAACTCCACCCTCAATATTGAACTATAGTTTAACACATCTCTGAATATCTACTAGGCTTCAGAATAACAGAGAAGAAAATTTTATTTGCAATATACAATCTGTCCTTTTCAGTAGAAAAGGGTTTTCTAAACAATCAACAGGTGCATGAAAATGACCATCAGAACCACAAACATAACCACGTAATGGGTTTCAAACAGCCCCTTTTGTGAAGTTTACAAAAATGAGGTAACATAATTCCTATACTAAGATCCAATTCCTGTGCAGCTGAATGCAATTAAAGTCTAAGACTAATTGAAACTACTGGACTCTGCTGCAGAGAACAGCATGTTCTATGATCTCTTGCCTAGGGGGAAGCTAACATCTTTCAGTTCCTGCTTGCTTACTATGTACCATTAATTACTGATTTGTCAGAAGTTAAGGTTAAGGGCAGAACATTTAATTTTGATGACAGTATTAAAAGTGATCCAGAAAGGCCACAATACTAATATTGCATCACTCTATACACTCTCCAAGACAGCTGTGAGCCTTCTGTAAAAATCCTGAAAATTTTAATACTCTACACTCAAGAAGAGTGTTTAACAACGCTTCTGGATGACCACTACATATACAGAATATTCACATTTAAAGAGGCCACAAATATTTTCCACTGTTTAGCTCATGAAGAACATTTTGACCAACTAATGACTTCATACTACTTTCATATATATTATAAGCAAGACAAAAATGTTTTAAATGTATTACTGTGAATCATAAAGCCCTTCAGAGAACAGAACAGTACTTTCTGTAGAGGAGAACTGAGACAGAACTGTTGCATACCAGGCTCTGCCATGTTATCAGAGTGGTGAGCCTAATGTTTGTAGCAACACCTCTCCAATTCCATTTCATCCACTGTAGCAAAGACAACAAAAAAGTAAAGATCAAAATAAAAACATGATCAACATTTAAATGCTCGCTGAGCTATGGAAAATCAGCGCTGTCTATGGCCAGAGTACAGAAGATATAATGCAAAATATGCACAATAAAGTGCCACTTGGTACCTAATGCACCTTAGAAAACAAATGCAAATAGCACACAGGGGCTTTGACAGCTGTATGAATGCACTCAGCATTTTTTTGGTGAAGGGAAAACACTTTATCAAGATATACTTCCCCATTTTGAACAGTCATTCTTTTCTGCTTTAATGCCATTCAAAAGCATTTCAGAGAGAAGGATAGAAATAGTGATTTGGATATTATTTCCTACGACTTTTCCAGGCTGACTGACTGTTTGACTTTGTGTCCTGGTTTTGAAGGTATACATTTGTATTGACATCCAGTCTTGCTCTTTTCCCCTCCTTCTTCTTTTAATTTTGTTTCTTTTTCACTTTCTGTGTCTGAACTAGCTTTCCAATTTAAACACATTCCTTACAAAAAGTCAAAGAACTTAAAAAAAGAACATGGAATTTCAATATCCCTGATGTTTTAAAAATGTATTATAAGAGGTTTCACTTGGAAGCAATTTGGGGTTTGGTGCAGAGTGCAGATGCATTTACAAGTATTGGCATGCTTCAGAAGTCTCTCCTTTAATACATTTCCTAAGTGCAACCTTTATTATGCTTGATTTTAACACTGAAACAGCTACTTAAAAATATTATTCTTGCAATTAGATGCCTCCTCCAAACAAGATTTTCCTGACAACATTTTAAATGGTCTTCACCTCTGCAACACAATGCCACAGAGAAATACATTTATCTTCACTCTACTGAAGGTGAATGATATGAAAAAAAGTATAGCAGGAACCTGTCCCTCCTCCCTAATCCATGCACATTAAATTTACAAAAATGACTGAAAGGAGGATCTGGGGAACCAAAGGCCTGTCAGTCTGACCTTGGTGTGAGAAAACTTACGAAGCAGATTCATCTTTGGTGCCAGTATGTGGCATGTACAGGATAACCAGGGGACCAACCTGTTCTCTTCCAATGACAAGGTGATCCACTTAGTGGATGAGAGAAGAATGCTATGGCTGTTGTACACTTGGGCTTGAGTAAAGCCTTTAACACTGTTTTCCATAGCACTCTCATGGAAAAACTGACTGCTCATGGCCTGGATGGATGCACATTTCATCCTGGCTGATGGCCAGGTCTAGAGTAGGGGAAAATGGAGTTGCATCCAGTTGGCAGCCAGTTACAAGTGGTGTTCCCTAGGGCTCAGTATTGTGGCCAGTCATGTTTAATGTCTTTATCCATGATCTGGACAAGGGGATTAAGCATGCTCTCAAGGAAGCCTGTCGATGACACCAGCCTGGGAGGGAGTGTTGATGTGCTGGAGGGTAGAAAGGCTCCACAGAGTAATCTGAACAGACTGGATCAATGGGCCAACGCTAATTTTATGAGGTTCAATGAGACCAAGTGCCAGGTCCTGCACTTGGGTCACTACAACCCCATGCAGTACTACAGGCTTGGGAAAGAGTGGCTGAAATGCTGCCTGGTGGAAAAGGACCTGAGGGTGTCAGGGAAGAGCTGGCTGGATATGAGCCAGCGGTGTGCCCAGGTGGCCAAGAAGGCCAATGACATCCCATTTATATCAGAAACAGTGTGGTCAGTAGGACCACAGAGTGATATCTGACCAATCCAGGTTTGATAAACTGGGTGTAAATTAAGTACCGTGCATAAAACACTCTCAAGCTGAAAGAGTACTAAGTGCTAAGTATTGATTACTACTTGCCCTGCACTATATGTATCAAGTGAACCAATCTGATGAGCTCATTATTTATTATGCACTTTTACACTGAAGTATAATAGAGTAGCTTAATGGCATAGCTTGAAATGACTTGGATCCAGACCCTGTGACTCACTCATATGTTAATGCACCCATAAAGTTAATGCAAATAAATGCAGAATTCCCACCACGTTCATAGTCCCCTTAAATGGTGCTTTCATTTAATGGAAATTAAACAAGGAAATGGAGAGATTGTGGGACCTCTGTGAGTCCAGCATTTCTGCCTGCTTCCACCATAGCCTCACCTGCCAGCAGCAAGGCAAGGCTGTACTCCAAGATATAGATGATCTGTATTTTAGCAAGGACAACAAGATGTTCTTGGATTTCTCACAAGATATATGACATTTAACTACTCACAATTCAGAAATATTGAGATTAATAAAAAGGTAAAATCTGTGCTTTCTCCGAAAGGATTGCCACCTTTTCAGGATCCAAGCGCAGACAGTGTTCAAATAAGATGTGCAAAAAAAACACTCCAAGAAAAACCTACCTCTCTCCTATGATTTGCAAACCACAGGCACCACGTTTTTTTTCTTGGTTCCTAAGAAGTCAACACCAGGTGCCCAAGGATATTAGCATGCACAGATGGACATACATATCTATATACAAGAAATACAACTGTTTATGTATTTCACCACCTAGTCCAACCACAGGGGTCAGACTACACATTCTCTGAAGGGCCCTTCCAATGAAAACCATTCTGTGATATACCCTATTCAGACAAGTACCAGTACAGCCATTTATCACCATGCAAGAACCACTGCGAATCCAATACAGTACTAACTACCTGTTTTAGACAGTTTGCCGGTACTTCTGTTACTTGATGAGCTATCTCCTCTTGTCAGGACAGTTATCCCACCAAAACTGGCTGTCTTTGTTATGGCTGGCTTCAAATTTCGATTTGAGCTGTCCGAGTCTGTGCTGCTCCATGGCCTCTGGTGGTCTGTCCACTTTAATTCATTCTCTGTACTGCTCTGTCGACTGCCAGATGTCTTCCCAATGCTGTCTCTATTACCCCTACAGAAATCAGGAAACAAAAATTTATACACAAATAAACCCATGTCACGGCAGAGTCTATCTTTGGGTACCCCGCATCGACCCTAATAAACAAAATGGAAATACTCTGCATTTATGAAGGCATGTCTGAAACACGGGATTTGACCCCCATATTCATCTGCCTTCAGCATGTAAACACTGCTACACCTATACCCTGTTTACATGCACAGCACTTACTACTGCTTCCCTTCTGCAAATACCCTAAGAGCACTTCACCAGATGGGGCTGACATAGCACTATTATGCAGCAATGATGTAGCATTTCTGTTGCCTGTTGAGTGTTTTCTCCCCTCAGCAAATCCCTCACTACTTCTCACTTTTCTGTCCATCCCCTGGGATGTTTTTATCACCAACTTTACTTGCCCCTCTACCTTTGTCATGTCCATCTTCCTTATTTCTATTGCACCTAACTCCCAGTCATTATCATCCAAAGCCTGCCCTAAACATGTGTCTTCTCAGTGCAACCCCAAACTCATCAGTGCTAACACTCCACCTAGAGATGAATGAGTTGGTTTGCTTTATTTCCCCCTCTGCATGCAGTAATTGCCAGAATCTCTGTAGAGGCTGTCTGTCTTTGCAGAGCACCCAGTGTAATGTGAGTAACAACACAGTGAACTGTGACCAGAATTTTGAGGAGAATTTGCCTTATTAATGGTGAACTTCTACACCGTACTGCTAAAATGACAAAACCAGAATGCCTACAACAGCTTAGTGCACCATGACTGTTATCCCGAGTGATGCTCATAACACTGTCTTTGGAAGGCTTTTAGAAGATGTTTTCCACTCCTCTTACTTTACAGTATAATACCTTGCAGGCTCACAGTGCTTTGTACAAATCAAAAAGCATGGAACAGTAACTATTTAATTTATTTTTTTTTTGATCCTCCTCTTTCTCCTTGTGAACCTGGCTCCTGCTTTTTATTGGAAGAACCTTCTGAGTTTTGTCACTTGGGACATGAAGGAACAGCATGTCAAAGATGGGATCAGGCTGCTCCATTCCTTGCCTGTGAACAGAACCTCTCACCAATGTGATCAGCAGTATAAACCTGTTGACCCAGACTGTGGGAAAGCATGATGAGAAACAGCACAGAAGCAACAATGCAAAATCAGGAAAAATATTTTAAAAATTAATCATCCTTTAATATTTAATCAGAAAGAAACATACTAAAGTATATTATTTAAAGACTCTTTTCAGTCTTGTAATAAGAAATTAACAAGTCTCTTATATTCTAGTGGAAAAGAGGAAGAGAAACAGAATGCTTTTGTATCCCCATTCGCTGTGGCTTTGGGTTGCATATTTTTTTTTTTTTTTAGTTCTCCAAACCCAAACAGATATTCATTATTAAGAGTGTTTGTGTGTGGACGCCTCCTTACTCCTGCATGCCCAGTCCAAGACTCTCAGATCATCAAGATTATCTCAAAGAAAGGAGGAAAGTTTCTTTGCCTGCTGCCTGTGGTCTGCAGAAGCAGATGCTCCAGCATTGTTCCTCATCTGGTCCAACCTCTCCATCCCCTCTGTGGCTGCTGTGATGACATGCAGAGTCAGCAACCACAGAACAAATAAATGAACATCTATGTAATTTATTTAATATAAATAAATATTAAACAAACATAGATTTAAAAAGACACAAGCTATCACTCCTACATATGGAAATCCCAATGCATACAGCCATCTGGTGATCACTATTTCTTCCTAGCTATCCATGTGCCTTAGTGGAAGAACATGCTTCTGAAAGCATCCATTCCTTCTGCCTGCTCTGCTTAAGGCTTGTGGCAGCTGACTGACTTTTAAAGCAACTTGGCATGCTCAGCTGTGGTTGATCTGAACTGAACTGTGAGAGCTCATGGTGGGGGAAGACAACCTTCCTTAGATCCATGGAAAAACACTTCCATGACTAGACTGGCTCTTCCACTGATCCAGTGTGTCATCTGGTAAAAACATCGTCCTGTGAAAACAGGGATTGACTCTTACTGATTACCTGAGGCTTGGGATACAATTTCAGATATGAGTTACATCTGAATGTTCTCTGGGCAGAAGGAATCAGAGTTGGGAAGACAAAGTTCACAGAGAAAAAGTTTCAAAACATAGCTGCTTTGGATAATAGAACTTCGACCAGTTTGGCCTTAATGTACTATTACTTCAGCTTTTCATAAATCAACAAAAGGAAAAAAGGTCAGTCTGGGCACTAGTCTATGAAACGTGCCTGTGAACATGCTCCAGCAAAAATGAGCTTCCACCAGCTACAGTCACCCTCAAATGTGGCAGTTTGAACAGATGGACACCTGGAAGTCTCATATGGTTCCTGAGATGGTGATCCATAAAACCAAAGGAAAGGGTCCTGTTTTTATCTCCGCTTTCAGACAGCATAGGATGAGTGGGATAGAACTCCTTCTCCATGTTCCTTTCCAGCTAGAAAAATTACATACTCCCACCCATCAAGGTCTCCCTCAGCAAGGACACAGACCGAATCACAAATGAGAGTTACTGGGAAATGAATATTAAATAAAGTCATACAAACCTAAACAGCTGTCTTTTCTTATGGGTATCATTGCATATGCTACTGTCTTCCAACAGCCTACTGAAAAATGAAAAGAAAGATTATGCTAACAAATAGAGTAATTCAAATTTATCTGATCTGTAAAGTTATATTAGATTTCTAGAAACATCTTCCAACTTTTGCTAGATTCAGTTTAAAAAAAACAAGGCTAAAATTTCCCCCTCCTCCCTCTCCCATAACTGCACACAGTCAATTGAACATAAGAAACATCAGCCTGGAAGGCTGAAATCCATTTAGCATTTTCTGTTGTCGAGCAAGGTAATTCTCAGAAGCCAAGGAACCATACATCTATATCCAAAGGAAAATTCATAAAAATATCACCTAATAAAAACATAAAAAATGCAAGCCAGCAAAGTACTGCATATGTAATTTTAAGTACTTGTTAAGTCACTTAGAAGTCTCTGCAGCTCAGAGAAATGCTCAGGCTCTCTGACAAAAAAAGAAAGGCAAAGCACTTAAACCATACCCAACTTTCAACACAGCAAATCAACAGGACTGCTCATGTGTGCAGAGCCAAGTGTAAGTTCAAATGCTTCACCTGATCAAAGGCTGTAGGGCATGAAGCAAGCAAAGCACTGTTCTGAGGAGCACAGCTGAGTCTCCCTCAGGACAGCAACAGTTCAGGCAGTACAATTTCCAGCCTGGCCTTTTATTGGCCTCCACCTGGATATGCATCCTCACACCAGGAAAGCAGGTCTGTCAGCTCATGGGTTCAAGAACAGCACACCACGTGCAAATACCAGAACTGGCCACACTCTCCTGCACACAGGTGAGGGACTGAATACAAAAACCAGGGGAGGCTTGGCTATGGAGTTCATGGTTTATCCCATAAAGGTACCCACCCTACCCTCAACAGCACAGCCTCTGAGTGCCTTCCAGGCTGACTTGGAAATGTGAAGAACTGTGTCATGTTTGTTGCCCCAGTCTCTCCTGAGAAGGGATAAATAGGTTTATGAGAGCATCTTTTTTCTTTGCTTTTTGGATTCCTGTGTTGCAATTTTGATTTTTTTTTTTTTTTGATATATCATATCTCCATAGTCATGACACAGAAAAATCAGCTGAGGAAATATCCTTGGCTCCCAGTTAGATGACAGTGGCCATAATCTTTTGAGGGCCTTCCCTCTTTCCACTTACAGAACTGTCCATCAGGAAGGCTGGTTTGTACCATTACTGTGGAGTCATTTTTTATGGGAACAGCTTCACAAATGTAAGGATGGACAGAGAATGAAATGCTGTGAAAGACTGCCTCCCCTTCTTCAGGGGAGTGATAAACAGTTTTAAACCTGCACAGGACAAACCTGCAACAGCACTGCTCAAATACTCCCCAGTGAAATTCCCAGTTTTAGTTAAAATCCTTATGACAGTAGAAAGGTGTACAATTTTTAAGATTTTCAGCACATTTCAGCAAACTTACGGCTGTTATGGAGCCAACACTTCACATTTTGTAGATTCCTAAAGAGAGTTTCTTCTGCCCTTTGCTTTAAGTGGATTTACCATAATAAAAAGAACATTCACAGCTACTATCACACAGTAATGCTAAGTAAGAATGGGCTCAGATACCACCATCTCATCACTACACCGCAGCAGTAAAGCAGGTCCAGCCTGGGGAACTTGTGAGACTTCACATGCAACAAGTAATGTCAGCACTGCTGCTCAGCCCCACAGGAGAGCAGGTTAAACAACAGAAACACAAGTCTGGTGTTTCATAAATACCATCATCTAGCCATGGCTAGAGTGCTTTTTAAAGATCAGAAAGTTAAATTCTAAAGGCACTCTGGAGACAGAAGGGTCATCTGAAATGAAAGTTTAGGTGGGCTCCCATTCTTTCCCACAATCTGCTTTTTAAATTGAAACGCAAAGCCTCAGGAAAGCAGTTGTAATATCTTGTCGGCTCAGATACCATATTGCAAGGCAATCTCTTTTACCCATCTTAAAGCACAAAACCACTTCAGATAATATGGATTAAAAGTTTGCTGAACAGTCTTCACATTAGGATAAACGACTATAGAACTACAGATAGACAAAATAATAAGAGAAACAGCTAAGTTTAACACACACACACACACAAGCTATTTTTTACCTGTTTTCCACAAAAAGGTTTTCCTGGGAGCAAACTGACTGAAAAATAAAAAAGGCATTGTATCAGACGTTCTAGATATGCTCTGCTGTTCCAATTTCTTCTTGATTTTAGAATTACCTCCCCTGCTCAGGCTTAAGGGGATTTCAATTCATGCATCATTTGCATTTGCAGAAGACAAGAAGGAAAAAAGGTCAAGAATAAGGTCAGGCCAGTAAAATAAATTCCATGCATTAAAATACATTGCCAAGGAGGGGTCTCAGTTTGGAAACAAACTGAAACTTCTCAGCTGTGAGATCTGAAGAAGGCAGTATGCGCAAAATACTGGCAATTTGCAGGGAAAAAACATTTTTGCTGCATAATATAAGGTTCCACTGGTCTGCCCTACACCTCAGAGTAAGACTGCAGGATAGCACAGAGCTGCAGGTAGGAAGGACAAACAGGAGGAAAGCATGCAGTTTTGACAAAGTTCTTCAAAGAGAGAGAAGATACTGCAGTACTTAGAAATAGTGTATGATTTCACATTTTACACTTGGAGAGGGAACATTGAGATATAAAATGGTAATAACCTTCTTAATATTAATATTAACAACAATCATAGTCTATCACAAAAAGGTTCTCTGCTGGAGGACTTAGATCCCAAAAAAGGTGAAGGGCTCAGAAGAAATAAATCCTATGGGCAAGTGTATAATTCTTTTACCATTGCCTAATTTTTAATGCAGAGAAATGAAGCTGTGCTCAATTTCCCATGAATAATTCTCTCTCTTTGATTTTTTCATTTCCCTCCTATTTCATGTTCGCTACACAAAATGCCTCATAGCTGTCACTGGATTATATCTCGATGAGGTACAGAAGAAAGAATAGTCAGTGCTTGCACTGAATTTAAACAAAAGGCAGGCAAAGGGAGGAGGGGAACCAGAGACCATGCCCATTACTTCTGTAACAATGGGACTCAGCCCAAAGAATAAGAAAATGCCATCAATATCTGTGTCAAGTCTTAACAGTATGGGATATGCGCAGATTTCGGATATTTGTTTTCAAAAGGATGAGCTAAATGACCTACTTGAAAGAATGCTGGCCAGCAACAGAAGCAACACCCTGCTCATTCCTAGTGCTCCAGCAGATGCCTGGAGAAAGTTTTCCCTTGGCACCACAGCCAGTGCCATCCCACCAATTTGCAAAAGGAAGGAATTTATCCCTGAGATGACAATGCAACTTCTCATTAAAGCTGTAGTTCACCCACCCAGCATTCACATTAGAGAACATCTGACAGCTCTGTAGGCTTCCCATGCAAGCTCCCACCTTGCTAAACTTGCAAGGCTCTGGGCTGCATCACTGGCAAGTACGTCTCTCCTTAGCACAAAGCCTCAGGACATCAGGAGTAAGATCTACATTGCCAGACACCAAAACCCACCAGCTACAGCAGACCTAGGGTTTCACCCCAGGCTGAGAGAAGATAAAAACTATTTCATTTAAAATCACTGGGATCCTTTGTGCAACTATAACACTGCATCTTCTATGCACCTTACTCACCAAGTCTCATTAAACATGTGGCTGTGCAGACTTCAGCTTAGTCTAACTACACACAAAAGCACAGCGAGATCACCTGCAGGCTTGTACAATATCAACTGTGGGGCCATGTCTCCATCTTGATTAGCATCTATGCATTGACTTCTCTGCAGTCACATTCCAAAGCAGCCTTACAGAAAAACCTTTGCTGAGATAGAGTACTGGTATGTGTACCCACAAAGTTACAAAAGCAAAGGGGCATATACCTGTCTAGATTTATTTGACCTTTTTTATGTTTTTAAAGAGATTGTGGCATAAAGCAGAATAAATATCTGGGATTTATATTTTATCATGCAAGTAAAAAGTTTTGCTTCCTTTTCAGTGTCTCCATGGGAACCACTATCAACTACATTATGGACTTCAAGACAGACTCCATAATAACTCCATTTGTCTTCCTGGCTGATGATGCTGGCAAAGGGCCACACAATCCCTGGAAACTACTTTTCAGTACAGGTGTGAGGCTGAGAGGCAGAGAAGACAGGAACTTTTTTATTTTGTTATTCTTACTGTTAAAAATCAGATGGCTAAGCAGCTCTGGATAGCAATTGAGCTCCTACAAGGTCAGGACTCACTTTCCTGATCTGTAGCATCACTAATGCTCAATTTAAAGCACCAGGAAAGCTGCACTGCACAGCACAGCTATTGTCAAAAAATTCCTTAAAACGCTTGGCTCCTGTATAGCCATCAAACACACTGACAACAAACCTACCAAAGCAAAAAGTTATGTAAGATTACCTACAAATTAGCTTCCTTGGAGACCTCTGTGTGCAAGACTTCCATTAGGGTGCTCTGTGTGACTAATTGTCATTTATGAAATGAGTATTTCACTTCTCCAATTTTCAAGAACCTTTTAAAGTCTCAACTGGAAAACTTGCATCAGCTCTGCCAGTGCATTAGGTATACTGGGGGTTGCTGCTCATGTTTTTAATTACATTAGCCAACATAGATAACTATTAACATGCAGCAATATCCTGCAGAGGATACCATAGGTAATAATTTTCATGTCAGTTAACAAGATGTGATAGATATCAGGCTTCCAGCTAATGCTTATTACTTGATCTGCAGCCAAAAACAAAGGCTCTGTACAGCAGTACATGAGTTTTAGTAACTACAGGTTTATGGTAGCCAAACGAGGTGTGCCTTTGGTTTGTTTTTATTCATTTTAAGCCTTCTTTTTCCTAATCTTTTCACACTAGGATAAGGACAAGCTGAAACCATGTCTTCAAATATTCATTTCTCTCTGTGATAGATTCTCAGTGTTTTCTTAAGTAGAGGAATCATGACTTACTTTATTCAAAGGATTTGGTTCATCAGAATATACTTCTTAGTCAAAAATAGCCATTACAATTAATAACAGAAAATAAAAAGCATGATCTATTTCTTTTAAGAAATTCCATATGTACCACAGGCAATTCTAGCAGTTGTGTAAGTAAGAAAACATCTACATTTTTTGGTGAATACACAATGATTCCCAGAGAATACATTTATGAACGCTGAATGGTCCTAGCGTGATTCTGGCTCATGAGGTTATACATTGCATTAACCTTGAAGAATGAAATTTCCCCCATGTAATTTGATTGCTAGTCTTTAAAATCAATTTTCCTGCATGCTTAAAAGCCAAACATCATGTATCATTTATGCACACATTTGGGATTCTCTGTTAAATCTACACACGGGGAAATAACAACATACACTTTTTTTTATTCTTTCAGGTTGTTCTTTGTCTTTTTTTGGACAATTACTTTTCAACATCTTATAGGCAACTAAAGCCAGTTCAGACAGCAAAGTTCTCTGCAAGACCCAGATACTCCAGGTCCTCTGCTCCAGTGCACTTGGCTGTAAAATTCAAAAATTGTTGTAAAACTAAGTTTTCAACAAAAACATGTTTTAAAAAGGAAAGTTGAAGCCTTTGCAATTAAAAAAATAACCTTGAAGATGGCTTTGAACATAAGAGAGCTCAGGCAGCACTGTCTCACTGTTAGCAGCCCAAAAAAATTGAGGTGCACTTTGTAGTTCTTATTTCCGTGAGCTGTAACGATCACATTTATTAACTACTTATTTCTTTACCTATCCTTTTATTAAGGTATCACATTAACATGCTTCTCAATCCTTGCCACTTGCTATGACTCCTTGCTATGACAGCAGTCATTAAAACCTCCAGCTCTCCTTGTCAAAATTTATGATAGCCAACACAGCAGATGGAAAACTTGCCAGAAAGTATAATTTAAACTGACTAATATCAGACTAATCATCATAAGGACTATCATAATGATAGCATTACTCATGAACATATTTATTTTGTTAAAACCTTCCCACTTGGAAAGGAAGAGATCTGGTGCACTAGAGAACTGCAAGATCACAGGAAGGACAAGCAAGCTTTCCATTGGTATCTGGGGTCCAGGTTAAGACATTTTTTGCAGCGTTTGAAACATGTATAGAATTTTTTGCTTTTGTAAACAGGCTTCTTTTTTCTCCTAAATTTATTTGTTCATAGTTCTGATTCTTGGGCTGATATGTTATCCAGAGTTTTGGATACCTCAAACATGTTTAGAGGGGAGGTGTCAGTGCAACAAGTTATGGCAGTACTTTAGACCTTCATGGCAGCTCTTTGGAGACCTCATGCAAGCTTTCTTCATGCATTAGATCTATAATCTATTTTCTAAGGTTCATAAGCAAGGCACTGAAAATGGCTTGACTACAGCAGTGTAAACAGTATAGAGGTAGTAAAAATACTACAAGATTAATCCTTTCCTGACTCTTTCTCTATGTCTGTAATTTGCAGAGTGACAAGGCTTAGGTACCTATCTCACATAAACCTGGGGAGCACTGGATTAATTAATGAGTGCAGAGGGCTTTAAAACTTAAAAGTCTCACAGGTAGTAAACGACTATCTATAATAGGAAGCCATTTCCCCCTTTACTAAAATTGAAAGAAAAATACATTGTCCACCACCACACCCAATGACATCATCCTAAAACACCTTGTATCTGTAAGGAGTAATCTACTCAAAAAGCTCAGCTAAGAAATACATTCCTGTTAACATTAATTGTACAGCTTGCTGAAATTCACTGCACTTTGATGCTCACTAACACCTGCAATAGCAGAGAGAGAGAGAGCAAATGAGTGGATATGAGAGAGAGAGGGAGAGATATCTAACATTCCTCATCTTTAAAATTACTCACTCCCAGTCCATTTAAAATGCCTGCCACAAACCACATTGTTACTTAGGTTCTGCCACTCAAAGATGCTAACCCAATGGACCACAGCAATCTCCTGCTGTGGACAATTAAAATGCTCACTGCCTGCCTGTTTTTAAAACTCAAGGATCTAAAGACAACAGTAGCAGTACATTATGGAGCCTATTCAGCACACTTTCCCACCTCTGTTTCTCAGCCTGGCATTTCTAGCTGCTGCTTGTGATAGAAACTGCACTATTTTGGCAATGACTGTCCATATGGTATTTTTTTTAACATTTTGCCTCATCTGAATTCTGCTTTAAAAGCCAAAGATTTTTTGGTTTTGCATAAGCTCTTCTGTTACATGCCAAACCCCACAAATTTCATATAAGAAACTGGTTGCAAAGAAGCTTTTGCAGCTCTTGAACTTGGTAACTCTATCACCTATAGACTGTGACAGTATTTACATCAGACCCACATGCTGAAAACCAAACATAAACTGGAGGGCCTCTGCCTTTACTGGAATTGTCTCAGTCAAGAAAGAAGTAGTGAGGCTAAAAACATTTAGATGTAGCCAGCTATTTACTAAAAAGCAAAATTACTTACCGCAAGTGAGACAACACACACCTTAAAACTACACAGTGTATTCTGCTAAAGAAAAATAACTTGGACGTGTGCAACTCCAAAACCAAGTAATAAGTACTATTAGCCTTGCAACATATGAACAGTTTTAATTTAAAAGGACACTGCCAAATATGATGTTCAAAAACAGTTTTAATTGGGTCTATTCCCATATTTTCTAAGTGGCAGAATCCCCACTGATATGGGAGATAAAACAGTAAAATGTTGACTTTTTTCTTTTTTTTTTTGTTCCTTTTAGTACCCCATTGTTACAGTATTATAGCAAATAATTATTTTCTTCTTTTTTCAGGAACATCAAGTATTGCTCACAGATGTTTCATATTTAAATATTTTCCTCTAGAAATACACATCATTGTGCAAGTTCTGATTTTTTGGTAAAGGCAAGAATTATAATGTCTGTTTCATTTTACTCCTTTCAGAATATAATCACCAACAGCGTGACTGATTTTCTGATGGCAGAAATACAGTCCTTTAATCAGTCACTTCAAAAACCCAGTGTAACTCCATGTTTAAACTCTGCCTTTTCTTTGTTCTCAGTGTCTTAGGCTACAGCACTGGTCCAAAGAAATGACCACCACAAGGAGGTTCTGCAGAAGGAAATTTACAAGATTTGATCCAGTTCAAAAGAAATATAACGCAGCTATCTGAAATTATTGAGAGTGTCCACTTAAATCACTGCTCTTTGGTTAGCAAAAGAGAAGGAAAAAAGAAGGAAACCTACACCACATGAACATGAACATTCAAAGAAACAGGGTAAGCACTCCCCAGGCAACATGCTGGGCCTGATCCCTCCTCTACCCTTCTCCCTGCAACTCTCAGCACCTCATTCTCCAGAAGCCAACCTCTACACTTCTTGAGTTCCTCTCGGACCCTCTCATGCTAATTTGCTTTCCCTGTCACCTCCAGCTGCACAGGGCAAGCCCAGCTGCGGTGTTGTTGTAGGAGGGGGGCAACACTGTCTGACTACCGGCGAAGGTATGGCACTAAAGAGGCAATTAAAACAACTACTCACATCTTGTGCAAATATTCTCTCCCTCACTCTCTGATACTCCTCTTCTCTCTCTTCAATTGATTTACTTCGTCTGTCATCTCTAAATGGAAGAATTCTGTTTTGCTGAGCAGAAAGAAAACCAGGAGGGTTATATAAGTTGAGCTGTTAAAAACTGCCATTAAGTAACTGTCATCTGAGAATAATAAATGTTCACTTAAACAAATGAAGCACGAAAATGATAGCTGTCGTTCCTGCATGAAGCACCCTGCAAGACTGGGCGCTCGAGGGCTTTCACTTAGATACTGCATACGGGTTTGTAGAGCAGGTGGCCAAAAGGAGGCTTTCTGCACAGCTTTGGTAGACTCACCATCCTAAAACTGGGTGTTCACACCCCAAGTCTAAGTGCCATTGTTCTCAGCTGCTAACACTACTTGATTCTCCTACCTGCTGTGAGGAGCAGGAGGGCAGGCAGTAGCATGCTATCTATGAAATAGAGGAAGAAAAGAGGGAAACTAGGCTGCAAGAGCTGAACTGCAAACCCTAGAAGAAACCCACAAAGTCTATGTGTACAAGAAGTCCCAGATATTCAACATGACCATTTTAATAATTTTCACAGTATAAGGAATCCTCTGCTTCAGTTTTGCTAGGAAAAGAAGGGCCATTTTTGCCTCTTGATAAAACCACAGTGGGGTAAATGGCTGTGCCATGGGAGGAAGGAGAAGAAAAGATGCCCCCACCAGGAAATGTTTTATTGGCAATTGAGTTTGAAGTACTATTCCTTCTCCCCCTGCACCCCATCACTGGGTGAGATGGATCATGCTGCTTTCCCTTGGCTGATCCCCAGGTTCACCACACCCTGAAATCGCTTGGGGTTTGCTTTCAAAGACAACTCGGATGCAGCACAACTGGCAAGGCTGCTGTGTTCAACTGAAAGTCAAGGAAAAAAAGAGTGGGGAGGGGAAAAAAAAAGGAAAGGAAAACTCAGTCCTTTACTGCAAACATGAAGGAGAGTGGCAATGAGAAACTTACTGGTAGGTCCCTCCACAAATATAACCTAAGCAAAGAAACCATACTCTGTCTTCTTACCTGTAAGAATTTTCTCATAAAAGCAAATCATGTCAGAACCCTTTTAGGTTACTTGTTGTTGTTGTTAATATATTCCACATACACAGCTTGCACTGGATTGAAACAGCACAACACCCACTTTTAAAGGCAGCACAAGCACACGCATTTCCCTGGCACTCCCCTATTTATCAGACTCACCTAAGGTAAGTGTTATAGCACAGACAACATAGAGGGGGAAGGTCTGCCACAGTACATGCACAAGCAAGTAAGTTACACAGACAGTAAAAGGTGTTGAGGGTACAGGAGGAGGAAAAGAACTAAAAGATGAATCTAACTTAAAATTGGTCAAATTTTAATTTAGGATGGTCAAAAAAAAAAAAAAAATCAAACTGACCTAAGCATCATATGTTTGTTTGGGGCTTTTCTTTTTCCTCTCTCCTTTTTGAGCTACATCAGTTTGTCATCAGTCCCTACTGAAATCCAACTCTGAATGGGTACAACGGAAGGAGGAAGCTACAGGGAGCATAGGGAGCGTAACAACCGCCATAGTTAGGCAAGACATTGAGAAATGCAAGTGCCACAGCCTTCCACACAGCCCAGAGCCAGCGGCATTCCCCCTCCCGTGGGCATGCAGCAAGTCCTGCGCCAAGCAAACCACCCATGCAAACCCACACAGTGCCATGGCTGAAGCGGCCACACTGGGGCTTGGGGCCACCCATGGTGGTACATATGCCAAAGGAGGCGGGGAGGGGGCAGGAGGGCAGGGGAGGAGGAGCGCAACAACAAAAGAACAACAATAACATCAGTCAGCCCACCTTCAAAAACAGAACAAATTTCAGCAACTCTCGAACCGAGAACCAACCTGATTGTCTTCTTTATCAATACTAGAGTTATCTCGCTTCAAGATAAATCGCTTCTGGGATTCTTCACCTTTTTCATCTTTTAAATGTTCAGAAAACCTTTGCTCTGGTCTGCCAGCAAAGTAAAACATAGCAATAAAAAAATCTTTCTTTTGGTTTTGCTTTGATCTTTATTTCTCAGTGCTCTTTGTTTTCATAGAGGCATTCAGTGCAAAAGCAGTTAACATTTGTGGTCATGGTGAGATGCTGCCTATAGCTGTCTGAGGCTGCTGTATCGCTGCTAACTGTTATTGCTATAAATAGCTTTTGTTGTTGTTGTGTGGCAAGGAATGGGAATCCAAAGTCTCAGTCACTGAAATATTTAGACTCTCCTCACTGTGACTGAAGGACAGGGAAAACAAATTACCATTCTGTATGTTAATTTGCTTCCTTCAGTAGCTGGGACCTCTAGCAACACTGATGCTCAGTGAAGCTTGTCCATCTTTAAAAGTAAGGAAAAACTGGAATAAATCTTAAAAAACAACAAAACAAAACACCCACAAAACCAGTAAAGGGAGGGGACTGATGATGTTTTGCTTCAACTACATTTTATCTCATCACCACTAAGAGGGGAAAAATACTCCAGAACAACCACAGAGTATCAATTAGTTCACCAATTTAAAATCATACAGTCATCTTTTCATTAATTTTAAAAGCCAAACCCCACTGGTTAAAAGCTCAACCTTTTCAGGTTTGCAAGCTGGTATGATGCAGTTTCATGTTCTCACCTTGTGCAAAAAGCAAAATCTTATGTCACCTCACCTTGTGCAAGAAGAGATTTTAAGAAACAACCTTTGTGACTGAGTTGGTCACTACCAATGCCTTGTAGCTGTCAATAAATAACACTCCAGCCTGCACCACTCTCACAGCCAAACCTGTGATGTTTTCAGCCCAGCCAGAACTGACAGGGGGGCCAATGGCCTGAAGAACTGAGCTAAGATTCAGATGCTGCTAACACTCGACTGAGGGGCTGCTAATGCACAAACTGTGTTTTAAAAGCAGGAATACACTGTGGGGTTTCTATCAGCAAACACAAGCCTTATGCTCTGTGCTGAAAGAGCTGCCACAGTACTGGTAGGAGGAGCTCATGTCTAGAGACCCACACAAACAAGACGTAAAGCTTACACTGACACTAACAGAGCAATGGGCAAGAAATCAAAAGGTAGAATTCAAAGAAGTCTATGATTTTGTAAATAAAAGTTCTCTACAAAATTGAAAAGAAAAAAACCTCCTCTTCATCTTATTTCACATCAGAAAATTAAACCAGATGTGTAAATCAGCCACCATTTTGTTGTTACAGCATTAAGGATTTCAAATCAAAATAGAGCACTCAGTCATGCCATAATTGCAGTCCATAACAGTTCATTGTCAGATGCACAGCAAACATTTGTAATAAACTGTAAAAAAATCAGTATTGAGATATACCAGCTATCCTGCCTCTCTTTCCATATGAATTTAGAGGATTCCCGCTTCGGTTTACTATTCGCATTTTTGGGACAGTGACAAAACACACTGTCTCAATTTCCACATAGTCTGGCAATTCAAGAAACCTTTGTCCACCAGCCATAGCTGCTAGCACGAACAGACACAGAGCCCAAGGCAGCAGACTCTCTGAATGCCCTACTAGCCTCCTTTTGGGAAAGCCCAGAGGACCATGGCTATCTGCATAATTTTCTAACCTAATGGGTCATTCATTATGTTTCCTTATAAACAGAAAGGTTTAAAAGTCCCATTAAAGGATTTGCTAGGTGGGTTGCTCTCCCTTTGCTCTCATTAATGAGCACTATGCCTGCCCAGCCAGAAAAGAAGATTCAATCACTCAAATATTCTGCTTTGACAGGACTATCTGAGCATTATTTTTCTGGTTATTATTTTCTGGTGATTTTTTTTTTCTGAGTTATTTTTCTGGTTTTACATCCTAGAGCACAAACAAAATTTCTGCAATTGTACAATCAATGTAAAATTTAGAGGTGCAAAGAATCTACTGAACATCTAATAAGCTATATACAAAGTCTAATAAATAAATGCAATTTTAAAATGCAGAGGGGAAGAAATTAATAAAAAATTAGAGAGAAAAAAGCTTGAAAAAATTTAAAATTTTAAAATTTAAAATTTAATAAAATGTCTCCTCAAGCTACTAACTTATTTAAAAAACAACATGATTTTCATACTTTACAGCATTATATTCATTATTAAATCCCATTTTCACTTCATTTAATATTTAAAAAATATTTCCACTTGTCATAAGTGGAGTAGCAAGAGATCAAGCCACAAGTCAAAATTAATGATTTGTTGTGTGCTTGTTAATAAAATTAATCTACAAGCCCAGTAGGTGATTAATCTCCAGTTGTGAAAAGAAATTTGCCTGGGCAGAGAGGCTCTGTGAATGTACAGAGCACAGCAGAGCATCAGGGTACTATCAGCACCACTGGAAGGTCCTTCCCTCCCAGGCATCACTGCACCTCTGGGCCACTGTGACTACTGAGGTTGCAAAGAGCTCAGTTAATAAGGATGCAAAACCTGAGGGAAAGCTGTTGAGTGAGAAATAGGATACCACAGCAACAAATTTCCTCAGCAACACCAACCTGAAGGCCTCCCTCAAACATTAAAAATCATTAGTTGAAATAAACAGACTATTTTAAAGAAGATATCAAGGTCTAGTGATATTTACATGTGCTCATGTTTTTCTCCTCAATACCATCTACTGCATTTTTTTTTAACATCTATTGCAAAAATACATTATTAGTAGGATACAGATGGCAAAAAATGTTTAAAACTAATTAGTGGAACCAAATGTTCTGAATCACTTGGGTATAGAAGAGGTTGACTCTGTAAAGGTTTGGATCTGCTCCAATGATGGAAGCAGAAGTCAGTGCACGCTCCACATTACCAGCTTTAAAGTTCCTTGTAACCGTATCATGCATTTGCTGTAAGGAAGCAGAGACATTGTAGTTATTCCAGGGAGACCTGTTGCATTAGTTTATGAATGTGCAGGTGAATCTGATTAAAATTAAGAAAATAATATGCAATTTTGAGTAAGACGCAGTGTAGTGGCAATATACTAACACAGTACTTAATTACAATTATACTGGAGATACAGTGAATTAATCTCATGTGAGTCCTACATTAATAACTCTTCTGAGCTTTTTCAGCTGATACTGCCAGTAGTAGCACAAGATACAAAATTGTGCTCATGCATGTAAGGGAGTGAATTTATCAAGATAATTTTCAGCACTGGCATAAATTAAGTCAAAGCATTGTTTACAATTTTTTTTAAAAAACCATTAAAAAAAAAAAAAAAAAAAAAAAAAAAAAGAAAAAAAATCAGGAACTTATTCACTACTGCCACACCAGATACCTAGATGACATCCTCAAATCCTAACCAAACCCTAATTTGATTTTAAAAATGAGATTTGCGCAGCCTTCGTGAAGAAACACAGAACTTCTGGAGACCATATCACTAAGTACTCTTCACTATGTAGGGATCTTCCAAAAGCAAACAAAAAAAAAAAAAAACCAAACAAAAAATAAATCACAAACAAAACAGCCTACAGTATCTATCCTATACTGGTGGATCGACCCTGGGCACACAGTACACCCATCTACCTGGTAACAGTCACTTGCAAGGAAAAAGGCACGCAAATATATGCATACAGGGCATGCTGCCTACCTGTATGACAGGATTTCATTTAGCCCATTCAGTATTTCATTTATGCCTCATGTGCATCACTTGAGAATCTCAAGCCCTACTACTCCAGAAAAAAAGTTTGAGAAGGAAACACCTTTTAAGTCAATAGGATTTTTGCAATTTGGGGACGCTACTGAGAAAACCAAAAAGTATGACCCAATTATACCTTAAAGGCTCAGAAACCAACACAAAGGGAGGGGGAAGCACACAGGCTAAAAAGATGCAAACTCTGGGGTGTTTTTTTCTTTGTTTTAGTTTTATTTAATATAACCTTTTGATCATTCAAATTTTTATTGCTTGACAGTATTGGTGGAAGCAAAACATCTGTGCCCTGAAAATGCAATTTCACAAAACCACAATTGCAGATGAAGTCACTTCGTATTTCCTAAAAAGTTGTCAGGTAGCTCATCTTTCTGGCAGTGTGGCTCAGAACACAACACACAGCACATTCCTTCCTTCCTTGTAAAGCCTTTGATCAGGCACTACAAATGTTTAAGAGAAATTGCACCTGAGAGTTCGTGCTCTTCGGTGTGCACCCTTAGGCAGCTGTGCAGAACCCTTCTGACCTCCAAATCTGCCAGAAAGCATAGACAGCCTCTCCTCTCCATCCTGCTTAGCAAGGTAGCATC
>JAWWEV010000083.1:47471061-47496363 GCA_035583235.1 Hafferia zeledoni
AGAACCCTTCTGACCTCCAAATCTGCCAGAAAGCATAGACAGCCTCTCCTCTCCATCCTGCTTAGCAAGGTAGCATCATAATTTTCAGATAGGTGCCAGCAGGATACCTTCAGGGAGCCAACTTCAGTAGGTGTCCTTCAGCACCCAAACACTTCAGTCTCTAAGCATCTGCAAACTTCTGCAAAGTCTGCTCCCATCACCAAAAATCTTTGGAAATCTTTTCCTAATATGTTTTGTTCCACTATGAAAAGAGATCACTTTTTAGTGAGTGACCAGTTTACCCATTGGCCACACATCATATGTAACTGGCACCATTAGCCCTACTATCCACTGTTTTTTCCTGAGTCAGGGGCACTTGACTTCCGTACAGTATCAGCTCCAGACATGGGGACAGTACCCAGTTAAAATCTCAGGGCAATACTGTTTCCCCATTTCTCGTGGCTGTGCTCCTTCTCAGGCAGTCAATGATCACTACAACTCTTTCAGCCTCACTTTTGTGTTGGGAGATCACTATAAATGTCACTTCAAGACATAGGTGAAGTTTCTTATTTCTGTGTTTGAAATTTCATTGTGAGGGTGACCAAGCACTGGCACAGGTTGCACAGAGAGCTGGCAGAGTCTCCATCCTTGGGAGGGTCCTGGATATGGTCTTGGGCAACTGGGTCCAGGTGGTGCTGCTTGAGCAGGGCTAGGTTGGACAAGAGGACCTCCAGATTCCTTCCAACCTTAGCCATGCTGTCATTTTTTGAAACACTGAGTCAGATATATAGTAATAAATCCATAGCAGAACAAACCTCCACCTTTACCTTTTAGAGGGTCTTTGTGTCTATTCTTTCTTCGCAAGTTGACCATTACTGTTTACCTTTCTGATTTTATAGTTCCTTAAAAGCTATCTGCAGCCCTTACTTAAGCAGGACCCTAAAAGCACTTTTTTTTGATTCATTCCTTACAGTGAAGCTCATAATTTTGAGATGGGAAAGTTGGAATAAGCAGCAAAATATTTCTGTGTGTCAGAAAGAGAGAGAAAAAAAGCTTTTGATAGCATTATATGATTTCTTCTACTGTCATTACGGTGATTTTAACGTGAGCTACTTCCATTCACTTCAGTAGAGTTCCTCTCAATTTATCCGTGGATGACAGAAAACAGAGTTCACCCCCTCAGGCATATTTTTTACATGGACTGTTTAAGGAGAATTCCCCATTACATGCTCATTTAATGCTTTTGATTCTGAGTCGACTCTTGTAAGTGGTAATGAAAAAACCCCAAACCTAACTACCTTACCAGGTATTCACTATTTAATCAAATTACAGATTTTAAAAACATATTGCAGAATAGTAACAGCTATTAGAATACACTACTAAGGAAGGAACAGGGCATTTCCTTGAGTCTGCCAGCCACCTAATGCAGTTTCATACACCTCTATTTGGATAAGAGATAAGAAATGAAATACTGTGGGGGTAAAAAGCTGCACTCATTTAAAGTAAGTTAATTAGCTTATTAAAAATCACTGGCTAAGAATCAGGAAACACAGATACCACACCAAAAGGACAAATGGAAAGAGACAAGCATGAGCTTTGAATGTTACAGTTCTGAAGACTCAGTCACTGTACTAGCAGAGCACATAAACAGCCTGGTATTGTCAGGGCTGACTTACATACAGCACATAAATCTTTATTATGAGGCATGTGTTTCTGACAGCACCAGCACACAGGCTGTTGCAAGATGACTTTCAAAAGAAGTAACCACCTCACCATGTGTGCAGAAGATGGATTTGCCAGTACAGCACCTGATGTAGTTAAAAAATCTAGCAAGCACTGCAGTGTCTGTCATCTGCAAAAGCCTCACAGGTAACAGCCAAGCAGCTGTTCTTGAAAGAATGCAGTACAGGAATGCAAGTTCAAACGGGGAGATTACTGTGGTGTGCAGGAGCCAAAAACCTGGACTTTGCATTTGCAAACCAATGTTCATTTAATGCATGTAACAGGGAACAGAATGTTAATACTCCTCTCCTGACTGAATGGCAGTACAAAGCCAAAAACAGGTGGGGTAATGGGGCTAAGGACAAGAAAAACCTCTCCTAGGGGTACTCGCAGGACCATCATCTGGTGAACAAAATGAATAACAGACAAAAATGATCTTACACAAGGATGCCATCAAGAGAGCAATGGGATGGTGAGAGCCAGAGAGAAGCACTGCTGCTGACAGGATTCAGAGCAGTTGTGAAGATTTAGGGCACTCTTATGCAGTTGTTCTGATGGTTTAATAGTGTTTTCTTGCTATTTGCACTTGTCTTTAATTAAACCGACTGCTCAGTCCAGCATCATCTTGGCCTCTATTTTGAAGGCATGCTGTGACACAGTATGGTGGCCTTCCTTGCTGTGCAAGTTTGTGAATATCTACTACATCTGCCTGCTGTGTGGTTTTTTTGATTTGAGGCTGAAGGCTCTCTTAGGGCTCTGCATTACTAGCCCAGTAAAACTACGTAAGCGTTTCTGTCTCTTTGCTTTACCTTGAGGGCCAAAACTCTATTATCTGCAGCACAAATGTCTGTTTTGATAACAGGGTCATAGGAATGTATTCTGAGAGTTTGAGAATTTAGAGAACTTGGAAGCAAATATCATCATGGTCAAAAGGCCCCAACTTAATGAAATAGGCAGAATTCTAGCCCTACAGGTTAAATTATTTGATTAAATTCTCTCAGAACAACGTTTTTCAAGAATGAGGGTCTGCAATTACACCCTTCAAATAGGTTTCATGCATTTAGGGGATGATGGATGCTAAAATGTGGTTTCAAAAAGCCAGAGTGGGAATTTAAATACAGATAATTGTTAAAGTACAGTGCAGTTATATTATCACAACTCAATACTTAAAACCACTCAAGGTGGCATTGCAAGCATTTGAAGGTAAATGCCTCATTAACAGACTGCTGCTTTTATCATATGAGTCACTAAGAACTTCTGTTATGATGGTAAAAGCACATTAAAAGCCTTAAAAAAAGAAATCAATCCTGTACAAGACAGTTCCTCAAGGTGCTCCTCTTTCTCTGTGGCACAAGGGGGAAAACTCCTCAAACACCAAATGCTAATTTTGCCCAGTTTAAGACTTTTTTTTTTTTTTCCCAGAACACCAGCTGGACTCCAAACATGTTCTGCACCTATCACTAAACAGGGAAATGGCAAGTCACAAGTTATTATTACGGGCATTTTCCCCCTGTAATTTGGGTTGCAGATAAGTCTGGCAGGACTGAAAGAAACATCCAGGAATGCTTCATGGAAGCATTTTTCCTGCAGTGACCGTGAGGTTTTACTCTGTCAGCCTTGCCCATCCTTTGAGATGCTCAGTCCTAGTACCCAGCAGCATGAGTTCAGTGGGGCTGGAACCTCTAGTGTTTCTAATTACGAAAACCACAGCACAGCTGAAGGCTGCAGGATGTACACTGAATCTTTTCCATCCCATGTTGATCTGTGTGTGGACCAAGCACAGGGCCAGTTCCAGAAGGATTTCAAAGTATACAGTACCTAAAGAACCTGATATAATGTTAAGGCATCATTGCACAACCCACAACCCTCATAAGCTTTCCTAAAACTTAATTCCAGAAAATCATCCTGTTTTAAGATATGGATGCAAAAACCTAGTACCTCTTGACTCCCCGAGCATCTGAGTAAAAACTTCAATATTTTGCCCAGTCTTTTGGGCCCAGAAGATGGGCTTTGAACACAGGGGAGAAGGCTGCAGGCCAAGGTCACATGCAAATAACCACCTCTTCTGCTACACAGGGCAGAAGCACAATGTCCTCTCTCAGAGAGGGACCATTTTAGGAGCTTCAAAGTGCTCTGCTGTCCTCCTGTGATCAAACTAAGATTATTTCTTTACTGCTTCTCCTGCTCACTCTCCTCAATTGGGTGTAATTCTTGATATTCAGGCTATCTATCAAGACTGAACATCTTGCACAGTGCCAATTTATTTCCAGCTAATAGAGGCTCAAAAGTGGTAGCATAGTTTATTATGGAATTCATTAATATCTGATTTTAAGGATGTGGCATATTCTGTAAGTGGCTGAAAATTACAGTGTTGCATAACTGCTGTGATCTATCTAAAATTACACTTTTCTATTTCAGAAGCTGAAAAATTAACAAGGAAGAGAGAGGGAAAAAGGAAGAAAATTCAAGATTTGAACTCAACTGATGAAGGCAAGATGGTTCACCAAATGCCAACGGGGTAACGAAGAAACTATTAGTCCACTTGAAATGCCCCAGGTACACACATTAATGCCATAACAAATTCTTGTGCTGACTTCTGCTCCATGCTATGAGCATTTTCGCCTCTCCAGCAGGAAGACTAATGGATCAGAAGTCATTCTCTGAACAATCACTGGCTCAAAGAAGAGCACCTGTTTTTAATAAACTGTCAGAAACAGCCTCACGAGGCTACCCTGGAAACAGCAAGAAACAACTGACAAAGGCAAAAATTTCTCAAAATGCATAATACTTTTTACATTTCTATGTGTCCTATTTCCTACATTAAAAATGAGGCAGGCAACAGAAGAGCAACATGCAATCATAAAACCAATTTGTACTACCTCTAAAATTTACTTACTCAAATATCAACACCTTGTTTCTGAAATGCTCAGGTTTAAATACATTTCTTCACCTACCACTGATGTACAGATACCTCTGAGGAACACACAGGAGCCATCTCAGATTTTCAGATGTCTCTTCAGTGATTTGAAAGTATAAATGACCAAACAGCATCTTGATTAATGAGCACTCTCCTACTACAGCCTGAATGAGCACAAGGATTAATTACTCATGCAAAAAAGAGTTTCCCTCAACCAAATTACCTACTTGCTATTCCATAGCACTCTCTTCCTGGGCAACCTCACATCCCCCCACACACAGCAGGTGACAATAACCTTCTAGGTTTAATGAAACTTATACTACTAAGCAGTGTGATTGTAAAGATTAAAAGGAAAAAAAAAATAGAAAAAGAAATACCATAGATGACTTCTGATTAATGCTTAACTAATATTTCATTACAGTACAGAACAGCTGTAAAAAGCACATGTCCACCTTAATTATAAACAATTCAGTTTTAATAAATTACATTAGATGAAAATTTAATATTGGAGCTATTAGAATTGGTTCATTAACCCTAACATCTCATTTACAGAATAAGTAATTTCTATGGGTTCAATATATAGCTTACACTGACATAAAAATGAAGACAGTATTTAAGGATCAAATTCAGCTCAACTTCAAGTGTATCAAGTATTTTTCATGTATCTTTCATGTACCTTTCATGTAAGACAGGCATGTAACTAAAATGACAGGATACTTGTGAGAAAAAAAGGCTGTCCTAATTCAACAATGTTTAAAATGAAGAAAATAAACATTAAAAAAGAAAAAAAAAAGAGCACAGTCTATTCAAGCATCAAGCTGTGAAATAATGAATGTGCACAACCTCAAATAATGCATTTGTGAAACAGGAGCAATTTTATATCTGAAAGAAATGTTTATAGCATAAAAATAATGAGATATTAATAAAAAACTGTACCATTTATTAGCACATGTATCCCCTGAATTATTCTCCAATCACCATGTGACTGGACAAAAGAAAGGCAATTCCTCCATGTGAGGTGGCTCCCTCCTGCAACAATAAGCCAAAGCATTGCAATGAACAAGTAGGCTCAGGCCACTGCTGGAGGGAGACATTTCCTGAACTTCTGCAGAGAATGTCTAATTCCTCTTAATGCTTTTCTGAAGCATTTATCGGGAAGTTCCCTCCTACTTCTTGGGTCTGAAAGCCTTCCCCAGCTCTGGGCTGCAGCTCTGAGTGCAATGGGAAAGTCCAAAAAGGAAGTAAAGGCTAAAAGGTAAGTATCACAGCAAGGACTACTGGGACACTGGCTTCTTAAAACCTACATATGATTGCTACTGAACCGGAAAGAGATTTTTTTCTAATCATGTTCCTAATTTAGTTCCAAACTGAAAGAAAGAGGTTTTTTTCTAAAAGTCAAGAAATAAAATCCACAGAAACCAACGTAATTTCTTACTTAAATTATACATATGTTACAATGCAGCTACAAAAGCTCATAGCTTTTATTATACATTATTTGTTTATTAATGTTCTTTTTAAATTATTTGTTGTATAATATTTCAGTTCATCTTAAACCAAAACAAAAGGTCTTGGCCAATTACAGTGTTATTTCTGTTACACAGTTTCTCCATTTTAGTTGCATGCATCTACTATGCAGCCCTGTATTTCAATACACATTTGTAACCAACAGTGTTATAATACCAGTTCAGCAACAGCAATTGTAAACCAGAGGGAAAGTCCAAATGTCTCCAATTTCTGTTTATTTCTTAGTAGCCAAGGAGCAACTATTCAGTAGCATAGACGGGAAAGAGGTAACTGCAATAGGAAATGGAAGAATGGAGCTGACTCCGTGGTCCCTTGAAGAAAATAATGCAAGACAGCAACGAAAATAATAAAACCAGAAATAAGGGTGTTCACATATGCTTTTGTGCATCATGTGGCCCATAAAAGCAATTCTGCTCTCATGAGATCATTGCTCTGTGTACACATATGATAATTAAGAATAGCAGAAGGTGCTTAAATGTAGATGGAATAATACCATGCAGCAAACCACTTGCCAGATGACTATTCTGGTTTACAACAGGGCAGGGAACAAAACTGTTCCTCAAATGCTCTGGCAAATATTTAATTGCTTTGACTGAGATTTTGCAAAACAGACATTTGTGTTCAGGTATACATTTGTCACTCCTCCCATACAGCTAAAACATCCCAGCTTTCCCATCAGCAAACAACTGCTCAAAGACATTAAAGTCATTTAGACTGAACACCTTATTCAGTCAAGGGGAAAGACATACTTTTCTGCATGTGCCAAAGCCCGTAACATTTGCCATCTCCAGGAAGTCTTCTTGGCACTTCAGGCCTAGGGTAAAAAAAATTCTACAAACGATTTCACATTGAAATTGCCACATTCAGTGAATGCCATTTTACTGACACATCTGTCAGATCCTGTACCGAAGCTTAGATTCTTAGGTTGGTGAAATTGTCACAGGGCACCTCTACTAGCACAGATATTATCTATAGCAAGATCAGTCACTGTATACACAATGGCAACCTGAGAGAACTCATCTTCTTTGCTTGCAATTCACACACCCCTTACACAAATGAGGCACAATACTGTAGATTATATGTCAAACAAGAAGGCATTGTAGGTTATTCAAAGTACAGCTTGTACATTATGTCTCCTTCTGCTGATACATATCATCTCTAGATTATAAGGAACCCCTCTAATACACATAACAGCTTAGCATTGCCTGAAGTTTTTTTATGCACCTGAAAGGCAACAAAATTCCAACTGGGCCAACATTATGTTAAGAGAGTAGGAAGAAAACCAAGTATCACAAGGATCATAACTCACAATGCTCTTAATTAAAAAAAAAAAAAACAACAGTCAGAGCCGAGGATGTAAGAATTGGTATAAAGTTTATAATAGGTATGTTACACCCTCAGAACATATGAATATGTCTAAACACTGCATATATAATATCATAAGCATCCCACCTTCTCATTCTGATGAGCCCTGCCACTCACACTTACATAAAAAAATACCTGAATGCATGTGTGGGCTGTGGTACAGACATTCTTGTCACATGGTTGATGATCTCAACCAAATGAAAACCCTTTTCATTTACTAAGTACATCAAACACACTTTCCCTACATTTCTCCACCTATCTATAAATAATCAAATGAATGAATCTGATTGAACTGATACATCTAATAATATGAACAATTCTGCAAAAAACTCTTTAGTACTTCCAGTTGTTTGATAGGAATTATGAGGAATATACAGAATAGAAGGTGGCGCATACACATTTTTTGGCTCCAAATAGGGATGTCCTGTCTAACATATTGCCTCGATTCCAAACTTCTCTTTATATCATATTTCACTGTCTTAAGTTCCCCGTACATGTCTGTATAACTTTAGATAGATGACAGGCAGACACAGATGACAGACAAATATACATTAGAACAGGACACAAGAGCAGTTTCATCTGAACAAAGCAGACTTCTCATTTTAAATAACATTTGAGTTCTTTGACTATAAAAACAAAGCAACAATAAAAACAAAGTCCTCCTTCATTTTCTGCTTATTTTTTCTCATTTATACTGCTAAGAATAAGATTTCAAAAATGGGATGATTTAGTTAGGCAGGACTTTGTAAGACATGAAACCATGAAAATTATATGGGGTTTTTTGAAGTTGTTCTCCCTTTCTAACCTACTTTAAATTTCAAAAATTATATGAAAAGATAATTTGTTTTTAAAATCCACTATTTTGTAATAAGAGCTAGAGTATAGAGACCTAACTTTATCAAGGTCAAAAAACACTTGGGTAGTTGAGGCCATCACTGTCTTTTAAAATCTCATTTCATAAAAAAAGCTTCAAGACAGTATGACTTTTTCACATTCCAATAAAATTAATAAGAGAAAAAGGCACCTTAGATTAAGCTCTTCATTATAAATACTCCTCAGGATGCAAAATTGCCATTATTGTCTGACTATTTTTAAGAGAGACCTCATTGAGAGTTCATGAAAGCTACAGTATTGCACTCCAAAAGATTTAAGTCCCAATGAATTTTTACCATCATTTTCCCTCTCTCTGTAAAGCAGCACAAATGAAGAGAAGTCACAGCCCTCCTTCCAGCTGCAACCTCTTCAATAAGCACTTTCTCAAATCCCCAACCTCCATAAAGTAGGCACTTTACAGGCACAGGTACATAAAAGTGGATACACATTGCCCTAAGACAGCCATTTGATGGAAGGACTGAAATGCTCCAATCACACCCCAGTCCCTGTTTGGCAGACACTAGTCTGTACCAGCACCTCTAAGGGGGCATTGTTACCAGACTTTTCCAACCAGCCCTTTCATCTCAAAACCATCAACTCTTTTGACACTTGTAACTCCAAGCACCTGCCGGGAGTGAGCACAGGAAGTCTCTGCTGAACAGAATAAATGCACCTCACCCCTTGGAGCCAGGGAAGAACTCATCACCTGCAAGCCTGAGCAGAGATGTGACACAAACCCTCACTCAGCCAAAGTATGTCACCAGGTGCCTGTTCAAGCCCACATGGCACCTATGCAGAGTCATATGTTCTCCCCAAACAGGCACATGTACACAGAAGTCACAGACAGTGCAGAATGTATGAATTCTTGAGTATGCAAGAACATTTTTCTCTCTCCACAGTATGTAGCTAAAGTACTTTGGAAACAACATGCTATAAAGAGATAATTTATTGCCAATATGCAAATCTTCAGAACATCTGTCTGTGGGGCCTCTCCATAAATTCACATAAAGCTATCAAGGCTCAGGCTTACAGCACAGCATAACCACGTTGAACAGCATTTCAGACGCTCTTCAGATTCTTCAGGATTCTGGATACTGTCCAAGTAGTAATTAATAGAGTCAACACATTCTCAGTATTTGGTGTTGATTCTGAACCGCACAAAACTGTCTCCTCTGAGACTAGTGAAATGCAGAACACATGAAATCACATCAGACGCTTTCAGATGTGGAACTTACACAATATTTGCTGTGGATAATAAAATCTCATCAGCCCTTATTCACACTAGATAATAACAAGCTATTTTCTGTCAGAGCCAGGACATTTAAAAAGAAAAAAACAGGCCATCTCCTCCAGTTATGAAAAGAAAGAGTCACTTCTACAAAGCTTTATTTTATGGCAATATCAAAATAATGTAAATAACACACTGAAAGCACCACAAGGCAATACGAGCTTCACATAATCCAGTTACCTACCACCGAATCACTGAAGAGGGAAGAAATACGAAGCCTGTGTGGTGCTTACAAAACAGTTGTACTCACAGACAGCAGAGGGGCAAAACCCTGTGTTTATTTCTGGAAGATCTAGACAGGAATGGTGGCAGAACCAGTATGTCTGGCCTCACCTCCAGTTTGCAAGACCCCAGCTGAAAGGGCCATACAATCCATTACACCTCTGCAATGTCCTGCCCACTGGGCTTGCCCACAACGCTGCCAGTTCATGCCTGGCAAACAGGCTTGCTTGCTCACTCCCACCATGCATGAAGCCACAGCCTCGGCAGAGCTCTCAGATAAAGCTCTGACTGTTGAAGAAGGCTTCAGTGTCCTCTGCAGGAGCACCCTGCAGGCATCTCCAACAGCACTTCCAGTGCTACCCATCTCAGCCACAGACACAGCAAGGCATTTACAGCTGTTAATGTGATAGTATTCTTATGTCAAGTCAACCAGGAGAAGGCAATGCCATGAGGAAAGATCTGTAGCAGTTGGTGCACTACAGCAGTGTCACAGATGTGAAGGGAAAAGGGAGAACTGTAAAGAGAGAGGAATGCCTAAAAAGCATTCAAATATGATTGACTGTGTTTTGTTTAAGAGGAGACTAAATTTTTCCTTATTTATAGCTCAGAACTGAACACCAGTTTGCTGGATACCCAGCTTTTTCTTATTCATAGCCCTTGTGCAGGGGCAGGTATTACCAGACCCTGAGGCTAAGCCTTCTCAGCCTGAGTGTTTTATTGAGCTACTGTAATTCTCTTGACTTCTGAAAATCAAACTGTTAGTGCTCGTTTTATTCAAACCTTTAAAAACACTAATGTTGTTTTACAGATCTCCAAGTATCTGAGGAATAGCCCATGAAAAGGATCTAAAATAAATTGTCCATTATCTTAAATTTACTTCATACATATGGAAGATTTTTAGGGCTCAGTGAAATAGCAAATTCCAATGTGTTTGGCTCAGGTTTTGATCTTGCAAAATTAGATAATCCTTCTACCCTTCTACAGGAGAAGCTAATAACATTATAAAAATCCTCTATGCAACTGGATATAAATAAATCACCTAACTACTGGATATATAAATGAAATAAATGTTTCCATTTCTTCTACTAATTGAATACAGGAAGTATACAATTTTCAAATGGGGCTTTCCTGTTCCAGTAGCAGATATTAAAACTTCATTACTTGTAGTTGTAATTACTTTCTCTTCATTTTGTAGTTTATAGGTAGAGAGGGAGAGGAAGGCTACATTTAATACACATGTAGCACTTGGCAGAAAAAGTGACGCTGATTAGGCAAGGACACATTACCACACCTTTGCTGAATTAGCCAGGACCTTCATATCAAGTTGTTGTGAACTTTATACAGGTTCATGGAGGAGCACATAACCTGCCAGAAATTTTCCAATACATTTGAACCATCAGAAGGAATTTGTATTTCACAAAACCAGTGTGGTCAAACAGTGAGATTTGCAGAGAAAATAAAGTGGAACCAGGAGGGGAGACGAAAAGGGAATGAATGGTGGCAAGTGGTAGAGGGGAACCAAATCCTAAATAATCGGGCTGGGCAGAAAATGACTCGTGAGCCAGGGAAAATCAGAACAAGGGAAAAGGCAATGTTCCAAATATGTTTGGGTTATTTAGGAATATAGCCCTATGGTATCAGGTGACATCCAAAGAAACCAGCTTACTTCCATAGTAAAGGGGCAGCACTAAGGAAACAGGAAAAGTAACATTCCAAGATACTGTGTTAAGTGTCTTGCAAGAGACCAATTGGGCTGATTTCTCCTTATGTATCCTTATATCCTTAAATAACCTCACAATGAGCCCTGTCCACCCCTTCCACCCTAGAAAACAATAAACAGCACTCACTCTTGCTACAAAAGTAAATAATATATATACACACACACATATATTTTATATATATATATATATATATAAAACAATTACACCACACAGTCATGGTACAAACCAGCTCTTGTACTGTGAAAGGGAACAAGGGAAAACACAACAGTGTTGCTACTTACATTCTTGTATTGCTGGTCTTGTTAATAATTACAGATTTTCCAGTCTGATCCACATTGTGATCCATTCCAAAGTAAGCTGCCACTCTGTGCACTAGCATCCTTTGATACGATGACATCTGAGGGAACTTTTTATAGTGATTACTAGAAAAAAAAAAAAAAGAAAACAAATAGCATTGATAATTACATTTCCCTCTGAGCTATAAATAAATGAAAACAGCAATACATTTGATGATTCAGTGGACAGAAATCTAACTGAAAATTTCCCCACTGTGCATTTACATGTAAATGTTTGCTACAGAAAGACTGGGGAAAAGAAGAAGGAATTCATTTTAAAATTTCTATAAGCACATTTCCATGTGCTGCATTGAGACAAACAAAGCTCATGCTTCATGGTACCCAGTGAGCATTCTGTGTGTTGGGAGGAACTCATCTGCTGACCCCACCCCACACACACACACACACACACACACTCGCACTCCCTGCTCAACCAATCCTGCAGATTTGCTGAGACGCTGGCAACAGCTTTCTGCCTTTCTCCCAAAGGTCAGATGCAGGGCGATTCTGTAAAGACCTAGTTTAGCAAATACTCCTTTTTTCTCTATTACTGACAAAATGTTTATTTCCTGTCAGCATAATTTCTTCCTCTGCTGTTATTCTGACTGTTTTTAAAGCTGCAGAAACATTTTATTATAAAGAGCTAATGGTAGCAAGAATCTCTCCACCTGAGTTCAGCTTTATTTTCCAATCCATCAGAATAACATAGCACGAACGAAAAGCTGGGAGATAACATAGTTAATTATTCTCCACACTAAAAGCTTTAATTATATTTTTGGATCTAAATGTGCCGAGCCAGTGCAATTGCAACACAATGAAAAGCAAAAGGTTTTCATTTACACCTACTGTATTTTAAGCAGTGCCACCACGTGTCAGGAAACAAAAGCCTGCTCCTGCAGCGTGCCAGTAACAGCCCTCTGGAGCACTGTGGTTCATATGAGCATATCCCTCACACAACTCTCATTGCAACACAAGCACGTGACTTAATAAGCAAGCGTGGAACTCGACTTACTTGTTGTCACTAATAAAATCAATAATTTCCTGTTCCATTTTCAAGAGTATCATTCTGTCCCTGTCAAAAAGAAATGCAAGGAATTGTATCATCAACTATCAACAGACATTTTAGAGGGAAAAAAAAAAGAACATATCAGCGTTTGTGAGGCTATTTTGCAAATGTTGCCAGTCATCTTGATTAAAAATGAAAAGTGCCCTGGTCCATCTGAGAAAGACTGCAGCACCTTCGCTGACATACACGACAGGTTCTGCTCTTCCTGAGCTCAGCTCTGGTCTGAAAGCACTTCCAGCCACAACAAGCTGCAATCAATGCATTGCATAGAAAGACTAACTGCTATGGATAGCTTTGGTCTTTTTTGAACCTTTTTTCATGGAAAATGAGATTTCCAGCTAACCTAGCTCTCTCACAAGTAGAGCTGCTACTCACAGAACTTTTCGATATTTTGCCTGAGACATATCTTCCACGGGGCATTGATCTGCTGCAAGAAGACTGGACATATCTAATCTAGTTAGAGAGTACAACACCTTTGAACTATGGCTCTCAGGAGGTGATGTCACAATATTTCTTAGTCAAAACATTCTGTTTTCAACTGGAAGGTCTCAGATGTTCCTTTTTTCCCTCCTCTCCTTCCAAAAACATTCAAAAATTTCCCAAGCATATTTCCACACATTTCTAACCTTGACAGACTCCCATCACTCCTTAGTTCTTTTGAACTTTCTCGTTTTGCACAGATAAAGCAACTGAAGGACCTTCCATCATCTATACAAGAGGTTATGCAAGCTGCTGGGTACCAAATTATTCCCAGTTCTTAACTGCAGAATTACATGGTACCTATTTTAACACACCCAATTGAAATGAAGGATAAAAATCACAATGTATAAAAATGTTACAGATCTTTGTTTGCATGTTTAGAGGCAAATTTGATGATGAGATGAGCTTGTAGCTCCAAATGGAAAACTATGGGAATACACCGAGAGCAGAATTTGGCACTGTGCACAGGATTTGAATTGTGTGCTGCACAATTAAAGGAAAGCCACTTTATATTCATATACAAATCTCCAACCGCAATAGTTATAATGTATTATTGTAATCACCACGTAGAGCTGTATACAAGAAGGTAAGGACAAAGACCAGATGGTACTGAAAGTGAAATTAAGTAATGGGTGACTGGATGGGGGAGTAGATGTTGATGACTTTTAATAGCATTTTTCTCTGTTAACAACCTACCTCCTTTACATTTTCTCTCATAACCCTCTCCAGAACAAATAAAACATAGTGTATTGTTAGGGGAAGTCGAAGACTGCCAGCTATAATTTCAGGAATGCCAGCTCTAATGCAGGAAATACCTACCTGGGGTTATTCTTTAATGTGTTAATGAGAAACTCATGCAAATCTATGCCTGTTGAGTCTGTATACTCTTGACTGCAATCTGAAAAATAAAAACAAACACCCTCCACTCATTTATTTTGTTTCAACAGTTACAATTAAGCTATGCTATAAATCAAAATCCATTTTCCAGCAATAATCTGAAAGCATATGCTCTGAAAGTAAGTATTCATTTGGAGTTCAGCCAAGAAAGATCTGCGTTCTGAAGCATCAGGTGGACATTGGCCGTTCCTCTGTGCTGCTTCACTGAGAACACAGCACCAAAAGTAAACATGGACAGAAACTTCTGGTCATTTGAAAAACACAGGAAACCTTCAACACCACTCAAGACCCTGCCAAGTTTGTCCTTTAAACTATTTTAAAACATTTTAAAAATGAGGGAAAAAAAGTTTTATTCATCAACATCTCGCTGGATCACTTAATAAATGCTGTACACTCAGCAAATGAGGATTCATGCCAGCAGGAACTCTATCTGCATTAACAGACCGAAATTCAGTGATGCCTG
Organism: Hafferia zeledoni; assembly: GCA_035583235.1. Taxonomy (NCBI): domain Eukaryota; kingdom Metazoa; phylum Chordata; class Aves; order Passeriformes; family Thamnophilidae; genus Hafferia; species Hafferia zeledoni. The sequence continues at coordinate 47,485,914 of JAWWEV010000083.1, forward strand.
GGAGTGGGCAGGTTAATAGGGATGCGTGACAGTAGTCAGAATTAATTTTTCAGCATTATCTCCTGACTCAAAAGTACTCAAGATCCTCAAGTTGGCGTGAACTGAGAGAGTTCCATTGAAGCCAAATGATTATTCACACCAGCTGCAGATCCACACCTAGGTAGGCAATGATTATTTTTGAGATTACACTGCTACGATATACCATGGATTAGTAAAAAGATTTAAAAAACAATACCAAATTTAGATACAAGATCTTTCCTGAAGAAGTCTTAGTAAGTGATAACAGCAGATTGTGACTCAGGTTGAATGTCATGGATGGATTTTCTAACAGCATTTTAGATAAATTCTCCATGAGAGGAGCAGTAGTGAAGGGGATTACTCTCTACTGCCTATGCTGCACAAGTTACATGCCAATATATTTTAATTTATCTGGAAAAAAGAATATTAGTGTCTTAACTTCTTATATAATCACACATGTATTTATATATTTATGTGTTTATACCAACATGCTTAACTATTTGAAGGATTGTTTGACATTAAAAAAAACTAACTACATCTAATACCAAACCTCAGTTGGGAAGGTTTTTTCACTTTCAAAGTCTGATGTTTGTATGAGAAATACTCTCATGCACACACATTTCATGTTCTGAACTTCCTCAGTGTATGAAAATATTTCTACTGTGTATTTATACACAAATAAAGACACACATGCTTGTAAAAACAAACAATCCTTTCTACAGCAGTAATCATAACAAATTAAATATTTTTCAGTTCACCTTTTGATAACATTCTGATCTTGCTTTTTTCACTGTTTTTATCTTTATTTTTATCCTTCTCTTTTTCTTTCTCGGAGTCATCTTTACTAGATTTATCTTCTTCTTGCAAGCTAGGAAAACTTGAAAGCTGTAGTTGGATTGAATCCTGTTGGGAAAAAAGATAGATAAATTATGGGCCAGATTGAGTAAGCTTCCCATGGCTTCCAATCTGCAGATACTGTCATTAAACTATGTGTAGCTAGAAAAGTTGAAGCCAGATACATTTCTTTCCTATTTGAAAAATGGGGGGGTTTAAGTCAGGAGAATAATGACATCTTAGAGGCCAAACTCTAGTGGTAAGTAGGTATTTTTTCTCTAATATTTGAATACTATAAAATGTTAATCTCCCTGTATTAAGGGCACTATATGATTCTACACTTCAGTAACTCTCACTCACGAGGTGTTACAGCAATAAAATACATTTCATATGGGCTTTCTTAATTAATTCTGTAGTTTAATACTAGACATGTTAAGTGATGATCAATGGATAGATATCTGAAAAATACGATTTTTCTCCCCCTCACTACAAAATCTGCAGTCTTATATAACTGTTTGCACATGTAAGTGCAGTATCAGTGAGACTGAGCTTTCTGGCTCTGATAGTAAAAGATTGCCAAAAATATATATATACTTAGTTTTATACAAGAGGTATGAATAAATTATCAGGTAGTTTACATGTAAAGACATGGAGATGTACTTTTAGTAAAAGGGGTGAAACGTGCACTGTGATTTTTCAAGTAAGTCACAGTAAATGAAATTCTCTAAGGCATCACAAGTTTTATCCTCAAAAAGTCAGTGTTTCAGCGACCCTTTGAAAGCACACTTCAGCTTTCAAAAGTTAACTAAAACTGAGAATTCAAGCTGGTTTGCGTTTCCTGAGTTTTTTAAAAGTACTTAAAAGATTACTTTATACTGGGGTTTTGTTTTAACAAAAACCCAAATTATTTTCCTTTGAAGTTACCATGGGATAATTTAAGTACTTTGAGAAATTTGGTTGGACAAAATTGAAGGAAGCACACTTCTGTGTTTTATTCTTTTAAAGAAAAAAAATTGTCCAAAATAATACTAAATGCTTAAGTAGCGTAAAAAAGCACATTTGAAGTAAGCTGTCAAAAAAATTCCTGGTAAAGCAGTTTTCTTGAATAGAAGAGAGTCCTTCATGCCTGACAGTGTTTGGCATTATGTTTATGAAAACCTAATTCATCAATACTGAAGAAAATTTAAGTTTCTTGAATGCTAGTAAATTCCCTTCCTTCACAATTTTTCAAAGTATACTAGCATAGCAAAAGACCAAGAGAAAATGTTAAAGTAAGGAGTGGGTTTTTTTAAGCAACCAGACTGTTATAAATTTTAAAAATGCTTTCAGTAATTATTACGAACTTTAGGGTTTTGAATTCTTTAAAGAATTACAAATCAGCCATCACAACACATGTAAGACAAGATCCTGACAGAACAGGATACCAGCATAAACATGCCACAGTACGACAGAAATTGGTAACTTCTCAGCTTAATTGTTATTGACTCTTTGTGAAGTTTGAATGTAGCACAAAAGACGTGAGATGAAAAGCATTGTAAAGAGAAACAAAGGCCTGGACCCAAAATTTAACCTGACCTAGCATCCTTAATCTCTACTTCTGTCAGTTTGGGCAGACAGTATCAGCCAAAAATTGAGACTGCAGAGTGAAAGAGTGGGAATTCCTGGTCATTTGAGGGAAGGCTACACAGGAAAATGTTTCCTAACCTGCTCAGTTGTGCTCAGAAGACTAACACTATGCCTGTTTCAGTTCAAAACGCAGTTCCATTTCTCATTCAAACAACAAACTTTGGATCAACCACTGCCAAATGACCCCAAAGGATAACTCTTGGTTTCCTGCTCTGCCCAAAGCAGAGAGACTGTGCTGCTGGTTTTTCAACAGGAGAAAAATGTAACTGGCCATGCTGTTCCCAGGACATGAATCCCAACCTTCACAGTGGTTCTTAAAAATGCACTTGTGAAAATGACAGACTTTACAGATAAGCACACATATGAACATACAGTAGATACTGTTTTACATGTAATGTTATACTGATGTGTTTGCACTAGAAGAAACACACAAAAGGGCTGTAGAGTCGTGAAAGCAAGCTACTGTATATTTTCTTGGATTTTTTATTGATTTTTCTCAATAATAAAATACAATTATAATAAATACATTGATACAAGTATAGAGAACAACAAAATAAGTGTTCAATTTGCAATAATACACTTCTTGGTCAATAGTATAACATTAAAGGCAACATTTCTTTTAAGTAAGGACATAGTGAACCATCAGGTAAGCATTCAAGATCAAGTAATACAGGTAAACAAATTTTTTCCTTATACAGGAAAATGAAGGCAAGTATTCAAATATAAATACAAACATCAAGTCTGCAGTACAATCCATACTCAGTAGTTCTGGCAATGTACCGTACATTCTCTGGTAATTAATTCCCTGTGGTTTGTAAAGCATTAAGATAAAATAATAATTTTTAAATTATGAAAAAAAAAAGTAATTCCAAACCAAAAAAAAGCTCTTTCTCTTCTAAAATGAAAGCAAAGCAATTCGGTTGGCACAAAACTTACTGTATCCTTCAGCCAGCCCAAGGAGGAGCCAGCAGGTCCAGCTTTCCATGGCAAAGCCGAGCCACATTCATTAGTAAAAGGTCAGGGAGAGTAAAAGGGCAATTCCCATCAAATTAATTACACCAAGCCAATTGTGTCTTTAGGAAAGAGATGCTGGGGTCAAAGAAGACATTTCATCTCCCATAAATATTTTAAGACAAAGAAATCTTTGCCACAGCTGGTCACTCAGGTGAGACCAGAGGCTGAGTGTAACAGGAACCCCTCCTCTGCCTGCTGTAAGGAGAGGGATTTTGCCTCAACACCTGCGAGTCTCTCTGATGTTTAATACAGGTCCTGTGCAGTACATTATGAAATACCAGTGATGTGCAACACAATCCCTTTATACTCTTCTCCTTTTCATTCTCCATTAAACAATAGAAAATACAAACAAAATCTGAACAAAAGCCACACATTTTGAGTAACGCAAGTCAAGCAGAAAGCATCTACCCACAACAGAACTGATAAAATAACCTGCTCGTCTACTGCATAAGCGTCATTGTAGAGCAATAGAACATGTAGATGTCCCACTGCTAAACAACTTGGTTTTTGGTCTTTCAAAAAAATTAAAAAAATAGAAAAACCTCTCCTAACTTATGAGCTAAGAGGAGAGACAGATTTGTTTCATTTCAAGTCAATAGAGGAAACAGTGAGAAAGTACACTTAAATGTTATTTTTTATTTTTTGTGCTAAGCTCACAAGAAGCCACTTGCTCAAGCTCTCTCGATGGTTGATCTCAGTTGTACATAAACATCTCATAAATTATAGGCAGTGTTCATCATATTTTGGGTTTAGGTTAGTTGGGGTTTTTTTTAAGCCTTGCTCTCACTAGGCAAGCAAACAGGAGCAACTGAGGCTTAACTTTTGCTTTTTGCAGTACTTTTTGAAATTAGCCTACAAAGACTGCCACCAGTGTTATTGTCCAAGGTGAGGGATGCAGAGGACAGAACTCTACCAGCTGCTGGGAATACAACACTACCAGTACAGATAAACTCAAATACACACTTTTTGCTATAGGATAATTTACACCAAGAGTTTAGAAAATGAATGCCACTCAGCAGGAGGCATCCTTGGCTCTACTAAGGTGTTTTAGAGAGCAAAGGACATTTGAATTTTATGTGAAGGGGCACACTGATATGAACTGGAGTCTTAGAGGAACCAGAAACCAGAGCATATTCATAACTGTATTTGGTGCAGCCTTGAAAGAGATAGCTTTAGAGAAAAGAACATATTAGTATTATTTTTGATTGTTACTATTTTTTTTTTAAATTTTAAAATCTGAATACTTTTGAATTCTTTTCCATTTGCTGAAATTTTCAGGGGGTCTGGAAAAAAAAGCAAACAACACCCTGTGATACAGTATTAAACTAGTATTTCAAAATAAAGTTCACGCTAAACCAGATAACTCCATAAAAACATGTTCACTGCCAGATAAAATTTTTCCCCCAAGAAAGACACTGTTAAACACCCAATTAAGTAACACAATCATGCAACTGAAGATGGAGGTCAACCATGCATCTAACAGCAATGATTGCAAGTGTACCTGATTGTCGTGAAGATTTTCTGCTCCTGGGCGAGGGGACGACTCTTCACACACAGCAAGACTCCGGACAAGTTTTCCTTTAGCTCCTGACTGAATAAGAGAGAGAGAAAACAAAACAGAAAACACTACTACTGACCCCAAGTCACATAATCTGCCCATGTCAGCTGTTCCTAAATATCCCAAATAACTAATACCCACCCAGTCAGCAAAAATGCGTCTGCCTTCAACACGGACAGAAAAGGTTTCTAAGCAGTGACCCATTTGCAACACAGAGAAGGTGGTAGGTTTCTTTTTTCTTTTAATCATTTCTGCTACAGTTCACTCACTTCCACCAAAAATTGTAACAGCAAAGAACAGATTATCCAATACTGAAGGTAATTTAACATAAACTCACAGGTTTCTTTGGCATTTCATTTGGGGAGGTTTTTTGTTTTGTTTTGGGGGTCCCTTCCCTTCTTCTCATAGTACTATATCCCAGGAACATGGACAATAAAATGTGTAATCATTATGGAGCTGCACTTGAAAAATTAAAAGAACGTTTTTAGGGTTTTATTTATTTCTACAATCTCCTTCCTACTCCTGGCCCCATGTTCTCCCCTCTGAGGGAGCTAGTCAGTCTCTGCTTCTTTATGTCAAGATTAAAATAAAGTTCTAAGAGAAACATTAATTACTAAAGCAAAAGGAGTGTACCTTTTCCTTCTCCAGTGCCGCACAGAAGTACAAATGCTGTCTAACAGAGGCACACAGCAAGCCCAGCAGCATAAGAGTATAATAGATGAGGGGAAGTCTAACACATACCTGGAGGCAGTTGTCTCTGCCTTTGTGCAACAAGAATACAGGTACAGGGCAGAAAAACCCCAACACAAGCAAGAAAACTCAACCACCACACAAGTGATGAAAGACTAGCATTTCAATTACAGACAGACATTTAATTGAAATTCTTCATCCTATTGTGGCATGCAATTCCAAACAGAGATGGACCCTTACCTTGGATCTCTTTTTCTGCTGGTTCTGATTTGCACCTCGTTTCTGGGTAAAGCAAAAAAAAAAAAAAAAAAAAAAAAAACCAGTTATCATTTCAGTGGAAAATGATGAACATGACAAGAGCATTACCAACATATAGACTACATCAGTCTTAAATGACATTTTAAATTAATTGCTGACTGCAAAAGCAACTTCCCCAAACCCTGTTTGGAAAGCAGGGAAAATAACCAAGAATCATCTCTGCTCATTTTTACTCATTTCATGAACAAGAAAAAACACACTGCACAATGTTCTGTAATTTTGCATATAATAAAAAGGTAAGAAAAGATATACTTAAGTAAATGCTCCCCCTCTCCAAATTCCTCTTAAAATTGTAGTCTCCCCCATTATTTTTATATTTGATTGACCAAAAAGGATTAAAAACCCCTCATCAGATAAAGTCTTCTTATCAAATTACCTTCTTAGGCTTTGCATAACAACTTTTGGTTGGCAGTAACACCTACAAACCAAACCACATATTAAGTAATTATTCATTAGTATTACCTGTAAATTCATGAGGTCAAGTTTTCTAAATCCCCAATGAGGGAAAACAGTCAAGTATTTCACCAAGCTTTAATACAGACGTCTAGAAATTAACTTCTCGGAAAAAGTTATAACATGGACAGCAGCCTAAAGAACTTGAAAGTATAACAAATAACAGCATTTATTTTATAGCAAAATAAAAGAACTGAAAATAAAAAATAAAAAGGAAAAAATAGAAACAGTCTCAAAATCATAAGAGAAAAAATAGAACAAATGTAGGCAATGAAAGAAATCACAGAAATGGAAAAGCAATGGTAACACATTGATACTTAACATGCCCATTCACTATTCCTGTCTTACCTGCAGCTCTGTCTTGGAATCACTGAGCTTCTCCTCCTTCTCCTCCACTTCTGAGCTTTCAGATTTATTAAGAATACAGTTGTCTGGGTTGGCTTCAGAGATGGCAGTCTCCTGCTCTTTTGCAGCTTCCTCTGCTGTCTCCTGGTTCAATTTACCTTGCTCAGACATTCTTCCAGACAGAAATTAAAATAACAAGATTTGGTGACCTGAAAGGTCAAGTTATCACAACACAAACACACATAAAAAAAACATAGGGGGTGAATAGTTGTGGGTATTTTTAATTCCCAATTTCATTTCCTCAGTAAAAAAACCTGAAAATATGCAGCTCAGGAGTGGAAAACTATGAACGTCCCAGCTGAAGAGACATACTGAATCAACAGTATTGGATAAGAGCAGAATTGTGCTAGGTTAAGCAAGCAGAGCTCCAATCTAAACAGTCTTTGTGGAGAGCAGATTTAAGGTGAGGTGCTGTGACTACCCAGCCCAGCCCCAGGACTGCCAAGGTGCAGGCAGGCACAGTGAGGGACTCTCGGCTACAGAGCAGCACCAGGCAGGAAGGACCCATTCACACTTCTAGGTCTACGGCATATCAGTGCTCTCTCCCCTAATTTTTTCTTTTTTCTTTTTTTTTTTTTTTTGTTTGTTTTTTGTTTCTTTTAAAATAAAAGATAATAGCCAAATAAAGATAAATAAAAACCAATCGAGAGCAAGAACACCACTTTTAGCACTCAGCCATGGGTTTTATGTATAGCAGAAGCCATGGTGCTCAGCACCACTATAAATGTTAATTTTTTTAAGAGCTAATAATTCAAGACAAATATGAAATCTATATTTGGCTATAAAGTTCTCAGGGTCAACATTTTCAGGGATCAAACCAACAGGTCCATTATTAAAATCCTTATCCTCTTCCCAAACCCCATGTACTACCTCAGTACTATGAAAATTCTACAGGAAGCTCTAGGCAGGTACTTCTAATGAAGATACCTTAACTGAACTGCATTTACTCTCAGCTCACAATGGGTTGTTGTACAGAAGCTTCAAAGGCTTTTCAAAGTTAAAGCCTATTGTTATTTTCTCTGTCTTTTTCTCTCTCTCCTTCCCCCCACCTCGCTCTTGAAGCCTCTCCCACTTATCAATTGTCAAATGAGACTCATGAATAATTTAACTATTCGTTCTCCATCCATTTGGCTTAAGAAGCATCTACAGGAAAAATAACTGTAGTTGAAGAGGGAGTTATTTCTAAAGGAGTCTTTTGCAACACCTCGCCACTTCCCAACAGTGAAACAGCAGCTATTAAGGAAAACCACACTTTGCTATGTTTCTTTTCACAGTTTGAAATTAAACATTCAACAGATCTGGTATCACTTACTTCTATTTTTTTTTTTTTTAAGATATGTTTTAAAAGAAAAAAACTAAGGCATAATGAGTTATAAAAACTTACTTCTTCCATGTTTCGTTTTTGTTTTCCCACTATAAACAAATAAAATTTCCTCCGTAATCTTCCCATTTGAGAAGGACTGTGGATTTCACAAAAAATGAAACTACATGCTACATAAACAAACTGACTGGAATATGAAACTCACAAATTAGCTCACAGTAAGGCAAGTTAAGCTTCAAGTTATTCTCCTTCCTCCCACCACTCTCCTCAAGAGGGCTGATGATACTGGCTATTCTGCAGTAACAACTGAAAGTTGAACCACTTTAATGAAAATCTGTAACACCATGAGTGGCAAGACCTATAACTGGTCTGTTAAATAACCCTTAATTTTTTAGGGATTTTCATCAAGAAATGCACAGGCATGCACATGCTCTTCATGAGCATATCAACTTGTAGCTCATTTACATGCTTACAGAGTGTTCAGAAAAACAATTACACCCACATCAGCTGCACCAAAGAAGCCATTTACCTGAAAAACTGCTATAATTCCCACTGTCGGTCTGGTGTCTTCTGTTGCTCTTCACTGGTTAAGTCCACACAAATGATCAACAATGATGTGAGTCCCATGTCCCCATTAACAGTTCGGAGTGCCAATCCCCATTCTGGTCCTTCAGAGAGCTTGAGGCATCATAGTCAACCTGGAAAAGACGAAAAGTAAGCAACAACATCGGTAACGATCATGGCACAAGGTAAGGATGCAATAGATAGGACCAGGTTTCTAACACTAATGACCAGCTTCAAGCAAATCACTTTCACAGCTTGATCCAGCTCCACCTGTCTCAAAACTGCCTGCTTCTTCTCTAATGAAGGCTAGAGCCGGCTGTTCAAGTCATAACAGCTCCTACGCAAGGAGCTAAAATTAACAATTGCATTATGCACTGAAGATTACTCATTTCAATTTTAACCTTTTTTAGTGAATTCCAGCACTTTTCATTAAAAAAAATATATACATATTTATATATAAGCTCATCTGTTTGCTTCAACAGAAATGAATGAGGGTATGAAGAAAAATGATTTGCCTGCTCTTTTGCTATGGCTTCTGCTCCAATTAAAATTTCAATAGTCAAACACAATTGAAAAAAAAAAGCTAGGTGGGTGCTTTTAGAAAGTGACCTGCTTTACCAGGGTAGTGAATCAAGATGTTCATTTAATAAGCTGAATAAAAGATGAAATTATCAAGAATAGGAGGAGGAAGAGGGGGAGGAGAAGAAACAAGTCCTATTCTTCGAACAACAGCCACCAGAAAAACATTCTTTTGAGGCACTGTGTGAGGAGTAAAAAGCAGACCTCCAGGTATGGTTTGGAAGATAAACCTAAAGAAAGAGTTGCCTCAGCAATGCGATTTATGCTGTTCATCAGGATTGTGTTTGCCAGCTGAATAGCTGATTTAACAGAAGATGAGCATTTTAGGATGAGTTGGAGTGATTTACAAGCCATGGCCATGTGCTGAACTGTTTGATACAACAGGCACCTCTTCTCCAGGCTTGCATGTGAGTCACACATTGCAGGCACACAAAAACAGCAAATAGGAAGCACGAATTGCTCAGCTGGGGAGAGAGGGATGGGGAGAAAACCAGACAATAATAAAAATCAAAAAACCTGAAAATCATCTCACGTTATTAGGACTCTTTGTTTCTGTGGTATGCTTTCCACTGTGCATGGTTGCAGTTGCTGTACAGCACGTGTCAGTGCACTGGAGTTCACCATGTGAAAAGAGCTGAATTTGATGCACCAGAAATTGAATTCAGCCTTTCACAGAAGTCAAGCCCTGCTCTTATGGGGAGCTCTGGCACACAGTGGAGACCTGCAGGCAGTTCTCCAAACTACCACTGCCACCTGCAAATTTGTATACCTAACAATATTTCTTTTCCTCGAACCACTTGATCTCTACAGAGTAATACAAAGTAAGTCTTCCCACAAGCTTTTTGATATTTCTTGCAGGACTTTTTCATCAATTTTAGCTCATTACAAATATACGATCACAATGGGAATTGAGGCACAACATGGAAAACTCTGACTAAGCACTCAGGCACATGCAAAAGCATTTCACAGACAGTGAATACTAAATAAACCATTGACTGAAAATCCTTTCCTCATAACCTTCACGCTTCTGACAGGGCGGGGGGGGGGGGGGGGGGGGGGGGGGGGGGGAA